>JAZGUH010000644.1:0-1200000 GCA_037893225.1 Hippasteria phrygiana | reverse complement strand
GGGTTTCCTCTGCCCCATATCGTGCATCATAATTATGTTAGCAGTGTGAATGATCGACTGATGTGAACTTGAAGGCCAATTTTGCATTGGATTTTAAGGTCAACTTGCAAACTTGGTTTACTCTTTTATTACATTTTCATTCAAAACAATCTTGTCTAGTCCCTGTGGCCTAATGGATAAGGCGTCGATCTCCCAAACCGAAAACTGCGGGTTCGAGTCCCGCCAGGGATTAAATGCCGGTTTGTTTTGTTTTTTGTTTTGGTTTTTGGAGCAGGTTTTTATAACTTTTTCATGGCAACGTCTTGGTACCAAACACCGACTAGTCTAGCATGTCAATGATCGACTGATGTAAAGTTGAGGGCAAATTTTACCTTGGATTTTAAGATCAACTTCCGAACTTGGTGGACTCTTTTATTACTTTTTCATTCAGAACAATCTTGTCTAGTCCCTGTGGCCAAATGGATAAGGCGTCGGTCTCCTAAACCGAAAACTGCTGGTTCGAGTCCCGCCAGGGATAAATGCCGGTTTTTCTTCTTCTTTTTTTTTCGGTTTTTGGAGCGGGTTTTATAACTTTTTTAGTCAACGTCTTGGTACCAAACACCGACTAGTCTAACGGACCCTTTACCCACAACAACCTCAAGACAGAATTGGGGTCAAATTTCACATTTTTAGAAGGACAATTCATCGTGAGCGACATTTGTCAAGGGTTAAGGGACATGCAGGGAAAGCATGTAAACAAACATATCTAGTCCCTGTGGCCTAATGGATAAGGCGTCGGTCTCCTAAACCGAAGACTGCGGGTTCGAGTCCCGCCAGGGATAAATACCGTACATATTTCTGCTGTTGTTTTATATATTTATTTTTTCGAGCGTGCAAGTCTGGCGACTTCACCATATCTTTTATCACTTTTTCATGTCAAAGTCTTGGTACCAAACACTGACTAGTCTAGCATTGTCAATGATCGACTGATGCAAAGTTGAGGGAAAATTTTGCCAAATTTTGCCTTGTTGGACTCTTTGTTTTTTGTTTTGATTTTTAGAGCGGGCTTCTATAACTTTTTCATGCCAACGTCTTGTAACCAAACACCGACTAGTCTAGCATTGTCAATGATCGACTGATGTAATGTTGAGGGCAAATTTTGCCTTGGATTTTAAGGTCAACTTCAAAACTTGGTGGACTCCTTTATTACTTTTACATTCAGAACAATCTTGTCTAGTCCCTGTGGCCTAATGGATAAGGCGTCGGTCTCCTAAACCGAAAACTGCGGGTTCGAGTCCCGCCAGGGATAAATGCCGGTTTGTTTTGTTTTTTGTTTTGGTTTTTGGAACGTTTCCAAAATAATTTTGTCATGCCAACGTCTTGTAACCAAACACCGACTAGTCTAGCATTGTCAATGTCGACTGATGTGAACTTGAGGGCAAATTTCTCCTTGGATTTTAAGGCAAACTTTCAAACTTGGTGGACTCTTTTATTACTTTTTCATTCAGTGTAACCATGTCTAGTCGGTGTGGCCAAATGGATACTACGACAACACGATTACTTTCTTATTATATCTATTTATGTGGACATCTTGGTACCAAACACTGAATGGTCTAACGGACTCTTAAGCCGCAGCAACCTCGTCACAGACTCATCGGAAGTTGAGGTCAAAATTCCCATTTTGTTTTTAAACGACAACTCATCACGACTGTCATCCGTCAAAGGACATGTAGGGAAAGCATGATGTTATCTATGTCTAGTCCCTGTGGCCTAATGGATAAGGCGTCGGTCTCCTAAACCGAAGACTGCGGGTTCGAGTCCCGCCAGGGGTAAACTGCGACTGCAAGGTGACTTCTTTAATCATGTTCTTATGTAGACGTCTTGGTACCAAACACTGACTGGTCTAACGGACTCTTTACCCATAGCAACCTGCATGACAGACTGATCGGAAGTTGAGGTCAGGTTTTCATTATTTTGTTAATTGTCCATGTAACGAAAAATGCAGATATTGACATTCCACATTTTCTTTCACAAGACCACATTATTGTATGTTTTCTTAGCTCAGTCCAGTCAGAAAAATATTCCAAAAGAGGACGCCGTACTCGACTTGGAAGCTTGATAGACTCTTACCTTTTCATTCAAGCGTTGCATGCGCCGTACAGCCCAATCTGTCCGGGCACATAGTATAGAAGCTAAACGTATGCAGCATCTTATGAAATTAATTTGTTTTCAAACTGGACTGAGCAGGTGAATTGCAACAAAGTATTTTTGTGAAACAAACAAAGAAGCCTTTCAATTTACAACATGTTGAAAATATTATAAATTGATGACCAAAATGTTAATGAGGAATTTGTCTTCAACGTCCGGTCACTCGGCACATTTCGAGATTCCCAAGGCTTACTCGAGACTTCCAAGAACAAGAATCCAGGACACAAGGTTCCCGAGACTTACACGAGACCTCCAGGACACAAGATTCCCGAGACTTACACGAGACCTCCAGGATACAAGATTCCCGAGACTTACACCAGACTCCCAGGGCTAAAATCTCCAAGGCTGAGATGAGATTTCAATGGAAAAGGTTCCCAAGCCAATAGGAGTTCCAGAAACAAAGTTCAAGGAATACATCTTTTTCAGGACAACTCATCGCGACCGTCATCCGTCAAGGGAAAGCATGAAGGGAAAGCATGCAAGCAATCATGTGTAGTCCCTGTGGCCTAATGGATAAGGCGTCGGTCTCCTAAACCGAAGACTGCGGGTTCGAGTCCCGCCAGGGGTAAACTGCGACTGCAAGGTGACTTCTTTAATCATATTTTTTTTTATGTAGACGTCTTGGTACCAAACACTGACTGGTCTAACGGACTCTTTACCCATAGCAACCTGCATGACAGACTGATCGGAAGTTGAGGTCAGGTTTTCATTATTTTGTTAATTGTCCATGTAACGAAAAATGCAGATATTGACATTCCACATTTTCTTTCACAAGACCACATTATTGTATGTTTTCTTAGCTCAGTCCAGTCAGAAAAATATTCCAAAAGAGGACGCCGTACTCGACTTGGAAGCTTGATAGACTCTTACCTTTTCATTCAAGCGTTGCATGCGCCGTACAGCCCAATCTGTCCGGGCACATAGTATAGAAGCTAAACGTATGCAGCATCTTATGAAATTAATTTGTTTTCAAACTGGACTGAGCAGGTGAATTGCAACAAAGTGTTTTTGTGAAACAAACAAAGAAGCCTTTCAATTTACAACATGTTGAAAATATTATAAATTGATGACCAAAATGTTAATGAGGAATTTGTCTTCAACGTCCGGTCACTCGGCACATTTCGAGATTCCCAATGCTTACTCGAGACTTCCAAGAACAAGAATCCAGGACACAAGGTTCCCGAGACTTACACGAGACCTACAGGACACATGATTCCCGAGACTTACACCAGACTCCCAGGGCTAAAATATCCAAGGCTGAGATGAGATTTCAATGGAAAAGGTTCCCAAGCCAATAAGAGTTCCAGAAACAAAGTTCAAGGAATACATATTTTTCAGGACAATTCATCGCGACCGTCATCCGTCAAGGGAAAGCATGTAGGGAAAGCATGCAGGCAATCATGTCTAGTCCCTGTGGCCTAATGGATAAGGCGTCGGTCTCCTAAACCGAAGATTGCGGGTTCGAGTCCCGCCTGGGATAAACGTCGGTGTTTGTCTCTTTTTGGGGGTGGGGGTTTGGAGGAGGTTTTTATTACTTTTTCTTGTCAACGTCTTGGTACAAAACACCGACTAGTCTAGCATTGTCAATGATCGACTGATGTAAACTTGAGGGCAAAATTTGCATTGGATTTTAAGGTCAACTTGCCAACTCGGTGGACTCTTCTATTACTTTTTCATTCAGAACAATCTCGTCTGTTCCCTGTGTCCTAATGAAGAAATCGTCGGTTTCCTAAACCGAAGACTGCGGGTTCGAGTCCCGCCAGAGATAAACTAAGACAACACGATTACTTCTATATTATATCTATTTATGTGGACATCTTGGTCCCAAAAACTGACTGGTCTAACGGACTCTTAAGCCGCAGCAACCTCGTCACAAACTCATCGGAAGTTGAGGTAAACATTTCCATTTTTGGTTTTAAACGACAAGTCATCACGACTGTCATCCGTCAAAGGACATGTAGGGAAAGCATGATGTTATTTATGTCTAGTCCCTGTGGCCTAATGGATAAGGCGTCGGTCTCCTAAACCGAAGACTGCGGGTTCGAGTCCCGCCAGGGGTAAACTGCGACTGCAAGGTGACTTCTTTAATCATATTTTTTTTATGTAGACGTCTTGGTACCAAACACTGACTGGTCTAACGGACTCTTTACCCATAGCAACCTGCATGACAGACTGATCGGAAGTTGAGGTCAGGTTTTCATTATTTTGTTAATTGTCCATGTAACGAAAAATGCAGATATTGACATACCACATATTCTTTCACAAGACCACATTATTGTATGTTTTCTTAGCTCAGTCCAGTCAGAAAAATATTCCAAAAGAGGACGCCGTACTCGACTTGGAAGCTTGATAGACTCTTACCTTTTCATTCAAGCGTTGCATGCGCCGTACAGCCCAATCTGTCCGGGCACATCGTATAGAAGCTAAACGTATGCAGCATCTTATGAAATTAATTTGTTTTCAAACTGGACTGAGCAGGTGAATTGCAACAAAGTGTTTTTGTGAAACAAACAAAGAAGCCTTTCAATTTACAACATGTTAAAAATATTATAAATTGATGACCAAAATGTTATTGAGGAATTTGTCTTCAACGTCCGGTCACTCGGCACATTTCGAGATTCCCAATGCTTACTCGAGACTTCCAAGAACAAGAATCCAGGACACAAGGTTCCCGAGACTTACACGATACCTCCAGGACACAAGATTCCCGAGACTTACACGAGACCTACAGGACACATGATTCCCGAGACTTACACCAGACTCCCAGGGCTAAAATATCCAAGGCTGAGATGAGATTTCAATGGAAAAGGTTCCCAAGCCAATAAGAGTTCCAGAAACAAAGTTCAAGGAATACATATTTTTCAGGACAATTCATCGCGACCGTCATCCGTCAAGGGAAAGCATGTAGGGAAAGCATGCAGGTAATCATGTCTAGTCCCTGTGGCCTAATGGATAAGGCGTCGGTCTCCTAAACCGAAGATTGCGGGTTCGAGTCCCGCCTGGGATAAACGTCGGTGTTTGTCTCTTTTTGGGGGTGGGGGTTTGGAGCAGGTTTTTATTACTTTTTCTTGTCAACGTCTTGGTACAAAACACCGACTAGTCTAGCATTGTCAATGATCGACTGATGTAAACTTGAGGGCAAATTTTGCATTGGATTTTAAGGTCAACTTGCCAACTCGGTGGACTCTTCTATTACTTTTTCATTCAGAACAATCTCGTCTGTTCCCTGTGTCCTAATGAAGAAATCGTCGGTTTCCTAAACCGAAGACTGCGGGTTCGAGTCCCGCCAGAGATAAACTAAGACAACACGATTACTTCTATATTATATCTATTTATGTGGACATCTTGGTCCCAAAAACTGACTGGTCTAACGGACTCTTAAGCCGCAGCAACCTCGTCACAAACTCATCGGAAGTTGAGGTAAACATTTCCATTTTTGGTTTTAAACGACAAGTCATCACGACTGTCATCCGTCAAAGGACATGTAGGGAAAGCATGATGTTATTTATGTCTAGTCCCTGTGGCCTAATGGATAAGGCGTCGGTCTCCTAAACCGAAGACTGCGGGTTCGAGTCCCGCCAGGGGTAAACTGCGACTGCAAGGTGACTTCTTTAATCATATTTTTTTTATGTAGACGTCTTGGTACCAAACACTGACTGGTCTAACGGACTCTTTACCCATAGCAACCTGCATGACAGACTGATCGGAAGTTGAGGTCAGGTTTTCATTATTTTGTTAATTGTCCATGTAACGAAAAATGCAGATATTGACATACCACATATTCTTTCACAAGACCACATTATTGTATGTTTTCTTAGCTCAGTCCAGTCAGAAAAATATTCCAAAAGAGGACGCCGTACTCGACTTGGAAGCTTGATAGACTCTTACCTTTTCATTCAAGCGTTGCATGCGCCGTACAGCCCAATCTGTCCGGGCACATCGTATAGAAGCTAAACGTATGCAGCATCTTATGAAATTAATTTGTTTTCAAACTGGACTGAGCAGGTGAATTGCAACAAAGTGTTTTTGTGAAACAAACAAAGAAGCCTTTAAATTTACAACATGTTGAAAATATTATAAATTGATGACCAAAATGTTAATGAGGAATTTGTCTTCAACGTCCGGTCACTCGGCACATTTCGAGATTCCCAATGCTTACTCGAGACTTCCAAGAACAAGAATCCAGGACACAAGGTTCCCGAGACTTACACGAAACCTCCAGGACACAAGATTCCCGAGACTTACACGAGACCTCCAGGATACAAGATTCCCGAGACTTACACCAGACTCCCAGGGCTAAAATCTCCAAGGCTGAGATGAGATTTCAATGGAAAAGGTTCCCAAGCCAATAGGAGTTCCAGAAACAAAGTTCAAGGAATACATCTTTTTCAGGACAACTCATCGCGACCGTCATCCGTCAAGGGAAAGCATGAAGGGAAAGCATGCAAGCAATCATGTCTAGTCCCTGTGGCCTAATGGATAAGGCGTCGGTCTCCTAAACCGAAGACTGCGGGTTCGAGTCCCGCCAGGGGTAAACTGCGACTGCAAGGTGACTTCTTTAATCATATTTTTTTTTATGTAGACGTCTTGGTACCAAACACTGACTGGTCTAACGGACTCTTTACCCATAGCAACCTGCATGACAGACTGATCGGAAGTTGAGGTCAGGTTTCTCATTATTTTGTTAATTGTCCATGTAACGAAAAATGCAGATATTGACATTCCACATTTTCTTTCACAAGACCACATTATTGTATGTTTTCTTAGCTCAGTCCAGTCAAAAAAAATATTCCAAAAGAGGACGCCGTACTCGACTTGGAAGCTTGATAGACCTTACCTTTTCATTCAAGCGTTGCATGCGCCGTACAGCCCAATCTGTCCGGGCACATCGTATAGGAGCTAAACGTATGCAGCATCTTATGAAATTAGTTTGTTTTCAAACTGGACTGAGCAGGTGAATTGCAACAAAGTGTTTTTGTGAAACAAACAAAGAAGCCTTTCAATTTACAACATGTTAAAAATATTATAAATTGATGACCAAAATGTTATTGAGGAATTTGTCTTCAACGTCCGGTCACTCGGCACATTTCGAGATTCCCAATGCTTACTCGAGACTTCCAAGAACAAGAATCCAGGACACAAGGTTCCCGAGACTTACACGAGACCTCCAGGACACAAGATTCCCGAGACTTACACGAGACCTACAGGACACATGATTCCCGAGACTTACACCAGACTCCCAGGGCTAAAATATCCAAGGCTGAGATGAGATTTCAATGGAAAAGGTTCCCAAGCCAATAAGAGTTCCAGAAACAAAGTTCAAGGAATACATATTTTTCAGGACAATTCATCGCGACCGTCATCCGTCAAGGGAAAGCATGTAGGGAAAGCATGCAGGCAATCATGTCTAGTCCCTGTGGCCTAATGGATAAGGCGTCGGTCTCCTAAACCGAAGATTGCGGGTTCGAGTCCCGCCTGGGATAAACGTCGGTGTTTGTCTCTTTTTGGGGGTGGGGGTTTGGAGCAGGTTTTTATTACTTTTTCTTGTCAACGTCTTGGTACAAAACACCGACTAGTCTAGCATTGTCAATGATCGACTGATGTAAACTTGAGGGCAAATTTTGCATTGGATTTTAAGGTCAACTTGCCAACTCGGTGGACTCTTCTATTACTTTTTCATTCAGAACAATCTCGTCTGTTCCCTGTGTCCTAATGAAGAAATCGTCGGTTTCCTAAACCGAAGACTGCGGGTTCGAGTCCCGCCAGAGATAAACTAAGACAACACGATTACTTCTATATTATATCTATTTATGTGGACATCTTGGTACCAAAAACTGACTGGTCTAACGGACTCTTAAGCCGCAGCAACCTCGTCACAAACTCATCGGAAGTTGAGGTAAAAATTTCCATTTTTGGTTTTAAACGACAAGTCATCACGACTGTCATCCGTCAAAGGACATGTAGGGAAAGCATGATGTTATTTATGTCTAGTCCCTGTGGCCTAATGGATAAGGCGTCGGTCTCCTAAACCGAAGACTGCGGGTTCGAGTCCCGCCAGGGGTAAACTGCGACTGCAAGGTGACTTCTTTAATCATATTTTTTTTATGTAGACGTCTTGGTACCAAACACTGACTGGTCTAACGGACTCTTTACCCATAGCAACCTGCATGACAGACTGATCGGAAGTTGAGGTCAGGTTTTCATTATTTTGTTAATTGTCCATGTAACGAAAAATGCAGATATTGACATACCACATATTCTTTCACAAGACCACATTATTGTATGTTTTCTTAGCTCAGTCCAGTCAGAAAAATATTCCAAAAGAGGACGCCGTACTCGACTTGGAAGCTTGATAGACTCTTACCTTTTCATTCAAGCGTTGCATGCGCCGTACAGCCCAATCTGTCCGGGCACATCGTATAGAAGCTAAACGTAGGCAGCATCTTATGAAATTAATTTGTTTTCAAACTGGACTGAGCAGGTGAATTGCAACAAAGTGTTTTTGTGAAACAAACAAAGAAGCCTTTCAATTTACAACATGTTAAAAATATTATAAATTGATGACCAAAATGTTATTGAGGAATTTGTCTTCAACGTCCGGTCACTCGGCACATTTCGAGATTCCCAATGCTTACTCGAGACTTCCAAGAACAAGAATCCAGGACACAAGGTTCCCGAGACTTACACGAGACCTCCAGGACACAAGATTCCCGAGACTTACACGAGACCTACAGGACACATGATTCCCGAGACTTACACCAGACTCCCAGGGCTAAAATATCCAAGGCTGAGATGAGATTTCAATGGAAAAGGTTCCCAAGCCAATAAGAGTTCCAGAAACAAAGTTCAAGGAATACATATTTTTCAGGACAATTCATCGCGACCGTCATCCGTCAAGGGAAAGCATGTAGGGAAAGCATGCAGGTAATCATGTCTAGTCCCTGTGGCCTAATGGATAAGGCGTCGGTCTCCTAAACCGAAGATTGCGGGTTCGAGTCCCGCCTGGGATAAACGTCGGTGTTTGTCTCTTTTTGGGGGTGGGGGTTTGGAGCAGGTTTTTATTACTTTTTCTTGTCAACGTCTTGGTACAAAACACCGACTAGTCTAGCATTGTCAATGATCGACTGATGTAAACTTGAGGGCAAATTTTGCATTGGATTTTAAGGTCAACTTGCCAACTCGGTGGACTCTTCTATTACTTTTTCATTCAGAACAATCTCGTCTGTTCCCTGTGTCCTGATGAAGAAATCGTCGGTTTCCTAAACCGAAGACTGCGGGTTCGAGTCCCGCCAGAGATAAACTAAGACAACACGATTACTTCTATATTATATCTATTTATGTGGACATCTTGGTCCCAAAAACTGACTGGTCTAACGGACTCTTAAGCCGCAGCAACCTCGTCACAAACTCATCGGAAGTTGAGGTAAACATTTCCATTTTTGGTTTTAAACGACAAGTCATCACGACTGTCATCCGTCAAAGGACATGTAGGGAAAGCATGATGTTATTTATGTCTAGTCCCTGTGGCCTAATGGATAAGGCGTCGGTCTCCTAAACCGACGACTGCGGGTTCGAGTCCCGCCAGGGGTAAACTGCGACTGCAAGGTGACTTCTTTAATCATATTTTGTTTGATGTAGACGTCTTGGTACCAAACACTGACTGGTCTAACGGACTCTTTACCCATAGCAACCTGCATGACAGACTGATCGGAAGTTGAGGTCAGGTTTCTCATTATTTTGTTAATTGTCCATGTAACGAAAAATGCAGATATTGACATTCCACATTTTCTTTCACAAGACCACATTATTGTATGTTTTCTTAGCTCAGTCCAGTCAAAAAAAATATTCCAAAAGAGGACGCCGTACTCGACTTGGAAGCTTGATAGACCTTACCTTTTCATTCAAGCGTTGCATGCGCCGTACAGCCCAATCTGTCCGGGCACATCGTATAGGAGCTAAACGTATGCAGCATCTTATGAAATTAGTTTGTTTTCAAACTGGACTGAGCAGGTGAATTGCAACAAAGTGTTTTTGTGAAACAAACAAAGAAGCCTTTCAATTTACAACATGTTAAAAATATTATAAATTGATGACCAAAATGTTATTGAGGAATTTGTCTTCAACGTCCGGTCACTCGGCACATTTCGAGATTCCCAATGCTTACTCGAGACTTCCAAGAACAAGAATCCAGGACACAAGGTTCCCGAGACTTACACGAGACCTCCAGGACACAAGATTCCCGAGACTTACACGAGACCTACAGGACACATGATTCCCGAGACTTACACCAGACTCCCAGGGCTAAAATATCCAAGGCTGAGATGAGATTTCAATGGAAAAGGTTCCCAAGCCAATAAGAGTTCCAGAAACAAAGTTCAAGGAATACATATTTTTCAGGACAATTCATCGCGACCGTCATCCGTCAAGGGAAAGCATGTAGGGAAAGCATGCAGGCAATCATGTCTAGTCCCTGTGGCCTAATGGATAAGGCGTCGGTCTCCTAAACCGAAGATTGCGGGTTCGAGTCCCGCCTGGGATAAACGTCGGTGTTTGTCTCTTTTTGGGGGTGGGGGTTTGGAGCAGGTTTTTATTACTTTTTCTTGTCAACGTCTTGGTACAAAACACCGACTAGTCTAGCATTGTCAATGATCGACTGATGTAAACTTGAGGGCAAATTTTGCATTGGATTTTAAGGTCAACTTGCCAACTCGGTGGACTCTTCTATTACTTTTTCATTCAGAACAATCTCGTCTGTTCCCTGTGTCCTAATGAAGAAATCGTCGGTTTCCTAAACCGAAGACTGCGGGTTCGAGTCCCGCCAGAGATAAACTAAGACAACACGATTACTTCTATATTATATCTATTTATGTGGACATCTTGGTACCAAAAACTGACTGGTCTAACGGACTCTTAAGCCGCAGCAACCTCGTCACAAACTCATCGGAAGTTGAGGTAAAAATTTCCATTTTTGGTTTTAAACGACAAGTCATCACGACTGTCATCCGTCAAAGGACATGTAGGGAAAGCATGATGTTATTTATGTCTAGTCCCTGTGGCCTAATGGATAAGGCGTCGGTCTCCTAAACCGAAGACTGCGGGTTCGAGTCCCGCCAGGGGTAAACTGCGACTGCAAGGTGACTTCTTTAATCATATTTTTTTTATGTAGACGTCTTGGTACCAAACACTGACTGGTCTAACGGACTCTTTACCCATAGCAACCTGCATGACAGACTGATCGGAAGTTGAGGTCAGGTTTTCATTATTTTGTTAATTGTCCATGTAACGAAAAATGCAGATATTGACATACCACATATTCTTTCACAAGACCACATTATTGTATGTTTTCTTAGCTCAGTCCAGTCAGAAAAATATTCCAAAAGAGGACGCCGTACTCGACTTGGAAGCTTGATAGACTCTTACCTTTTCATTCAAGCGTTGCATGCGCCGTACAGCCCAATCTGTCCGGGCACATCGTATAGAAGCTAAACGTATGCAGCATCTTATGAAATTAATTTGTTTTCAAACTGGACTGAGCAGGTGAATTGCAACAAAGTGTTTTTGTGAAACAAACAAAGAAGCCTTTAAATTTACAACATGTTGAAAATATTATAAATTGATGACCAAAATGTTAATGAGGAATTTGTCTTCAACGTCCGGTCACTCGGCACATTTCGAGATTCCCAATGCTTACTCGAGACTTCCAAGAACAAGAATCCAGGACACAAGGTTCCCGAGACTTACACGAAACCTCCAGGACACAAGATTCCCGAGACTTACACGAGACCTCCAGGATACAAGATTCCCGAGACTTACACCAGACTCCCAGGGCTAAAATCTCCAAGGCTGAGATGAGATTTCAATGGAAAAGGTTCCCAAGCCAATAGGAGTTCCAGAAACAAAGTTCAAGGAATACATCTTTTTCAGGACAACTCATCGCGACCGTCATCCGTCAAGGGAAAGCATGAAGGGAAAGCATGCAGGCAATCATGTCTAGTCCCTGTGGCCTAATGGATAAGGCGTCGGTCTCCTAAACCGAAGATTGCGGGTTCGAGTCCCGCCCGGGATAAATGTCGGTTTTTTCTTTATTTTTGGGGGTGGGGTTTGGAGTAGGTTTCTATAACTTTTTCTTGTCAACGTCTTGGTACAAAACACCGACTAGTCTAGCATTGTCAATGATCGACTGATGTAAACTTATACCCAGCACGATATGGGGCTGAGGGGTTCCCCCTTTTGTCCCTATACCCTATACACTCTCCAGACTATTGTTACCTTACACATCCCCCTAGAGATCTGCAAAGATTTCCTGAGACTTCGGGAACACAATGACCAACACAAAGGAGGGGGGGGGGGGGGTTTCTCTGCCCCATATCGTGCATCATATGTGTAAACTTGAGGGCACATTTTGCATTGGATTTTAAGGTCAACTTGCCAACTTGGTGGACTCTTCTATTACTTTTTCATTCAGAACAATCTCGTCTAGTCCCTGTGGCCTAATGGATAAGGCGTCGGTCTCCTAAACCGAAGACTGCGGGTTCGAGTCCCGCCAGGGATAAACAACAATTAAGTAATTACATGGTATCTTTTCATTCCTTGTTTTATGTCAACGTCTTGGTACCAAACACTGACGAGTGCAAGGGACTCTTTACACGCAACAACCTCAAGACAGACTAATCGGAAATTGGGGTCAAATTTCACTTTTGTTTGGACAATTCGTCGCGACCGACATCCGACGGACATGCAGAGAATCATGTCTGTTCCCTGTGTCCTAATGAAGAAATCGTCGGTTTCCTAAACCGAAGACTGCGGGTTCGAGTACCACCAGAGATAAACTAAGACAACACGATTACTTTTTTATTATATTTATTGATGTGGACATCTTGGTACCAAAATCTGACAGGTCTGACGGACTCTTAAGCCGCAGCAACCTCGTCACAGACTCATCGGAAGTTGAGGTCAAAATTTCCATTTTGTTTTTAAACGACAACTCATCACGACTGTCATCCGTCAAAGGACATGTAGGGAAAGCATGATTTATTTATGTCTAGTCCCTGTGGCCTAATGGATAAGGCGTCGGTCTCCTAAACCAAAGACTGCGGGTTCGAGTCCCGCCAGGGGTAAACTGCGACTGCGAGGTGACTTCTTTAATCATATCTTTATGTAGACGTCTTGGTACCAAACACTGACTGGTCTAACGGACTCTTTACCCATAGCAACCTGCATGACAGACTGATCGGAAGTTGAGGTCAGGTTTTCATTATTTTGTTAATTGTCCATGTAACGAAAAATGCAGATATTGACATACCACATATTCTTTCACAAGACCACATTATTGTATGTTTTCTTAGCTCAGTCCAGTCAGAAAAATATTCCAAAAGAGGACGCCGTACTCGACTTGGAAGCTTGATAGACTCTTACCTTTTCATTCAAGCGTTGCATGCGCCGTACAGCCCAATCTGTCCGGGCACATCGTATAGAAGCTAAACGTATGCAGCATCTTATGAAATTAATTTGTTTTCAAACTGGACTGAGCAGGTGAATTGCAACAAAGTGTTTTTGTGAAACAAACAAAGAAGCCTTTCAATTTACAACATGTTAAAAATATTATAAATTGATGACCAAAATGTTATTGAGGAATTTGTCTTCAACGTCCGGTCACTCGGCACATTTCGAGATTCCCAAGGCTTACTCGAGACTTCCAAGAACAAGAATCCAGGACACAAGGTTCCCGAGACTTACACGAGACCTCCAGGACACAAGATTCCCGAGACTTACACGAGACCTACAGGACACATGATTCCCGAGACTTACACCAGCTCCCAGGGCTAAAATCTCCAAGGCTGAGATGAGATTTCAATGGAAAAGGTTCCCAAGCCAATAAGAGTTCCAGAAACAAAGTTCAAGGAATACATTTTTTCAGGACAACTCATCGCGACCGTCATCCGTCAAGGGAAAGCATGAAGGGAAAGCATGCAAGCAATCATGTCTAGTCCCTGTGGCCTAATGGATAAGGCGTCGGTCTCCTAAACCGAAGATTGCGGGTTCGAGTCCCGCCTGGGATAAACGTCGGTGTTTGTCACTTTTTGGGGGTGGGGGGTTTGGAGGAGGTTTTTATAACTTTTTCTTGTCAACGTCTTGGTACAAAACACCGACTAGTCTAGCATTGTCTATGATCGACTGATGTAAACTTGAGGGCAAATTTTGCATTGGATTTTAAGGTCAACTTGCCAACTCGGTGGACTCTTTTATTACTTTTTCATTCAGAACAATCTCGTCTAGTCCCTGTGGCCTAATGGATAAGGCGTCGGTCTCCTAAACCGAAGACTGCGGGTTCGAGTCCCGCCAGGGATAAACAATAAGTAATTACATGGTATCTTTTCATTCCTTGTTTTATGTCAACGTCTTGGTAACAAACACTGACGAGTGCAAGGGACTCTTTACACGCAACAACCTCAAGACAGACTAATCGGAAATTGGGGTCAAATTTCACATTTGTTTGGACAACTCGTCGCGACCGACATCCGACGGACATGCAGAGAATCATGTCTGTTCCCTGTGTCCTAATGAAGAAATCGTCGGTTTCCTAAACCGAAGACTGCGGGTTCGAGTCCCGCCAGAGATAAACTAAGACAACACGATTACTTTCATATTATATTTATTTATGTGGACATCTTGGTACCAAAAACTGACTGGTCTAACGGACTCTTAAGCCGCAGCAACCTCTTCACAGACTCATCGAAAGTTGAGGTAAAAATTTCCATTTTGTTTTTAAACGACAACTCATCACGACTGTCATCCGTCAAAGGACATGTAGGGAAAGCATGATGTTATTTATGTCTAGTACCTGTGGCCTAATGGATAAGGCGTCGGTCTCCTAAACCGAAGACTGCGGGTTCGAGTCCCGCCAGGGTTAAACTGCGACTGCAAGGTGACTTCTTTAATCATATTTTTATATGTAGACGTCTTGGTACCAAACACTGACTGGTCTAACGGACTCTTTACCCATAGCAACCTGCATGACAGACTGATCGGAAGTTGAGGTCAGGTTTCTCAATATTTCGTTAATTGTCCATGTAACGAAAAATGCAGATATTGACATACCACATTTTCTTTCACAAGACCACATTATTGTATGTTTTCTTAGCTCAGTCCAGTCAGAAAAAATATTCCAAAAGAGGACGCCGTACTCGACTTGGAAGCTTGATAGACTCTTACCTTTTCATTCAAGCGTTGCATGCGCCGTACAGCCCAATCTGTCCGGGTACATCGTATAGGAGCTAAACGTATGCAGCATCTTATGAAATGAATTTGTTTTCAAACTGGACTGAGCAGGTGAATTGCAACAAAGTGTTTTTGTGAAACAAACAAAGAAGCCTTTCAATTTACAACATGTTAAAAATATTATAAATTGATGACCAAAGTGTTAATGAGGAATTTGTCTTCAACGTCCGGTCACTCGGCACATTTCGAGATTCCCAAGGCTTACTCGAGACTTCCAAGAACAAGAATCCAGGACACAAGGTTCCCGAGACTTACACGAGACCTCCAGGACACAAGATTCCCGAAACTTACACGAGACCTCCAGGATACATGATTCCCGAGACTTACACCAGACTCCCAGGGCTAAAATCTCCAAGGCTGAGATGAGATTTCAATGGAAAAGGTTCCCAAGCCAATAGGAGTTCCAGAAACAAAGTTCAAGGAATACATTTTTTCAGGACAACTCATCGCGACCGTCATCCGTCAAGGGAAAGCATGAAGGGAAAGCATGCAAGCAATCATGTCTAGTCCCTGTGGCCTAATGGATAAGGGTTCGCTCTCCTAAACCGAAGATTGCGGGTTCGAGTCCCACCTGGGATAAATGTCGGGTTTTTTTGTATTTGGGGGTGGGGGGTTTGGAGCAGGTTTCTATAACTTTTTCTTGTCAACGTCTTGGTACCAAACACCGACTAGTCTAGCATTGTCAATGATCGACTGATGTAAACTTGAGGGCAAATTTTGCATTGGATTTTAAGGTCAACTTGCCAACTCGTTGGACTCTTTTATTACTTTTTCATTCAGAACAATCTCGTCTAGTCCCTGTGGCCTAATGGATAAGGCGTCGGTCTCCTAAACCGAAGACTGCGGGTTCGAGTCCCGCCAGGGATAAACAACAATTAATTAATTACATGGTATCTTTTCATTCCTTGTTTTATGTCAACGTCTTGGTAACAAACACTGACGAGTGCAAAGGACTCTTTACACGCAACAACCTCAAGACAGACTAATCGGAAATTGGGGTCAAATTTCACATTTGTTTGGACAACTCGTCGCGACCGACATCCGACGGACATGCAGAGAATCATGTCTGTTCCCTGTGTCCTAATGAAGAAATCGTCGGTTTCCTAAACCGAAGACTGCGGGTTCGAGTCCCGCCAGAGATAAACTAAGACAACACGATTACTTTCATATTATATTTATTTATATGGACATCTTGGTACCAAAAACTGACTGGTCTAACGGACTCTTAAGCCGCAGCAACCTCTTCACAGACTCATCGGAAGTTGAGGTAAAAATTTCCATTTTGTTTTTAAACGACAACTCATCACGACTGTCATCCGTCAAAGGACATGTAGGGAAAGCATGATGTTATTTATGTCTAGTACCTGTGGCCTAATGGATAAGGCGTCGGTCTCCTAAACCGAAGACTGCGGGTTCGAGTCCCGCCAGGGTTAAACTGCGACTGCAAGGTGACTTCTTTAATCATATTTTTATATGTAGACGTCTTGGTACCAAACACTGACTGGTCTAACGGACTCTTTACCCATAGCAACCTGCATGACAGACTGATCGGAAGTTGAGGTCAGGTTTCTCAATATTTCGTTAATTGTCCATGTAACGAAAAATGCAGATATTGACATACCACATTTTCTTTCACAAGACCACATTATTGTATGTTTTCTTAGCTCAGTCCAGTCAGAAAAAATATTCCAAAAGAGGACGCCGTACTCGACTTGGAAGCTTGATAGACTCTTACCTTTTCATTCAAGCGTTGCATGCGCCGTACAGCCCAATCTGTCCGGGTACATCGTATAGGAGCTAAACGTATGCAGCATCTTATGAAATGAATTTGTTTTCAAACTGGACTGAGCAGGTGAATTGCAACAAAGTGTTTTTGTGAAACAAACAAAGAAGCCTTTCAATTTACAACATGTTAAAAATATTATAAATTGATGACCAAAGTGTTAATGAGGAATTTGTCTTCAACGTCCGGTCACTCGGCACATTTCGAGATTCCCAAGGCTTACTCGAGACTTCCAAGAACAAGAATCCAGGACACAAGGTTCCCGAGACTTACACGAGACCTCCAGGACACAAGATTCCCGAGACTTACACGAGACCTCCAGGATACATGATTCCCGAGACTTACACCAGACTCCCAGGGCTAAAATCTCCAAGGCTGAGATGAGATTTCAATGGAAAAGGTTCCCAAGCCAATAGGAGTTCCAGAAACAAAGTTCAAGGAATACATTTTTTCAGGACAACTCATCGCGACCGTCATCCGTCAAGGGAAAGCATGAAGGGAAAGCATGCAAGCAATCATGTCTAGTCCCTGTGGCCTAATGGATAAGGGTTCGCTCTCCTAAACCGAAGATTGCGGGTTCGAGTCCCACCTGGGATAAATGTCGGGTTTTTTTGTATTTGGGGGTGGGGGGTTTGGAGCAGGTTTCTATAACTTTTTCTTGTCAACGTCTTGGTACCAAACACCGACTAGTCTAGCATTGTCAATGATCGACTGATGTAAACTTGAGGGCAAATTTTGCATTGGATTTTAAGGTCAACTTGCCAACTCGTTGGACTCTTTTATTACTTTTTCATTCAGAACAATCTCGTCTAGTCCCTGTGGCCTAATGGATAAGGCGTCGGTCTCCTAAACCGAAGACTGCGGGTTCGAGTCCCGCCAGGGATAAACAACAATTAATTAATTACATGGTATCTTTTCATTCCTTGTTTTATGTCAACGTCTTGGTAACAAACACTGACGAGTGCAAAGGACTCTTTACACGCAACAACCTCAAGACAGACTAATCGGAAATTGGGGTCAAATTTCACATTTGTTTGGACAACTCGTCGCGACCGACATCCGACGGACATGCAGAGAATCATGTCTGTTCCCTGTGTCCTAATGAAGAAATCGTCGGTTTCCTAAACCGAAGACTGCGGGTTCGAGTCCCGCCAGAGATAAACTAAGACAACACGATTACTTTCATATTATATTTATTTATATGGACATCTTGGTACCAAAAACTGACTGGTCTAACGGACTCTTAAGCCGCAGCAACCTCTTCACAGACTCATCGGAAGTTGAGGTAAAAATTTCCATTTTGTTTTTAAACGACAACTCATCACGACTGTCATCCGTCAAAGGACATGTAGGGAAAGCATGATGTTATTTATGTCTAGTCCCTGTGGCCTAATGGATAAGGCGTCGGTCTCCTAAACCGAAGACTGCGGGTTCGAGTCCCGCCAGGGGTAAACTGCGACTGCAAGGTGACTTCTTTAATCATATTTTTTTTTATGTAGACGTCTTGGTACCAAACACTGACTGGTCTAACGGACTCTTTACCCATAGCAACCTGCATGACAGACTGATCGGAAGTTGAGGTCAGGTTTCTCATTATTTTGTTAATTGTCCATGTAACGAAAAATGCAGATATTGACATTCCACATTTTCTTTCACAAGACCACATTATTGTATGTTTTCTTAGCTCAGTCCAGTCAAAAAAAATATTCCAAAAGAGGACGCCGTACTCGACTTGGAAGCTTGATAGACCTTACCTTTTCATTCAAGCGTTGCATGCGCCGTACAGCCCAATCTGTCCGGGCACATCGTATAGGAGCTAAACGTATGCAGCATCTTATGAAATTAGTTTGTTTTCAAACTGGACTGAGCAGGTGAATTGCAACAAAGTGTTTTTGTGAAACAAACAAAGAAGCCTTTCAATTTACAACATGTTAAAAATATTATAAATTGATGACCAAAATGTTATTGAGGAATTTGTCTTCAACGTCCGGTCACTCGGCACATTTCGAGATTCCCAATGCTTACTCGAGACTTCCAAGAACAAGAATCCAGGACACAAGGTTCCCGAGACTTACACGAGACCTCCAGGACACAAGATTCCCGAGACTTACACGAGACCTACAGGACACATGATTCCCGAGACTTACACCAGACTCCCAGGGCTAAAATATCCAAGGCTGAGATGAGATTTCAATGGAAAAGGTTCCCAAGCCAATAAGAGTTCCAGAAACAAAGTTCAAGGAATACATATTTTTCAGGACAATTCATCGCGACCGTCATCCGTCAAGGGAAAGCATGAAGGGAAAGCATGCAGGCAATCATGTCTAGTCCCTGTGGCCTAATGGATAAGGCGTCGGTCTCCTAAACCGAAGATTGCGGGTTCGAGTCCCGCCTGGGATAAACGTCGGTGTTTGTCTCTTTTTGGGGGTGGGGGTTTGGAGCAGGTTTTTATTACTTTTTCTTGTCAACGTCTTGGTACAAAACACCGACTAGTCTAGCATTGTCAATGATCGACTGATGTAAACTTGAGGGCAAATTTTGCATTGGATTTTAAGGTCAACTTGCCAACTCGGTGGACTCTTCTATTACTTTTTCATTCAGAACAATCTCGTCTGTTCCCTGTGTCCTAATGAAGAAATCGTCGGTTTCCTAAACCGAAGACTGCGGGTTCGAGTCCCGCCAGAGATAAACTAAGACAACACGATTACTTCTATATTATATCTATTTATGTGGACATCTTGGTACCAAAAACTGACTGGTCTAACGGACTCTTAAGCCGCAGCAACCTCGTCACAAACTCATCGGAAGTTGAGGTAAAAATTTCCATTTTTGGTTTTAAACGACAAGTCATCACGACTGTCATCCGTCAAAGGACATGTAGGGAAAGCATGATGTTATTTATGTCTAGTCCCTGTGGCCTAATGGATAAGGCGTCGGTCTCCTAAACCGAAGACTGCGGGTTCGAGTCCCGCCAGGGGTAAACTGCGACTGCAAGGTGACTTCTTTAATCATTTTTTTTTTTATGTAGACGTCTTGGTACCAAACACTGACTGGTCTAACGGACTCTTTACCCATAGCAACCTGCATGACAGACTGATCGGAAGTTGAGGTCAGGTTTTCATTATTTTGTTAATTGTCCATGTAACGAAAAATGCAGATATTGACATACCACATATTCTTTCACAAGACCACATTATTGTATGTTTTCTTAGCTCAGTCCAGTCAGAAAAATATTCCAAAAGAGGACGCCGTACTCGACTTGGAAGCTTGATAGACTCTTACCTTTTCATTCAAGCGTTGCATGCGCCGTACAGCCCAATCTGTCCGGGCACATCGTATAGAAGCTAAACGTATGCAGCATCTTATGAAATTAATTTGTTTTCAAACTGGACTGAGCAGGTGAATTGCAACAAAGTGTTTTTGTGAAACAAACAAAGAAGCCTTTAAATTTACAACATGTTGAAAATATTATAAATTGATGACCAAAATGTTAATGAGGAATTTGTCTTCAACGTCCGGTCACTCGGCACATTTCGAGATTCCCAATGCTTACTCGAGACTTCCAAGAACAAGAATCCAGGACACAAGGTTCCCGAGACTTACACGAAACCTCCAGGACACAAGATTCCCGAGACTTACACGAGACCTCCAGGATACAAGATTCCCGAGACTTACACCAGACTCCCAGGGCTAAAATCTCCAAGGCTGAGATGAGATTTCAATGGAAAAGGTTCCCAAGCCAATAGGAGTTCCAGAAACAAAGTTCAAGGAATACATCTTTTTCAGGACAACTCATCGCGACCGTCATCCGTCAAGGGAAAGCATGAAGGGAAAGCATGCAGGCAATCATGTCTAGTCCCTGTGGCCTAATGGATAAGGCGTCGGTCTCCTAAACCGAAGATTGCGGGTTCGAGTCCCGCCCGGGATAAATGTCGGTTTTTTCTTTATTTTTGGGGGTGGGGTTTGGAGTAGGTTTTTATAACTTTTTCTTGTCAACGTCTTGGTACAAAACACCGACTAGTCTAGCATTGTCAATGATCGACTGATGTAAACTTATACCCAGCACGATATGGGGCTGAGGGGTTCCCCCTTTTGTCCCTATACCCTATACACTCTCCAGACTATTGTTACCTAACACATCCCCCTAGAGATCTGCAAAGATTTCCTGAGACTTCGGGAACACAATGACCAACACAAAGGAGGGGGGGGGGGGTTTCTCTGCCCCATATCGTGCATCATATGTGTAAACTTGAGGGCACATTTTGCATTGGATTTTAAGGTCAACTTGCCAACTTGGTGGACTCTTCTATTACTTTTTCATTCAGAACAATCTCGTCTAGTCCCTGTGGCCTAATGGATAAGGCGTCGGTCTCCTAAACCGAAGACTGCGGGTTCGAGTCCCGCCAGGGATAAACAACAATTAAGTAATTACATGGTATCTTTTCATTCCTTGTTTTATGTCAACGTCTTGGTACCAAACACTGACGAGTGCAAGGGACTCTTTACACGCAACAACCTCAAGACAGACTAATCGGAAATTGGGGTCAAATTTCACTTTTGTTTGGACAATTCGTCGCGACCGACATCCGACGGACATGCAGAGAATCATGTCTGTTCCCTGTGTCCTAATGAAGAAATCGTCGGTTTCCTAAACCGAAGACTGCGGGTTCGAGTACCACCAGAGATAAACTAAGACAACACGATTACTTTTTTATTATATTTATTGATGTGGACATCTTGGTACCAAAATCTGACTGGTCTAACGGACTCTTAAGCCGCAGCAACCTCGTCACAAACTCATCGGAAGTTGAGGTAAAAATTTCCATTTTTGGTTTTAAACGACAAGTCATCACGACTGTCATCCGTCAAAGGACATGTAGGGAAAGAATGATGTTATTTATGTCTAGTCTCTGTGGCCTAATGGATAAGGCGTCGGTCTCCTAAACCGAAGACTGCGGGTTCGAGTCCCGCCAGGGGTAAACTGCGACTGCAAGGTGACTTCTTTAATCATATTTTTTTTATGTAGACGTCTTGGTACCAAACACTGACTGGTCTAACGGACTCTTTACCCATAGCAACCTGCATGACAGACTGATCGGAAGTTGAGGTCAGGTTTTCATTATTTTGTTAATTGTCCATGTAACGAAAAATGCAGATATTGACATACCACATATTCTTTCACAAGACCACATTATTGTATGTTTTCTTAGCTCAGTCCAGTCAGAAAAATATTCCAAAAGAGGACGCCGTACTCGACTTGGAAGCTTGATAGACTCTTACCTTTTCATTCAAGCGTTGCATGCGCCGTACAGCCCAATCTGTCCGGGCACATCGTATAGAAGCTAAACGTATGCAGCATCTTATGAAATTAATTTGTTTTCAAACTGGACTGAGCAGGTGAATTGCAACAAAGTGTTTTTGTGAAACAAACAAAGAAGCCTTTAAATTTACAACATGTTGAAAATATTATAAATTGATGACCAAAATGTTAATGAGGAATTTGTCTTCAACGTCCGGTCACTCGGCACATTTCGAGATTCCCAATGCTTACTCGAGACTTCCAAGAACAAGAATCCAGGACACAAGGTTCCCGAGACTTACACGAAACCTCCAGGACACAAGATTCCCGAGACTTACACGAGACCTCCAGGATACAAGATTCCCGAGACTTACACCAGACTCCCAGGGCTAAAATCTCCAAGGCTGAGATGAGATTTCAATGGAAAAGGTTCCCAAGCCAATAGGAGTTCCAGAAACAAAGTTCAAGGAATACATCTTTTTCAGGACAACTCATCGCGACCGTCATCCGTCAAGGGAAAGCATGAAGGGAAAGCATGCAGGCAATCATGTCTAGTCCCTGTGGCCTAATGGATAAGGCGTCGGTCTCCTAAACCGAAGATTGCGGGTTCGAGTCCCGCCCGGGATAAATGTCGGTTTTTTCTTTATTTTTGGGGGTGGGGTTTGGAGTAGGTTTTTATAACTTTTTCTTGTCAACGTCTTGGTACAAAACACCGACTAGTCTAGCATTGTCAATGATCGACTGATGTAAACTTATACCCAGCACGATATGGGGCTGAGGGGTTCCCCCTTTTGTCCCTATACCCTATACACTCTCCAGACTATTGTTACCTTACACATCCCCCTAGAGATCTGCAAAGATTTCCTGAGACTTCGGGAACACAATGACCAACACAAAGGAGGGGGGGGGGGGTTTCTCTGCCCCATATCGTGCATCATATGTGTAAACTTGAGGGCACATTTTGCATTGGATTTTAAGGTCAACTTGCCAACTTGGTGGACTCTTCTATTACTTTTTCATTCAGAACAATCTCGTCTAGTCCCTGTGGCCTAATGGATAAGGCGTCGGTCTCCTAAACCGAAGACTGCGGGTTCGAGTCCCGCCAGGGATAAACAACAATTAAGTAATTACATGGTATCTTTTCATTCCTTGTTTTATGTCAACGTCTTGGTACCAAACACTGACGAGTGCAAGGGACTCTTTACACGCAACAACCTCAAGACAGACTAATCGGAAATTGGGGTCAAATTTCACTTTTGTTTGGACAATTCGTCGCGACCGACATCCGACGGACATGCAGAGAATCATGTCTGTTCCCTGTGTCCTAATGAAGAAATCGTCGGTTTCCTAAACCGAAGACTGCGGGTTCGAGTACCACCAGAGATAAACTAAGACAACACGATTACTTTTTTATTATATTTATTGATGTGGACATCTTGGTACCAAAATCTGACTGGTCTAACGGACTCTTAAGCCGCAGCAACCTCGTCACAAACTCATCGGAAGTTGAGGTAAAAATTTCCATTTTTGGTTTTAAACGACAAGTCATCACGACTGTCATCCGTCAAAGGACATGTAGGGAAAGCATGATGTTATTTATGTCTAGTCCCTGTGGCCTAATGGATAAGGCGTCGGTCTCCTAAACCGAAGACTGCGGGTTCGAGTCCCGCCAGGGGTAAACTGCGACTGCAAGGTGACTTCTTTAATCATATTTTTTTTATGTAGACGTCTTGGTACCAAACACTGACTGGTCTAACGGACTCTTTACCCATAGCAACCTGCATGACAGACTGATCGGAAGTTGAGGTCAGGTTTTCATTATTTTGTTAATTGTCCATGTAACGAAAAATGCAGATATTGACATACCACATATTCTTTCACAAGACCACATTATTGTATGTTTTCTTAGCTCAGTCCAGTCAGAAAAATATTCCAAAAGAGGACGCCGTACTCGACTTGGAAGCTTGATAGACTCTTACCTTTTCATTCAAGCGTTGCATGCGCCGTACAGCCCAATCTGTCCGGGCACATCGTATAGAAGCTAAACGTATGCAGCATCTTATGAAATTAATTTGTTTTCAAACTGGACTGAGCAGGTGAATTGCAACAAAGTGTTTTTGTGAAACAAACAAAGAAGCCTTTCAATTTACAACATGTTAAAAATATTATAAATTGATGACCAAAATGTTATTGAGGAATTTGTCTTCAACGTCAGGTCACTCGGCACATTTCGAGATTCCCAAGGCTTACTCGAGACTTCCAAGAACAAGAATCCAGGACACAAGGTTCCCGAGACTTACACGAGACCTCCAGGACACAAGATTCCCGAGACTTACACGAGACCTACAGGACACATGATTGCCGAGACTTACACCAGCTCCTAGGGCTAAAATCTCCAAGGCTGAGATGAGATTTCAATGGAAAAGGTTCCCAAGCCAATAAGAGTTCCAGAAACAAAGTTCAAGGAATACATTTTTTCAGGACAACTCATCGCGACCGTCATCCGTCAAGGGAAAGCATGAAGGGAAAGCATGCAAGCAATCATGTCTAGTCCCTGTGGCCTAATGGATAAGGCGTCGGTCTCCTAAACCGAAGATTGCGGGTTCGAATCCCGCCTGGGATAAATGTCGGTTTTTTTTGTATTTGGGGGTGGGGGGTTTGGAGCAGGTTTCTATAACTTTTTCTTGTCAACGTCTTGGTACAAAACACCGACTAGTCTAGCATTGTCAATGATCGACTGATGTAAACTTGAGGGCAAATTTTGCATTGGATTTTAAGGTCAACTTGCCAACTCGGTGGACTCTTTTATTACTTTTTCATTCAGAACAATCTTGTCTAGTCCCTGTGGCCTAATGGATAAGGCGTCGGTCTCCTAAACCGAAGACTGCGGGTTCGAGTCCCGCCAGGGATAAACAACAATTAAGTAATTACATGGTATCTTTTCATTCCCTGTTTTGTTTCAACGTCTTGGTAACAAACACTGACGAGTGCAAGGGACTCTTTACACGCAACAACCTCAAGACAGACTAATCGGAAATTGGGGTCAAATTTCACTTTTGTTTGGACAACTCGTCGCGACCGACATCCGACGGACATGCAGAGAATCATGTCTGTTCCCTGTGTCCTAATGAAGAAATCGTCGGTTTCCTAAACCGAAGACTGCGGGTTCGAGTACCACCAGAGATAAACTAAGACAACACGATTACTTTTTTATTATATTTATTGATGTGGACATCTTGGTACCAAAATCTGACTGGTCTAACGGACTCTTAAGCCGCAGCAACCTCGTCACAGACTCATCGGAAGTTGAGGTCAAAATTTCCATTTTGTTTTTAAACGACAACTCATCACGACTGTCATCCGTCAAAGGACATGTAGGGAAAGCATGATGTCATTTATGTCTAGGCCCTGTGGCCTAATGGATAAGGCGTCGGTCTCCTAAACCGAAGACTGCGGGTTCGAGTCCCGCCAGGGGTAAACTGCGACTGCAAGGTGACTTCTTTAATCATATTTTTATGTAGACGTCTTGGTACCAAACACTGACTGGTCTAACGGACTCTTTACCCATAGCAACCTGCATGACAGACTGATCGGAAGTTGAGGTCAGGTTTTCATTATTTTGTTAATTGTCCATGTAACGAAAAATGCAGATATTGACATACCACATATTCTTTCACAAGACCACATTATTGTATGTTTTCTTAGCTCAGTCCAGTCAGAAAAATATTCCAAAAGAGGACGCCGTACTCGACTTGGAAGCTTGATAGACTCTTACCTTTTCATTCAAGCGTTGCATGCGCCGTACAGCCCAATCTGTCCGGGCACATCGTATAGAAGCTAAACGTATGCAGCATCTTATGAAATTAATTTGTTTTCAAACTGGACTGAGCAGGTGAATTGCAACAAAGTGTTTTTGTGAAACAAACAAAGAAGCCTTTCAATTTACAACATGTTAAAAATATTATAAATTGATGACCAAAATGTTATTGAGGAATTTGTCTTCAACGTCAGGTCACTCGGCACATTTCGAGATTCCCAAGGCTTACTCGAGACTTCCAAGAACAAGAATCCAGGACACAAGGTTCCCGAGACTTACACGAGACCTCCAGGACACAAGATTCCCGAGACTTACACGAGACCTACAGGACACATGATTGCCGAGACTTACACCAGCTCCTAGGGCTAAAATCTCCAAGGCTGAGATGAGATTTCAATGGAAAAGGTTCCCAAGCCAATAAGAGTTCCAGAAACAAAGTTCAAGGAATACATTTTTTCAGGACAACTCATCGCGACCGTCATCCGTCAAGGGAAAGCATGAAGGGAAAGCATGCAAGCAATCATGTCTAGTCCCTGTGGCCTAATGGATAAGGCGTCGGTCTCCTAAACCGAAGATTGCGGGTTCGAATCCCGCCTGGGATAAATGTCGGTTTTTTTTGTATTTGGGGGTGGGGGGTTTGGAGCAGGTTTCTATAACTTTTTCTTGTCAACGTCTTGGTACAAAACACCGACTAGTCTAGCATTGTCAATGATCGACTGATGTAAACTTGAGGGCAAATTTTGCATTGGATTTTAAGGTCAACTTGCCAACTCGGTGGACTCTTTTATTACTTTTTCATTCAGAACAATCTTGTCTAGTCCCTGTGGCCTAATGGATAAGGCGTCGGTCTCCTAAACCGAAGACTGCGGGTTCGAGTCCCGCCAGGGATAAACAACAATTAAGTAATTACATGGTATCTTTTCATTCCCTGTTTTGTTTCAACGTCTTGGTAACAAACACTGACGAGTGCAAGGGACTCTTTACACGCAACAACCTCAAGACAGACTAATCGGAAATTGGGGTCAAATTTCACTTTTGTTTGGACAACTCGTCGCGACCGACATCCGACGGACATGCAGAGAATCATGTCTGTTCCCTGTGTCCTAATGAAGAAATCGTCGGTTTCCTAAACCGTAGACTGCGGGTTCGAGTACCACCAGAGATAAACTAAGACAACACGATTACTTTTTTATTATATTTATTGATGTGGACATCTTGGTACCAAAATCTGACTGGTCTAACGGACTCTTAAGCCGCAGCAACCTCGTCACAGACTCATCGGAAGTTGAGGTCAAAATTTCCATTTTGTTTTTAAACGACAACTCATCACGACTGTCATCCGTCAAAGGACATGTAGGGAAAGCATGATGTCATTTATGTCTAGGCCCTGTGGCCTAATGGATAAGGCGTCGGTCTCCTAAACCGAAGACTGCGGGTTCGAGTCCCGCCAGGGGTAAACTGCGACTGCAAGGTGACTTCTTTAATCATATTTTTATGTAGACGTCTTGGTACCAAACACTGACTTGTCTAACGGACTCTTTACCCATAGCAACCTGCATGACAGACTGATCGGAAGTTGAGGTCAGGTTTTCATTATTTTGTTAATTGTCCATGTAACGAAAAATGCAGATATTGACATACCACATATTCTTTCACAAGACCACATTATTGTATGTTTTCTTAGCTCAGTCCAGTCAGAAAAATATTCCAAAAGAGGACGCCGTACTCGACTTGGAAGCTTGATAGACTCTTACCTTTTCATTCAAGCGTTGCATGCGCCGTACAGCCCAATCTGTCCGGGCACATCGTATAGAAGCTAAACGTATGCAGCATCTTATGAAATTAATTTGTTTTCAAACTGGACTGAGCAGGTGAATTGCAACAAAGTGTTTTTGTGAAACAAACAAAGAAGCCTTTCAATTTACAACATGTTAAAAATATTATAAATTGATGACCAAAATGTTATTGAGGAATTTGTCTTCAACGTCCGGTCACTCGGCACATTTCGAGATTCCCAAGGCTTACTCGAGACTTCCAAGAACAAGAATCCAGGACACAAGGTTCCCGAGACTTACACGAGACCTCCAGGACACAAGATTCCCGAGACTTACACGAGACCTACAGGACACATGATTCCCGAGACTTACACCAGCTCCCAGGGCTAAAATCTCCAAGGCTGAGATGAGATTTCAATGGAAAAGGTTCCCAAGCCAATAAGAGTTCCAGAAACAAAGTTCAAGGAATACATTTTTTCAGGACAACTCATCGCGACCGTCATCCGTCAAGGGAAAGCATGAAGGGAAAGCATGCAAGCAATCATGTCTAGTCCCTGTGGCCTAATGGATAAGGCGTCGGTCTCCTAAACCGAAGATTGCGGGTTCGAATCCCGCCTGGGATAAATGTCGGTTTTTTTTGTATTTGGGGGTGGGGGGTTTGGAGCAGGTTTCTATAACTTTTTCTTGTCAACGTCTTGGTACAAAACACCGACTAGTCTAGCATTGTCAATGATCGACTGATGTAAACTTGAGGGCAAATTTTGCATTGGATTTTAAGGTCAACTTGCCAACTCGGTGGACTCTTTTATTACTTTTTCATTCAGAATATTCTCGTCTAGTCCCTGTGGCCTAATGGATAAGGCGTCGGTCTCCTAAACCGAAGACTGCGGGTTCGAGTCCCGCCAGGGATAAACAACACTTAAGTAATTACATGGTATCTTTTCATTCCTTGTTTTGTTTCAACGTCTTGGTAACAAACACTGACGAGTGCAAGGGACTCTTTACACGCAACAACCTCAAGACAGACTAATCGGAAATTGGGGTCAAATTTCACTTTTGTTTGGACAACTCGTCGCGACCGACATCCGACGGACATGCAGAGAATCATGTCTGTTCCCTGTGTCCTAATGAAGAAATCGTCGGTTTCCTAAACCGAAGACTGCGGGTTCGAGTACCACCAGAGATAAACTAAGACAACACGATTACTTTTTTATTATATTTATTGATGTGGACATCTTGGTACCAAAATCTGACTGGTCTAACGGACTCTTAAGCCGCAGCAACCTCGTCACAGACTCATCGGAAGTTGAGGTCAAAATTTCCATTTTGTTTTTAAACGACAACTCATCACGACTGTCATCCGTCAAAGGACATGTAGGGAAAGCATGATGTCATTTATGTCTAGGCCCTGTGGCCTAATGGATAAGGCGTCGGTCTCCTCAACCGAAAACTGCGGGTTCGAGTCCCGCCAGGGGTAAACTGCGACTGCGAGGTGACTTCTTTAATCATATCTTTATGTAGACGTCTTGGTACCAAACACTGACTGGTCTAACGGACTCTTTACCCATAGCAACCTGCATGACAGACTGATCGGAAGTTGAGGTCAGGTTTTCATTATTTTGTTAATTGTCCATGTAACGAAAAATGCAGATATTGACATACCACATATTCTTTCACAAGACCACATTATTGTATGTTTTCTTAGCTCAGTCCAGTCAGAAAAATATTCCAAAAGAGGACGCCGTACTCGACTTGGAAGCTTGATAGACTCTTACCTTTTCATTCAAGCGTTGCATGCGCCGTACAGCCCAATCTGTCCGGGCACATCGTATAGAAGCTAAACGTATGCAGCATCTTATGAAATTAATTTGTTTTCAAACTGGACTGAGCAGGTGAATTGCAACAAAGTGTTTTTGTGAAACAAACAAAGAAGCCTTTCAATTTACAACATGTTAAAAATATTATAAATTGATGACCAAAATGTTATTGAGGAATTTGTCTTCAACGTCCGGTCACTCGGCACATTTCGAGATTCCCAAGGCTTACTCGAGACTTCCCTGAACAAGAATCCAGGACACAAGGTTCCCGAGACTTACACGAGACCTCCAGGACACAAGATTCCCGAGACTTACACGAGACCTACAGGACACATGATTCCCGAGACTTACACCAGCTCCCAGGGCTAAAATCTCCAAGGCTGAGATGAGATTTCAATGGAAAAGGTTCCCAAGCCAATAAGAGTTCCAGAAACAAAGTTCAAGGAATACATTTTTTTCAGGACAACTCATCGCGACCGTCATCCGTCAAGGGAAAGCATGTAGGGAAAGCATGCAGGCAATCATGTCTAGTCCCTGTGGCCTAATGGATAAGGCGTCGGTCTCCTAAACCGAAGACTGCGGGTTCGAGTCCCGCCAGGGATAAACAACAATTAAGTAATTACATGGTATCTTTTCATTCCTTGTTTTATGTCAACGTCTTGGTACCAAACACTGACGAGTGCAAGGGACTCTTTACACGCAACAACCTCAAGACAGACTAATCGGAAATTGGGGTCAAATTTCACATTTGTTTGGACAACTCGTCGCGACCGACATCCGACGGACATGCAGAGAATCATGTCTGCTCCCTGTGTCCTAATGAAGAAATCGTCGGTTTCCTAAACCGAAGATTGCGGGTTCGAGTCCCGCCTGGGATAAACGTCGGTGTTTGTCTCTTTTTGGGGGTGGGGGTTTGGAGCAGGTTTTTATAACATTTTCTTGTCAACGTCTTGGTACAAAACACCGACTAGTCTAGCATTGTCAATGATCGACTGATGTAAACTTGAGGGCAAATTTTGCATTGGATTTTAAGGTCAACTTGCCAACTCGGCGGACTCTTTTATTACTTTTTCATTCAGAACAATCTCGTCTAGTCCCTGTGGCCTAATGGATAAGGCGTCGGTCTCCTAAACCGAAGACTGCGGGTTCGAGTCCCGCCAGGGATAAACAACAATTAAGTAATTACATGGTATCTTTTCATTCCTTGTTTTATGTCAACGTCTTGGTAACAAACACTGACGAGTGCAAGGGACTCTTTACACGCAACAACCTCAAGACAGACTAATCGGAAATTGGGGTCAAATTTCACATTTGTTTGGACAACTCGTCGCGACCGACATCCGACGGACATGCAGAGAATCATGTCTGTTCCCTGTGTCCTAATGAAGAAATCGTCGGTTTCCTAAACCGAAGACTGCGGGTTCGAGTCCCGCCAGAGATAAACTAAGACAACACGATTACTTTCATATTATATTTATTTATGTGGACATCTTGGTACCAAAAACTGACTGGTCTAACGGACTCTTAAACCGCAGCAACCTCGTCACAAACTCATCGGAAGTTGAGGTCAAAATTTCCATTTTGTTTTTAAACGACAACTCATCACGACTGTCATCCGTCAAAGGACATGTAGGGAAAGCATGATGTTATTTATGTCTAGTCCCTGTGGCCTAATGGATAAGGCGTCGGTCTCCTAAACCGAAGACTGCGGGTTCGAGTCCCGCCAGGGGTAAACTGCGACTGCGAGGTGACTTCTTTAATCATATTTTTATGTAGACGTCTTGGTACCAAACACTGACTGGTCTAACGGACTCTTTACCCATAGCAACCTGCATGACAGACTGATCGGAAGTTGAGGTCAGGTTTCTCATTATTTTGTTAATTGTCCATGTAACGAAAAATGCAGATATTGACATTCCACATTTTCTTTCACAAGACCACATTATTGTATGTTTTCTTAGCTCAGTCCAGTCAGAAAAAATATTCCAAAAGAGGACGCCGTACTCGACTTGGAAGCTTGATAGACTCTTACCTTTTCATTCAAGCGTTGCATGCGCCGTACAGCCCAATCTGTCCGGGCACATCGTATAGGAGCTAAACGTATGCAGCATCTTATGAAATTAATTTGTTTTCAAACTGGACTGAGCAGGTGAATTGCAACAAAGTGTTTTTGTGAAACAAACAAAGAAGCCTTTCAATTTACAACATGTTAAAAATATTATAAATTGATGACCAAAATGTTATTAAGGAATTTGTCTTCAACGTCCGGTCACTCGGCACATTTCGAAATTCCGAAGGCTTACTCGAGACTTCCAAGAACAAGAATCCAGGACACAAGGTTCCCGAGACTTACACGAGACCTCCAGGACACAAGATTCCCGAGACTTACACGAGACCTACAGGACACATGATTCCCGAGACTTACACCAGACTCCCAGGGCTAAAATCTCCAAGGCTGAGATGAGATTTCAATGGAAAAGGTTCCCAAGCCAATAAGAGTTCCAGAAACAAAGTTCAAGGAATACATTTTTTCAGGACAACTCATCGCGACCGTCATCCGTCAAGGGAAAGCATGTAGGGAAAGCATGCAGGCAATCATGTCTAGTCCCTGTGGCCTAATGGATAAGGCGTCGGTCTCCTAAACCGAAGACTGCGGGTTCGAGTCCCGCCAGGGATAAACAACAATTAAGTAATTACATGGTATCTTTTCATTCCTTGTTTTATGTCAACGTCTTGGTACCAAACACTGACGAGTGCAAGGGACTCTTTACACGCAACAACCTCAAGACAGACTAATGGGAAATTGGGGTCAAATTTCACATTTGTTTGGACAACTCGTCGCGACCGACATCCGACGGACATGCAGAGAATCATGTCTGCTCCCTGTTTCCTAATGAAGAAATCGTCGGTTTCCTAAACCGAAGATTGCGGGTTCGAGTCCCGCCTGGGATAAACGTCGGTGTTTGTCTCTTTTTGGGGGTGGGGGTTTGGAACAGGTTTTTATAACTTTTTCTTGTCAACGTCTTGGTACAAAACACCGACTAGTCTAGCATTGTCAATGATCGACTGATGTAAACTTGAGGGCAAATTTTGCATTGGATTTTAAGGTCAACTTGCCAACTCGGTGGACTCTTCTATTACTTTTTCATTCAGAACAATCTCGTCTGTTCCCTGTGTCCTAATGAAGAAATCGTCGGTTTCCTAAACCGAAGACTGCGGGTTCGAGTCCCGCCAGAGATAAACTAAGACAACACGATTACTTCTATATTATATCTATTTATGTGGACATCTTGGTACCAAAAACTGACTGGTCTAACGGACTCTTAAAACGCAGCAACCTCGTCACAAACTCATCGGAAGTTGAGGTAAAAATTTCCGTTTTGGTTTTAAACGACAAGTCATCACGACTGTCATCCGTCAAAGGACATGTAGGGAAAGCATGATATTATTTATGTCTAGTCCCTGTGGCCTAATGGATAAGGCGTCGGTCTCCTAAACCGAAGACTGCGGGTTCGAGTCCCGCCAGGGGTAAACTGCGACTGCAAGGTGACTTCTTTAATCATATCTTTTTTTATGTAGACGTCTTGGTACCAAACACTGACTGGTCTAACGGACTCTTTACCCATAGCAACCTGCATGACAGACTGATCGGAAGTTGAGGTCAGGTTTTCATTATTTTGTTAATTGTCCATGTAACGAAAAATGCAGATATTGACATACCACATATTCTTTCACAAGACCACATTATTGTATGTTTTCTTAGCTCAGTCCAGAAAGAAAAATATTCCAAAAGAGGACGCCGTACTCGACTTGGAAGCTTGATAGACTCTTACCTTTTCATTCAAGCGTTGCATGCGCCGTACAGCCCAATCTGTCCGGGCACATCGTATAGGAGCTAAACGTATGCAGCATCTTATGAAATAAATTTGTTTTCAAACTGGACTGAGCAGGTGAATTGCAACAAAGTGTTTTTGTGAAACAAACAAAGAAGCCTTTAAATTTACAACATGTTGAAAATATTTTTAAATTGATGACCAAAATGTTAATGAGGAATTTGTCTTCAACGTCCGGTCACTCGGCACATTTCGAGATTCCCAAGGCTTACTCGAGACTTCCAAGAACAAGAATCCAGGACACAAGGTTCCCGAGACTTACACGAGACCTCCAGGACACAAGATTCCCGAGACTTACACGAGACCTCCAGGATACAAGATTCCCGAGACTTACACCAGACTCCCAGGGCTAAAATCTCCAAGGCTGAGATGAGATTTCAATGGAAAAGGTTCCCAAGCCAATAGGAGTTCCAGAAACAAAGTTCAAGGAATACATCTTTTTCAGGACAACTCATCGCGACCGTCATCCGTCAAGGGAAAGCATGAAGGGAAAGCATGCAAGCAATCATGTCTAGTCCCTGTGGCCTAATGGATAAGGCGTCGGTCTCCTAAACCGAAGACTGCGGGTTCGAGTCCCGCCAAGGGTAAACTGCGACTGCAAGGTGACTTCTTTAATCATATTTTTATATGTAGACGTCTTGGTACCAAACACTGACTGGTCTAACGGACTCTTTACCCATAGCAACCTGCATGACAGACTGATCGGAAGTTGAGGTCAGGTTTCTCAATATTTCGTTAATTGTCCATGTAACGAAAAATGCAGATATTGACATACCACATTTTCTTTCACAAGACCACATTATTGTATGTTTTCTTAGCTCAGTCCAGTCAGAAAAAATATTCCAAAAGAGGACGCCGTACTCGACTTGGAAGCTTGATAGACTCTTACCTTTTCATTCAAGCGTTGCATGCGCCGTACAGCCCAATCTGTCCGGGTACATCGTATAGGAGCTAAACGTATGCAGCATCTTATGAAATGAATTTGTTTTCAAACTGGACTGAGCAGGTGAATTGCAACAAAGTGTTTTTGTGAAACAAACAAAGAAGCCTTTCAATTTACAACATGTTAAAAATATTATAAATTGATGACCAAAATGTTAATGAGGAATTTGTCTTCAACGTCCGGTCACTCGGCACATTTCGAGATTCCCAAGGCTTACTCGAGACTTCCAAGAACAAGAATCCAGGACACAAGGTTCCCGAGACTTACACGAGACCTCCAGGACACAAGATTCCCGAGACTTACACGAGACCTCCAGGATACATGATTCCCGAGACTTACACCAGACTCCCAGGGCTAAAATCTCCAAGGCTGAGATGAGATTTCAATGGAAAAGGTTCCCAAGCCAATAGGAGTTCCAGAAACAAAGTTCAAGGAATTCATTTTTTCAGGACAACTCATCGCGACCGTCATCCGTCAAGGGAAAGCATGAAGGGAAAGCATGCAAGCAATCATGTCTAGTCCCTGTGGCCTAATGGATAAGGGGTCGGTCTCCTAAACCGAAGATTGCGGGTTCGAGTCCCGCCTGGGATAAATGTCGGTGTTTTTTTGTATTTTGGGGGTGGGGGGTTTGGAGCAGGTTTCTATAACTTTTTCTTGTCAACGTCTTGGTACAAAACACCGACTAGTCTAGCATTGTCAATGATCGACTGATGTAAACTTGAGGGCAAATTTTGCATTGGATTTTAAGGTCAACTTGCCAACTCGGCGGACTCTTTTATTACTTTTTCATTCAGAACAATCTCTTCTATAGTCCCTGTGGCCTAATGGATAAGGCGTCGGTCTCCTAAACCGAAGACTGCGGGTTCGAATCCCGCCAGGGATAAACAACAATTAAGTAATTACATGGTATCTTTTCATTCGTTGTTTTATGTCAACGTCTTGGTACCAAACACTGACGAGTGCAAGGGACTCTTTACACGCAACAACCTCAAGACAGACTAATCGGAAATTGGGGTCAAATTTCACTTTTGTTTGGACAACTCGTCGCGACCGACATCCGACGGACATGCAGAGAATCATGTCTGTTCCCTGTGTCCTAATGAAGAAATCGTCGGTTTCCTAAACCGAAGACTGCGGGTTCGAGTCCCACCAGAGATAAACTAAGACAACACGATTACTTTTTTATTATATTTATTGATGTGGACATCTTGGTACCAAAATCTGACTGGTCTAGCGGACTCTTAAGCCGCAGCAACCTCGTCACAGACTCATCGGAAGTTGAGGTCAAAATTTCCATTTTGTTTTTAAACGACAACTCATCACGACTGTCATCCGTCAAAGGACATGTAGGGAAAGCATGATGTTATTTATGTCTAGTCCCTGTGGCCTAATGGATAAGGCGTCGGTCTCCTAAACCGAAGACTGCGGGTTCGAGTCCCGCCAGGGGTAAACTGCGACTGCGAGGTGACTTCTTTAATCATATTTTTATGTAGACGTCTTGGTACCAAACACTGACTGGTCTAACGGACTCTTTACCCATAGCAACCTGCATGACAGACTGATCGGAAGTTGAGGTCAGGTTTCTCATTATTTTGTTAATTGTCCATGTAACGAAAAATGCAGATATTGACATTCCACATTTTCTTTCACAAGACCACATTATTGTATGTTTTCTTAGCTCAGTCCAGTCAGAAAAAATATTCCAAAAGAGGACGCCGTACTCGACTTGGAAGCTTGATAGACTCTTACCTTTTCATTCAAGCGTTGCATGCGCCGTACAGCCCAATCTGTCCGGGCACATCGTATAGGAGCTAAACGTATGCAGCATCTTATGAAATTGGTTTGTTTTCAAACTGGACTGAGCAGGTGAATTGGAACAAAGTGTTTTTGTGAAACAAACAAAGAAGCCTTTCAATTTACAACATGTTAAAAATATTATAAATTGATGACCAAAATGTTATTAAGGAATTTGTCTTCAACGTCCGGTCACTCGGCACATTTCGAAATTCCCAAGGCTTACTCGAGACTTCCAAGAACAAGAATCCAGGACACAAGGTTCCCGAGACTTACACGAGACCTCCAGGACACAAGATTCCCGAGACTTACACGAGACCTACAGGACACATGATTCCCGAGACTTACACCAGACTCCCAGGGCTAAAATCTCCAAGGCTGAGATGAGATTTCAATGGAAAAGGTTCCCAAGCCAATAAGAGTTCCAGAAACAAAGTTCAAGGAATACATTTTTTTCAGGACAACTCATCGCGACCGTCATCCGTCAAGGGAAAGCATGAAGGGAAAGCATGCAAGCAATCATGTCTAGTCCCTGTGGCCTAATGGATAAGGCGTCGGTCTCCTAAACCGAAGGTTGCGGGTTCGAGTCCCGCCTGGGATAAATGTCGGTTTTTTAGATTTTTGGGGGTGGGGGGTTTGGAGCAGGTTTCTATAACTTTTTCTTGTCAACGTCTTGGTACAAAACACCGACTAGTCTAGCATTGTCAATGATCGACTGATGTAAACTTGAGGGGAAATTTTGCATTGGATTTTAAGGTCAACTTGCCAACTCGGTGGACTCTTTTATTACTTTTTCATTCAGAACAATCTCGTCTAGTCCCTGTGGCCTAATGGATAAGGCGTCGGTCTCCTAAACCGAAGACTGCGGGTTCGAGTCCCGCCAGGGATAAACAACAATTAAGTAATTACATGGTATCTTTTCATTCCTTGTTTTATGTCAACGTCTTGGTACCAAACACTGACCAGTGCAAGGGACTCTTCACACGCAACAACCTCAAGACAGACTAATCGGAAATTGGGGTCAAAGTTCACTTTTGTTTGGACAACTCGTCGCGACCGACATCCGACGGACATGCAGAGAATCATGTCTGTTCCCTGTGTCCTAATGAAGAAATCGTCGGTTTCCTAAACCGAAGACTGCGGGTTCGAGTACCACCAGAGATAAACTAAGACAACACGATTACTTTTTTATTATATTTATTGATGTGGACATCTTGGTACCAAAATCTGACTGGTCTAACGGACTCTTAAGCCGCAGCAACCTCGTCACAGACTCATCGGAAGTTGAGGTCAAAATTTCCATTTTGTTTTTAAACGACAACTCATCACGACTGTCATCCGTCAAAGGACATGTAGGGAAAGCATGATGTTATTTATGTCTAGTCCCTGTGGCCTAATGGATAAGGCGTCGGTCTCCTAAACCGAAGACTGCGGGTTCGAGTCCCGCCAGGGATAAACAACAATTAAGTAATTACATGGTATCTTTTCATTCCTTGTTTTATGTCAACGTCTTGGTACCAAACACTGACGAGTGCAAGGGACTCTTTACACGCAACAACCTCAAGACAGACTAATCGGAAATTGGGGTCAAATTTCACATTTGTTTGGACAACTCGTCGCGACCGACATCCGACGGACATGCAGAGAATCATGTCTGCTCCCTGTGTCCTAATGAAGAAATCGTCGGTTTCCTAAACCGAAGATTGCGGGTTCGAGTCCCGCCTGGGATAAACGTCGGTGTTTGTCTCTTTTTGGGGGTGGGGGTTTGGAGCAGGTTTTTATAACATTTTCTTGTCAACGTCTTGGTACAAAACACCGACTAGTCTAGCATTGTCAATGATCGACTGATGTAAACTTGAGGGCAAATTTTGCATTGGATTTTAAGGTCAACTTGCCAACTCGGCGGACTCTTTTATTACTTTTTCATTCAGAACAATCTCGTCTAGTCCCTGTGGCCTAATGGATAAGGCGTCGGTCTCCTAAACCGAAGACTGCGGGTTCGAGTCCCGCCAGGGATAAACAACAATTAAGTAATTACATGGTATCTTTTCATTCCTTGTTTTATGTCAACGTCTTGGTAACAAACACTGACGAGTGCAAGGGACTCTTTACACGCAACAACCTCAAGACAGACTAATCGGAAATTGGGGTCAAATTTCACATTTGTTTGGACAACTCGTCGCGACCGACATCCGACGGACATGCAGAGAATCATGTCTGTTCCCTGTGTCCTAATGAAGAAATCGTCGGTTTCCTAAACCGAAGACTGCGGGTTCGAGTCCCGCCAGAGATAAACTAAGACAACACGATTACTTTCATATTATATTTATTTATGTGGACATCTTGGTACCAAAAACTGACTGGTCTAACGGACTCTTAAACCGCAGCAACCTCGTCACAAACTCATCGGAAGTTGAGGTCAAAATTTCCATTTTGTTTTTAAACGACAACTCATCACGACTGTCATCCGTCAAAGGACATGTAGGGAAAGCATGATGTTATTTATGTCTAGTCCCTGTGGCCTAATGGATAAGGCGTCGGTCTCCTAAACCGAAGACTGCGGGTTCGAGTCCCGCCAGGGGTAAACTGCGACTGCGAGGTGACTTCTTTAATCATATTTTTATGTAGACGTCTTGGTACCAAACACTGACTGGTCTAACGGACTCTTTACCCATAGCAACCTGCATGACAGACTGATCGGAAGTTGAGGTCAGGTTTCTCATTATTTTGTTAATTGTCCATGTAACGAAAAATGCAGATATTGACATTCCACATTTTCTTTCACAAGACCACATTATTGTATGTTTTCTTAGCTCAGTCCAGTCAGAAAAAATATTCCAAAAGAGGACGCCGTACTCGACTTGGAAGCTTGATAGACTCTTACCTTTTCATTCAAGCGTTGCATGCGCCGTACAGCCCAATCTGTCCGGGCACATCGTATAGGAGCTAAACGTATGCAGCATCTTATGAAATTAATTTGTTTTCAAACTGGACTGAGCAGGTGAATTGCAACAAAGTGTTTTTGTGAAACAAACAAAGAAGCCTTTCAATTTACAACATGTTAAAAATATTATAAATTGATGACCAAAATGTTATTAAGGAATTTGTCTTCAACGTCCGGTCACTCGGCACATTTCGAAATTCCGAAGGCTTACTCGAGACTTCCAAGAACAAGAATCCAGGACACAAGGTTCCCGAGACTTACACGAGACCTCCAGGACACAAGATTCCCGAGACTTACACGAGACCTACAGGACACATGATTCCCGAGACTTACACCAGACTCCCAGGGCTAAAATCTCCAAGGCTGAGATGAGATTTCAATGGAAAAGGTTCCCAAGCCAATAAGAGTTCCAGAAACAAAGTTCAAGGAATACATTTTTTCAGGACAACTCATCGCGACCGTCATCCGTCAAGGGAAAGCATGTAGGGAAAGCATGCAGGCAATCATGTCTAGTCCCTGTGGCCTAATGGATAAGGCGTCGGTCTCCTAAACCGAAGACTGCGGGTTCGAGTCCCGCCAGGGATAAACAACAATTAAGTAATTACATGGTATCTTTTCATTCCTTGTTTTATGTCAACGTCTTGGTACCAAACACTGACGAGTGCAAGGGACTCTTTACACGCAACAACCTCAAGACAGACTAATGGGAAATTGGGGTCAAATTTCACATTTGTTTGGACAACTCGTCGCGACCGACATCCGACGGACATGCAGAGAATCATGTCTGCTCCCTGTTTCCTAATGAAGAAATCGTCGGTTTCCTAAACCGAAGATTGCGGGTTCGAGTCCCGCCTGGGATAAACGTCGGTGTTTGTCTCTTTTTGGGGGTGGGGGTTTGGAACAGGTTTTTATAACTTTTTCTTGTCAACGTCTTGGTACAAAACACCGACTAGTCTAGCATTGTCAATGATCGACTGATGTAAACTTGAGGGCAAATTTTGCATTGGATTTTAAGGTCAACTTGCCAACTCGGTGGACTCTTCTATTACTTTTTCATTCAGAACAATCTCGTCTGTTCCCTGTGTCCTAATGAAGAAATCGTCGGTTTCCTAAACCGAAGACTGCGGGTTCGAGTCCCGCCAGAGATAAACTAAGACAACACGATTACTTCTATATTATATCTATTTATGTGGACATCTTGGTACCAAAAACTGACTGGTCTAACGGACTCTTAAAACGCAGCAACCTCGTCACAAACTCATCGGAAGTTGAGGTAAAAATTTCCGTTTTGGTTTTAAACGACAAGTCATCACGACTGTCATCCGTCAAAGGACATGTAGGGAAAGCATGATATTATTTATGTCTAGTCCCTGTGGCCTAATGGATAAGGCGTCGGTCTCCTAAACCGAAGACTGCGGGTTCGAGTCCCGCCAGGGGTAAACTGCGACTGCAAGGTGACTTCTTTAATCATATCTTTTTTTATGTAGACGTCTTGGTACCAAACACTGACTGGTCTAACGGACTCTTTACCCATAGCAACCTGCATGACAGACTGATCGGAAGTTGAGGTCAGGTTTTCATTATTTTGTTAATTGTCCATGTAACGAAAAATGCAGATATTGACATACCACATATTCTTTCACAAGACCACATTATTGTATGTTTTCTTAGCTCAGTCCAGAAAGAAAAATATTCCAAAAGAGGACGCCGTACTCGACTTGGAAGCTTGATAGACTCTTACCTTTTCATTCAAGCGTTGCATGCGCCGTACAGCCCAATCTGTCCGGGCACATCGTATAGGAGCTAAACGTATGCAGCATCTTATGAAATAAATTTGTTTTCAAACTGGACTGAGCAGGTGAATTGCAACAAAGTGTTTTTGTGAAACAAACAAAGAAGCCTTTAAATTTACAACATGTTGAAAATATTTTTAAATTGATGACCAAAATGTTAATGAGGAATTTGTCTTCAACGTCCGGTCACTCGGCACATTTCGAGATTCCCAAGGCTTACTCGAGACTTCCAAGAACAAGAATCCAGGACACAAGGTTCCCGAGACTTACACGAGACCTCCAGGACACAAGATTCCCGAGACTTACACGAGACCTCCAGGATACAAGATTCCCGAGACTTACACCAGACTCCCAGGGCTAAAATCTCCAAGGCTGAGATGAGATTTCAATGGAAAAGGTTCCCAAGCCAATAGGAGTTCCAGAAACAAAGTTCAAGGAATACATCTTTTTCAGGACAACTCATCGCGACCGTCATCCGTCAAGGGAAAGCATGAAGGGAAAGCATGCAAGCAATCATGTCTAGTCCCTGTGGCCTAATGGATAAGGCGTCGGTCTCCTAAACCGAAGACTGCGGGTTCGAGTCCCGCCAAGGGTAAACTGCGACTGCAAGGTGACTTCTTTAATCATATTTTTATATGTAGACGTCTTGGTACCAAACACTGACTGGTCTAACGGACTCTTTACCCATAGCAACCTGCATGACAGACTGATCGGAAGTTGAGGTCAGGTTTCTCAATATTTCGTTAATTGTCCATGTAACGAAAAATGCAGATATTGACATACCACATTTTCTTTCACAAGACCACATTATTGTATGTTTTCTTAGCTCAGTCCAGTCAGAAAAAATATTCCAAAAGAGGACGCCGTACTCGACTTGGAAGCTTGATAGACTCTTACCTTTTCATTCAAGCGTTGCATGCGCCGTACAGCCCAATCTGTCCGGGTACATCGTATAGGAGCTAAACGTATGCAGCATCTTATGAAATGAATTTGTTTTCAAACTGGACTGAGCAGGTGAATTGCAACAAAGTGTTTTTGTGAAACAAACAAAGAAGCCTTTCAATTTACAACATGTTAAAAATATTATAAATTGATGACCAAAATGTTAATGAGGAATTTGTCTTCAACGTCCGGTCACTCGGCACATTTCGAGATTCCCAAGGCTTACTCGAGACTTCCAAGAACAAGAATCCAGGACACAAGGTTCCCGAGACTTACACGAGACCTCCAGGACACAAGATTCCCGAGACTTACACGAGACCTCCAGGATACATGATTCCCGAGACTTACACCAGACTCCCAGGGCTAAAATCTCCAAGGCTGAGATGAGATTTCAATGGAAAAGGTTCCCAAGCCAATAGGAGTTCCAGAAACAAAGTTCAAGGAATTCATTTTTTCAGGACAACTCATCGCGACCGTCATCCGTCAAGGGAAAGCATGAAGGGAAAGCATGCAAGCAATCATGTCTAGTCCCTGTGGCCTAATGGATAAGGGGTCGGTCTCCTAAACCGAAGATTGCGGGTTCGAGTCCCGCCTGGGATAAATGTCGGTGTTTTTTTGTATTTTGGGGGTGGGGGGTTTGGAGCAGGTTTCTATAACTTTTTCTTGTCAACGTCTTGGTACAAAACACCGACTAGTCTAGCATTGTCAATGATCGACTGATGTAAACTTGAGGGCAAATTTTGCATTGGATTTTAAGGTCAACTTGCCAACTCGGCGGACTCTTTTATTACTTTTTCATTCAGAACAATCTCTTCTATAGTCCCTGTGGCCTAATGGATAAGGCGTCGGTCTCCTAAACCGAAGACTGCGGGTTCGAATCCCGCCAGGGATAAACAACAATTAAGTAATTACATGGTATCTTTTCATTCGTTGTTTTATGTCAACGTCTTGGTACCAAACACTGACGAGTGCAAGGGACTCTTTACACGCAACAACCTCAAGACAGACTAATCGGAAATTGGGGTCAAATTTCACTTTTGTTTGGACAACTCGTCGCGACCGACATCCGACGGACATGCAGAGAATCATGTCTGTTCCCTGTGTCCTAATGAAGAAATCGTCGGTTTCCTAAACCGAAGACTGCGGGTTCGAGTCCCACCAGAGATAAACTAAGACAACACGATTACTTTTTTATTATATTTATTGATGTGGACATCTTGGTACCAAAATCTGACTGGTCTAGCGGACTCTTAAGCCGCAGCAACCTCGTCACAGACTCATCGGAAGTTGAGGTCAAAATTTCCATTTTGTTTTTAAACGACAACTCATCACGACTGTCATCCGTCAAAGGACATGTAGGGAAAGCATGATGTTATTTATGTCTAGTCCCTGTGGCCTAATGGATAAGGCGTCGGTCTCCTAAACCGAAGACTGCGGGTTCGAGTCCCGCCAGGGGTAAACTGCGACTGCGAGGTGACTTCTTTAATCATATTTTTATGTAGACGTCTTGGTACCAAACACTGACTGGTCTAACGGACTCTTTACCCATAGCAACCTGCATGACAGACTGATCGGAAGTTGAGGTCAGGTTTCTCATTATTTTGTTAATTGTCCATGTAACGAAAAATGCAGATATTGACATTCCACATTTTCTTTCACAAGACCACATTATTGTATGTTTTCTTAGCTCAGTCCAGTCAGAAAAAATATTCCAAAAGAGGACGCCGTACTCGACTTGGAAGCTTGATAGACTCTTACCTTTTCATTCAAGCGTTGCATGCGCCGTACAGCCCAATCTGTCCGGGCACATCGTATAGGAGCTAAACGTATGCAGCATCTTATGAAATTGGTTTGTTTTCAAACTGGACTGAGCAGGTGAATTGGAACAAAGTGTTTTTGTGAAACAAACAAAGAAGCCTTTCAATTTACAACATGTTAAAAATATTATAAATTGATGACCAAAATGTTATTAAGGAATTTGTCTTCAACGTCCGGTCACTCGGCACATTTCGAAATTCCCAAGGCTTACTCGAGACTTCCAAGAACAAGAATCCAGGACACAAGGTTCCCGAGACTTACACGAGACCTCCAGGACACAAGATTCCCGAGACTTACACGAGACCTACAGGACACATGATTCCCGAGACTTACACCAGACTCCCAGGGCTAAAATCTCCAAGGCTGAGATGAGATTTCAATGGAAAAGGTTCCCAAGCCAATAAGAGTTCCAGAAACAAAGTTCAAGGAATACATTTTTTTCAGGACAACTCATCGCGACCGTCATCCGTCAAGGGAAAGCATGAAGGGAAAGCATGCAAGCAATCATGTCTAGTCCCTGTGGCCTAATGGATAAGGCGTCGGTCTCCTAAACCGAAGGTTGCGGGTTCGAGTCCCGCCTGGGATAAATGTCGGTTTTTTAGATTTTTGGGGGTGGGGGGTTTGGAGCAGGTTTCTATAACTTTTTCTTGTCAACGTCTTGGTACAAAACACCGACTAGTCTAGCATTGTCAATGATCGACTGATGTAAACTTGAGGGGAAATTTTGCATTGGATTTTAAGGTCAACTTGCCAACTCGGTGGACTCTTTTATTACTTTTTCATTCAGAACAATCTCGTCTAGTCCCTGTGGCCTAATGGATAAGGCGTCGGTCTCCTAAACCGAAGACTGCGGGTTCGAGTCCCGCCAGGGATAAACAACAATTAAGTAATTACATGGTATCTTTTCATTCCTTGTTTTATGTCAACGTCTTGGTACCAAACACTGACCAGTGCAAGGGACTCTTCACACGCAACAACCTCAAGACAGACTAATCGGAAATTGGGGTCAAAGTTCACTTTTGTTTGGACAACTCGTCGCGACCGACATCCGACGGACATGCAGAGAATCATGTCTGTTCCCTGTGTCCTAATGAAGAAATCGTCGGTTTCCTAAACCGAAGACTGCGGGTTCGAGTACCACCAGAGATAAACTAAGACAACACGATTACTTTTTTATTATATTTATTGATGTGGACATCTTGGTACCAAAATCTGACTGGTCTAACGGACTCTTAAGCCGCAGCAACCTCGTCACAGACTCATCGGAAGTTGAGGTCAAAATTTCCATTTTGTTTTTAAACGACAACTCATCACGACTGTCATCCGTCAAAGGACATGTAGGGAAAGCATGATGTTATTTATGTCTAGTCCCTGTGGCCTAATGGATAAGGCGTCGGTCTCCTAAACCGAAGACTGCGGGTTCGAGTCCCGCCAGGGGTAAACTGCGACTGCGAGGTGACTTCTTTAATCATATCTTTATGTAGACGTCTTGGTACCAAACACTGACTGGTCTAACGGACTCTTTACCCATAGCAACCTGCATGACAGACTGATCGGAAGTTGAGGTCAGGTTTTCATTATTTTGTTAATTGTCCATGTAACGAAAAATGCAGATATTGACATACCACATATTCTTTCACAAGACCACATTATTGTATGTTTTCTTAGCTCAGTCCAGTCAGAAAAATATTCCAAAAGAGGACGCCGTACTCGACTTGGAAGCTTGATAGACTCTTACCTTTTCATTCAAGCGTTGCATGCGCCGTACAGCCCAATCTGTCCGGGCACATCGTATAGGAGCTAAACGTATGCAGCATCTTATGAAATTGGTTTGTTTTCAAACTGGACTGAGCAGGTGAATTGCAACAAAGTGTTTTTGTGAAACAAACAAAGAAGCCTTTCAATTTACAACATGTTAAAAATATTATAAATTGATGACCAAAATGTTATTAAGGAATTTGTCTTCAACATCCGGTCACTCGGCACATTTCGAAATTCCCAAGGCTTACTCGAGACTTCCAAGAACAAGAATCCAGGACACAAGGTTCCCGAGACTTACACGAGACCTCCAGGACACAAGATTCCCGAGACTTACACGAGACCTACAGGACACATGATTCCCGAGACTTACACCAGACTCCCAGGGCTAAAATCTCCAAGGCTGAGATGAGATTTCAATGGAAAAGGTTCCCAAGGCAATAAGAGTTCCAGAAACAAAGTTCAAGGAATACATTTTTTTCAGGACAACTCATCGCGACCGTCATCCGTCAAGGGAAAGCATGTAGGGAAAGCATGCAGGCAATCATGTCTAGTCCCTGTGGCCTAATGGATAAGGCGTCGGTCTCCTAAACCGAAGACTGCGGGTTCGAGTCCCGCCAGGGGTAAACTGCGACTGCGAGGTGACTTCTTTAATCATATTTTTATGTAGACGTCTTGGTACCAAACACTGACTGGTCTAACGGACTCTTTACCCATAGCAACCTGCATGACAGACTGATCGGAAGTTGAGGTCAGGTTTCTCATTATTTTGTTAATTGTCCATGTAACGAAAAATGCAGATATTGACATTCCACATTTTCTTTCACAAGACCACATTATTGTATGTTTTCTTAGCTCAGTCCAGTCAGAAAAAATATTCCAAAAGAGGACGCCGTACTCGACTTGGAAGCTTGATAGACTCTTACCTTTTCATTCAAGCGTTGCATGCGCCGTACAGCCCAATCTGTCCGGGCACATCGTATAGGAGCTAAACGTATGCAGCATCTTATGAAATTGGTTTGTTTTCAAACTGGACTGAGCAGGTGAATTGGAACAAAGTGTTTTTGTGAAACAAACAAAGAAGCCTTTCAATTTACAACATGTTAAAAATATTATAAATTGATGACCAAAATGTTATTAAGGAATTTGTCTTCAACGTCCGGTCACTCGGCACATTTCGAAATTCCCAAGGCTTACTCGAGACTTCCAAGAACAAGAATCCAGGACACAAGGTTCCCGAGACTTACACGAGACCTCCAGGACACAAGATTCCCGAGACTTACACGAGACCTACAGGACACATGATTCCCGAGACTTACACCAGACTCCCAGGGCTAAAATCTCCAAGGCTGAGATGAGATTTCAATGGAAAAGGTTCCCAAGCCAATAAGAGTTCCAGAAACAAAGTTCAAGGAATACATTTTTTTCAGGACAACTCATCGCGACCGTCATCCGTCAAGGGAAAGCATGAAGGGAAAGCATGCAAGCAATCATGTCTAGTCCCTGTGGCCTAATGGATAAGGCGTCGGTCTCCTAAACCGAAGGTTGCGGGTTCGAGTCCCGCCTGGGATAAATGTCGGTTTTTTAGATTTTTGGGGGTGGGGGGTTTGGAGCAGGTTTCTATAACTTTTTCTTGTCAACGTCTTGGTACAAAACACCGACTAGTCTAGCATTGTCAATGATCGACTGATGTAAACTTGAGGGGAAATTTTGCATTGGATTTTAAGGTCAACTTGCCAACTCGGTGGACTCTTTTATTACTTTTTCATTCAGAACAATCTCGTCTAGTCCCTGTGGCCTAATGGATAAGGCGTCGGTCTCCTAAACCGAAGACTGCGGGTTCGAGTCCCGCCAGGGATAAACAACAATTAAGTAATTACATGGTATCTTTTCATTCCTTGTTTTATGTCAACGTCTTGGTAACAAACACTGACGAATGCAAGGGACTCTTTACACGCAACAACCTCAAGACAGACTAATCGGAAATTGGGGTCAAATTTCACATTTGTTTGGACAACTCGTCGCGACCGACATCCGACGGACATGCAGAGAATCATGTCTGTTCCCTGTGTCCTAATGAAGAAATCGTCGGTTTCCTAAACCGAAGACTGCGGGTTCGAGTCCCGCCAGAGATAAACTAAGACAACACGATTACTTTTTTATTATATTGATTTATGTGGACATCTTGGTACCAAAAACTGACTGGTCTAACGGACTCTTAAGCCGCAGCAACCTCGTCACAGACTCATCGGAAGTTGAGGTCAAAATGTCCATTTTGTTTTTAAACGACAACTCATCACGACTGTCATCCGTCAAAGGACATGTAGGGAAAGCATGATGTTATTTATGTCTAGTCCCTGTGGCCTAATGGATAAGGCGTCGGTCTCCTAAACCGAAGACTGCGGGTTCGAGTCCCGCCAGGGGTAAACTGCGACTGCGAGGTGACTTCTTTAATCATATTTTTATGTAGACGTCTTGGTACCAAACACTGACTGGTCTAACGGACTCTTTACCCATAGCAACCTGCATGACAGACTGATCGGAAGTTGAGGTCAGGTTTCTCATTATTTCGTTAATTGTCCATGTAACGAAAAGTGCAGATATTGACATTCCACATTTTCTTTCACAAGACCACATTATTGTATGTTTTCTTAGCTCAGTCCAGTCAAAAAAAATATTCCAAAAGAGGACGCCGTACTCGACTTGGAAGCTTGATAGACTCTTACCTTTTCATTCAAGCGTTGCATGCGCCGTACAGCCCAATCTGTCCGGGCACATCGTATAGGAGCTAAACGTATGCAGCATCTTATGAAATTGGTTTGTTTTCAAACTGGACTGAGCAGGTGAATTGCAACAAAGTGTTTTTGTGAAACAAACAAAGAAGCCTTTCAATTTACAACATGTTAAAAATATTATAAATTGATGACCAAAATGTTATTAAGGAATTTGTCTTCAACGTCCGGTCACTCGGCACATTTCGAAATTCCCAAGGCTTACTCGAGACTTCCAAGAACAAGAATCCAGGACACAAGGTTCCCGAGACTTACACGAGACCTCCAGGACACAAGATTCCCGAGACTTACACGAGACCTACAGGACACATGATTCCCGAGACTTACACCAGACTCCCAGGGCTAAAATCTCCAAGGCTGAGATGAGATTTCAATGGAAAAGGTTCCCAAGCCAATAAGAGTTCCAGAAACAAAGTTCAAGGAATACATTTTTTTCAGGACAACTCATCGCGACCGTCATCCGTCAAGGGAAAGCATGTAGGGAAAGCATGCAGGCAATCATGTCTAGTCCCTGTGGCCTAATGGATAAGGCGTCGGTCTCCAAAACCGAAGACTGCGGGTTCGAGTCCCGCCAGGGATAAACAACAATTAAGTAATTACATGGTATCTTTTCATTCCTTGTTTTATGTCAACGTCTTGGTACCAAACACTGACCAGTGCAAGGGACTCTTCACACGCAACAACCTCAAGACAGACTAATCGGAAATTGGGGTCAAAGTTCACTTTTGTTTGGACAACTCGTCGCGACCGACATCCGACGGACATGCAGAGAATCATGTCTGTTCCCTGTGTCCTAATGAAGAAATCGTCGGTTTCCTAAACCGAAGACTGCGGGTTCGAGTACCACCAGAGATAAACTAAGACAACACGATTACTTTTTTATTATATTTATTGATGTGGACATCTTGGTACCAAAATCTGACTGGTCTAACGGACTCTTAAGCCGCAGCAACCTCGTCACAGACTCATCGGAAGTTGAGGTCAAAATTTCCATTTTGTTTTTAAACGACAACTCATCACGACTGTCATCCGTCAAAGGACATGTAGGGAAAGCATGATGTTATTTATGTCTAGTCCCTGTGGCCTAATGGATAAGGCGTCGGTCTCCTAAACCGAAGACTGCGGGTTCGAGTCCCGCCAGGGGTAAACTGCGACTGCGAGGTGACTTCTTTAATCATATCTTTATGTAGACGTCTTGGTACCAAACACTGACTGGTCTAACGGACTCTTTACCCATAGCAACCTGCATGACAGACTGATCGGAAGTTGAGGTCAGGTTTTCATTATTTTGTTAATTGTCCATGTAACGAAAAATGCAGATATTGACATACCACATATTCTTTCACAAGACCACATTATTGTATGTTTTCTTAGCTCAGTCCAGTCAGAAAAATATTCCAAAAGAGGACGCCGTACTCGACTTGGAAGCTTGATAGACTCTTACCTTTTCATTCAAGCGTTGCATGCGCCGTACAGCCCAATCTGTCCGGGCACATCGTATAGGAGCTAAACGTATGCAGCATCTTATGAAATTGGTTTGTTTTCAAACTGGACTGAGCAGGTGAATTGCAACAAAGTGTTTTTGTGAAACAAACAAAGAAGCCTTTCAATTTACAACATGTTAAAAATATTATAAATTGATGACCAAAATGTTATTAAGGAATTTGTCTTCAACATCCGGTCACTCGGCACATTTCGAAATTCCCAAGGCTTACTCGAGACTTCCAAGAACAAGAATCCAGGACACAAGGTTCCCGAGACTTACACGAGACCTCCAGGACACAAGATTCCCGAGACTTACACGAGACCTACAGGACACATGATTCCCGAGACTTACACCAGACTCCCAGGGCTAAAATCTCCAAGGCTGAGATGAGATTTCAATGGAAAAGGTTCCCAAGGCAATAAGAGTTCCAGAAACAAAGTTCAAGGAATACATTTTTTTCAGGACAACTCATCGCGACCGTCATCCGTCAAGGGAAAGCATGTAGGGAAAGCATGCAGGCAATCATGTCTAGTCCCTGTGGCCTAATGGATAAGGCGTCGGTCTCCTAAACCGAAGACTGCGGGTTCGAGTCCCGCCAGGGATAAACAACAATTAAGTAATTACATGGTATCTTTTCATTCCTTGTTTTATGTCAACGTCTTGGTACCAAACACTGACGAGTGCAAGGGACTCTTTACACGCAACAACCTCAAGACAGACTAATCGGAAATTGGGGTCAAATTTCACTTTTGTTTGGACAACTCGTCGCGACCGACATCCGACGGACATGCAGAGAATCATGTCTGTTCCCTGTGTCCTAATGAAGAAATCGTCGGTTTCCTAAACCGAAGACTGCGGGTTCGAGTACCACCAGAGATAAACTAAGACAACACGATTACTTTTTTATTATATTTATTGATGTGGACATCTTGGTACCAAAATCTGACTGGTCTAACGGACTCTTAAGCCGCAGCAACCTCGTCACAGACTCATCGGAAGTTGAGGTCAAAATTTCCATTTTGTTTTTAAACGACAACTCATCACGACTGTCATCCGTCAAAGGACATGTAGGGAAAGCATGATGTTATTTATGTCTAGTCCCTGTGGCCTAATGGATAAGGCGTCGGTCTCCTAAACCGAAGACTGCGGGTTCGAGTCCCGCCAGGGGTAAACTGCGACTGCGAGGTGACTTCTTTAATCATATCTTTATGTAGACGTCTTGGTACCAAACACTGACTGGTCTAACGGACTCTTTACCCATAGCAACCTGCATGACAGACTGATCGGAAGTTGAGGTCAGGTTTTCATTATTTTGTTAATTGTCCATGTAACGAAAAATGCAGATATTGACATACCACATATTCTTTCACAAGACCACATTATTGTATGTTTTCTTAGCTCAGTCCAGTCAGAAAAATATTCCAAAAGAGGACGCCGTACTCGACTTGGAAGCTTGATAGACTCTTACCTTTTCATTCAAGCGTTGCATGCGCCGTACAGCCCAATCTGTCCGGGCACATCGTATAGGAGCTAAACGTATGCAGCATCTTATGAAATTGGTTTGTTTTCAAACTGGACTGAGCAGGTGAATTGCAACAAAGTGTTTTTGTGAAACAAACAAAGAAGCCTTTCAATTTACAACATGTTAAAAATATTATAAATTGATGACCAAAATGTTATTAAGGAATTTGTCTTCAACATCCGGTCACTCGGCACATTTCGAAATTCCCAAGGCTTACTCGAGACTTCCAAGAACAAGAATCCAGGACACAAGGTTCCCGAGACTTACACGAGACCTCCAGGACACAAGATTCCCGAGACTTACACGAGACCTACAGGACACATGATTCCCGAGATTAACACCAGACTCCCAGGGCTAAAATCTCCAAGGCGGAGATGAGATTTCAATGGAAAAGGTTCCCAAGGCAATAAGAGTTCCAGAAACAAAGTTCAAGGAATACATTTTTTTCAGGACAACTCATCGCGACCGTCATCCGTCAAGGGAAAGCATGTAGGGAAAGCATGCAGGCAATCATGTCTAGTCCCTGTGGCCTAATGGATAAGGCGTCGGTCTCCTAAACCGAAGATTGCGGGTTCGAGTCCCGCCCGGGATAAATGTCGGTTTTTTCTTTATTTTTGGGGGTGGGGTTTGGAGTAGGTTTTTATAACTTTTTCTTGTCAACGTCTTGGTACAAAACACCGACTAGTCTAGCATTGTCAATGATCGACTGATGTAAACTTATACCCAGCACGATATGGGGCTGAGGGGTTCCCCCTTTTGTCCCTATACCCTATACACTCTCCAGACTATTGTTACCTAACACATCCCCCTAGAGATCTGCAAAGATTTCCTGAGACTTCGGGAACACAATGACCAACACAAAGGAGGGGGGGGGGGTTTCTCTGCCCCATATCGTGCATCATATGTGTAAACTTGAGGGCACATTTTGCATTGGATTTTAAGGTCAACTTGCCAACTTGGTGGACTCTTCTATTACTTTTTCATTCAGAACAATCTCGTCTAGTCCCTGTGGCCTAATGGATAAGGCGTCGGTCTCCTAAACCGAAGACTGCGGGTTCGAGTCCCGCCAGGGATAAACAACAATTAAGTAATTACATGGTATCTTTTCATTCCTTGTTTTATGTCAACGTCTTGGTACCAAACACTGACGAGTGCAAGGGACTCTTTACACGCAACAACCTCAAGACAGACTAATCGGAAATTGGGGTCAAATTTCACATTTGTTTGGACAACTCGTCGCGACCGACATCCGTCAAGGGGAAACGGACATGCAGAGAATCATGTCTGTTCCCTGTGTCCTAATGAAGAAATCGTCGGTTTCCTAAACCGAAGACTGCGGGTTCGAGTACCATCTGAGATAAACTAAGACAACACGATTACTTTTATATTATATATATTTATGTGGACATCTTGGTACCAAACACTGACTGGTCTAACGGACTCTTAAGCCGCAGCAACCTCGTAACAGACTCATCGGAAGTTGAGGTCAAAATTTCCATTTTGTTTTTAAACGACAACTCATCACGACTGTCATCCGTCAAAGGACATGTAGGGAAAGCATGATGTTATTTATGTCTAGTCCCTGTGGCCTAATGGATAAGGCGTCGGTCTCCTAAATCGAGGACTGTGGGTTCGAGTCCCGCCAGGGGTAAACTGCGACTGCAAGGTGACTTCTTTAATCATATTTTTCATGTAGACGTCTTGGTACCAAACACTGACTGGTCTAACGGACTCTTTACCCATAGCAACCTGCATGACAGACTGATCGGAAGTTGAGGTCAGGTTTCTCATTATTTTGTTAATTGTCCATGTAACGAAAAATGCAGATATTGACATTCCACATTTTCTTTCACAAGACCACATTATTGTATATTTTCCTAGCTGAGTCCAGTCAGAAAAAATATCCCAAAAGAGGACGCCGTACTCGACTTGGAAGCTTGATGGACTCTTACCTTTTCATTCAAGCGTTGCATGCGCCATACAGCCCAATCTGTCCGGGCACATCGTATAGGAGCCACAACGTATGCAGCATCTTATGAAATTAATTTGTTTTCAGACTGGACTGAGCAGGTGAATTGCAACAAAGTGTTTTTGTGAAACAAACAAAGAAGCCTTTCAATTTACAACATGTTAAAAATATTATAAATTGATGACCAAAATGTTATTGAGGAATTTGTCTTCAACGTCCGGTCACTCGGCACATTTCGAGATTCCCAAGGCTTACTCGAGACTTCCAAGAACAAGAATCCAGGGCACAAGGTTCCCGAGACTTACACGAGACCTCCAGGACACAAGATTCCCGAGACTTACACGAGACCTACAGGACACATGATTCCCGAGACTTACACCAGACTCCCAGGGCTAAAATCTCCAAGGCTGAGATGAGATTTCAATGGAAAAGGTTCCCGAGCCAATAAGAGTTCCAGAAACAAAGTTCAAGGAATACATATTTTTCAGGACAACTCATAGCGACCGTCATCCGTCAAGGGAAAGCATGTAGGGAAAGCATGCAGGCAATCATGTCTAGTCCCTGTGGCCTAATGGATAAGGCGTCGGTCTCCTAAACCGAAGATTGCGGGTTCGAGTCCCGCCTGGGATAAATGTCGGTTTTTTCTTTATTTTTGGGGGTGGGGTTTGGAGTAGGTTTTTATAACTTTTTCTTGTCAACGTCTTGGTACAAAACACCGACTAGTCTAGCATTGTCAATGATCGACTGATGTAAACTTATACCCAGCACGATATGGGGCTGAGGGGTTCCCCCTTTTGTCCCTATACCCTATACACTCTCCAGACTATTGTTACCTAACACATCCCCCTAGAGATCTGCAAAGATTTCCTGAGACTTCGGGAACACAATGACCAACACAAAGGAGGGGGGGGGGGGGGGGGTTTCTCTGCCCCATATCGTGCATCATATGTGTAAACTTGAGGGCACATTTTGCATTGGATTTTAAGGTCAACTTGCCAACTTGGTGGACTCTTCTATTACTTTTTCATTCAGAACAATCTCGTCTAGTCCCTGTGGCCTAATGGATAAGGCGTCGGTCTCCTAAACCGAAGACTGCGGGTTCGAGTCCCGCCAGGGATAAACAACAATTAAGTAATTACATGGTATCTTTTCATTCCTTGTTTTATGTCAACGTCTTGGTACCAAACACTGACGAGTGCAAGGGACTCTTTACACGCAACAACCTCAAGACAGACTAATCGGAAATTGGGGTCAAATTTCACATTTGTTTGGACAACTCGTCGCGACCGACATCCGACGGACATGCAGAGAATCATGTCTGTTCCCTGTGTCCTAATGAAGAAATCGTCGGTTTCCTAAACCGAAGACTGCGGGTTCGAGTCCCGCCAGGGATAAACTAAGACAACACGATTACTTTTATATTATATATATTTATGTGTACATCTTGGTACCAAACACTGACTGGTCTAACGGACTCTTAAGCCGCAGCAACCTCGTCACAGACTCATCGGAAGTTGAGGTCAAAATTTCCATTTTGTTTTTAAACGACAACTCATCACGACTGTCATCCGTCAAAGGACATGTAGGGAAAGCATGATGTTATTTATGTCTAGTCCCTGTGGCCTAATGGATAAGGCGTCGGTCTCCTAAACCGAGGACTGTGGGTTCGAGTCCCGCCAGGGGTAAACTGCGACTGCAAGGTGACTTCTTTAATCATATTTTTCATGTAGACGTCTTGGTACCAAACACTGACTGGTCTAACGGACTCTTTACACATAGCAACCTGCTTGACAGACTGATCGGAAGTTGAGGTCAGGTTTCTCATTATTTTGTTAATTGTCCATGTAACGAAAAATGCAGATATTGATATTCCACATTTTCTTTCACAAGACCACATTATAGTATATTTTCCTAGCTGAGTCCAGTCAGAAAAAATATCCCAAAAGAGGACGCCGTACTCGACTTGGAAGCTTGATGGACTCTTACCTTTTCATTCAAGCGTTGCATGCGCCATACAGCCCAATCTGTCCGGGCACATCGTATAGGAGCCACAACGTATGCAGCATCTTATGAAATTGATTTGTTTTCAGACTGGACTGAGCAGGTGAATTGCAACAAAGTGTTTTTGTGAAACAAACAAACAAAGAAGCCTTTCAATTTACAACATGTTGAAAATATTATAAATTGATGACCAAAATGTTAATGAGGAATTTGTCTTCAACGTCCGGTCACTCGGCACATTTCGAGATTCCCAAGGCTTACTCGAGACTTCCAAGAACAAGAATCCAGGACACAAGGTTCCCGAGACTTACACGAGGCCTCCAGGACACAAGATTCCCGAGACTTACAGGAGACCTCCAGGACACAAGATTTCGGAGACTTACACGAGACCTGCAGGACACAAGATTCCCGAGACTTATACGAGACCTCCAGGACACAAGATTCCCGAGACTTACACGAGACCTCAGGACACATGATTCCCGAGACTTTCACCAGACTCCCAGGGCTAAAATCTCCAAGGCTGAGATGAGATTTCAATGGAAAAGGTTCCCAAGCCAATAAGAGTTCCAGAAACAAAGTTCAAGGAATACTTTTTTTTCAGGACAACTCATCGCGACCGTCATCCGTCAAGGGAAAGCATGTAGGGAAAGCATGCAGGCAATCATGTCTAGTCCCTGTGGCCTAATGGATAAGGCGTCGGTCTCCTAAACCGAAGACTGCGGGTTCGAGTCCCGCGAGGGATTAAACAGCAGTTAATTAATTCCATGGTATCTTTTTATCCCTTGTTTTATGGCAACGTCTTGGTACGAAACACTGACCAGTCCAGTTGAAGCCATCTTACCGTACCGAAAACAAAACGTTTGACAACCTTGTGATGACACCCTCAGCCATTCCAATCGATGCCCCTACCGGGAAATGATAAACATACAGGGAAAGCGGTCAACTATGTCTATAGTCCCTGTGGCCTGTTTGATAAGGCGTCCATCTGCTAAACCAAAGACTGCGGGTTCGAGTCCCGCTTGGGGTTAACACTAATCAAGCGAGTTTATGTTGTGTTTTCATAAATTTTATGTCCATATCGGGGTACCAAACAGTGACTGCTGACTAGTCCGACAGACTCTTAAGCCACAGCAACCTCGTCACAGACTCATCTAAGTTGAGGTTAAAATTCCCATTTTGTTTTTAAAAGACAACTCATCACGACCGTCATCCGTCAAGGACATGTGGGGAAATCTTGTTGTTCCTTATGTCTAGTCCCTGTGGCCTAATGAAGATTGCGGGTTCGAGTCCCGCCAGGGATAAATGCCGGTTTGTTTTTTGTTTTTATTTTGTTTTTGGAGCGGGTTTTATAACTTTTTCATGTGAACGTCTTAGTACCAAACACCGACTAGTCTAGCATTGTCAATGATCGACTGATGTGAACTCTGCCCCATATCGTGCATCAAAACTATGTTAGCAGTGTGAATGATCGACTGATGTGAACTTGAGGGCCAATTTTCCCTTGGATTTTAAGGCAAACTTGCAAACTTGGTGGACTCTTTTATTACTTTTTCATTCAGTGCAACCTTGTTTAGTCCCTGTGGCCCAATGGATAAGGCGTCGGTCTCCTGAACCGAAGATTGCGGGTTCGAATCCCGCCAGGGATAAACAACAATTGAGTAATATTCTATGGTATCTTTTCTTCCCTTGTTTTATGTCAACGTCTTGTTACCAAACACTGACTAGTCCAGTTGAAGACATCTTACCGTACTGAAAACAAAACGTTTGACAACCTTGTGATGACACCCTCATCCATTCCAAATGGTGTAGCGGGGAAATGATAAACATGCAGGGAAAGCCATGTCAGCCATTTCTAATAGTCCCTGTGGCCTAATGGATAAGGCGTCGGTCTCCTAAACCGAAGACCGCGGGTTCGAGTGTTGCCAGGAATAATACCTGAATATTTTTTATTGCTTGTAACTACTCTATATGAATGTCACAATGACGAAAATAACGCCGATCTGCGCACTTGCGGGTTTGAAAGCGAGGCTCAGTGCTAAGTAAACAACCTATGTCTCGTCTATTCGTGTGCAATTTATACACCTTAAAATCCTTCAAATTTTGGAAAGACGTTGCTCGAGTCGTCCAAAAGCAATCTATTGCATGCTGTTCTGTGAAACAGTTGAACATCATGTCAATTAAGAATGAATTTGGACGATTTTTGTCGTGAAGAACCGGTACCGCTTCATCATGCTGACCGTGCGCTACGCTGTCATTTTCCGTGATTTATGCATGTATGAAATAATTCGATGTCTTGCACCGTGTTTGTTCAGCTCTCACAGCCTCGCTTTCAAATTGGAAGTGCGAAGACGGGGCTTCTGTGACATTCGTGTGTTATTAATGCTTTTTACATTTCCATGGCCAAATAGAGCGCAACGTGACCTAAAAAGGGAGATTTTGTAAACTTTTTATCTTATGAAATGATTTTGTTTGTTTGTAAAACTATAAACCTAAAGTCTACAGGAATCCTTAAACGTACCAGTACCTTGTGATACGCCAGACGATCAGACGATTCCCGTGGAGAAGGGGGCTGGGGGTTAAACCGTTCGGAAGAGTGCCTGTTGATGAGCAGACTACCAGTTTATGATCCATTCTGAAAAGTGTAGCGCTGCCCCATGCGGGGAAATGATAAACACGCAGGAAAAACGACCAATCAAGTGTAGTCCCTGTGGCCTAATGGATAAGGCGTCGGTCTCCTAAACCAAAGACTCTGGGTTTGAGTCCCGCGAGGGATAAACTGCAAATACGTGACGTAACTGTTTATGCCAACGTCTTGGTACACATTTTCCATGTACACTTTTGTCGTCAAATTGTAATATTTTCAACCCATTGTAAAGCTTGATGGAGTTACATTTTCATTTAAGCTTTACAAGAGCGCATTACAACCCAATTTCAATAAACACACATCATGTGGGAACAGCTACGTGTGGAGAGTCCTATATTATAAAATTAATTTGTTTTTTTGACTGGGATGAGCAGGTAAATTGCAAGGAAGTGTGAAACAAACAAAGAATTTACAACATGTTGAAAATATTACAAATTGATGATCAGAGTCTTCCTGAAAAATGTGTCCTCAACGTCCGGTCACCCGGCACATTCCGGGATTTACACTGCTGAGATACGATGTTAGATATTGTAATACAACTTCCCTGCAACCGAGTGATTATTTTGTGTGCATTACGAGTCCGGATAAACAGGTCATGAAACGTATCCGAAGATGAAAATGGTGTAATGAATGAATACAAAAATGAAAACGAAAATTTCACATATATTTATAAAGAACACGAGAAGAAAAGCACTCCAGAAATTATATTCCACATACTTAATTTATTGAACCCTTCGACCATTATACAGTTCCTTATTTATACAACGAATTCATCGCCAGAGGGAAATAGCCTCTCTTCCAGGCTGGAGGTAGATATAAATACCAGTCTTATAAACAGCTAATGCCTCGGCAAAACGAACCATACAGCTTCCTTCTCAGACGAGGCATGGCACCGGTACATTCGCTGATAAATACCAACCTTTGGCAAGTAAAAGAATGCTTACCACCCTGCTTTTGATTAAAAAGAATGGAAGGATATTTTTGGCGAAAAAGCCGAAGGGTTAATTTTTTTTAAGATGCCCACTGCAATTTTCTGGGTGTTAGGATTGCTATATTGTTTCTATTTTCCGTTATAAGGATGACCATGATAAAGAACTAATAAATAAAATATGTTAAATTAAATAAGTAAATGAACGATCGTCAGCTTTTATGATATAGCCACCAAAGACGATTTTTCCTTTTGGGAGGGGATTTTTTTAAGCAAAAGGGAAGTCTTGAAAAGAGCACAGGCTGGATTGTTTAAATTGAAATCACCCAATACGAGGCTAAAAGCCACTCTAGGTAAAAGGTTATGATCGGAGGCAGGCGGTAGGGTTGGAAACATTTTGAATTGCCAGCCCTACCACTCTTACAGTTTTCCTGGGCCCAGATCTAAATAGAGGATCATTCTTCAACAGATTCCAGAGAAATTATCCCAATTTTCAGACCCATAGACCCTTGCTATTAAAAGCTTGGTAGCAGGCTGGATGCTATATAGTTTTTACCTTCTTTTCAAAACCCATTGCGGGCTTGAGCCAAGTATACCTCCTATCTAGTCTACATAATCTCTAGACTGGTTTCCGCCCCCAAACATGGGGACCTATATATTGTACGGGTGTGGCGATCGTGTGAGCAAGCGCTGTAATCAAACTAATTTCTCATCTTTAAAGAGTTGGATGGCGCCGTTTTCGCTTTCGTACTTAAAGATTTGAATCACATCAATTTTGTTGTATAGGTCTATACAAGTTTTTGCAGCTTTTGGGAATATCGCAAAGCCTTGTGGTTATATCAATATAATTACCACATACCCCGAAGGAATTGCTCAAGACTTATGCTACAGTAGATTCCACCTTATATGCCCGTTCCTCTATATTTTTGGACTACCTAGATTGTATAAAATAGGGGTTATCACCACAGTAATAATCAAAAGTGCGGAATAAGCCCATCACAATGAGGATTTGTCTGCACTTGTTTCATCCCACACAGGCCTTGTGCTATAACCTCAGCTGTCTCAATGATCTGTCGAGAGACTCTCTTTGTTGCACCTCATACAATTATACCGGTCCCATATTCCAAGTCAGACCGGTAATAGAGGGACCGGAAACAAGTCTAAATCACCCCGTACATAATGTACACAGACCCCCATCCAGAACCTTGCCCAAAAATGGCCGGCATAATTGCGCGTCAGCCCTCGGCAGTCTAGGCCAGTATAGTGCCGTGTGCAAAACCTTCAAGATTTGCCAAGAATGCGACGGCTGATCGCTCGTACCCCCACCCATCTATTGCCTGTGACTTGGGACTGAGTAGGTGCTTGCAAGGAGGTCTGTTTGCACGGAAAAAGGCGTTTATCCGTTTGAGGAGTTTGTCATCAAGGAAGGAACAGGGTAAGTTTTAACGTTTTTTCGGCCTTGTGGTCGAAAGTGAACACTTGGAAACTGTTCTTCAATTGTCCGTAGAGATGTTAAAATTCTTGCAATTTTTCTACTGTAAATTATCAGTATATCAACTCCTCATGCATTGTATAGTAAGTATTTGGTTCACAGCTTTGGGTATGGGATGAGTTGGGAATTTGTTTTCAGGACTGCGGTGTATGTAAACTTTCCACCGCAACTATGTAATGTTCTCAGAACGATTTAAAAATAATAATAAAATAATACAAGCATATCTCAGTTCCATAAATAATCGAGGACGAATAGGAACCTATTCTGCCTTGGGACAAAATATATAGCTCCTGGCTGAACAAAGAATTGAATACATACAAGAAAATAGAAATAAATTAAAGTAGGATAAATTGCGGCATAATGATTGAGGGCATAGATATTATTTAACAAAACAAACAGTCAAATAATTAGACGAGGAAATTTAAAAAAGGAAAATGTGTTGCAAGAGGAAGACATGGGCAGTGATCAAATAGGACAGTAATTGATAGTCGGTAATGTTTTGTTCACAGCAACTGTGAATATTTCTCTTGGAGCTGAAATTCTTCATTAGAAAAAGGGTTTTCTTCTTCATCTTGGTATCTCGTGGTGTGGTACGCGCTCCGTCTGAAAACCATAAATGGTGAAATTGATACAACCCGGGTGTTTGCTAAGTGCACTGCACTCTGCAATAATATAATTCTTCATTTTCATGCCTGGTTACAGACGTTGATGACCACAGATCTCCAGAGTTCTCAGTTGTGAGCTGCTTGAATGAACTGGTTGTTTGTGAGATGTGTGTTATTGACCGTTGAAACATGTTGTGCGTTGACGCCCTCGGCTTCTCTTTCCCTCGATTTTTCCACATAATCATATTCTGTTCAATTCCGCCCTTCCTCGGAATGTGGCCGAGGAATTTCATTTCTCTTTTCTTGATTTCTTTCATTAGACTTCCCTTGTACTTGCATTGTTACAGCATTAATCCTTTTTTTTTGCCTTTGAGAAAAACCTTGCTTAAGTTGGAAATGTTAGGCCAGCTAATTTGGTTGATTTGTATATTTCAGGTCAATCCAGTCAGTTAGTTTAATTCGTTTTCGGGTACTCCTTGTGCATTTTAACATAAATATGACCGGGAAGTCAGTACTAATATATGGAAATATGTGATTTCGGAGTGAACACAAGATTGATACGAGTGGTACTCGCACCTGCGACCTCTGGATTTATACCGACACTCTACATACCATATGATGGCAGTCTCCCAAATTGTCAGTATTTTGGTTCAGAGGTGCTTGGCAGAAGACCTAAGCCCACAATTCAGTATAGCCAAGGATCACACCCCAATTTTACGACTATACAACTTGGAAGCAGTGGTATATAATATTATGTGGATCACTCATTAATTAATGATACGGTTGTTTGGAGCAGAATATAGACGAATTCCAAATTGACGAAAATAGTATACCGAACTGCGCACTTCCGGGTTTGCAAAAGAGGCTCTCGGTGTTAAGTAAACAGCTGACTATGCTGAACATGCGCTGCGCTGCCATTTATGGCGTGATTCATTCATGCATGAATGAATTTGTTGAATAGCACTGTTTTTGTTTAGCACTGACATCCTGGATTTCAACCCGGAAGTGCGCGGACGGGGCTAATGTGAATTTCCTCTATTATCAACAAATCACATGAGAAATCACATGAGAAAAGATTGATAAATGTGGCCCTTGTTAATTATTTATATTTTAATATTGAATCGCATCATTCACTGTTTTCCCTAAAACATCTGTTTTTAAACATCATGTGATCACTTCGGAGAAGCCAATCTGGAGCTGGAAGCGAAGGGCTTTCTGAGTCGCCGTCTTAATGTCGAATTTAACAGGCTAAACAAGTTAAGAATGCATATTCAGTTTTTAAGAGTGAACAAAGAAATTGTCGGGAGCGGGATTTGGCCCGCAGCCTCCGGATTAACGTACCCGCGCTCTACCAACTCAACTCTCATGCCCTGTATTTTTCTGTCAATTTCTTTTTTTCACTCTGAAAAACTGATTATAGGTTTACCAATCAGTTACCCTTGTTGCTTGTCGGACGATGTGTAATTCAACTACGAATAAACAAATAATTGAAAATATTCCTGTCCTTGTTGTACAAGATGTATAACGACCCCCAAAAGGTGAAGATATAACTGCATTCCTGCCTTTGAAGGCCATTTTGTTTAGACGCCAAAAATAGTGCGCACCAAATATGGACAGAAGAAACGTCTCAATTCAACTGCAAACAATTAAATCCTACTTACGTACAGCTGTTCAGTTTAGATTAAAGGGACCATTGCCTTGGAGGTGTTAAATTGGGCCACAAAGAGCGTTTGTCCTAAAATTGCTATGGTTGGAAAGATCATTCAAAAGTAGAATATAATAATGTACACGATCATCCCTTGAAAATGCGCCGTTTGTCTGAAAATCATTGAGGAAAACAATTTCGGGGAAGCCAGTTTGGTTCGGGAAAGCCGGACCGTTGGAATTCAGACGAGCCCTTGCACTTTGGTTACAGGCTACTACTATACGCCAGTCTGATTGTCCGGATGTCAATGTTTAGTTTTTCGCATTTATCGGTATATCACCCATTATAGTTGACTTTTTACACCCAGACCTTGGTAATAGGTAAGGTTATTAATGAAAGAGATTATCTTTTTGGGAGGATTTCACGGCAATGTGCGCCTTTAATGAGATATAAAGAGTTAGGGCGTGGGAGGTTGCATTGCCGTTAAATCACACTCAATAGAAGTACATTTGTCTGGCATCCGTCTCATCACGGCTGGAATACCATTAAATTCCAACCAGGACGGATGTAGGTTCATGTGGAGATTGTTTCGCGACTTGCTCGGAATGTGTGGTATGCGCAGCGTATATACAAGGGCATGATGATCGGTCGTCCAAAGTGCATATATGTGAAATGATAACTTGATAATGGTGAAACCAGCGTAGCCTCATGATTCACCATTGAACTATGATTAAACCGAAATAGTTAGCGCTTTAAGTAAAACAAAGACTGAAACGGCAGGACATTAATGCAAGTCCTGCGATGTCACGATCGCCTTTTATATCACATCTGATGTGAACATCTTAGGGCCTACACTAATTTAGTCTATAGTGATGGACTCTTTAGTCTGTCCTTAATGTGAATGATAGACGGAACGGAAGTTGAGGTCAGATTTTTCATCATTATTTTGGCCATCAATTTGCAATTTGTGGTTTTGCGGTTATTCTTGGGATGACACCCCACCCATTCAGAATGGTGTAACCACGCCCCAAGGGGGAAATGATAACAATTCAGGGAAAGCGGCTACTAGTGTCTAGTCCCTGTAGCCTAATGGAGAAGGCGTCGGTCTCCTAAACCGAAGACTGCGGGTTCGAGTCCCGCCAGGGATGAATACCGATTTGTTAAGACATTTTGAGCGACTTTTTTTACGTTAACGTCTTGTACCTGAGAAGTCTATTGAGTAACGGACTCTTCACCAACAGCAGTGTGAATGATAGACTGATTGGAAGTTGAGGGCAAACTTTCATTTTAAATTGTATTTTGGTCATCAATTTCCAACATTAAAATAAAATGTTGTAAATTGATGTGCCTCCTTCACAAGACCACATTATTGTACTTTCCCGGCTCAGCCCAGTCCGAAAACAAAATAATTTTATCAAATAGGGATTGTTTTAACCCATGGGCACGGTATTTTACGGGAGACGTCGGGGTGTCGCGGCGGTTCTGGCAGCCAAGCAAACCGCTACAATGTGTTTGTGCACTCGAGCGTATCATAAACAATAATCCAACAATAAATTGAAACTGCACAGACAGCGGCAAATGGCGTCATCCGGCCTGGTGGCACTATTTTTAACGCCATATGGCGTCATCCGTACGCAAGGGGTATTAAATCTGACTCGGCTGAGCTGGTACCTTGTACCTAGACGTCGTCCAGGACGTAGCCCTCTGTCAGACTGTTCCGTGTTGCTCTTCATTTTTGCTGTTCTTGTCCAGGTTCCCCAACCAACTTACTATTTACGTCATCCCTCCATCTCTTGTCGGGTCTGCCTCTGTATCGTGTTCTATCCTGTTCTGTGTTGTCATTCCATGGTTCTATGTAGTCTCTGTGGCCTAATGGAGGAGGCTGCGGGTTCGGGTACCATCAGGGATAAACATCGTAGTCTGGTTCCCTGACCAGAAGATTCCCTGACGTCTAAATATTAGGTCAGGCAGCTACCGCGGTTTAAAATAGATCATGACGTGTGTGTTAGTCCGAGTAACGTCAGTGGCATCATTTAAATTAAATATTCTTGCAAAATCCAGTCGGCAAAATACTGCAAGAGTGTGGCATTGATTTTTCAGTTTCTATATATAATTGAGAATTCAAATTTCAGGGTCTGTAACGGGCCTGACAGACATTTTGTTATTGCGAACATCAACGTTAACAGCCGAATGCTAACGAAAACAAGTTCGGAAAACTTCGGACTTTTTCGAAAATGTCAGAATTTTGACAGTTTTCGTCACGTGACACTGGCGGCTACCGGACCTAATATTCATCAGAAATAGTCAGAATAATTTGGTCTGGGAACCAGACTATAAACATCGATGGTTTATTTTTGAGAGCGTACAAGTCTGGCGACTTTATTATATCTTTATCACTTGGTTGTGTCAACGTCTTGGTACCAAACACTGACTAGTCTAGTAACGGACCCTTTACCGCAGTGTGAACAACAGACTGATCGGAAGTTGAGTTCAAAGTTTATTGTAAACTGTCTTTTCTTCATCAACTTTGCAAATTTAAAACAAAATTGTAATTTGATATTCGACTTTGAAGTAGGCATTGAACCGGTAAAATTTCCTTTCAAAATTGCAATCCGTTTATTCTTTCATAGATTTGAGCCAGAATGCCTCAGTGGGGAGGTGGAGAGCAATGCCCAGTGTGCAACAAGAGCGTTTACAAAGCTGAAGAAGCCCCCACAAGGGTCAAGGGGCGTATTTTTCATAAGCTCTGCTTCAAATGCGGTAAGAAAATCAGTTTAAACAAGCACTTGACACACCCTCCTTGTTTTTGCGACTGACCCGACTGAGGTCAATCTTCACAGTGTTGCCAGGGCATGAAAATAATAGATCGATCAATTAAGCCCTGCCCCGTGACGGACATGCGGCGCGCGGCTGTGATTGGACAATATACTTCGATTGGCGGTGCTTAATGGAGCGGTCTTTTGGTTAAGAAGACTTTTCTTTGTTGGTACAGTTAAGATGAATACAAACCCAGTCAAAGTCGAATGATCACTTAATTCCCAATTTTGCCTTGTCCTATTTCTATTCTCGAGTTGTGCTCAACTCGTCGATATACAGAAAGGGACTTTTCCCTGCCACACGAGACTATGCTATGAATCAAAAAACCTAAATATGAGGGCGTGCTTGGCTGAAAAATGTCAATATGGCAGGTTAAAACTATAGAAATCAGTGGCTGTCTTCATTGCTTGTGACTGTTTGTTAGTCAAAGTCTTGTTGCCATCTTGCAAGCGAGAATTTGTGTACTTTGCTATAGTGCTGTGGGGGCTGCAAGACTGGTCCTCGGACTTTTTTCCTGAAGAAATCTTCTAAACCACCATCTAGAAAAGGAGCAATCTTTGAAGTTTACTCTTGCTCTTGATACTTGGATTGATAAATGTAAAGAAAACTAATAATTTCTGAAAAAAATATATATACGACGTACCAACATATTCTTTATATCTTTATAGGCCCGCTATATTTTATATTTTATCTAAGCATACACTCAAACAAGGTAAAGTTCGCTTTTAAAACGATGTTCTAAATCCATCATTCCACAATACATTACGATGGAAACTGAAAACATCTTTGGAGCAAGCCTGCAATTGAAATGCAGTAAAGTTCGATCCATTGTCATTGGTGGATGTTGTTTTTTCTGGTCGCTCCAACCCCACCCCACCCCACCCCACCCCACCCCACCCCACCCAACCAAAAGCTAATGAGTTGTATTATTCGTCAACTCAGTAAACTATATATTTGAGGGAACGAGGATTCTGTAACGACGCTGTTTGGGGGGTACAAACAGTGGATTTCACGTTTATTGAAGTAAATTTTCACATTCGGTATAAACGTTCTTAAAAAATTACGTATCGTGAAAATGTAATTTGTTGAATAGCAATATGTAAAATTGCTTGGATACGTGTAAATTAACTTCTTTGTACCCCCAAGAATTTGGTACAAAAGTATGGTCCATCACTCGGCTCATCGCTATGGATATGCCCCCCCCCCACCCCCACACCATGTGTTGTGATAGCGCCCATTCCATTTGTTGCATAATGGGCGCATTGTCCATTCAAGGACGTAAGGTGTAAGAATAAAATTCCCATAAAATGTACATGCACAAATTATGGGGCCTTGGGGGGAGGGGGCTGTCACAGTAGTCCCCTACCGACGGGGGCGGTGGGGGGAGGGGGGGGGGGCAAGGCCCCCATCCTCCTCGGGACCACTCCCCTTATTTTGAGAGATTTAATTTTTAGTCAACTCGTACTTTCGCCAAATATTTGTCATATCTTTGCTCCAAAAGTGGAAACAAACTGCGCGTAGAGTGCTTGACTGGTATAAACAAAGCTGAAATTATATTGTCTTATTTTACACAAAATTCCAGTTTTTAAAGTTAAACCTTTGACCTCCAGTATGAAAAAAATCAGATGAGTTAAAAAAAGAGAAAAGATTTAGGCCATTACGGTACATCGCTATTGAGCTACACTGTAAAACTATGCGTACATCATGCACGTATGTTATGGGCCATGATGAAGGGTTAGTGATCAAGATTTTCACTCTAAATGGAAATGTTTCTTCAACTCCTGTCACTGTTGCATGAGGGTCAGTATGTCGATATATTGATATCTTTTTTTATTCAAGTTCGCCTTGAACTAGGCTAAAAGCCACTTAAGGTACGGAGCTATAAAAAGAGAAAAAATACCAAAATTAATATTCCTTTTAAAGCAGAAAAGATAGTAAGATAAAGGAAAACATGCACCGGGCAAAAAAATCCATAGAGATACAGAACGAGGGAAAAATATTGGCGTAGCTTTTCGTTCTATATCTAGGTACAGTTAGAGTATATTGGTGGGAACAGGCGGAAAGCCGAGTTTCACACCCTAACTAGAGGAACCAAGCTGGACAAGCCGGTGGAACATTTCCCATGAAAATATCTGTAGAACAGACTAGTAGCAACAGATCTCCGGTGAGAGAGTAATTGTAAGGATGAGCCTAACTCTTCTCCAACCAAATTAGCAATGCGCTTCAGTCTATACTCTTATAAATAAGTGACAAGCCGAAGCAGCAGTCCAAATGTGTGAACAGCACTCCATAGTTGTCTTGGTCATTTTGATATGCCAACAAAGCGACCATGATTCTGGGACAAATTCGTGCTAGTGCAGAGGTGCATGGAGGGGAAACATCACATTAAAGAGCAGAGTTGCGGTGTCTCCTCTGACGGGGAACAGATCAAAAGACGAGAACAAGTATGTCTGCATGGACTCAGGCAATGAAAGATGTCACTCTTGGAAATACGCTACTCTCGGTCAAGCTCCTTTATAATACAGGGTGAGTTAAACACACCCGGATCCAAATACGTCCCCGTATTTAGTTTAAAATCCTGCGCATATCATGTTTAAAGTGTATTGATGGGAAAGCCTATTATTTATTAGTTTCTTTTACTACAAACACATCGGAATAGGTCATGCTGTTGACGAGTTAATGAGTTTTGAAGACTGGAGGTTTTCCACGCATTCACTGTCAAAAGTGCTGCACCTCATGCTGCTCTACACTAGCACGTACCGGTATTTGTCCACAAATCTGCAAATCTGCACATCAAGACTTAATGTTCAAGTAACCCAAACTACCAAGATATATACTGTACGGTACCACAATGCAACAGTAAAAGAGGGTTGAGCGCCTCCAGTGGACACAGCTCCACATGAGGTGTATTCATCGACTTGTCCGAATCACCCCCCCCCCCATGAGCCACCTAGCTTCGACATGGCCCATACATCTGCGTGAGGTGCGCACACTTCTTAACGGTAATTACAGTGACGTCACTTTTGTCGGCTGTGATGGGCCAGAACGTCAAGGGGCGATACATAATGGCTGTCCTTTTTGGGAAGTATACACAATGGTTAGTGATACGTCATAGTTTTGTACATTCGTGGAGTCATGGCTGAGATTCCCGGACTCAAAAACTCACTCTCATATTTGTTTTCTCAACAGCTAGCTGTAGCAAGTTGCTGGACTCGACTAACATGTCCGAGCACGAGACGACGCTTTACTGCCGAGGATGCTACGGCAAGAAACACGGTCCGAAGGGAGTTGGCTTCGGGTCAGGTTCTGGAACGCTCGCCATGGGAACGAGCTAGGAAGGATTTCTACTCTACAAAAGGCACTTGGAAGGCTATACAGATCCCATACAAAGCTACCCCAAAAAGGTTTTCTACACAGAATTTAGAAATATAGGGACAATGATGACGGCTTTTAGGTTCATATAAGAAACGTCAATTGCATATTTAACCCAAATTTGAATCTTGCCCATGTTGGAATACAGAAACAAACCGGCCGACCGAAGGAAATTCCAAACCGTGACAGAGTAATTCTAAATTAAAACAAATAATTTGGCAAACAGATTTATCTCTGTACAAACAAAGATGTGGGCACTTCTAAGAAACAAAACATTCTACAAAATCTAGGGTTAGGGGAGTGACAAATGATTCATGGCAGAAATGTTTAAGTTTTCGAGAAGAATAGATCAACTTTGTTTGAAGATACGCAATACATGTTCTTCTTTATATTTGGATCAGTGGATTCCACATGAGAGTTAAACATTTGTAGTGTGATTTAGTTTCATTCGCAAAAACGTGTTACGAAAAATCAAAATGTTGTAGTGTGACTATAGGCTATTTGCGTCCGCGGGAGACGAGGCAATATATATTAATTTTATGCATGGTAACATTTATGTTGGATAAGAACTAGACAAGAGAGGCATACAAATCATTCAAGTATAGTATTTCGCAAAAGGTTTTAATGCTCACAGCTTTTATTGCTCGCTGTTTTCCGCGTATCATATTGAATCAATATGAGATTGAGTAAAAAGTATGGCCACAATTAGCAGATAGGAATGATGCTTTTTCTTCTAAATTTACACCCGTAGACGTCCAACCAGTCTGACGTACAATGTCGTATTTATTGTATCTATCATACACCAAACGTGCATGTTCTTGTAACCAATAATTTGTTGCAGATGTTATTTTAGGAGTTCCTGTTTTATCTTTGTGTTAACCAATTTATGCCTACGACCACAGAGAGGCTGCTGTATCGTTTATCAGTTGGGGAAACCAGGAGTAAATATATTATTTTAATACACTCAAGCAAAATAATGTTTTCATACGATCAAACCGATTCCATCACTTACTTCTAATTGGCCATCATTATGGGTAATTGGTGTTACGCCCTCTCGTGGTGGATCACTGTGCCTCAAACACGATGTTGTACGAGGAGGGAATTTAATTGCTCTCTTTTTTCTCAGTGCAGTATGGTTGTTTTTAACATTATGATTGTCAAAACGGCATTTGTCATGTTAAACTATATTTCAGGGTATTTAATTACTGGAGATAACGCATGTGGCATTCTAGCCCTGTACATCGTGCATTAATTAATGTATTTACGCGTTTTCTTTATACACAACAGTTCACCTATTTGGTAATTTCTTTTACGGAATATCTTAACGAAGAAAGTAAAGAATATAATTTCAAATGAGCATGCCTTGATAGTGATACATTAGGAAAAGTAATTTAACATTACGTGATCTGTCATGGTTCTTACCTCAGTTTATCTTTGTGTCATATCCTTGTGTAAAATGGAAAAAAATACAGCAGTTGGCTTTTAAATAAGAAGCTAAATCAAAACTGTTTTCCAAGCTGAACAAGTGGAGTGTTGTGTTACCACATTCAGTTTGGTATATTTTGCAAGTGGTGTTGGGCCAAACCTATGTAAAGAAACAAACACTACCGCTGGTGCGGGATCACACACTCCAGTTTTACGGTGTACAAGCAATCATGTTCATTTAAACCTGTAGACCATCACATTTTTTTCTGTCATGATTCAAGTTATGTGTCACAGTGCTGTGGCCAGGTGAGTGTAAACAAATTACGTGCGCATAATGCTTTAGATATTATGTTAGGGAGTGTGTTTTTATCCACGGTTCATTGCGTTCAGATCAACGTGTGTATAACGTTATTATTATTATTTATGATGAATAATAAATTATGCAAACTGTTAGAATCAGGCAAAACAGATTCAATTGTTTTGAGTCCATCAGTTCTTTAGAAGACAAAATTGGATCCAACCTTCCATGATGTGCTGATTTTTATTGTTGTTTTGCTGCATTTTGACCGTACACTGCAAAAATGTGGTGTTATATTAATGATGTGTGTCCGTGCTTTTTGGGCGTAGCACCTCGAAAAAACTATTTTCAAATTGAATTGCTAATTTGTTGGCACTAGATAAGTATGAGCTTCCCAATGAGACATTCCACAGTTAATAATTGAATAAGGTAAAATGCTAATACGTTAAGTGACACAGTTAATAAGTTTTTGCAATATAAGTGGGATGCTTCTATTCTTACAGTGTTAGTGTATAGCTCAATCATCACGCGTATACCAAGTAGATTGCGGCTGTAGTAAGCGTTTTTGTCGTTCAAAACTAGTTTTCGTCCATTATTGGTTTATAGGAGTAAATCCATTTCATTCAGCCAGAGCACAAAAATTGCAGCTTTAATATCATGCGGTTATCTATATTTAACTGTTCATGAAATATAAATACCGCATGGTGTTATTTGAGCACAACAGATTTTGTAGTGCATATAGTTGACTACACTTTAACTTGCTGATTGTTATAGACACCGAACATTTCATAATTTTCTGAAATCACAACACAACACAACGCAACGCAACGCAACGCAACGCAACGCAACGCAACGCAACGCAACGCAACGCAACGCAACGCAACGCAACGCAACGCAACGCAACGCAACGCAACGCAACGCAACGCAACGCAACGCAACGCAACGCAACGCAACGCAACGCAACGCAACGCAACGCAACGCAACGCAACGCAACGCAACGCAACGCAACGCAATTCTGTTCCTCGAATATAACCCAACCCCATAGAATAAGCACGTATCTTTACGTCCGAGGACCGATTTCAACAAAAGACCGACTTGCGAGGACAAGAAAGGTTCCATTGTAATTTCTTTCTCCTCTTGTCCTCGAACGTATGCACAACACCAACACCGACACCGACACCGATACCGACACCACACAATTTGTCTTACAATAATTGTTACCGAGGTGGTGACATTTGAAGCAAGACCTTAGCCTTTTAGAGGCATGGCGGACACAATAGGAGGGCGCTATATTATTTGGGTATAAATACACAGGTTTTACCCAAATCAAATAGCGCCCTCCTATTGTGTCCGCCATACCTCTAAAAGGCTAATGACAGAGGAAACCCCGCTCTTTTGTGTTGGTCATTGTGTTCCCGGAATCTCAGGCATTCCTTTCAGATATCCGGAGGGGGATCGATGTGTTAGGTAACAATAGTCTGGAGTGTGTTATATGGACAAGAGGGGGCATATCTTGCCGAGTATAGGTGGTGGTGATAAACTGCACAGAAAAGCACCATTTATAAGTCAGTCGACTTAGAATGACGGGATCGGTAAACAGGCAATGGAATTTATAAGCAGACACCAGGTGAAATTTATCCAGTCTAAGGATCCATAATGCATTGCGATGCTTTCAACCGCTGCAAAAAATGTGCACTCGGAAATAAGTTTCGCTGTTAACTAAACCGATTTGCAAAAATGCACCCTAGGCTACTCTTAAAAGAATACAACATCCACAACTGGATGCGCAAACGAGGGCCAATCACAGGGCCACACCAAACGAGGGCCATACCGCACTGGTCTCTGTACAATAAAATATAACATGTTTTGGATGGCGGGAACCAGTCCAACGTTTTTTCTGAAATATTCTTTGGTGGTTAAATCCAGTAGCCATTTTCTTGATTATTTGACTGCGATAGGACAGTGTTTTTTCAATACGCTTTCAGACTCAATGTGCGATGCTATTGTTTTCTTGCTACAGATGCGTGCAAAAAGATGCTGGACTCGACGACTGTTTCGGAGCACCAACTGACGCTGTTTTGCAAGAATTGCTACGGCAAGTTCCACGGGCCGAAGGGGTGCGGTTTCGGTCAAGGGTCCGGGTCCCTCAGCATGGATAGCGGGGAGAGATTCGGAGGTGCAAGGAATGAGAAGAAGCTGTTATAAGAAATCAAAGAAAAGCGATTTACTTAAGCTTTTTCTCAACCCGCCCCTTCCTTTACTACACAAACAAATATTGTTCGATTTCATTCACAAAAAGGCAACTAAAATCTGGAACTGGAAATACTGAGATTATGACTCAAATTATCAAATATCCTCAATTTTGTTTCATATCAAGTGCCTTAAACAATAGATTTAACTTTCGCGTGTGGAATTTGACAATTTGTTCTTGGTGCATGCATTGAAATTAGCTTTCCTTTTACACTTCAGCTTCCTGTGGTAACCTGCATGCTATAAAAAGCAACACATAGTTTTCCCGGCCAATTTCATTATGTTTTCGTTCATTTTAACGCCTGGCTCATTCAATTTAGATTGAAATTGAATGATCACGCAGATCGACATTCGACAATCAAAAATAATCATTTAATTTCACTATCCGAGCATTTCTATCGGATTTTTAGCTTCACTCGTGTCTGTAAAGGATGCATTCAAATAAAAGTATCGTATTGTTCATTCAATTTCGTCTGGACCAGAAGTAAGGGGTTGATCAGGCATTCATTTTCATTAATGGGCAACAAAGTTAACAAAGATAAAAAGTTAAAGGATTCATGTCAACATACACATGCCCCTAATTTTATGGTCAAACTTTAAACAGTTCATTAGTTCTTTACATCATCCATCCCTCAAATCAGTTCAGATGTTACATTAGAAATGTTACAAAATTTTCCATTATAAATTGTACAACTTTTTTACAAAACCTCAGAAGAAAATAGGAGAAAATACATCAATTACAATATCTTATTAATTTGAATGACCATTTGTTGAAAATAATTGCCCATCAACGAGTAAGAAAAGAAAAGCATGGTCATACAAATGAAGTCCTGAACGCACCAAAATGAAATAGAATGCCCCTAAACGAAAACGAACATTAGGAACAAAATCTATGGTGCTTAAAATTAAATTTAATGTCCAAATAGTGAAAAACAAACCTTAATTTGATCAGATGTGTAAAAACCACGCGAATTTGAATGACGAAAATGATCAGAAAAATTTGTAAATTGGCCGGGAAACCTATACTAGTTTTACATATTTAGGATAAATATTTCTTTCGCTTATACTAAGCCCATGTCACTGAAAGCGTAATGGTACTTATCTTTAAAATACACCATACAAACCCGCAACATGTATTATCAGTGAAACTATAGGGGTTTTCCCGGCTATTTAATAAAAAATTCATTCATATCACCAACTCTAACATTCAATTTCGTCTGAGAAAATAATTCACATGCTTTTACCAAAGCGATTTAGTCATTTACCATTCAATTTAAAAGTTCGGTCACCACATTTAAGCACAGTGTCGAGAATATTCGTCATTCTAGATCAAAGTCGTCTAAGCTGTTGCCGAATGGCAGCATTCAGAGATTGAATTCGTCTGATACCAATCAATTTAAAACTGTTGTTAAGTAAATTAGTCTGGCGTGTGATATTTACAAGCATTTAATTTAAATTTATAATGTGAACTTTATTTTAAACTGCAACAATACATTTACAACAAAAGTGTAAAATTAACAAGGACAGCAAAACAAAGTTCTTTTCAGTTTTATAATGAATATAAAGAGTGAAAAAAAATAGACGACCATGCAAACAATCAAGCAGTCGATGACCCATATTTTCCTTTGTTACATTTCTGTGTAGGCTACCTATAATGAGTCTATAACATATTTTAAAGAAAATTGATTCGAAAGAAACAAGCACTAGGCCTATATTTATGAATAACAGGGAAAGCACAGAAAACAATATTGGAGAAATTATCCTCACCTGCGACCTTTATGCCTTCTGCAGAAGATGTCGTAATGAAGTGTATCGACAAACTTATCATTAAATTGTGTGGCAAAAGACGAATTTGTTTTCTGAATAAAACTGTCCGGCGTAGACGAGACGAAATTGAATACTCGCCGAAAATGGGTGTTCGTGGATTGAATTCGATTCAACAACAATTGAAATTGTATGACAAAAGACAAAATTAAACATTGGAAGTGCACTAAATCGATGCTGATGGACGAATTTGAATATTAAAGACGGTGAATTCAAATGATAAATGTTTTAAAATAGCCGGGAAAACCTATATTAATAAGTTTATTAATGGATTTATGCTACATACTTACATTATAAAGGCGCTGTTTCTGGAATGGCAATTAAGACACTGCTGTACACCGGTAGTTTTTAGATTCGCTGTATATATAAACACTAAATATTTAGCTTATTGTAGCAGTTTGTATATTAGTTTGTGGCTGTCGGTAACTGACAAACAAACTTTAACAATTTAGGCAATGTTAATCAAATATGAACTTCGATACTGAAGCCCTTGCCTCAGAAAACATAAATGCTGACTCATGGAAATTAAGGCTTACATTTAGGATCATGAAACAATTTAATTTAAAAAAATGCAATTTCTGTACCATTCAAGTCAGCTCCTTTTCTAAGCGTATATATTTAGATTTTAAAAAAGAATGAGAGAGTGAAAAACGAAGTCGAGTATTAAAATGCAAATCAGCTTTGAGGTTTGAATTATTGTGAATGTATGGCCTACAAATGTGTGTTTGAACACAAATTGTGGCCAACTACTGAATCGTCAACATAAACAACTTGTTTGTGGCCTTTATTTTCACATCTGTAGATCGTTTTTTTAAGATTTATGCTTCCATAATCTAAAAAATATCATGAATATCAGTTGATTTTCTTGAAAGAAAAAAACAAACACTTGTGATCGTGTAACACGAGGCAATTTTTACAAGCAACTTGAAGACAACTAACAGCGCTGCAGGCTAAAGGAATGCTGGGTAGCAAACAAAAAGCATATTATTTGGAAATTGAAATGTGCATGCTTTCCTTCTTGGAGATTGCCTGAAACTTATTGTATGTGAATTGCCTCGTGTGTCATGGCCCTGACGTTTAACACATTTGCTTTTAATATAATGAACACATGAAGAGAAGTCGTGTCGTAGATGGCACTTAAAGAGGAAGGTCAGTGGTGAGCGGCATTTGTATAAAATATATTTAGAGTATAAAGTGTAACAATATAATTATAACACAAAGGCACAGTCCATTTTAAAAATAATTGAGCGCTTTATATTTATAGTTTGAGAAATTCTTCGGGATTTGTCTTGTTCGGCAGACATAAAAATGAAATGAACAGTCGTCGGTTCCGTCTGGCAGGGTATCTGCGGGTCTTTAAAATGTCTAAAATTGACTTTTCTAAACTTAAGGCCTTAACCCTGGAAGCGTCCTTGTAAAAAAATATACACGACGACACGAAGGCACTGCAGCGGAATTATTATTGAATTACAGGTAAGGCCAGCCAGGAGTACCCTGATGCTATTTCTGGGTCAGACACCATCCTATTGCCATTCAGAAACGTGGGCAATGACAGAATGATTGATTTCTCAGGCGGTCTGCCCAGGGGGCAACGATTGTGTATACCGACTACAAAAGCATAAGATAACACACAATTGAATGGAGCTTAGCCAAACACATGCCAGAGGGCTTTACTTTCTCAGGGCTGGCATGTCCGGTGTGTGACTTTTGTCTTAAATGTGATTGCGCAGTCTCGAACTATGGGTTTCGACTGAAGTTCAAAAACAAAAAAGAATTAGCAATATTGGCCCAAAGATGTTTTAGTCATTAAACTACTTCCGCTGCAGTGCCTTGGTTTGACCGAGGGTAGAGCATTAAAAAGCATTACAATGAGTTCTCCAAGGTCTTAAAAATGGACGTAATAAAGTAATGACTTTTCTCATCAGCTCGTAAATATCGATCACATAGCGTGTAAAAAATAAATCAGCAATTTTCTAGTAAAACTGACCGTACTTGGCAGACACTACACATTGTATTTACCAAGCATTCTATTCCCAGGATCCCAAATCCATCCCTACATCTAGCGTCAGTCATGAACAGTATGCTAGGGGTTACGATGAATAGTTCCAGGAACTTCATTAGCTTTATGTATAGCTATTGTTCTTGTTCTTGTTGCATCAGAGGAGTGGTGGCTCTGGTGAGAACTCCGGCCCTGCTCACTCCACTATCGATTGAGCATCATCCTACCAATAAGCCAGTTCGGTATTCCAACTGCGCATGTGCACATCAAGATTTGAAAGTTTTTCTTTCGGGAGAAACATTTTATCGTATGCGTGCAAAAGCACAGGGGGTACCAGCAAATTGAAAGAGATCGTCGTGTTCTGAAGTAACGTTTTTCAAAAAACGTTTGGACAGCGAAGTGTTTTCAGGTGTCTTGTGTGTCCAAACTTTTGTTCGAACAAAAGTTCCTATCGTCTTTTCGATTGCACGAAGAATTGCACAGAATGCAGATCCGGTTACCACGTCCCCCATAGCCTTGTATGCATTTATCTGCCACGTTTTTCCCGAGAGAAAATCGTCGAATCTTGTTGTGCACATGCGCAGTTGGAATACCGAACTGGCCTATAATGGGTGCGTTCGAGTAGCTCACCCGGATCGACTCGGGTTGTTTTAGGCGGACGGGTCAGCAACGAGAGCTGAACTAATAGAACGGTCAAACGCCCTCTCCTGTTGATTTGATGTCACCTTGCACTTGGTCGGCCATGGATGAATAAGAGTCGGCGATTGTGTAGTTACGGACACCTTTCTATATTTGATCCATTTCGAGTCAAGGTTGTTTTTATCATTCCAAAATGAAGTTATCAACCTAAAGTATACTCCTCACAATTCTATTGACATCATTTTTTTAAAATTCTGAACAGGTTCCTGCGGGAAAAAATGCAAATTTCTTACGTGTTTTGCGGTTGGTGTCTTGCGAATCAGTGCGGTCTTCGCCATCTTTATTTTCGTGTTGCGTTTTGTCATCTTCGTTGTCGTTTTACCCAAAAATTTAACACAACAAATTAAAAACTCTGCCCTCTATCTACGACATACCTGTTGGTTTTTAATGTCACAATCTATAGTTTGCTAAGTCCAATAACTTAGAAGTGGATTTTGTTCTCCATTAGGAACAGTCCTTAACTAGACAATCGCCCTTGAGGTCAGCCAGTGAGTTGACCCTCTAACGATGGGTCAAGAAATATTCTTGGTCAAGTACGTTGTGTATCATAATTATGACTCACGGTGTTTCCAATGTTATCTTTCATTGGATCTGGATTTTTAGGACAATTTGCAAGGCAAAGCCACAGCCACCGAATCGTGACTGGATGGAGCTTTTGATGATGATGCGTAGCGCGCTCCAGTGTGGTAAAAGCCCAACCTTTTGCATAATTTTGTTGGTATCAGAAGATAGACGTATACAAATTTTAATAGGGGTACAGTACTGAGGCTATTATACAGACTGCAACTTCATCAGCACTGGGTCTCATCAACTTGTACCAAGACTACGAACTGAAAATATCGGAAAGCAAAATGTCCAGCACCGAAGGCTGTGCGTGTGAGCTTCCCATGCCTGGCATGACGAGATTGAAAGGGTTATATTTCCCGTGGATGGTCACTCAGGAATGTCTGGACGCTCTATTTTATAAAGATTACGATGTGTGGGAGGATGACGTGTGGGTGACAACATATCCTGAAGCAGGTGGGCTGCACACAGAGAAAACGCTGTTTAAACTTTGTAAACAACCCAGGCTTGTATAGTTGGTTGTTTAAGCAGGGCACATACAGTGCAATACTACACAGATTATTAGTTCAATATGTATAAATGGAGGTGTTGGAGGAAGCACCGAAAGCTGTAGAGGTTCCGTTGACCATGGATTGCAAAAATTGGGGAGGCAATCACGAGTTTTATGGATGGTAACGACTCCTTCGTGAACATACCCACCGGGTACGGGAAATCCATGATTTATCAGTTGGCCCCTTTCTGTATTGACTTCATAAAGGTAGGACTTCAAAACCTTTTGAGCTAGTTGATTCAACCTATCTATAAATAGAGTACTCTTTAGTTTATTATTACAAAGGGAATATGCAGGATTAGAAAGACACACTGATTGAGAAAAAGATATCCCCATATGTATAATGTATTATTCCTATTATGCCAGATGAGCTACCATTTAATGAACTAGAAATTAATGTACATATACAGTATTCTCTAATTTAATGAACTAGAAATTAATATACCATATACAGTATATCAAATATACCATGAGATTAGCCATTGAAGTCATTCGATCTAGATGACGTGATCTGTATACCTTGTCCTTTATTTAAAACACGTTCATATTTAACTGTTGATTTTCATGTTTGCCTTTTTAAAGATATAAGATCAAAATGTGGCTACTTTTCCGTAAAAATGAAAAGTCTTGGCTAAAAATCGATATCAGGCAATGTAGCCTCAAATTTGGCCCCAAATATGACATGCATGCAAAAAAGCACGAGTAACCTAACATTAGAAAAGTATTTATGAAAAACGACAGTTAAAAATAAATGTGTTTTAATTAAAACCCTTGGGCACGGTATTTTACGGGAGACGTCGGGGTGTCGCGGTGGTTCTGGCAGCCAAATCGAACCGCTACAATGTGTTTGTGCAGTCAAGCTTAACCCTATCAATACCGCGCGCGCCACCTGGGCTCAATGTTACATGGACGTTCGCAACCATAGTGCTTGTTTGTCACATGAATTTATTAGCTTTACACGACCAGCGTTCTCTGTTGGCACGAGCTACTATTGTTTGCAACTGAAATGTGAACAGCGCCCTCACTTTGGGCAGCGCTATGTGGTTGGTTTTACACTTTAAAAGGCAGTGCGCAAAACGCACTTTGCATCCCCACGCCACTTAGCCGCTATCATGGCCGAAAACGCTTCGAAGATTTTGGAGGAAATCTTCGCAGATAGCGGTTCAGATATGTCCGATGATGAATCTTCTCTAGCAACATCTGAAGAAAGTGATGGAGAGGCAATCAAAACCTCATCAACTTTGTCGGGAAAGCCAAACTTCAGGTAGGGAGGTTCATAAAAGTTACTTAAAAGGTTCAACTTGGCTAGTCTCGAAATGTTTCGCATCCGTCATTCATGTTTAACGTTATTACTAACTGTTACTGTTAGGCTACTGTAATGTAACCTTTGCTTTTTGATGTTCTTTTGCAGGGAAAATCATAAAAAGCACTGAACGTTTCAGTTTGCATTGCATAATCCGATGGAATCCAATTAGAAATTGATGAAAATATTGAATTTGTACCTGAAGTATGCAAAGTCAAATGTGATGATTTTGCATCCAAATCAAATGCAATGCTGAAAAAAAGCACATTTTAATTCCACTGAATTGGGCCTTATTCAATTACTAAAAAGACTGGCGGCAATAATAATCTATAAAAAGGAGCAGATTTGAATGTAATTAAAACTATATTAATTAATGTACATGTACGCCCGAAATCAAAATATTAATCACAATTTCCTATAAGAACATTGGTCTGCAAATGAACAGCAGCCTCGTACATGTTTCTGAATGTCCGTATTTTTACTTGTTAGCTAAGATTGATAAGTAAGATAATCAAAATATTAACTCCAATATGTGTCTTATGTGAATTAAGGGATAAAAGGCCTACAGCAATTGAATCATGGCTGCACTTATTTCAGTGGGAACACTAGATATGAGCATCCAAAAGCAGCATTGTAAGGACAGTTTGTCATTAAAGGTAATACAACATTTGCGACCACCCCCCCCCCCCCACCCCACACAAACAAGAAAAAGAAACTACCTCATTATTATGAATGACCGTATACTTGACAGTCAATAATTAATAGTCTCGAGCATCCTGCAAAATCAGGGCACCTGGTGTGCTGTTCTGTTTAACAAAACTGACATTTTGTAGCAATTTCCAAAAATGGTTGGCCAACCATCGTCCAAAAAAATACTAAACCCCGGATCAATCCGTTTGACCCAAAAAACAAAAGCTAATGTTGTATACTACCTTAAAGAAAATGTGCCGTGAAATGAATAGCGTCCCATTACCTTTCTGAATGTTCCTATTTCAGGTGTGGATGGAATAAAGCAAGCATCTCCTACAGCAAGCGCCCACCGATGAACTTCAGTGAAGAGACTGGCTGTACGGAAGATTTCAGTCACCTGTCACCCATGCAGATCTTTCAGCTCTTCTTCTGCCAAGCAGTGTGGGAGTTGATGGTGAAGGAGACCAATCGCTATGCCGACCAAACAATGTGTGCAGATGCAGCCAATCATCAGCCTGCCTGGACTCCAACTACTGTTCCTGAAATGATGGCATTCATGGCCTTGCTTCTGTGCATGGGTATCAACAAAAGGACTCGCTACAGCATGCACTGGTCCAGGTCCGAAGTTCTGCGAAGTCCCCTGTATTCGGCGACCATGTCTCGCAATCGATTCACTGCGATCCTTCGATTTTTCCACCTTGCCAACAACAGAGCTCAACCAGGTGTTGCTCCCCCTGACAAACTGTCCAAGGTTCGCCCGCTGCTTGACATTGTATTGCCATCCTTTCCTCGCATTTACAAGCCAGGCCGAAACCTCTCACCGGATGAGACAATGATCAAGTTCAAAGGCCGACTTGGCTTCAAACAGTACATGCCACAAAAGTCCGCCAAATGGGGATTGAAATGTTTTTCATTGAACGAGTCAGAAACCGGTTATACATGTGCCTGGAAGGTGTTCACCGGCTCTCAGCCCACATCAAAAGAATCTAGTCAACCCTCCGTTGGTTATGCTTCAACACACCACCCACCTAATCTTCCATCTGCTGGGCATGTAGTCCTCGACCTTATTAGAGGACTCGAACATAAGGGACATTTCATTTTCATGGACAATTGGTACACGAGCCCGGCTCTCGTCTGCAAGTTGTCACAGTTAAAGTTCGGAGCTCGTGGAACTGTACGCTACACCTCACAAGGGATTCCAGATTGTGCAAACCCAAAAAAAGTTCCCCATGAGAAGAGGTGCTGACCCCCAGTTTTACACCAAAGCCGGGCAACTGTGCGTCGTTTGGCAAGATGCCAAGCGTGTAACTCTTCTTACCAATTTTGGAAACTGCGATATCGACACGAAAGACATTCGGAGCAAAAACAGTTTGAATGAGTGGACTTCGTACGATCAAAAAACCTTCTGTCGTCAATGATTATAATAAATACATGGGAGGAAGTGATCTCGCAGCACAAATGTGTCAGTACTACTCGCACCCTCACAAATCGATGAAATGGTGGGAAAGAGTTTTTGTGACCATTCTTGACATCTGTTTGTTGAATGCTACCATTGTATACAACAGCATCTCAACAAACCAGCACTTGACCACTTTCAGGATTTCAGGGTCAAGGTGATAGAAGGACTTCTTTCCACCTGGAAGCACAACCTAGCAGGCATGCCAGTCAAGTGTCATGTGGTTCCAGCCGCTTTCCAAATCATCACTATCCTGGGAGAAATGTTGCCGGCAAAAAGCGCAACTGTGTTGTTTGCAGTACCAGAGCCAAGCGGAAACAAACTCGCATGATTTGTAAACAGTGTGACAAACCAATGTGTGTACTACCATGCTTTGAGAAGTTTCACAGTCTGTGATAAGCATTCACCTGCAGTGGCGGATCTACGGGGGGGGGGGGGGGGGGGGGGGGGTGTTTGGGGGTTTAAACCCCCCCCCCCCTTGGGCTGAAAAAAAAGAAATAACCAGTGTCGGGTGTCGAAAATTCGGCACGCTGGGGTGTGTAGGCCAATCACCTCAGGTAACCCCCCCCCCCCCCCCCCCCTTAGTTAAAACCTAGATCCGCCCCTGACCTGAGTAGGTTTTATTGCGGTCCCCCCCCCCCCCCCATTTCAATGTTGGAGTGACGGTGCACACACTACCAACCCAACATTGAATCGGGGGGGGGGGGGGGGGGGGAGCCGCATACACAGCATTTATACCCTGCATTGGTGCACAGCGCCCGCTGAAAATTGATTCAGCATTGACCATCGTGCGAAGCGTGCTAAAAATAACAAAGCTAGGAAGTCAAAATAGTTGGTCAGCGAGGTTAACAATTGAGCATACATGTAGTTCAGAATTCCACAATTTTGCCTGCCCGTGCACACATTTCATGTCGTATTGACTACACACGCAAAACATTGACTGATCAGAAATTACACATCTTACGATTGACGCAAAATTGCAACTAATAATTATAATAAATGGGTAAGGTACCAAAATAATCATGAATAAATAATCTTCCTAAACAACCCTTGCTTCGTCTCCAGCTATTACGCAGTCCCATTGCCAATCTGAAGCCTTGATACGTAAATATACTAACAGACTGGCTCCGGATTAGAACATCAAACTTTTATATACATTTGTACATTTCAAGATCTTGCCTAATCTGGGGACAAAATTACGCGAAGCCCGAGCCCAAGCCAGGGTTTGAGAAATGCCCTCTTAACTGCATCCAAACAGTACTCCTTTGTTCAAGTTTGTGCAATTATCACAACAATCCTTCAATTTGAATACAATTGTCGCACATTCCTTGAGAGTTGGGGATTTATGAACCACCCCCTCAAAATAAATCTCTTTTCAAAGAGCAATATTTTAGTTCTCATTCAATTAGTTAGGTTGGGGTACTGTTTCTCAATGAACCTCAGGATTCCACAACACTTCAAAGAAAAATAGCCTTTCATTACATTGCCTTGTGAGGGCGCTATACACTAAAACTTGGCTAAAAGTGTCTGGTAAAGAAGTGGACATGTCATGTACATGAGTGTGGTATCCAGAGCACAGTCACAAAATATGCCTTGGTATTGAAAGGGATATCATAAACAATAATTCAACAATGGATTAAAACTGCACAAACAGCGGCCAGTGGCGTCATCCGGCCTGGTGACACTGCTTTTTGCGCCCACCGGCGTCATCACTCAGTACGCAAGGGGTTAACATTATTTTAGAAACGGAACTTTTACAAACAATGGGATAATTTATACTTTCCATGTCGAAGCCTTTGACCAAATGATACAATCAGAATTTTACAAAGTACGTCAGATCCATAAACGAGGGTAACCAGCTGCGACTCAGATGCTTCATACAGTGACACACATGATTCAAAGCTATATGTATTGCCTGGAAAGGCGCCAGTCTGTGCCTGGAACCGTATACTACAATATTTCATGGTGACACAATTTCACGCTACACCAGACAATATCAACTTGTATTCACGCAGTATCACATGTGGACGCCAGGGTACATGTTTCGATACATTGATTTCCCTAATCAATATATCGGAAACAAACCAACCGCACACACGCATGTATTATACATGAGATCTCGAGATGCGTCGGATCTGCGTACACTACCTGTATCGCTTGCTCAAAGAAGTTGCAAGTTTCTTGTTAAAAAGAGTTCTTTATGGTATTTTTTGGGGTCGAGTCACAAGTCACGCAGGTCGAGTCCGAGTCCGAGTCCGAGTCCGAGTCCGAGTCCGAGTCCACAGGGTCGAGTCCGAGTCCGAGTCCGAGTCATTTGTCATCGTAACTCGAGTCCGAGTCCGAGTCACGAAAAATGGGAGTCGAGTCGGACTCGAGTCCGAGTCCGAGTCACGAGTCATACAAGTCTGTCTATGTGCAATGGAGATAGTTAACCTGATTCTTGTGGACGGCCATGAAGATAGCCTTGATCAAGGCCACCATGAAGACGGAATCAACCCGGCTCAGCAAGACTACGGTCCTGAGTTTGATTATAGCATCCCCGGCATGACTGCAAGCTTAGGACGGCCCACAAAGACTCTACCCGAGTACAAGGCGATGCAAGGATGGACGTCATCTCGAGTCATCATGACACACGTCACGGAGGAACTCATGCCGACTCAAATCTAGCAGGGAAAAGGGAAAGTATAATCAGAGAGCAAGGAACAGATTTGCCAGAGCATATTCTGTACTTTTAATATATATATCAGCTGTTTCCACAAGAATAAAAATAATACTCCTTTGTGAATATCAAGACGAGGTATTGACAATCTTCTTGATTTGAAAATCAAGTTTGGAAACCCTTCCCCGTCCATGTTGCTTCCAGACTCTCTGCGGTCTATATTCACTCCTTCCTTCCCATATTTTTGACTGTTAGTGTAAACCGATTGTGCGGCACCTAAACGTAGCCCGAAGGCTAGGCTACATTGTTACATGATTGTGGCTGCATTTAGGCTCAGGGTACATTAGACAGGCCTACATGGTTGAGACTACACCACACCACACCACACCACACCACACCACACCACACCACACCACACCACACCACACCACACCACACCACACCACACCACACTTAACCACACACCTCCTATTGTCCCTCTTTTGTTTATACTCTAACTTTTTCGGAAGGCCTCCTATTGGTTTTGTACACGATTTTCAATCGTGGACCTTGACACAATCGCGGACCCTACTGTTCTCTTTGTTAAAGGTCCACGGTCTGAATAGCTGTACAAACGCACACACACCCACCCAAGTGTGTAAACACCGGCAATCACGGACCTCCCATTGTCCCTCTTTTGTTTATAATTTTTTCGGAAGGCCTCCTATATGTTTTGTACACGATTTTCAATCGTGGACCTTGACTCAATCGTTGACCCCATTTCCTCTTTGTTAAAGGTCCACGGTTTGAATAGCTATACAAACTCAGTCGTGCTTCCCCAATACGTCCGAGGACAATGCTTTGTGTTTCCTATTGTTCCTTTAATATATATAACCCCCATAGACTAAGCACGTATCCATATTTTCGAGGACCGATTTCAACAAAAGACTCTACGTTCGAGGACTGAGTGAAAGGTTTCTTTGTGTTTCCTTTCTTCTCTTGTCCTCGGAGATATATACAGGGCACGTACAACACAACACAACACAACACAACACAACACAACACAACACAACACAACACAACACAACACAACACAACACAACACAACACAACACAACACAACACAACACAACACAACACAACACAACACACAGTCGTACTTTCCCAATACTTCCGAGGACAATGTTTTGTGTTTCCTATTGTTCCTATTGTCCGAGGACCGATTTCAACAAAAGACTGACTTGCGAATACTGAAAGATTTTTTGTATTCTCTTTCTCCTCTTGTCCTCGGACGTATATACAGAACATGTACACAAAAAAACAACAACCAAATTTCAAGACGCGCTACGTCATATCCCACATTGTAGTTTTCTATACTATATGTAGAGAGGGCGGGGGGTGGGTCGATAGGTGGGGGGATTAGGCCGATGGAGAAGGGAAGTTAGGGCTGGAGGCGGGCACATCAATCTTGGAGTTGGAGGGGGAAAAGCACGCAGGTTCAATGATCAGCCATGTGGAGCCAAGCATACATTCTCCGGTTCACTTTATTCTTAGTCCAACTACTTGCCAGCCAACTGCTAGGCCCAGGGGGCCGCCTGTGAAAATCGGGCAGGCACTCATTAGTTCCATTTTATAATTTAACAGTACATGCATTAAATTCGGGCCATGGTTACAATTTCTTAAATAAAAAGACTGAAGATAAACCAAATAAACGTGTGGTGACTTAATCTACAACAGTGTTTAAAATATGTGTAAGCTACGCAGGCATGGCGACTGTGTTGTACAAATAAGGATGAAACCACAAATACACAGGTTAACCCCGGCCGGTGGCCAACCAACACTTGCACACGCTCGCACACATGACATGCACTCAATCCGTCCCTAAATGCACAACACAATCCCAAACCTACGGAGATTTCACAAATATGAATTACCTATTACATGCAAGTCCACTTCATACTGAATTATATAACACTTATTAGGATCCAATGGAATTACAATGTACTACCAAAATCTTATAAATATCCACGCAGATTTATATTCTCAACGGTACTGTCGCTACACGCGTACCGCACATGGTCACGCTATACATGCCATCGGTACAAATATGGGCTGCACAACAAACCCTCGTGTATTTCGTGACAGTGCTCCCTAAATAATCCCTCAAAAATCACCATTTAAACATTTCAATCTTCTCCAAAACTATCATCATACAAATCTATAATCATGCGCGGACAAAATATGGGAGTTTACAGCGAAGAACAATTGCATTATTTTGTAAAATAAAAGAGATGAAAATCATGTCAAAAATACGATGCATTTACCTGTGAAAATCGGGCAGGCACTGCCGTGCAGCCCACATGGTCGGGGAGTTGTCAAATATAACGTACAGTTCGTGTCGAGTGATTCATTAACGTTCGAAATTAAAAACCTGGACCTAAGACAATTTGAAACTACAGTAGCACTGACAAATATAATAAGTGTTTTTAAAGAATCAAACCTTAAAATAAAGTCCCCCACTTCAAATTTGATGCCACGAACGAACTACATGTACAAAATCAAGCCAAGTTTGTCAGTTTCCATGTGCAAACTCCAGGTGATTGGTCAATGCAACGGCAAATGTAATACATTGGACACTTAGGCAGGAACGGTGATAAATGTAATTTATACAGTAGGCGGATCAACAAAGACGTTCAAGAGCAAGTTTATGATCATAATAAAACAATAAGTTTATAATCACAATAAAACAATAATGAATAGCCTCCTTACATATATATCATTATAATGACATATGTACGTCACTATAGTGACTATAAGTAGTCAAATGTGGTAAAATATATTGTGTTGATTTTGGATGATAAACGTAACATTTTTTTATTGGGCTCATGAATACGTGCCTAGATAATTGGAACTCTGACACGCATGTCTCGGTGTGTATTATTGGTAAATTCTACACTATACACTGAAAATGTCAGAAAACAAAATGAATGAACTACCTATGCCCGGTATGACCAGATTGAAAGGGATTAATTTCCCGTGGATGGTCACGCAGGAAAGCTTGGAAGCACTGAGACATTACGATGTATGGGAGGATGACGTGTGGGTGACCACGTTTCCCAAATCAGGTAGGGTAGAAAAAGGCTGCGTGATTTTACCTTATTGCTAATTTCACCAGACAAACCTCCAATTTCCAAATCCTATCAGACGTGGTGTTGTCATCTTCATCATCCTTGCATCTTTGTTGACGTAGGTTGTTGTCATAGTCGTTGTCATTGCTTTTGTATGGCAGTGTGGTTGTTGGGGTTGGTGGGGATTGGTGTTTTGATGGTGCTGGCGGGAAACAAGCTGCAAAGATTGTGGAGGTGGGGTAGCAGTGGCGCAGGGATATCGGTAGTGGTAGCGGATGTGCTAACTTACATTAATTACTTACAACATGAATAATGTTTCACTGATCTTTCTTGTCAGGCACACACTGGGCGATGGAGATTGCCAACCTGATTCTTGTGGACGGTTATGAAGAGAAAATCAACCGAGCCGAGCATGCTTTACCTGTCGAGATGGACTTCTCTATTCCCGGCATGACTGCAAGCTCCATACGGCCGACAAAGCCTCTACCGGAGTACAAGGCGATGCAAGATTGGACGCCACCACGAGCGATCATGACACACCTGACGCCGGGAACTGATGCCAACTCAAATCTACCAGGGAAAGGGGAAAGCAAGTCTAACCATATCGGCAGCTTCACTTTTGATATCGTCACTGTCATAGTCGTCATCACCAACATCACCATTATAACCATCATCGACCCATGGCCGAAGGCCATTGAAGTGCCATGGCCGTCACCTGTGCAAACAAAATTGTCCAAGATTTAGACTCTGTTCATCTCAGCTGTATTCGTATTTTGCCACTTAAAAGTAAGACTGGCTCCTTTGAGATTAACCTAAAAGTAGCTGCGCAGGCAGTTATGACCGTTGGGTGAGATATAACAAGATATTACTTAGGTAAAAGGCGAGTAAAGTTGGGGAACGTGGGGCAGGATGGGCCGCCTTTCTTTCAAGTCACTCTCTTGAAAACGACATCACTAAATGCCAAATAGCAAAAAATTACAAACGGCATGCACAGCAACATTACTACAGACAACCAAAACTTACTTGTTTACACTTACTTAAAAGTCACATCGGATTATAAAATTTGGTCTGCCCCATCGTGCACCGTGTGATGCAAAACTGCAACTTTCGTTTGTTCTATTCCCAAAATATCCTGGAGCAAAACAGCTTTGAGTCATGCCAAAATGGCTGTGTCGAGGTCGCCTTTTGTACCTACCTATTTTGCTTATAGATTGGAAGTTATCGCATCAGTTTTCCATCTTACACACTGTCCCGTTATATCCCACCTTCCCTACTAAACAAAAACACTCAACTTCATTCTAGGTCTATTTCTCGACTCATCCGTAAAATTGATATACACGATTTTTTCTCTGCGCAGATTATTTTCGTCATCCGCAACCCCAAAGACGTTGCTGTGTCACTGTGGCACTTTGCGGTGCCGCGGAAGTTTGACGCGAAACATGAAGACTGGGATTACTTTTTCCAGCAGTATCTGGCCGGAGAAAGTAAGTACAAAAACCTCAATATACAGTGAATGGCCTTACACCTTTCGCGTACTTTTGATGAAGGGTCATTTTAAGCACATGGGTATCCATTTTTGTCAAGAAAATACGAGCACTTATTACACTTACGTAACGCGACGAAGCACAACATAATCATTGAAAAAAAATAACGCTATACTCTGACTAAAACGTGCGAAATAGTCACTTACATAGTCACTTATAACACAAGTATCTCTAAATATTGCAATGTTTTGGGGCAGATCTGTACGGGTCGTGGTTTGATTATACGCTGGACTTTTGGAACAAGCATCGATAAGACAAAAACTTCCTCTTCCTAAAGTACGAGGATATGAAGGAGGTGAATATGAATTGGTTTTGCAATCAATTAATGACTGGATGGAATACCAATTTATTGAAACCATGGAGAGACTGTCGGAAGTCTAGCTAGCCCACACTCCACAAATAGTATACTTTTTCTAGTCTGGTTACTAGACCTGACGAATCTGACTATTCTCTACGATTCGTAGGTCCGGTAGCCGCCAATATCCACGTGACCGGCAACATTCGGATATTATCGTTGATGTTCGCCATACATTTAACAACAAAATGTCTGTCAGACCCGTTGTCGATCCTGAATATTTTAAATTCTCAATCAAATCGAAGCTCAAAAGTCAATGCCATCTTTGATAATGTTCTCTTGAGGTATTTTGCCGAGCGGATTTCGCAAGGGGAGTGATCAGGTTATACGTCATGTTCTATTTTAACCCGTGGTGACCACCTGACCTAAGATTTATCAAGAGTCGTCAGGGTATGTTCAGGTCAGGGAACCGGACTAACCTTTTTCACGTGGCGTCATGGACCGTATAATGTTAGTGACGCCAGTCACATATTCACTATTCAAGTAAACCAGTCAAGCGTGCCGTGTTGACCCTATATGATACATCCCGCCATGGCGGTCCACAGCTGGTGGGTTTGTTTACATTTCCCGCTAGTCACGTGGGTGAAAACGGTGTATACATTAGAAGAGAGATGTTTGCCCTTTTCCGACGTAGTGTATGGAGCACTGTATGCTCAGTGCTTTCCGAGAGCCTATGGGAAACATTCTCACTGCAGGTTTAGTCGGGTTGGACTCGAACCTACGACCTCCCGCTTACGAGTACAGGGTCTCTGAAAGCACTGAGCATACGGTGCTTCACACACGACGTTGGGAAAGGGCAAACATCTCTTTTAATTGACATCATCTTCGACGCAAATTCCGTGTTCTTACCAAGGTGCATACGGTAATTTTCTTCCTTGTCAAAAGCTGAATTTTGAAAAGGTTTGGCTGGAAGGACTTTCATTTACTTATCAATGTGATGACAGTGATGGAGGGCAACCTATGAGGTCCGTATTTGTATGGGGTTCCGGATATTTCTCGGGTGTAAAGATCATATCCCTAATGACAATACGCAGTATTAATTAATTGGAACTTAATTTATGACCTGGAATTCTCCCTCAAACCATTTCTTTCCTCTTCAGGACACCAAGGGAGCCGTCATCCAAATTGCTGACTTCCTTGGCAAACCTCTTTCAGAGGAGGCCATCAACTGCGTTGTTGAATTCAGCAGTATGAAGAGCATGAAAAAGCAATTTTCTGTTGCCCTCGATTCACCAGAAAGTAAAGATGCCCTGCGTCCAAGTTCACAAGATGCTCCAGAAAGTGCCCCTAGCTCTATTGCTAAGGTTCCAATTGGAGCTCCGTTTTTGATCAGAAAAGGTAATCCATGATCACCGATAAGCACTTATAGAGAACAGCCAAAAATACATCGTCACGCCTTGTGAATAATCCATGTTACGCCTTGTGCATAATTATATCCACGTTAGGAATGAATATTCAAATATTCCTGATATGTATGACGACGTCGTTTTCTCGAACAGTGCCTTCCATGATCACTGGGGTTCACACCCTTATGGCTGCAGAAACTGAATAGTTAAGTACAGTCCAGGTCTCGTGCTTGGAAAAGTATGTCTTAAATACCAAACATGAAGGCAAACAGGAGAATTTTGTTTCCTTTGAAAGGTTTTCCCGCGGGAAATATAAAGTAACACTGGCGGTGTCGACGTTTTGGCCGCAAAGTATCAATAATTATGAAAAAGGTGGTTGCAAAACAGGCACAGACAAAATCTGTTGGAGTTGTATAGAACACTTAGGTTTACTAGTATAGGCCTATATTGTGCAAGTTGACCTAAATAATTGGATTTGGCGATAATAAATTATTCCAGATAGATCGTATAGGAACTGGCTGGCGTTCCGTTTTCTTTTCTGACAAAGAGGAAAAAGAGGAATTTCAATTTACAATTATTTTGTTTAATATTGCAAATTGAAATATTGCAATGACAAATGAGACTGACGCCCGATAAATGCATCACATGAAGACAGACTAAAGGGTCCGTCGCTAGACTAGTCAGTGTTTGGAACAAGACGTTCATATTCATACGTTCAGTTCATATATCGTAAAGTTGGTGTGTAAGTAGAATACGTTGTTTTCCCGCGCTGTCATTGGCTGCTCAGCGTGTTTTGTCATGTTTTCTCCAGATGGGATCTTTGAATGTATGCATTTTTATCTGATTATTATAATTAAATATCACACACACAAACAAACATATACTGGTATTCACAGCGGTTGTTCATAAGATGCTAATCTTTTCCACTCTATATTAAGGCCGGTTCATACTTCACGCGAAAGCGAAGCGAATTTTGTGACGTTAACAATGGTTGTTTCAGTGTGACCTTCGCCGTTACCCAGACGAATTCGCTTTGTCCTCAAATTCGCTTGAAGTATGAACCGGCCTTTAAGCCGAAACTATACATAAGATTGCTCTGAAAATATTACTAAAATATGAGCTATCTTTCGGCTCCATTTCTCCCCTCCCGCTTTTTAACAACAACATTGACGCGTGATTCTCATTGCTTTCTGCAGGGATCATTGGTGACTGGAAGTCCAAACTTACCGTCGCACAGAATGAAGCTTTGGACGCTCTGTACCAAGAGAAAATGGCGGGATCTGGGCTGAAGATGCGCTTCGAATGAAACAGATAGAGTTCCTTTCGTGCTAGGCTCAGTGGAAAAAATAACCTCGTTTTTGTTAGTTAATGTCTCTTTTCGAAACGCCGAAAGTGGCCTTCGCTGTCTGCGTGTTGCAACACCAACTCCTGATAGGCCATAATTTTTACTGATCTTTTTGGTATGGACAATATGAACAATTGCGACAATTTGAATAAGAAACTGACCTGGACTAAACTTCTATTTAGGTAAATTCACAAATTTAGTAACTCCACTCACATAAAACACAATTGTACAATTAGGAACATTTGTTTTGAAAAATGGAAAGTGATTCGCACACGCAGGCAATGGCGTCATGGATCACATAATTAGGGATCATTTCGTATTGTGTAAAAGCGGTATCAATAGCGGTACTGGTGCTTTTTGTGCCAGCATTAACTCCCAGCTGGCTGATATAATAAGCTCGTTCTATAAGCCGCCTGGGTTTCCATTCATCAGCAAGGTTTGAGGTACGGAATGCGGTGCCGGAAAGAAAAACAGCGGTATCACAATCAATACCGCATCCTGACAATATAAAATGCCCCTTTATAATTCTGTGTGAAAAATAAGATTTGGACGGTGAATATTCCTATCAGAGTAGATCGATGAAGACTTTCACGTAAAGTGAACCACATGCAGAGCAATGGCCTTACGTACAAGTGTTATGACATCACACCGTGTTCACTACGTTTGCCAAGTGGAAAGATTACCACGTCGTAGTCTAAGTTATGGTTTCTCCGATGAAATGTACGACGGTAGATGCCTATTTTGAGGATTACTTTCACTTCGTATTAAGGAAACCATTGCAATGTTGTTTCCTGACGAGTTTAAAAAGTGTAGTTCTGGTGTTTGCCACAAAACAGGCAGAAATTGACATGATCCCAACTTGTATGTAATGAAATACATGCCGTGGTACCACAGCGAGCTGTTACGTCCCTTCCTCGCTTCGCCAATCCTGCATGCGATGTAAACATCATATGATGCTATTATTGATTCAAATCACTTGCCTAAAAAATAACATTCAAGAATCTGCATTGAAGAGATGGTGATTACTTCACTTTTCACATATTAATGAATAACACGCAGACATTGTATTAAAGTAGAGCTGTGGGTTCCATACTGTCAATATTTTTACGGCGACCTTGACTATAACCTAGGCCCCGCCTATATAGTAATTCTATTCGATATGTCTGTCAAACAGAAAACAAACATTTAGTTGGGGATCGTGTTTTGACACAAAATGCGCAAAACGAATAAGTAGTGCAACCAGAATTTAAAAATGTGTAAAAACATGTCTGAATTTCTAGGAAATGTGTAGTCTTGGTTATTTGTTCTTTAAACCTTTTCCAAGTTTTCGTCAAATATAATAGCAGTAATTTAATCAATCAGTCACTGAGAAAACAAAATATTTTTTGGGCGCGCACCTGAATGTATTTTCTAACGCTTATACATTCCCCACGTACATGGTGGACTTTGCTTGACCAACCTTTGACTGATAATTGTTTATCAGCTTTAATGGGTGTGCCATATAGATTTGTCTATTTCTCGAGTAGGCCCTATTATTTAGTGATCATGTTATCCAAACAATTGTGATTAAAAAGACCAACGCAAAGCAAACCCCAAACCCAGACAAGACTAGACAGACCAGACCAGGCCAGACGAGATGAGTAAACACATTCAATCGGGACCTCCTATTGTCCTGCTATTGTTGATACTTTAACTTGTTGGCAGGGACTCTCATTGGTTTTGAAAACGTTTTTCAACGCGGGGACCTTCCTCAACTGGAGACCCTATTGTTAAAGGTCCCCTAATGCAAAAGCAAACCCACACAAACAAAGAGGAAATGGCGGGATCTATGCTAAAGATACAATTGGAGGAAAAATACGTTCCACACACATACCCACCCACTATTCAGGGCAGAATGGTATTGGGAAATTGTCGAAATCAAATCAAATCTACCGCCCCTCCCCAATTTGATTAGAAAATCATATCGAAGCGGTTTATATAACTTTTTAAGTTCACAGACCAAATTTCAAGTGCATGTAGATTACAGTGTACGCAAACCATGCACATTTCGGGTTACAGAAGGGCCATATCAAAAAGAATGTGAGTTTACACGACTGGGTTTTACCGTTTTGCCAAAATCTACAGAAAGAAGTAAATTGAAGAAGGAAGGAGTCTGATGATCTAAGTCTGCGTGGGAGTGGTATGCCTGTAAAACTGGTGAGGAAAAATGGACTGCGTGGTAGACCAGCAACAGAACTTTGAAGGTGATGCGTTTTTCAACGGGCAGCCAATAAAGAGACTGAAGGACAGGTGTTATGTGACAGTTGCATTCCGACTCAGGTTTACTTGCGGACAAAACCAAGGTTGCGAAGTTGGTATCTAATTGTCCTAGATTATGGGAAAAGTGACCATGGAAGGACATATTGGTGTCAAAATGACACCAAGATGACGAGTTTTGGCAGATGAGTGGATACTGCTATTGCCCACTTGGACATGAAAACCTTTCGTATCCACTTTGCCAAGCATTTGCATTGAGCCCAGAAAATGAGTTCAGACTTCAAATGGTTGAGTTTTAGATCATTAGAGTCCACCCACGTGTTGATATCTTTGATGCATGCCTCTAGTTGTTTTGCTGCGGATGACATTGCAGTCAAGATGGTGGAAAAGAAATTAACAACTTTTGTACAACTTTTATGACAACCTTTTCTAATCTCGCGGCCACTGCCATCATCTCTACACTATTCCCCAACATTATCACAACCATAGTCCGAAATTGATCCCATTCAATCTAGATATTCCCGGAATAGGTAGTTCATCTGTTGGACCATGATTGGAGGCCATTTTGCTTTCCGATATTGGTAGGGTGTAGTCTAGAACCTATCATCACATGAGACCTGGTGCCAGAATTGTAGTCTGCGGTGGCTTATTGGAGTCCAATTAAAAAGAATAACAAACAAATTATCGTTATATATTGCAGAAAATACTGCTCTATACGTACAGTGGATCAGCGGCCTTGCGCGGTTCAACAGGGTATTTACACAGCTGATGCTGAGTGGTATCTTATGTTTTATATATATTGCAAAAACTGTTAAAGTGAAATACTTGGATGGTAGTTCCTAGATCCCGACACTCTTTGGGTGACCACAGCTTTTCGCATGCAGGCCCTACTCTCTGGAATAGTCTACCCTTTTTTCTCCGTAAAGCTTCCTCCTAGTGCATACCACCATACACGTACAATGATCCCTCCAAGGTGGTCTACGCGTGGTGGCATTGTTTAATGGTTTATGGAGTAATCACCGTGACGTGTGATTTCATTGCTTTATGCAGGGATCATTGGTGACTGGAAGTCCAAACTCACCGTCGCACAGAATGAAGCTTTGGACACTCTGTACCAAGAGAAAATGGCGGGATCTGGACTGAAGATGCACTTCGAATAGAACGGAAAATGCTTTACACGAGGAATTTGCGCTTGGCTTAGTGTAGAATTCATTCTTTGTAGCCCAACTGTATTCCATACGCATTGTCACTGTACAACTGTCATAGTGGCATTTACCACCTAGAGCATTGATTGCAATGAAGCAAAAGTCAATAGAGTACCGAAGTGATGACGTCAATCAATGCAATGTTTGGAACCAGAATACATTCTAAACTGCATGTGTTTGGAACCAGTTGCCGCGGCAACTGACGTCAGACTTCGGTACTCTATACTACATGCTTACTGGGATCACTCCATGTTTCGGCATTTACATGTTATAGTTTTTACATGTTATAACGTTAACGTAGAACGTAAATTCTTTCTTGCTATGAAAAATAACTATTAAATATCTTTTTTAAATCAATGGCATAGCCCATCCGTGTTTCCTTTTTACAAATACAACTGGCATGGTAATACTTTTGGTTAACACTTAATGTTTAGGGTTTTTAATTAACCATGTAAATATTAAATCTTGTACATTTGAATGCTTTTGGCTGTGTGGACACAGTCATTCAAATTTTCATAAACCAGTTTAATGACTACAGAAGACCGAAAAATCAAACAAAATGCCGTTATTACGAAATATCCGGCCTATACAGAACAGATTAGTACAAAAATAATTCGTGTGGCTTGGCTTGTAGTAAAAGCGGAGTCGGTAAAGTAAAATGAAAGTAGGCTGAATTTGCTGTAAGAGAAAATGAGAAGATTGGGGTATTAGGCCTAATGGTGAAGTTGCAACAGGTGTAGGACTTCAGCTGATATCAACACAATATTTGTTTTTATGACCATGCTTAAAAAGCTTACACTGCACACACCCTTAATGTACCCCATGCAACTCACTAACATCGCTACTCCTATTATGTAAACACGTACGTCTCGGTTTGAAATACAACTTCGCCTGGACTTCATTTAGTCCATAAAATTATCTATTTAAAGTAAAATGCTTAATGCCATAATCAGCCAACATTTTTGAAAAAACAAAATAGAAATGATTGTCAAATTTGCTATTTACAACAATTCTAGACGGTGTTTGTACGTCCTGCGTCTTCGTACGTGCTATGCTGCCAACGTTGTACGCGTTTATGGTGTATACCGAGGACACACACAAGATTGACAAAAAAGGACATTAGGTCTTTGATTGGAAAGTTGTTCTCAGTTGAAAAACGTGTACAAAACCCCGAGTTACATGTTTATAAAAATATAAACAAAAGAAGCGCATTGGTATTGCGCCGGACTACTTATGCCAAAAACTTAACCGAATCCAACCTGGCAATCGACCAACAACTAGGGCCATCACACATGGTAATTTTATTGTTCTAAGACCTAATTGTGAAATTTTAAAGAATGGTTTTAGTTACAGAGCTTCTGTCTCTTTAAATGGGGTTCCATGTACTATCCGCTCAAACTCTTATTCTTCTTTTCGGCAATTGCTGAAGGAAAATAAAGTTTGAACAAATATATTGTTAGGATTTTTCGGGGGAGGATGAGGGGCGCTCGTATTGTTAATGTCCTCTGTGTGCAATTTTATATAAATTATTTCTTAATTAATTCTTCAAGAAACTTGCTTTTATTAACCTAGTTATGCTGTATATTGTTAAAGTTTGGTCTTAGTTTTGATGTATTTCTTTATTTATTGTGAGGGCCCCAAATGATCAGCTTCTGCTGGATGGGTTACCCTCATTAAAGATGGTTTTAAAATAAAGCGGTCAGAAGAATAATGGGACATCATCGGTATGTACCATAAACAAACCCTGGCGAGATGTACAGAGATGTGCGTCTGGTACAAAGTTTGAAACGTAACAATCAAAGTTAAGTCTGATGGATTATCATCGCGGATGGTGTAAAGACAAATCTTCCTTTTTTGTTTTACTTTGAACCGTTGCTACAAAAACATCTCTACGACGAGTTTAAAATCGAATACGTTTTTAGAAAAATATAGTTAGGGACCAAGTCAATAATTGAAGCAGTCCTGGGACGTCACAAGGGGTTAATGGTCTAGAGGTTAAATTTTGATTAATTATATTTGATCACTCTCGGCCTGATTTTACATATTCAAATAAATGTACTTTAATCTATCTGCACAAGATTACGGAATGTCTTTGATGGGACTCTACTTCACCTATTTTTTTTTTCTGATCGGCAACGTGGGAGGTCATGCCGCGCCACTGAACTCAATCAACGCCAGTTAACTTTTATGAGTGGCAGACGTCGCACGCGACGTGTCTATTTTAGCACTGTGAAAGCCCTGATTGTGATTCTCTTATCAATATGGTAAAGGATTAGGCGGAGGTCATTTTATCAGTGAAGGTCTAAAATCACATTCAGAGCCAGATCGTCAATAGACCGTGTAAAGTCTCGCGCATAAAGGTCACACGATTGAACTTCCAAGCACCTCCGAGCCGCCGGCCATAGGACTTTTACGTGTGGTTGATTTTGTTTTCTATAATACTTTGTTTTTACGAAGATCTGAACCTGAAACGGCCATAAATATGGATAATAAATTCAAAATTAATTTGACAATATATGAAAACATGCATGACTGTCTAATTATTGAAGAAAAGCAGGAAAAATGTTTGACCTGAGCGTCAGGTTGCAACGCGATTGGCTCATTGTCGGGAAGAGAAAGCCCGGCCCCCAAAACCCCTGTACTGCATCCTCTGGCGCTGTGGAATTATATGCGGCGACCGCCTAAAGCTAGCCCGGTTCATACTTCATGCGAATGCAAATGCGAAGCGAATTTCATTACGTCAACAATTGAAGTTTCATTGTGACGTTCTCCGTTACCTTGACAAATTCGCTTCGCATACGCATTCGCATGAAGTATAAACCGGGCTTATAGACCTTTATCATGGTACAGCCATTTTGTTTTTCCTCCTATTAAAATCAATGTAACCAAACCGAGGCTGGAAGGAAAAATAGTCTGGCACCTTCATTCAATATTTGGAATCACTATTCATAATTGCTAATGCATACAGGGAACAAGACAGCATGATAAAGGTCTATTAAGACTGGCGCGTGAACCAGAACAATGGCTAATGACGTACGTATGACGTACTCGATTTTTTCGTTCTCCTTTTCCCTAATTTGATATATCGTTTACATTTTGTAAATTGAAATGAAAAATAATATTTTGCTAAAAGTTTGTATCTACCTTTCAGTAAAAAGAACAGCGTCAAAACTAAATATTTCAAGAAAACTACTCGCTTTGCACGTTGAAGCTCCTATTCAAGGTGCCCGGAAGTTCGGTTTCTCAGAAACTCTCGTAAGTTCTCGAGGTCAACTCACATGCTCTATGCATGGGGTTTAAGCTGTCTAAATTCACAACGTACTCTTTGTTAAGACGATTTGATTTCGACAATTGTGAAACCTTAACTCCATTTCCATTTTGATAGGAAAATCAAATCTAAGCGGTTTATAGTTGTAGGTTCACAGACCAAAGTTCAAGTGACACGGACAGTGCATGGAAACCAAGCATATTCTGGTCACATATCAAAAGATGTTCTGACCATATCAAAAAGAAAGTGAGTTTACACGACTGGGTTTTTACCGTTTTGCCAAAATCCACAGAAAGAAGTCAAATATCATCAAAGTATTTCACCTCAACACCTTTGGAATATGAAACATAATATACCACTTCACATCAGCTGTGAATATAACCTCATCTCCGACTGATGAACCGCGCAAGGCCGCTGACCGACGAGGGCAGCATTTTTTGCATTTCATAACGCGTAACGAGAAACGTTTTTCTTTTTTAAACTGGACTTTAACCCTAACTTCATATAGGTGGCTGTGTCAAAAATCGCATTGAAATTGGGGGATTCAGGACTCTTGCGGTTAATAAATATCTAAGCCACCACAGACTGCAGTTCTGGCACCAGGTCTCATATGATAGGTTCTAACTTACACCCTGCCAATGTCGGAAAGCAAAATGGACTCCAATCATGGTCCAACAGATGAACTACCTATTCCGGGAATATCAAGATTGAATGGGATTAATTTCCCGTGGATGGTCACTCAGGAATGTCTGGACGCAGTAAAAGATTTCGATGTGTGGGAGGATGACGTGTGGGTGAGCTCGTTTCCTAAAGCAGGTATAGGCTGTCCATTAAAAATGTCTATTTTTCCCATGTCCGCATACTGGAACACGAGCATGTTACCACGTCAAAGCACACACAAGGTACACCGCAGTTTCAACCAAAGCAATGTGTCCGCTATTGTTCAAAATAACGGTTACATTAGTATAGTTAAAAACTGTGTTGTCCTGCAGATGCACTTAAGCATGTATCCCGATACATGTCTTTACTGGGATGTGTATTTAGGGAGAAGAGATTGTGGTTGTGATGATATTCTAGGGTATTGTATAGTATGGTTCAAAAGAAAAACCTACACACCTTTTAGAGGAAAATTTCTCGGAATTGGGAAAATATGGTCAAATTGTTTTAACTTATTTATTCACGGCACAGTCTTAGTGGTATATGGTAAAAAATTGCGTAAAAAAAAAACTCAAAAAATAAAATCGGTTTAAAGAAAAATAGCAAAAAGACAGATTGTCCATAGGAGTCATGCATGCTACAAAGATCGATACTCATAGGTCCACCCAGAATGGAAGTAATAAGTATTCACTAACCCGGGAAGAAACAAAAGCACAACACAACAAACACTTCAACTGTTTTATTGTGTCAAATGATATTCATTGCAAACAGAGGGGATGACTGTGATCAATGTAGGCCTTATTACATCTATTTTACGTCAAACAATTCACAAGGGAAACTGACTAGGTAAATTTAAATACATTTTCAAAGTGAACAGAGAAACTGGCAGGCGCGGGATTCGAACCTGCGACCTCCGGGTTACCGTACCAGCGCTCTAATCAACTGAGCTATCTTGCCCTATGTTGCCCTATAATTTGGGAAACCGCCAACATAGGGCAAAATAGTTCAGTTGGTAGAGCGCCGGTACGGTAATCCGGAGGTCGCAGGTTCGAATCCCGCTCCTGCCAGTTTCTTTGTTCACTTTAAAAATACCGATTTATTTCAGTTTGAGTTTGTGCACGAGGTGCAAAAATGAATTTTGTTTGCCAAATTTCATTGACTTGCGTGTGGACAAATTGGTTTTTGACCATATTTAGAAATATCGACGAGATTTCTTTATTTGAGCTTTATTTTTAACACAATTTGCACCATATACAACAAAGACGTTGTAGTTGACCAGACGAATATGTTAAAACAATTTGACCATGATCACCCAATTCCGAAATATTAAAACATTGTGTAGGTCTTTTTTAACCACACTGTAATAATAATAATAATAATACAAGCATTTGTAAAGCGCCATCTATCTATGTAGACATATTCCGAGGCGCTTGAAGAAAAGAAACTGTCCAGAACTCTACAAATAATTAAATATACATGTACATGTATGTATACTTGAAACAAAACCAGCAATCTAATTATAAGTTGAGTTAAACAGGAATGTTTTAAGAAGGCATTTGAAGGTATGTAAAGATTGACAGCTACGAATTTCCTGAGGCAAAGAGTTCCATAGAGTGGGCGCCGTAACTGAGAAGGCATAGTCCCCATACGATGTTCTAGTTCTTGGTGTCACAAGAAGATGTTTGTCAGATGACCTTAGGTGGCGATTAGGGGAATACTGGGTGAAGAGATCCTGCAGATATGTTGGTGCGCTGTCATTGAGGGCTTTCCAGGTAAGTAGGATTATTTTGAAGGCAACCCTCTGTTTGACTGGAAGCCAGTGAAGATTTCTCAGGACTGGAGTAATGTGGTCAAATTTCCGTGTTCGGGATAAGACACGAGCCGCAGTGTTTTGAACATGTTGAAGTTTGCACATGAGAGTGTTGGTGATTCCAAACAGAAGTGAGTTGCCATTATCCAACCTTGATGTCACGAGAGCATGGATAAGGATGGCAGCCGACTCATCAGTCAGGATTCGGCGGATGCTGTTGATGTTTCTAATATGGTAGTATGATGTTTGGCAAACTTTCTTGACATGCGATTCCATTGACATCGTGCTGTCAAACATGATGCCAAGATTACGTGCAGTCGTAGAACGTTGAATATTAGAAGTCCCAAATTGCATCTGGTTGCATCTGATTTTATCCTGGCTACGTTTGGAAGTGATAATTAGAAGTTCGGTCTTGTCGTCGTTAAATTTTAATTTATTCCTGGTCATCCATTGCTTAAGATCACAAACACATTGTTCAATACGCTGTCTCACGGAATGTTCGTCGTCTTGGTTTCCTAGATGAAACGATCCATATATCTGTGTGTCGTCTGCATAGCAATGAACTTGAAGTTGATGCCTCCGTACAATAGCGGCAATAGGCTCGGAGTATATTGTGAAGAATAAGGGACCTAATACTGATCCTTGAGGGACGCCAGAAGAAAGTGAGATGGGAGATGATAAAGATCCATTGATGTTCACAGTCTGTGTTCGATGACATATATATGATCTAATCCATTGCAGGGCTGGACCAGTAACACCGATGGACTGAAGGCGGTGGAATAAAACATCATAGTCTATAGTGTCGAATGCTGCAGAGAGATCAAGGAGAACAAGGAACACACCACGCTTATCGTCAACTGCCCGGAGAATATCGTTCTTAACTCTTAGAAGAGCAGTCTCTGTTCCATGATGTTTTCTATACGCAGATTGCAATGGTTCATGTAGATTGTGTTCAGTCAGATGATCAGTAATTTGGGAATAAACAACCTTCTCTATTACTTTGGATATGAATGAAAGGTTGGATACGGGACGAAAGTTCTTGAGGTTTTCAGGATCGAGGGTGGGTTTCTTCAGCAGAGGAGTCACCAGGGCATTTCTAAATTGCTGTGGGAATTTAGAAGATTGAAGAGACAGGTTGACAATTTTGGAGATAACTGGAGTCAAAATATTCAGATTGTTCTTTAGGAGCCAGGTAGGAATTGGATCCAAATCGCACGTCTTTGATGGTGATGATTTGATGATTTTCCTGATTTCCTCATCCAGAGCTGGTGTGAATTCTTCCAATGGTGTAATATCAGAGTGAGATGACTCGGTGGTATACGGCTGCATACAATCTAGATCGCGGTCAAGATTATTACGAATGTTCCGAATCTTTGTTATGAAATAATCACTAAAAGTTGTCGCCAATTCCTGTTTATTGTCGTGTGTGGGTAGTTTAGTTTTTCCTTTGTTGTGGAGTAGAGATTCAACAATTTTGTAGAGCTCTCTCTGGTTCCCACAGCTGGCTAGTTTTTCTTTGAAGTATGATGATTTGGCACTGTTGATCAGATTAACAACACAGAGTCGTTGCGCTTTAAATTGGTTTCTATCAGATTCTGATCTGGTTTTCCTCCAGCGTCTCTCCAATTTCTTGCGGTGTCTCTTGGCATCGGCAATCTCCGGGGAATACCATGGATTGGCTGGTCTAATGGTAATACAGCGAGTTTTCAGTGGAGCATGCTTTTCCAGAATAGACTTCAGTGTGGAGTTGTACTGATCTATGAGTGTTTGGAGGTCATTGGACGGGTTGGTAAACAATTCTGACTGGCTAATATCGTTGGAAAAACTGTCATGGTCTATAGATCCATATTTCCGATAGGAAATATGCTTCTTAGTTGGTTGAGGTTTAGTCAGATTCAGTGCACAATGCAAAGCAGCATGATCTGTCAGAAAACATGCAACATCCACTGAATCAATTAGGTTGTCCGTGGGTCGTGCAAAGACAAGGTCCAATATATGGCCACTCACATGTGTAGGAGCACATACAAACTGTTTCAGGTTAGTGTTTTGAATTATATCATTGAGGTGGCGAGCAGCAGAATCATCTGTATCCCAGTGGAAATTAAAATCCCCAACAATCAGCAACTTGCTTGGGGATGCCGAGAGTACACTGACATATTCGGAGAAATCGTCAAGGAACATTGTAGGGGTTATACGATTCTTTGAGCTGTATGGTGGCCTATAGATGATTACCAGCTTCACGGATGAGAAAGTTCCTTTGACAGTTACATCACAACATAGACTTTCAAAATTACCACTACTGTGTGATGTTATTGGGCCGTGTTTGATATTGGTCTTATATATGAGAGCAATACCCCCACCAGTTCCATTTGGACGAGGTACATGACACATGTCATATCCAGGAATGCATAATTCACCTATTATTTTATCATGTTTATCAGTAGCTGATAACCAAGTTTCAGTCAGTGCAATCAAATCAAAATCATGTTCAATAAAGTAGTCAGTCAGTAGGTTGGTTTTATTGCACACAGACTGGGCATTTAGGACACACAGTTTGGAGAGCATGGGTTGTTTCAGACTACTGTCTGTTGATGTTGGCGGTGTTGATATATGCAGGTCATTGTCCGAGGATACAGTTGGTATTGCATGTACCACTTGTGTTGGGGGGTCAGATCGGTTTCCTCGACGTGACGGTCGCTTTGTGTTTATTCGTAGGTCTTTCAAGGTGGACCATGTAGCTGGAGAAACGGGTATTGTTTTACATCTTAAACCGATACTCAGGAGATGCTCACGCTCATACCTATGAGTAGGTTTGTTGATGACTGCAGCTGTAGTTATTTCACTAACTGTATAGATGATAAAAGTGGTGGCAAAATTGGTAGTAGTTGTGATAACAGCAGATATTATGTTTCACTAACCTTTCAAATGAGGTACGCACTGGGCAATGGAGATAGTCAATCTGATTCTTCTGGACGGCCATGAAGGCAAAATCAACCGAGCTAAGCAATCCTCTCCTGCCGAATTTGACTTCTCTATTCCCGGCATGACTGCAAGCTCCAGACGGCCGACAAAGCCTCTGCCGGAGTACAAGGTGATGAAAGGATGGAAGCCACCACGAGTCATCATGACACACCTGACGGAGGAACTGATGCCAACTCAAATCTACCAGGGAAAGGGGAAGGTAAGGCATTACACAAAGTAATTACACCGAGACGTGTCGATGGTAATTGTCCTAAATTGAAGCATTGCAAGCACTAATTATTCTCATATCCTTCTGGTTTCTCTGCAGGAAGAATGCACTAGATATTAAAGGAAACATGGTTTAGGATTTATATTGCATTATTCCTGCTTAAAACAATAAACTATTATCTTGACAATGATATTTTGTGTCCAGAGACAATTATTTTCCAGATTAAATATGAGAAAAACAAATTGGAAAATGTTCGTCCAAGCTACTCCGCCCCCTGAGTGGGACCCTCATTAACATGTGACGTAGATCGAGGCACATTACAGATTCATCACGCGTATGCAGTGTGTGTGTACGTGTGTGTGCAGAACGGCGAAAATTCTTCGTCCAAAATCTAAGCAAAATATAGTGTTTTTCGGCCATGCCGACAAAGTGTGTGGCTGCTGGGTGCAGCAAAACAACAAAGGATGGAGTAAGCCTTCTTTTATTTCCAACTGATGCGAAATATCGGAGAATTTGGACGGCGAAAGTGAAGGTGACAAGAGCGAAGTGGTCCGGCCCCAGCAGCTTTTCAGCATTATGTATCAACCAATTTGAGCCGTCGTGTTTCGATACTGGTATTTTCAAATCATGGGATGACCATTAAAAATATGCTCAAGTCCACTGCCATCTTAACAAAGTTCCCAGATGTGAGTAAGGTACAGGCGAAAGCAGTTAAACGGCCCATTCCCCGAGGAGCCTTCGCTAAAAGGGAGAAAATCAGGGCAAGTTCGATGTTAGTTGTTGCAACTTACGAAATTGCACGTGTAGACCTAGTGTGTATACGATGTACATGCGTCATTTACGGGTCCAGACTATCGAGTCGATCCATGAATTTCGGCGCCTCGGTCTACGTCACGAACAGCGCCCTCAATCTGAGTCTCAACAAATTCCAAAAAGGGGGGTAAATTTTTGGGCGGCAAATAATCACACTAAAACTTCACTTGAACCAGTTTGGCTTTTAATTCACATTTAATACATATAATGAATTTATTTATGAAATAGAATGTGATCCGGCCAGTTTGAGAAGCATGTTTCCTTTAAGTTCAACTTGTTTGTACACATATAACCATGTCTTACAACAGCAAAACGAAGGTGATGGATTTCAATTCTTTCCAAATCTGTCCAATTAAGTCATGCAAGAGGAACTATTTTTTCTTCCAAAATTACCATCAACTCTGTTGCAAAGAAACGGATTCCAAACAACCTATTTAATATTGAAGGAGACAAAAGAAATAAAAACAAATTCTTTTGTGTGCATAGTGCTATGTATATTTGACTGCTGTGTCTCAGATCATGACATACGTTGGCTCATGAATGTGGAAGTTTGCATTAACATTAATGTCACAGTCTCACTTTTGTAATTACTCCAAAATTCATAGTAACATGGAAATAACGCTGTCCTACATGTATTCATTCAGAAAAATCCTATGTCACGGTCCCAATCTCTAACCACGTGTTTTGCTTTTTGCGCAGGTTATATTCGTCATGCGTAACCCAAAAGACATTGCCGTATCACTGTGGCATTTTACGGTGCCATGGAAGTTTGACAAAAAGTGTGAAGACTGGGATTACTTTTTCCAGCAGTATTTGGCAGGAGAAAGTAAGTGCTCATTAGTTATAACTGATATCATAAGGCGATAGACAAAGTTTGATGGCAGGTTTGAGAAACAGAGACTCGTGAATTGTGCACTTTACACACGTATTTTTAACAGTCGTTTTTCGTGAATATTTTTTCTGTAGGCAAGTTATTCGTGGTTTTCTATAGGCGTGCCTTTTAGGGGTCAAATAAGGGCTATATTGTAGATTATCTATTGTTAGTCAAGACGATAAATGTTTACTGAAATGTTGTCGCATTATGCGTTGATATCTTTCAAAAAGGCAAAAATGATGAATGACGGTCATAAATTGAACGTGTTCAAACAAGTTCCTTGATTCGTTTCCTTGGTAAACATGTCCTGCTTAAAACGCCATCGCCACCAAACGTAGTCATGTCTTTCCTGTGACAATTTTCTCCTTGTTTTCGCGTCGTTTATGTTTGTTTGCTTTTGTTTGTTTATTTGTCTTAAAGTTCTTTAGGACAAGTCTCAGTTGCCTGGAAACAAACTCATGCTAAGACATATTTCTATTTGTTTTTGTTATTTTCACTGTAGCCGTGTATGGGTCATGGTTCGATTATACGCTGAATTTTTGGAACAAGCATCGACACGACAAAAACTTTCTCTTCTTGAAGTACGAGGATATGAAGGAGGTTGGTATAAAACAGAAAAGTCGTGCTACCAATGCCAGGAATAGTCCTACCCCTTCCCCACTTTCCCACATCCAGACAAATGCTGCTTGCACCATGAGTTCCCTGAGTTAAAGAAAGCCATGTCCTTCATTTTAGCAAAAAATAGATCAACTGGAAAAGTTTTTGTAACACAGCATCGGGAGATTCTGTTGTAGTGTCTTTGATAACGACATTTGGCAGATTTAAGTAGCGTTTTTCCCCCGACTGATCTGAATTCAATGAGGTTTTTGGCGTGGGTGGGATGGAAATGTCACTGCTATCACAAATGGTAGTCAGCCATGCTCGGTGATTGCAACACTTGTCAGTCCTTCTGTCATGATCGTTTATCCCTCAGTCTCAAGGTATTTTTATCATCAAACCATTTCTTTTCCTCCCAGGACCCCAAGGGAGCTGTCATCCAAATTGCTGACTTCCTTGGCAAACCTCTCTCAGAGGATGCCATCAACCGCGTCGTTGAATTCAGCAGCCTCAAGAGCATGAAGCAGCGTTTTGAAAGCGTCCCTAGAACAGGAGAAAGAAAAGAAGCCCCGCCTTCAACTTCACAAGCAGCTGATGGAAGTGCGCCCCCTCGTGCCCCGATTGGAGCTCCGGCATTAATGAGAAAAGGTAGTCAGTTTGACCACTTGCAAGGCCGTTTACACCCCTTTATTAAGCGGTTGAAGAAGCTCTGTAAATTAAGCTTGACTATAAACCCCTTTCCTGTGACCTCACCGGTCAATATTAGAGCAGAGCTTGTTATGAAGCGTGTATTCATTTATACACGTACCATGATCCCTACGCGTGGTGGCATTGTTTAATGGTTAATGGAGTAATCACCGTGACGTGTGATTCTCATTGCTTTCTGCAGGGATCATTGGTGACTGGAAGTCTAAACTCACCGTCGCACAGAATGAAGCTTTGGACGCTCTGTACCGAGAGAAAATGGCGGGATCTGGACTGAAGATGCACTTCGAATAAAACGGAAAATGCTTTACATAACGAATTTGCGTTTGGCTTAGTGTAGAATTCATTCTTTCGTAGCCCAACTGTATTCATACGCAGTGTCACTGTGCAACTGTCATAGTGGCATTTATCGCCTATAGCATTGATGATTGTAATGAAGCGAATGTCAATACAAGTACAGTGTACGTCTACACACTTACTGTGGTCAAATGTGGTGGCATTTACTTTGTATATGTTATAACGTAGAACGTATTCTTTCTATGTCCGTAGATTCTTTCTTTCTTTATTGATAATGGAATGATGCTAAATGCGTTTTGTTATTGCCTTCTACTTAAAATCTTGTTCTAACGATATAGACAAATCATGCTTTTATAATGCGATGAAAAATCATTGTTTAATTATAGGTTTTCTCGGCCAATTTGCGAATTTTTCCGATCATTTTCGTTATTTTCAGCGTGGTTGATAAAGATATATGAGAACCGTGTATGGTTGATAGGCCTCACCCCGTATGAAGGGTTCAGTGTGGTTGATGAGGCTATAGGAGAACCGTGTATGGTTGATGGGCTTCACCCCGTATGAAGGGTTGAGCGTGGTTGATGAGGATATAGGAGGACCGTGTATGGTTGATTGGCTTCACCCCGTATGAAGGGTTGAGCGTGGTTGATGAGGATAATAGGAGAACCGTGTATGGTTGATGGGCTTCGCCCCGTATGAAGGGTTGAGCGTGGTTGATGAGGATATAGGAGAACCGTGTATGGTTGATGGGCTTCACCCCGTATGAAGGGTTCAGTGTGGTTGATGAAGATATAGGAGGACCGTGTATGGTTGATGGGCTTCACCCCGTATGAAGGGTTCAGTGTGGTTGATGAAGATATAGGAGGACCGTGTATGGTTGATGGGCTTCACCCCGTATGAAGGGTTCAGTGTGGTTGATGAGGATATAGGAGGACCGTGTATGGTTGATGGGCTTCGCCCCGTATGAAGGGTTCAGTGTGGTTCATGAGGATATAGGAGGACCGTGTATGGTTGATGGGCAAGGGTTGAGTGTGGTTGATGAGGATATAGGAGAACCGTGTATGGTTGATGGGCTTCACCCCGTATGAAGGGTTCAGTGTGGTTGATGAGGATATGTAGGGTGTGGTCCCTGGCTATACAGCATTCTGGGTTTATGATTTCTGACTAGCGCTCACCCGAACAAAGATACTGACAATTTGAGAAACCGCCCACATACGGCAAGATAGCTCAGTTGGTAGAGCACCGGTACGGTATTCCAGAGGTCGCAGGTTCGAATCCCGCTCCTGCCAGTTTTTTTGTTCACTTTGAAAAATGTATTCACATTTACCTAGTCAGTTTCCCATGTGGATTGTTTGACGAATTATTTATTTATTTATTACATTTCTTTGCCCAGGGTGTGCCCAAACAGTTTAAAACTAGTTTCCATTGGGCCCTATACACAAATATTTAAACAAATATAAGAACATTTACACAAATAAATATATTTACGGCTAACTTTTCAACTCTCCAGTAGGTACCTATTGCTGATTTACGGGATGGGCGAAAAACCGGCGAAAAAAACCTTTTGGGGAAAAACCAAGGAGACATTCCCATCCGATGTTGGATATTTTCTGCCTTAAACCAATAGGCCTAAGCATGCATTCGGTTTTGTTGGCATTTAATGTTTCTTAGGCACCAGTTGTGAAAACTAGCAAGAGCTGTATTCAAGTTCCTTTCTATTTCATCAATGTAGGTTTTCCCGGCCAATTTGCGAATTTTTCTGATCACTTTCGTTATTGGTCATTCAAATTCGCGTGTTTTGTTTACACATCTGATAAAATTAAGGTTTCTTTTTTCAGTGTTTTTGCATTCAGTTTCAACTTTTAAGCACTCAAGATTTTGTTCCCAATGTTCGTTTTCGTTTAGGGGCATTCTATTTCTTTTTTGTGCATTCAAGACTTCATTTGTTGCAATCTTAAATTGAGTCTTGTGACATTCCTTAACGGTTGAAGCATTCAAATTAGCAAACGTCGGTGTGCATATGACGCATGACCATGCTTGATAAAAGGTGAAATAGGTTTGCCTATTAGTGAAAATGAATGACCGATCAACCCCTCACCGCTGGTTCAGAAAAAATTGAATGAACAATACGATAGTTTTAATTTGAATGCATCTTTTACACAGGCACGATTTAAGCTAAAAGACGATAGAATGCTCGGATAGTAAATTTGAATAAATATTTTTGATTGTCGAATGACTATCTGCGCTATCATTCAATTGCATTCTAAACTGAATGAGCCAGGCGTTAAAATGAACAAGAACATAGTGAAATTGGCTGGGAAAACTTAGGAGCTACACGTTATAACGTGGAGTCATTGCAATTTTATAGTATACAAGATGGAAGATCACTATTATAAACAATGAATAAAAGTGGACCTACCCCTACGGAACGCCAATGTTTATGGGCAGAACCTTGGATTTTGTGCCCTACAGAAGATGACATATTCATAGCAAACCAGAAAAGAAAAGCAAAACCCCGTAAAGGTCGTATTTTGCGTGTACGGGTAAGAACAAAACAAAGATGTTAAATGGCGCCTCCAACGTTGAGAAACTTTTTGGGCAGATGTACGGAAAACATTTTCAGAACATCCCCCCCCGCAAACAATCCTGTATCCACCCCTGGAGTGCAGCCTTTTTTTAAAGATCTTAGAGATAATTGGCAATATATAAATTACCTGTACTATATTTATATTCTCCCTTGTGAATTGGTGTTACCAAGGCGAGTTTCCAATCTTTAGGGTATTGCTCGGATCTTATGGAGAGGTTAAAAATATGAGTTACAGTTAAAAATATAAGGGGAAGCAACTTCAAAGTTTTAAAGTTTGATAACAAATTTCGGGGCATGTATGTTTGGCAATGGTTGTACCATCGGGAATACTTCTCTTGGGTAATTTGTTTTCTTGGGCCGATTCCATCAGACAATCACACCTCGCCATCTTATCTGTCTGAAGACTTAGTTAAGAAAGAGAGATGTGCATCTAGGATTGAAGACGTCAGATATGATTCACGTTGAAAAAACTTACACTTTTATAGGAATACGGACATGCAGGAATGTGGACATGCAGGAAAAAAATGCTTAAAAAAGTGATGTTCGCCTATTAACGAAAATGAATGCCTGATAAACCCATTACTGCTGGTCCAGACGAAATTGAATGAACAATACGATATTTTTAATTAGAATGCATCTTCTACAGACACGAGTGAAGCTAAAAGAATGTTCGGATAGTGAATTTGAATGATTATTCTTGATTGTCGAATGACGATCTGCGTGATCACTCAATTTCAATCTAAATTGAATGAGCCATTCGTTAAAATGAACGAAAACATGTTGAAATTAATATTAATGGAATAACCCATCAATAGGCCTATATCATTTATTAAAAATACAAGTGGCATGGTAAAACGTTTAATCAATACTTCAGGTTTTTAAAATTACTTATATTAATACGCTTGATGTCATTATGCGCTAAAATGTTAGAGAAAACGAAATAAGAAAATAGCTGTCAAATTTGCTATTGATCCGATTCTAGTTGGTATTCATACGTCTTGTATCGTACGTGCTATGCTGCCAACGTTGTGCGTGTTTATGTTGTTTATACCTAGTGCAAACAAAGATAAAAAGGACATGAGGTCTTCGATTGGCAAGTCGTGTATTTTTTATATCTGATCGGCAACTTGGGAGGTCATGTCACGCCACTGAACTCAAAGCCTGTTCAACTTTTGATTGACAGAAGAAGCATGCCACTGATAGCTAATGTTCTCGTCAGCTAACTTTATTTTTGCAAGTTCACGGAGCGAAGTTCAACTAAAACGGAGATCGCGCTGACCAAGCGCTATTCGGGTCACAGAGGTACAACATCATCAAAGTATTTCACCTCAACACCTTTGGAATATAAACAAAATGTAAGATACCACTTTACACCAGTTGCTATTTTTTGGTGATCATCCCATCCATCTCGTGGACATGCTTAAAACTATAGGTTTCCCCGGCCATTTTCGTAAAGTGTTCATTCACTTCTGAAAATGGGTCATTCATTTTCGTCTGAATTTGAATGCGCGTCTTTAATCCCGTTTCAATTCAACGAAAGTGAAATCGTTTTCATGGTACGTGCATTCGGTTTTGAGAAACAGGCGGCCATTTACGTTACCTGTGCATTCATTTACGCAAGCATTCCATTTCCAGCCGACTTCGGGAATACATTTTCGTGAATGTGCACACAAAAGTAAGTTTATGTAATTCAAAATAGAAGATTACATTAAAGACTTCTAAACCTGATACAGAATCTTATAAATTCAAGCAGAAATTGAAATCAGATATTACTCTTCATTCGATATTCGATTTAAATCAACCTGTACGTGATGGTAGCACGAATTCCAGATCCAAGCCATTAAAGACGAACCTCTCAAGTCGATGTCGATCGCAACCGTCTTATGCATTTTTAAAGTCTTTTTGAGAGTGTTGCAGACTATCTGCAGACTGCCGATACTCTGAAGATCTACTTGTTTACAGGAAATAGCCCGTAACAACATCGGAGAAATCACCCACGAAAAATGCACAAGCAGTGTGCTCATGCACAAAATTATCTCCCTCGATGCTTGGCCATGCAGAGAAATAGGGCTAAAGTCTGTCAGAAAATGAACTTGACCTGAGATGTAGTCAGTGGTGGCTCTGATGGGGAGGGGGATTTTACCGAATGTAATGCGAAGAGTGTAAGAGTAAATATAATTTCTTTATGTTGAAGACTATGTAGGTAAATAATGGAAAAATTTATTTAAAAAATCGGGTGAAGATTAAATAAGAAAAAAGCTTGATAATTTTGATCTTAATTTGATGTTACTCCATCAACTACAGAGATTTCTATTTACATCAATAATGCATGATGCAGCTTAGAATTTCATTCTAAATTGATGTAAGGTGTGGCTAATTTGATTGACGGTTAATGAAAAAGAAACCCTAAATTTGTATTTGCTGCAGATGCCATTACACAAAATGTGAAATTGAATGGTCAATGTTTGAATTTCGCCCTCTAAAAGCAAAAAAGAAGTCGTGTAAATAAATCCGATTGGACATAAACGAAAGGTTCTGCACAAACACTTAATTGATTGATCTGAAATGGAATCAAACGCTCTGGTAGCGAAAATGAAACGCGTGTTCAGAGCGATTTTCAAAATCTCGGCGGAATTGAATTAACTTTGCATCCAAATGAATGAAAATTTTTGTTTGTTTGTTTGTTCGTTTGCTTGCTTGTGTGTTGGGTGTTTCTTTGTTTGTTTGTTTTGTTTATTTGGTTGTTTGTTTGTTTTAAAGTTCTTTAGTACAAGGCTCAGTTGCGTGGGGGGAAAATCATACTCAGACTTAAGTTGATTTGTCCTTTTTTTTCCTGGCAGCCGTGTATGGGTCGTGGTTCGATTATACGCTGAATTGTTGGAACAAGCATCGACACGACAAAAACTTTCACTTCTTGAAAGGAGGTTGGTATAAAATGGAAAGGAAGACAAATGTTTTACATTAATTGATTCTGTTATCAACATGGGTAAGAATACGTCATTTTCGTGAGAAGGGGTAAGGTGTTACTTATTTAAATTTACGAATACGCTATGTTTTCTACCTGGTAGACCCAAGGATCCACCTGGGACGGCAGGTTGGTATAGTTTGACTTTTTAAAAAAATATGGGAAAAAGGTTGGAAAAACTAAGGAAAAAATGGCGGACGGCGCGGCGGCTTCAACTCAAACGGTCAATGCGCTATCCAGATTTTGGTTTGTAACAGAACATCAGGCGATTGTGGTAGTTTCAAGCCGTTTTCTTTTTGTCTTATTAGCCTGAATTTATTGCTGAAGGTTTTTCTGGAGGGGGAGGGGTGGAGTGCGAGGATATGAAAAAGGTTGGTATAAAATGGAAAAGAAGACAAAGGTTTTACATTATTTGATTCTGCTATCAATTAATTATGGGTAAGAATACGTCCTTTTCGTGAAAAGGGGTACCAATAAGGTGTCACGTAGTTAAATGTACGAAATACACTTTGTTTACGACACACACTGTAACAAATTCTGGTTTTGTACACCTAATTTTTGTTTGTTTTTACATTTAACATGTTATTATTATTTTTAAAACAAATTTCAGTCAATTGTGACTTTTTTAACATGTATTTTGCACTTTAACATAAAAACTGTCAATACACATAACTAATGTAGGCCCCCTAACAAACAAACTAAAATGACCCAATATTTTTGTCTTTTTACAGACAGATTATTGTAGGTTTACAACTTGCTGTGATTTAACATTTGCAGTGTAAAATTGCAAAAAAAATATGACAATATTGCAGAATATTTGTTTTATAACATTTGATACATTTGTTTTAATCATTGTTTTTATGTAATTGAAAAATACAATTTTCTGTTTTTTTTTCCTTTTGTAAATAAACAAATATCCTTCAAATGGTGCGTTCTTTTACATGTATTTCGCGTCATAGAAAAAGGTGTGTTAAAAACATAAATAATGCAAAACTGTGTTTGTCTTTACACAGGGAAACTTTAAGATTTATAATTTCCTTGTACTATAATATATATATCTGTAAAAAAAGACAAATAAACTATATCATTCTTTTTATCACACATGATGTGATTAAGAAAATATGTTTGTTATTTGCTAATACATTATTGTTAATGTAAATAAACACATTCTGTCAATATTAATGTATTTTTACATATTTTGTTGAATTTGTTAAACATGCGTTTGTAATTGTTTCATTGTGAATCGGCATATCTACATCACAATCTGTAAACGTACAGTTTCCCCTGTTTTTGACAAATCTTTATGTTTTTATTAATTAGAGGGCGTGCTTTTTAATATTAGTTTTACGTATTCCTATAGTTTTCTTGCAATTCAACCCAAATATGCTAATTCGTTAAAAGAATCATGCTAAAATATACATTCACTGTTCTGTTTATAGCCGTATGTACTAAATGCGCACATAACGTCCAACTCTGTATTTCATGCATCAGCAGACCAGCTTGTTTCAGAACGCACGTAGGCCTATGTAACTGATTCACCCAATCAGCAATGCGAATTATTTACGCGCGTTCGTGGTGTCCGAATGTGTATTGTGTATGCATCTGCCGCATGTTTAACGTTGAAAAGTTGCACCAACGTTGCAAGTAGTCTGTAGTACTAGTATAAGTATAAGGTAACTGTTCCACTTTTGCTTGCAATTGTATAGGCTAAATCCACATCTCAACAAGCTGCAGTATTTGACGAAATAATTGTTCGAGTAGTGGCGGTTTTAACACAACACTGTTTTACAGCAGTTGGATGTTTCCGTTCCAGTCATAACAAATTGTTGTAAAAAATACACTGTTAAAAATTACGTTGTGGTAAACACCGAGTTTCTTTCTGTATAACCACATAGAAACTCTGTTACAAACATTGTGGTTCTTTTTACAAGGAATTCCTTGTATATCAACAACTGCGCAATTGTAAACTGTGAAGTTCCTTATACATGTATGTACAAAGTTCCTTTTTTTTAAATTGTTCATTCACATAGGATCAATCTACTGTTTAACACATAATCTTATTATGCTATAGCTGACCAATTAGAATTGAGGAAATTTGTGCGCGCCAAAAAACGTATTAAATTGCTGTGTTTCAGTTCAAAAACACACTTTCTTGATCATAATAGGTAATTTGTCAAGCAATTCATGTACAGAATTACTTTTATCCAAACATTATTATATAATGTCATGTTACATCCCCGTTCATGTTCAAAAAATCGAAACGATTTATGGCGAACCATGACTTCATAATGGCTCGACCTAATGAATATGAAACCAAAATGCGCTATATGCTCTCGTATGTATATATGTATATGTAGTAGAGTAGAATCTATGGGCGCATGTACACCGTAGTATGTAATATGTAGGATTGCATAGCAATAAAATTGTACAAATATTGTAAAACTGTATAAACTGCACTTTGTACCGGTAGATGTTTGCAGACCATGTGTACACACAACCCGTGTAAAATACCACTTGACTAGAGATTCTGTTCTTTCTATTTTGCAGATATCTGTAAAAGTAAAAAAACAAAGTCCCCAGTTAAATAAACAACATTTTTGTAAGCTTTAATAATTGTTGCAGGTTGTAAACACAAAAAACATACATCCCATATTTAGCATTTTACGATTTTCCTGTATTTTGCCAAAACAAATTGGTCTGTTCATGACGTTTACAACATTGTTATTTTTCAATAATAACAAAATGTCTGTGATTACATTTTGCAAAATTAACTGTCAAATGAAAAAACAGAAAGTGATGGCAACTCTGTTGCCATCACATTTTCTGTAAATTTACACATAATTTGTTACAGTGCAGTAGAGCCCCATAAGTCCACCTAAGACGGCAGGTTGGTATAGTCAGACTGGTGTTCAAAACATGGGGAAAAGATATTTGTGATTACTGGACGCTTGTCGTCTTTGTCTGAAATGACAAACGCGTAACTACACTAGCACAGTTTGTTGTTTTAAGTGCTTCAGAATCGACAATCAAAAAACCTTTTTTGAAAACGTCATAATAAAACTAGCTGCTCTCTACTATTGAAAACAAGGATGGAAGTAGACCCCGGGGGAAAGGTTGGCAAACATATTGAGCAAGTTCGATCGAGGACTATGGTTTTCTTTTCATCTCAGGACATCAAGGGAGCTGTCATCCAAATTGCTGACTTCCTTGGTAAACCTCTCTTGGAGGAAGCCATCAACCGCGTTGAAGCACCGTTTTGATGGCGTCTCTAGTACAGGAGAAAGAAAAGAAGCCTCGCCTACAACTTCACCAGCTGCTGATGGAAGTGCGCCCTCTCGTGCCAGTGTCCCAATTGGAGCTCCGGTATTGGTGAGAAAAGGTAGACAGTGTGACCACTTGGGCCGCTAAGGCCGTTTACACCACTTAAGAGATTGAAGAAGTTGAAAAATTAAGCTCACTGTACACCCTTTTCATGCGGCGTCACAAGTCCATATTCAACCATCGAGAGTAGTGATTGTAATGAACGGCGTATTCAATATCGATCATACATGTATAGGTTTTCCCGGACGATTTCGCAAGATGTGTATTTTAATTTGTAAAACTTGAATTCAATTTCGCGCTGATTTTTAGAACGACGTATATCCCGGTTTCATTTTGGCAAAAACTAGCATTCGATTTCATTTTGTATCATTCAAATAAATGAATGTGCATAACGTTTCATTTAAAGAGGAAAGAAAACCAATTTGCATTTTTGTACTTTAGTGGCTTTTCTGGGAGCTTATGCCTCCCCAAACATAACAAAGTAGGTTTGAAGAGTTTATGCATGGATTTGGCAATTTTAGAGAAGTTTTACTTTGGAGTCGCTTTCGCTCAGAATCAGAAAAGCTCGGGGTCAACCGCGTGTTTACAATCCAATCGTGTGACGTAGCTGCGTGGAGATAGATGACGTCACTATGCGAGTGCCCATTGTGTTTGCGTGCGTGCATGTGTACTATGTGTTGGTTTTGTCCTATTTTTATTGTTCCTGGTGGTGCATTATTGCATGAACGTTGCACTGATGAGTTTTTCATAATTTCTTTAATGAGGTCTTTGTGGAGCAGGAATCTTACTTGTGTCTTAATCATCCATATTTTGGCACTGAAATTTGGGTTTGGAATTTGTGTGGATGTGTGGATTAGTGTGTGCGCGCCGCGAACATAGTCTGGTAACTGCATTGTATCTATCTCAATGAAATGAAAACATCACAGTGACGTCGCGGTACGTACAGACGTACACGTACTTTTATCGGGTCGCCGTGGACACAATTTTCGCTCTGGAATAATGGCAGAATCTGATGGCTCGTGGGAAGAGTATAGCGTAGATTCTGAAGATTTTCAGCTCCCCCGAAGACCGTTCGCTGCCCGCGCCCATGGCGCCCCGACACAAGTATTTTTTTTATCACGAATTGGTTGCAATGCCCACTAATGAAAATGTTGCTGTTTAGACGCTGCCGGACACCCCAACAATCGGTAGCAATCTGTACTCTAAACATCATCAATGACCATTTTAATACTTACTCGTGCCCTCTCCCTTTTCCGGAAAGCACCTCCAGATCGCATACGTCGTCGCTTAAAAGGCGATGGTGTCGCGCTGCGTGATCGACTCCTGCTCCCATCTTCAACATGTTCGGCTTGGTCGTGGCTGAGAGTGGGCCGCGTGATGGGCATGGGGCGCGGGCGGACTGGGCTGACACTTACATGGACTGGGCCGGCGGTAGAACGGATTGAGCCTGCAGCCGCTGAGACTACGGTCCGGCGGAAAGCTGGGCATGGTGCCTTCAGCGTTGGTACTGCCAAAGGTTTCAGCCGGAATGGTACATTTATCCCGAGTCTGGCCTTCAGTGCTACAATTTCATCTTCACAGTCTTTCGTAAAATGTTCCTTACATTATGTAAGACCATTTCGTCAGCCTAAAGTCAGATCGCGTTGTTTCCACAAACCGGACCCACTGCCGTCGTTGTTTTCCATCAACTTTGGGGAATCTTAGAAAAGATAGGTTCCGATTTGTGTCTGTATTTCTTGTGCAGCCACCTACCACACACGTTCTCGGCATAATACCTATTAACTTTAATACATTCGAGCTCCGAATAACTCCAAAAGTAAGCTAAGAAGGCCGTGAATTCGGCAAAAAATGCCAAGAAAGTACGACCAGCTGACGACGAAAATGTCATAAAACACACACGTGGATGATAGTACCAACACGCTGCAGACGTGGGGGCTGCACGGCCGGGTAAGCGCACACACGTCATAAGGTCATATGCATACATTTGCATCCCTAATGACCTTTTCAGGAATTGAGACCAAACGCTCACTCCAAGGGGCAATTTTAGTCCATTTTTTTTTCAATGCAATAAATTTTAATCGTTCTTTACCAATTTGTATTCGGTTAGAAGAATATACAAGCTATCTGAAAAGCCAATAAAGTGGAAAAATGAAACTTGGTTGTTTTTCCTCTTTAAACGATTACAAATACGTGATTAGGCTTTCGGCTTGACGTATGCGTGGCCGATTATTAAGAATGTGCAATCTATTTCGCAGCAATTCAATTTGTCATTGTGACACGGCCTGAATTGAATATTCTTTTTCATTTCTGATAATTCAAATTCGCAAATTCTGCATTCAATTTAAATAAAGCATATAGGCCTATACAATTCATGATACAACTATAATTGATTAATTAATTAATCAATGTATTGTAGGCCTAATGGATCATTAATGTTATATTTTTGTATTGTTGGTGGTTGTTTGTCTTAATTGCATTTTAATGTCTTTCTGTATTTCTTAAAGTTCTCTCTCTTTTTATCAGTTCGATTGTCTACCATTATTGGATATTTTAGGAGGCCCACCAGTATGTCAACTGTGAAATTTAAATGTGGCTATATGATGCGACCGTGGCAAATGCTGAGCAAAGAAAGAACAATTTCTCAATAAATCAATTTCACTGTGTGACAAGCTTAAATGGATGCCTTTAAATCAGAGATTTTTATACCACCGTGCAGTTTTAATGTTTAAATGTTTGAACGATTTGGCACCGGCATATTTGACAGATGATTTTATTCAAACTAACAAGATTCACAATTACAACACCAGGCATGCAATGAGTTCACTTGTCACACAAACATTTAAAACAGAATGCTTAAAGGAAACATGATTTAGGATCTCTATTGCATTATTCCTGCTTAAAACAATAAAGTATTATCTTGACAATGATATTTTGTGTCCAGAGACAATTTTTTCCCAGATTAAATATGAGGAAAAAGAATTGGAAAATGTTTGTCCAAGCTACTCCGCCCCCTGAGTGGGACCCTCATTAACATAAGTGTGTGACGTAGATCGAGGCACATTACAGATTCTGCTGCATCACACGCGTATGCATTGAGTGTACATGTACATGTATACGTGTGTGTGCAGAACGGCGAAAATTCTTCGTCCAAAATCTAAGCAAAATATAGTGTTTTTCGGCCATGCCGACAAGGTGTGTGGCTGCTGGGTGCAGCAAAACAACGAAGGATGGAGTAAGCCTTCATTTATTTCCAACTGATGCGAAATATCGGATAATTTGGACGGCGAAAGTGAAGGTGACAAGAGCGAAGTGGTCCGGCCCAAGCAGCTTCTCAGCGTTATGTAGCGACCACTTTGAGCCGTCGGGTTTCGATACTGGTATTTTCAAATCATGGGATGACCAATACAAATATGCTCAAGTCCACTGCCATCTTAACAAAGTTCCCAGATGTGAGTTAGTTAAAGGAGTTAAACGGCCCATTCCCCGAGGAGCCTTCGCTAAAAGGGAGAAAATTAGGGTGAATTCGATGTTAGTTGTTGCAACTTACGAAATTGCACGTGTAGACCTAGTGTGTATACAAATGTGCATGCGTCATTTACGTGTCCAGACTATCGAGTCGATCCATGAATTTCGGTGCCTTGGTCTACGTCACGAACAGCGCCCTCAATTTGAGTCTCAACAAATTCCAAAAAGGGGGGGGTAAATTTTTGGGCGGCAAATAATCACACTAAAACTTCACTTGAACCAGTTTGGCTTTTAATTCACATTTAATACATATAAATGAATTTATTTATGAAATAAAATGTGATCCGGCCAGTTTGAGAAGCATGTTTCCTTTAAGTTCAACTTGTTTGTACACATATAACCATGTCTTACAACAGCAAAACGAAGGTGATGGATTTCAATTATTTCCAAATCTGTCCAATTAAGTCATGCAAGAGGAACTATTTTTTCTTCCAAAATTACCATCAACTCTGTTGCAAAGAAACGGATTCCAAACAACCTATTTAATATTGAAGGAGACAAAAGAAATAAAAACAAATTCTTTTGTGTGCATAGTGCTATGTAGATTTGACTGCTGTGTCTCAGATCATGACATACGTCGGCTCATGAATGTGGAAGTTTGCATTAACATTAATGTCACAGTCACACTTTTGTAATTACTCCAAAAATCATAGTAACATGGAAATAACGCTGTCCTACATGTTGTAGCGTCGACCGTGCGCGGGACTGCAATACACCCGAAAAGAACTCTCCGGCACACTTTCGTCTCGTTATCAAGGCTCTAGGCCGTTTATTCAGGCACAAAACACACTCAGGACTTCACACAAAATGGGGGGAATCGCACACTGCCTGTTGCTAGGGGAAACGGGTCACTGCGCGTGCGCCGTACGGCAACGGGCCTTCCAGCCGACCAGCAGGGGCTCTGCTACAACCGCCATGCTGTGGTACCGGTCTAGCGCCCTCCGCCGACAGACCGGCACCGGCGCTACATTGCCCCCTTCGAGGACCTTTGTTCGTCCCCGAACAAGGCGACCAGCACCGATGACTGGACGCCCAAGAAGACCCGGTCCGGACGGCGACGGCAGTGACAACAAAAACACAATGGGGGGAACAGCATCCAGTTCAGTTGGTGGGCAGAGGCTGCCGCTGGACTTCCGTCTGTCGCAACAGTTCCTCCCAAAAGCGGCGTGGGACGTTGTTGGGGTAGCGTGGAGGTGGAGGCGCTCCAGGTGGCGTAGAGGATCTCGTTCGCACCTCTCCCTCCGTCCGGGTCGGTCGGCCTCTCCAGCCCTGGCGCCGGTTCCAATGGTGTCGTGAGGTGGGCGCCGGGGAGCGTTCCGGGCAGACGCAGCTCCCCGGCCTAGATGGTCGCCTCTCCGAGGGACGTTCCGAGTGGGACGGTCTTGGGGGGCGTTCCGGGTGGACACGGTCCCCTGACCTGCTGGGAGACTCGGGGACCTGGTGACTCCTCTGACGAGTAAGGTGCGGCGGCGAGGGCGACTGCCCTGCGCTCGGAGCGGCTGAGTGGGGGGCTGTTCCGGGTGGTCGCGGCCCTCCCGGTGGGACGTCGGAGGCGGAGGGGATGGAGCGGCGTCCATCTCTCCGTCGCTGGCGTGGACGTCAAGCTCATCGACCTCCGCACTCACCGATCCCACGAAGACCCCAGCACAGTAGGGGTAGTGTCGTTCTCGGACGTCCTTCCTGTAGAAGGTTCTCCCGCACCCCCGGGCGCAGGCGTAGGGACATTCCGGGTGGAGTACCCTGCACGCCGTCCGAAGGTGCCTCCGGAGGTTATGGTTATGGTTGAACGCCCTCTCGCAGTGGGGGCACTTTGTCGGATCCGTCCTCTTAATCACCTGCACCCCTGCGACCATCGGTCTGGCCTGAGCAGCCTGCTCTCTGCTTGGGTCCTGGCGTCTCGGCATTGCTCCCGTCATTCCCTGTTGCCGATCGGGAGCCGACCTCCGCCTAGGGCAGTACCGCCAGATGTGGCCGAATTCGTGACACCGGTAGCACGCCACTGGGGGGCGGGCGGTCTGCACGTACCCGATCCCGGCAGCCGGTTTTTGTTCCTCGGTTGGAGGTTGGACTACCAGCCGAACGTCTTTGGTCCCTGGCCTCCCTTTCCTGTGCGCCTGTGACTCGAGAAGGGCCTCCATCTCGGCCGCAAGGGTGACTGCCTCGGTCAATGTCGCCGCTTTTCTGGAGAAGATGTGGAATTGCAACTGCTCATTCCCTAGTGAGTTGCGAAAGGCCTCCGCCGCCAGATCTTCGCGGGCCTGTGTGGGTAGCTTCGGGTAGCTCTGGTTGACTAACCGCCGAATTGATTGTCCCAAGCTACCAAGTGACTCACCGCGGCCTCTCACGCGCGTAGACAACTGCGCCCGGTGCAATGGGATCTGGGCGGCCACCCCGAACCGTCGTTCAAGGTTCTCGAGGAGGGAGGAATATTCCTCTCGCGCCTCCGGCTCCATATCCGCAAGTACCTCCCGGGCCGTGCCCCTCAAATGGGAAGCCAGGAACATTGCTTTCTCGGCCTCGCTCCAATGGTTGACCGCCGCAACACTCTCGAAATGGATCAAGTAGTCGGACCACGACGAGCCTCCATCGAACCTGTCGGGAAGCATCATCGGCCTCCGACCCCCCGGGTCGGGGTGTCCCGCTGTTGGTGGTGTTGGTATGTCTCCCGCTCGCCCAGCGGCCCCGTGGGTACCAGGGGTAGTTTGCGCCCCCTTGGTAGTGGAGGGTGCCGCGGTCCCGCATGAGGGCTCCGTGTGGTGCCACCCCGCGATCCCGGGTCCCCCCTCCCGACTGGCCTGTCTCACTCCGTGGACTCCCGTGCGAATTGGCGACGCACCATTCACTTCCACGCGGAGTGGCTCTCCTCCATAGACTCCCGTGCAGAGTGACTCCGCGCCATTGACTCCCACGCGGAGTGGCTCTCCTCCATAGACTCCCGTGCGGAGTGACTCCGCGCCATTGACTCCCACGCGGAGTGGCTCCCCTCTATAGACTCCCGTGCGGAGTGGCTCTCCTCCATAGACTCCCGTGTGGAGTGACTCCGCGCCATTGACTCCCACGCGGAGTGGCTCCCCTCCATAGACTCCCGTGCGGAGTGGCTCTCCCCCATAGACTCCCGTGTGGAGTGACTGGCCACACCGGCACCGTTGAGGGGGCTCTACCGTTGCCGTCGTGGGGCATGTAGACTGGGGCGTTCCCGTGTGGGGTATGGTTCCCGTTGTGCTAGTGTCTGCCCCGGGGGTTGGTTCCTCGTGGCTCCCGGTACTCACGCCGGTGTAGCAAATGTGGGGCGTCTCCGGACGAACCCCCGCTGCGTCGGCAGACGCGGCGCGACTGCATTCCGTGTGGAACGGCATGTCCGCCACGCCGCCGTACCCAGCGCGGCGCGATCCCTTCTGTGGCGTACTGGTGCGAAACTCAAAGGCCCCCTCCACAAGAGGCTCCACCCCCGCGAAGGCGGCCCAGCGGCGTTCCGAGTGGAACGCAGCGTTTGCCCCGCCGCCGGGTACAGTGCAGGGCGGCCCGCCGTGTACAATGCAGGGCGCCCCCCCGCGAGGCCCCCCATCGGGCGCACCGGCGTGACTCTCACAGGCCGTTCCCACACGAGGCTCCGCCCCCGCTGCCCCGGCGAACGCGGCTTGGCGGCTTTCCGTGTGGAACGCAGCGTTTGCCCCGTCGCCGTGCGCAGCACAGGGCGGCCCCCCGTGAGGCCCCCCATCGGGCGCACCGGCGTGACTCTCACAGGCCGTTCCCACACGAGGCTCCGCCCCCGCTGCCCCAGCGAACGCGGCTTGGCGGCTTTCCGTGTGGAACGCAGCGTTTGCCCCGTCGCCGTGCGCAGCACAGGGCGGCCCCTCGCGGGGCCTGGCGTCCGGCACGCCAGAACAAGGGTCGTGAGGTGTCCCGCCGTGAAGCACTGTCCCCGCCACACTGGCCGGTGCGACTCGGCAACGTTCCGGGTGGAACAGAGCGTCTGTCACCCCGAAGTCAGCGGCGTGGGACGGCCCACTGAGGGACTCGTAACTAGTCTGGGGGGAATCGATGCAAATGCAATATAGAATGTAACGAATTCCCCTTCTCTGATCTACAATCTCGGGCTTTCTATTCTCCCCGTCCTCCCACATGAGAGATTCCGATCCCAATGACCCCCCAGTCTCCCTCTTATCCCAAGGAAGACTCCTTTGATTATCCCTCAAGAAGGATTCCAACTCACTCAGGGTCACGAACGGTCCGCCGTTCTTATCTCCCGATTGGCCTGCGTTGTGTGGAGCTGTATCCCAGTCTGTGTCCGCGCCGTGTGGCGAGTCGGACACCAGACTATCCCTTCCCAGTGGATTCATGTCGCAAGAACTCGAAGTTTTACCTGATTTGTTCCTTTCTGGTATGTCACCGCTGCCTCCAATGTAGCGTCGACCGTGCGCGGGACTCCAATACACCTGAAAAGAACACTCCGGCACACTTTCTTCAAGTTATCAAGGCTCTAGGCCGTTTATTCGAGCACAAAACACACTCAGGACTTCACACAAAATGGGGGGAATCGCACACTGCCTGTTGCTAGGGGAAACGGGTCACTGCGCGTGCGCCGTACGGCAACGGGCCTTCCAGCCGACCAGCAGGGGCTCTGCTACAACCGCCCTGCTGTGGTACCGGTCTAGCGCCCTCCGCCGACCGACCGGCACCGGCGCTACAATGTATTGTAGCGTGTCGATTGGGGTTGATCGGGACACAATCAATGACAATCCAGGCAATGATACTTTTGCTAGAACCTTGCTTTATTCACAATTAGAAGATAGAGCAACACAACACTTCTTTACATAACAAGCTCCAAAACATGTGACTCGTCGCGCTATCCTGCCAAAACCACAAGATGGCTGCCGAGCCGGGTTGACCAAACTGTTCTTCAGGGTTCTTAGTTCGCACCGTGAAAGGTGTAGGGCGCCCTCCGTTGCCAGCCGGTCCAAGCGCTACACTGCCCCCTCCGAGGATCCTTATTTGTCCCTAAATAAGTTCGAAGGAGCCAGCTAGATGCGAGCTCACGGGGATGGGGCTGGCGGCGGAGACCTCCGCTGGAACTCTGTCTGGTTAAACAGGGCTTCCCAGAACCCGGGGGGGACGTTCGATGGGTACCGGGTTGGTGGAGGGGCACCAGGTGGGAGGAATCCTCCATGCTCGTCGCAGCATCTCGGGTAGGTCTTGTCTGCTGTAGTTCCAGCCGTCCAGGGGTTGATGTTGTCCAGCGGGAACCGTCCGGGAAGGTGATAAACGCCCCAGCGGGGACATGCCGTCCTGCCTCCGGTGGCGTTTGGCTGGAGGTGCCCTCGACAGCACCGGCCGTGGACGGCAAGTCCCGGCTGCCGGTGGCGGTCTGAGGCCGCTCCCACTGGCAGCCGGCTTCAGCTGTGGGCTTCGTCTTCTGCATGGCGCCGGTCCAACATCTCTTCCGGCCGCTAGACTGGCCAGCTTCGGGTTGAGGGTGGTCCGGACGAGGAGTGGTGGCGCGAGGCCGCTCCGGTTGGTAGCTGGCCTCGGCTGTAGGGTTGGTCGCTGGTTGGTGAGTGGCGCGAGGCCGCTCCGAGCGGCAGCTGGCCTCGGCTGCAGCCTTCGTCGCTGGCCGGGGAGTGGTGCGAGGCCGCTCCGGTTGGTAGCTGGCCTCGGATGTCGGGTTGGTCACTGGTTGGTGAGTGGCGCGAGGCCGCTCCGAGTGGCAGCTGGCCCCAGTCGCAGCCTTCGTAGCTGGCCGGGGAGTGGTGCGAGGCCGCTCCGGTTGGTAGCTGGCCTCAGCTGTAGGGTTGGTCGCTGGTTGGTGAGTGGCGCGAGGCCGCTCCGAGTGGTAGCTGGCCCCAGTCGCAGCCTTCGTAGCCGGCCGGGGAGTAGTGCGAGGCCGCTCCGGTTGGCAGCTGGCCTCGGCCGCAGCCTTCGTCGCTGGCCGGGGAGTGGTGCGAGGCCGCTCCGGTTGGTAGCTGGCCTCAGCTGTAGGGTTGGTCGCTGGTTGGTGAGTGGCGCGAGGCCGCTCCGAGTGGTAGCTGGCTTCGCCCCCGACGGGATGGCACTCCATTCCTTCTGCAGTGGTGTCCAGGAGCTCGAGTTCTTCGTCGCTGGCAAATAACTCGAGCTCATCCTGCAGCACGGATCCCACTAGCTGGACCCCACTGCAGACGCGCTCATGTTTAGCCCGGATATCAGACCGGTAGAAGGCCTGTCCACAGCCCTTCCCGCATCGGTAGGGCTTAGTTGGGTGTGTCTTCTCGCAGGAGGTCCGTCGATGACGTCGAAGGTTGGTCTTCCTCGTGAAGGTCCTCCCGCACTGTTCGCACTGTACCTTGTCCATCCTGCAAGGGGAAGAAGAAGAAAGGTTATTTAGTTGGTGGCAATATCTGGGGGCTTAACCACGGGCCGGCCATGCCTTGTTTTCTGTACAGGCTCCGCAGCGACCTCGGTTGGTTCAGGGTCTTTCACCCTAACGCGTTTGCGTCTGGGTACCCCCACCCGCGGCGGACCACCAGGCTCTACGTCCCCCCTGGTTGACGATTCTCCCCCATCCAGAGGTTGGGGTTCAACGGTTTTAGCTCCGGACACTGCTTTGGTCCACCATTCCGCCAGCACTTCCCCCAGGTAGGGCTTGAGACGGTTGTAGTGCACCACCTTCGGTTTGGAGCGAGGCGACTTCTGGATTCGGTAGGTCACATCATCCATTCTCGAGAGCACGATGAAGGGTCCGTCCCACCAGCACTGTAGCTTAGGAGTTCTTCCCAGCTTCCTTTGGGGGGTGTACAGCCAGACGGGACTTCCAACCTCGTAGCAACTTCCGTGGCGCTTGAGGTCATAACATCTCTTCTGGTGCAGTTGGCTCGCTCTAAGGTGGTCCCTAGCGAAATTGTGGGCGTCCCGGATTTTCTCCTTCAGCTCCCTGGCGTAATTGTGCGGGTCCACGGGTTCGTCAGTTTCTCCTTCAGGGGGTCCAACCACCAAGTCTAAGGGTAGGCCAACCTCCCTGCCTAGCATGAGCATGTTCGGCGTCATCTTTGTGCTCTCATGCCTGGCAGAGCGGTAGGCCATCATCAGGTATGGTAAGTGCTCATCCCAGTCGTCCTGTTTTTCCCTGACGAAGACACTGAGCATGGTTTTGAGCGTGCGGTTGAACCGCTCCACCATACCATCAGACTGGGGGTGGAATGGCGTCGTACGCGTCTTGTGGACGCCCAACAATTGACAGACATTCTGAAACAGCGCTGCCTCAAACTCCCGCCCCTGGTCGGTGTGGATCTCAAGAGGAGCTCCGAATCGAGTGATGACCTGCTCGACCAGAACTCGGGCTACAGTCTCGGAGGTCTTGTCGGGGATGGCGAATGCCTCGACCCATTTGGTGAAGTAGTCGGCGACGACTATGATGCTCGTGTTGCCCAGCTTGGTACTTGGGAGCGGTCCGGTGATGTCGATGGCAATCCTTTCCATGGGGGCCCCCACCATGTACTGTTTGAGGGGAGCTCGCAATGGCTTGGGGGGAGACTTCTTGGATCCACACTTGTGGCATTTTCTACACCACTCCTCGGCCTGGCGCCTCATTCCCCTCCAATAAACGGGTGCTTGCCGGAGACGGGCCACTGTTCTGACTGTCCCGAGATGGCCAGATGTTCTGTTGTCATGTGCTAGGCGCAGGACATCGGCAACCTTGGCCTGTGGAACCACGACCTTCCAGGCTGAGTCATGCCCCTCGTCCTCTTCCCACCTGACCTTCAGAACTCCATCCACCAGCTGGAGTGTGTCCCACTTAGCCCACCAGAATTTGGTCCCTTCATCCAGCGCCGAAACTCCCTTCCATGCTGGCCTTGGACCCCCGTTCTCCAGCCAACGCAAGACATGCTGCAACTCTGCGTCTCCCTCCTGTGCCAACCGGATTTCAGGAGCCTCCCATGCCCTTACGAGCCCATCGACATCGTCGGATGTCCCTGCCATGTCGTCCTCGGCTTCGACTTCACCCGCTGGTGGATGTTGTTGACTTCTGGTGTTTTCCCCCCTCTCTGCTGGGTGCTGCAGGACACAGCAGGAGTTGGTTGTTTCCTTTTCCGGGTCCGACTTCCTGTAGCAATCTTGCTGTTCGTGGAGGGATCTCCCGCATTGACCGCACGGAACTCTGGACAGCGCATCTGCATTGGTGTGTCTTTTCCCTGCACGGTGCTTGATCTCGAACTCGAAACACCCCAGGCGCTGGATCCACCTCGCCACTTGACCTTCTGGCTCCTTGAACTGGAATAGCCACCGCAATGACCCGTGATCCGTTCGAAGTAGGAAACGCTTGCCGAGCAGGTAGTGCTTGAAGTATTGAACGAAGTAAACAACGGCCAGGAGTTCCTTCCGTGTGGTGCAATAATTGCGCTCTGACTTGCTCAAAACCCGGCTGCCATAGGCGACCACCTGTTCTCCTTCTTCTGACCCCTGAGACAGGACAGCCCCAATGGAGCAGTGGCTGGCATCGGTGTCTAAGATGTAGCTCCCGTCGGGTTTGGGGAAACGGAGGACTGGAGCGGTAGTGAGCGCGTCCTTGAGCTGTTCAAATGCCTGTTGACAGGCATCTGTCCACGCAAATACCCTGGCGTCTTTGTTGGTCAGGGCGTGTAGCGGCCGAGCAATCTCCGCGAAGTTTCTGATGAAGCGGCGGTAGTAGGAGGTCAGCCCCAGGAAACTCCTGACCTGTTTCACATTTGCCGGCTGCGGCCAACCCCGCACCGCTCCCACCTTCGCCGGGTCTGTTTTCACTCCACTGGCCGACACTAGGTGTCCCAGAAAGGACACCTCGGTCTTGAAGAGATCACACTTCTTGGGTTTTAGCTTTAGACCTGCGGCTCGGAACCGGTCAAGGATAGAGGCCAAGCGCTGGTAATGCTCCTCGAAGTCAGTCCCCCAGACGATCACATCATCCAAGTACACAACAGCTGCCTGCCACTGTAGACCCGCCAACACCCTTTCCATCAAGCGCTCGAAGGTGGCAGGCGCGTTGCACAATCCGAAAGGCATTACCGTAAAGTGGTATAGCCCACTGTAGGTGCTGAAGGCTGTCTTCTCCTTGTGCTCTGGGTCCATGCTAACTTGCCAGTAACCACTGGCCAGGTCCAGCGTACTGAACCATTTAGCCCCACCTAAGGCATCTAGGTTGTCCTCGATTCGGGGTATTGGGTAAGCATCCTTTGTCGTTACGTCATTCAGCTTCCGGTAGTCCACACAAAACCTAAGCGTCCCATCCTTTTTCTTCACCAGGACCACCGGTGACGACCATGGGCTGGTAGACGGCTCAATCACACCATCTCGTAACATCTTCCCCAGTTGTTCGTCTGCTTCTCTGCGCTTGTGGACTGGCATTCTCCTGGTGTGTTGCCGAATTGGGGGTGCCTCCCCAGTCTGGATCCGGTGTTCAGCCAAACCGGTTTGACCCAACTGTCCGTCCGGTCCCGCAAATGCATCCTCGTAGCTTGTCAAAAGCTGTGCTACTTTATCGCGCTCCGACCGACTCAGAAGTTGGGCTGCTCTGTCGTGGAGGTCCCGCAAATGGGCGGGGACCCCATCCCGTGATCCCTTCGCTTTTCCCGGTGCAGCCGCGGTAACATACCCGATGCTGTGGGTTGGGCACGCCTCATCCGAGTCACCCAACTCCACTACGTCCCCGGCTTCCACTGGTGCGAACAGGGCCAACCGAGTCCCCTTGTAGATTGTTACCGGATCGGTTGTGGGGTTGAGTACCCGAATTGGTACGGTCCCCATCCCTGCGTCGATCAGGCTGGTCGCAATGGCCACGGGACAGTGGTCTCCTGACTCCAAATCAGGGTATACGACCCCAATCCCTTTCCCCGCCCCCTTCATATGGGGCAGTTGGCCCCTCAAGACTGCTTCGTGGCCAGCTGGCACGATGGTGTTCTCGATGATGTGTACTCTCGATACTGAATGCCGTTCCTTCTCATGAATCAAGGGGGTCTCGATTCCGTTGATTACTATGGCATCGTGGCCCCACTTCCACTGGCAGTTGCAACTAGACAGGAAGTCTATCCCCAGGATTGCCTCCAACTCGATGTCCGCCACGGTGCAGCTGTGACTGATGGTTTGTTGCCCAACTTGGAGTCTGAAATCTGCCGTACCCCATGCCTTCATGGGACTACCATTCGCCATCTTTAGCGTGGGCGACATCGGTCGGAGCTCCGGCTTCCCCTCTGTCACCTTCAACGACTCATACACCTGCCTAGATATGATGGTCAGTGAGGCACCAGTGTCCAGCAAGAACCGAACAGGTATACCAGCAACCTGGCCCAGTACGAAACTGGGTCCCGGCTTCACCCTGGGGTTCATTTTACGCCCTTGCTGTTCCTCTTCATTCACCAATTGTCTGTTTCCTGTGGGCTCCCGTCCACCCTGCTCCTGTTTTCCGTTGTCGCCAAAATCCTGTCTGGGTCCCGTGCCCTTCTGCCCTTTACCCCCATTGGCATTGTAGGACCGACCGCGCTTGGGGCACTCCCTCCGGAAGTGACCCCGCTCATGGCAGTGGAAACATTCCATGTTGGTCTTTCCGTCTCCCTGCAAGGTCTGTGGCTGTGGGACGACCACTCGCACCTCTTTCGCTCCCGGTCGAATTTTCCTGTTGTGCGCCTGGGACTCCAGGAAAGCTTCCATCTCCGTGGCCAGTGTAACTGCCTGAGCCAAGGTCTTCGCTTTTCCGGCGAAAACATGGCGCTGAAGCTGTTCGTCCCTAAGTGCATTGCGGAATGCCTCTACCGCCAAGTCCTCCCTGGCCTCCGTCGGCAGTCCTGGGTAGCTCTTGGAAACAAGCCGACGGATTGATTGCCCCAGTGCGCTCAGAGGCTCATCCCTTCCCCTCGTACGCATCGACAATTGGGCCCGGTAAAGGGGAACCTGCGAACTGACTCCGAAGCGTTGCTCGAAGTGTTCCATAATCGCAGGGAAGTTCTTGCGCTGTTCCGGTGTCATGTCCGACAGTGCCTCCCGGGCCGCTCCTTTCAGGTGCGAAGCAAGAAACATTGCCTTCTCAGCTTCGCCCCACTCGTTAACCATCGACACACTTTCGAAGTGAATGAGGTAATCTGCCCATGACGTCGTGCCATCGAACTGGTCTGGGAGCATCATCGGTCTCCTTACTGCATCAGCTTTGTCTGCTCCCTTTCTCCCCTTTTGGGTTCCTTCCAGCAGATCGTGCTTTCCTCCTGCCGCATCATTCCCTCCAGCGGTAGCCGGTGGTATGCGGTCTGATGGTTCAATGCATGTCCCTGCTTGACTTTTCACCTCACTCAGATTTTGCGTTTCCAAGCAAGGCCCAGGGAAGTGAAACGGGGTTACGGCTTCTGGCCATCTCCAGTGCATCGGTTTGAGGGGGTATGCATCTTCGTTTTGTACAGGGGGGGTCCTTCCCGGGTAATCTCGGTCTCGGCTTTTGGTGTGGCCGGCACCTCCTGCGTGGCCGGGGTCCGGACCTTTAGCCCATTTGCATTGGAACCTTCCTGGGTGGTAAGGATCCATATCATCGATTTGGGTGTGGCGGATCCACTCTGCTAAGTAATGATCTGCTTCATTGGTCCGTGCAAGGCGGATCCTCTGGGGGGGATCCGCCTCATTGGCTTGTGTACAGCGGATCCTCTGGGGGGGATCCGCCCCATTGGTTTGTGTACGGCGGATCCCCTCCGAATGGTAAGGGTCTGCCCCATTGGTTTGTGTACAGCGGATCCTCTCCGAATGGTAAGGATCCACTTCATTTGTTTGTGCACGGCGGATCCTCTGGGGGGGATCCGCCTCATTGGTTTGTGTACAGCGGATCCTCTCCGAATGGTAAGGATCCACCTCATTTGTTTGTGCACGGCGGATCCTCTGGGGGGGACCCGCCTCATTGGCTTGTGTACAGCGGATCCCCCCATAATGGTAAGGATCCGCCTCATTGGTTTGTGTACAGCGGATCCTCTCCGAATGGTAAGGATCAACCTCATTGGTTTGTGCACGGCGGATCCTCTGGGGGGGATCCGCCTCATTGGCTTGTGTACAGCGGATCCCCCCATAATGGTAAGGATCCGCCTCATTAGTTTGTGTACAGCGGATCCTCTCCGAATGGTAAGGATCCGCCTCATTTGTTTGTGCACAGCGGATCCTCTGGGGGGGATCCGCCCCATTGGTTTGTGTACGGCGGATCCTCTCCGAATGGTAAGGATCAACCTCATTGGTTTGTGCACGGCGGATCCTCTGGGGGGGGGATCCGCCTCATTGGCTTGTGTACAGCGGATCCCCCCATAATGGTAAGGATCCACCTCATTTGTTTGTGCACGGCGGATCCTCTGGGGGGGATCCGCCCCATTGGTTTGTGTACAGCGGATCCCCTCCGAATGGTAAGGATCCGCCTCATTTGTTTGTGAACGGCGGATCCTCTGGGGGGGATCCGCCCCATTGGTTTGTGTACGGCGGATCCCCTCCGAATGGTAAGGATCCGCCTCATTTGTTTGTGCACGGCGGATCATCTGGGGGGGATCCGCCCCATTGGTTTGTGTACGGCGGATCCCCTCCGAATGGTAAGGATCCGCCTCATTTGTTTGTGCACGGCGGATCCTCTGGGGGGGATCCGCCCCATTGGTTTGTGTACGGCGGATCCCCTCCGAATGGTAAAGATCCGCCTCATTTGTTTGTGCACGGCGGATCCTCTGGGGGGGATCCGCCCCATTGGTTTGTGTACGGCAGATCCCCTCCGAATGGTAAGGATCCGCCTCATTTGTTCGTGCACGGCGGATCCTCTGGGGGGGATCCGCCCCATTGGTCCCTTCGGGGAAGCATGGGCCCGTTCCGCGGTCACACGTGTAGCCGTTCCCGCCAAAACTGCGCCAGTCAAGGTCACGTGTGCACCCGTTCCCGCCAAAACCAAACGGGTCCATTATATTGCTACCGTTCCCGTCAAAACCAAACGGGTCCATTATATTGCTATGGACTGGTTTGCGGGGAGAGGGACGAGGTGTACTCGTAGTTTCCTGGCCCCTACTGTAAATTGAAGTGTTTTCTCCCCGTGGGTATTCCTGGGTGGGGATTTCTATTTCCTGATTGACGGGCTCCCTGACTGGCCTAGCAAACTCTGTCCCCAGGTGCTGGCTATCATCACGCCCCCACAGGTCGCATTCCCACTCGTTTGCTACCCTCCCCGGAGTAAATCCCCCACTAAACTGTGGACCTTGGGACAAGAAAGATTGCAATTCATCTATCGTCACATATGTTTTCAGGGTCTCATCCGCGCCATGTTCCCTACATGTGGCCATAACGCCGATCCGTGTTCAAGCCACCGAGCAAAACAACAGTCAAAAATACCTGAATTTCCCGTCCAGATCGTGTCACCGCTGCCGCCAGTGTAGCGTGTCGATTGGGGTTGATCGGGACACAATCAATGACAATCCAGGCAATGATACTTTTGCTAGAACCTTGCTTTATTCACAATTAGAAGATAGAGCAACACAACACTTCTTTACATAACAAGCTCCAAAACATGTGACTCGTCGCGCTATCCTGCCAAAACCACAAGATGGCTGCCGAGCCGGGTTGACCAAACTGTTCTTCAGGGTTCTTAGTTCGCACCGTGAAAGGTGTAGGGCGCCCTCCGTTGCCAGCCGGTCCAAGCGCTACAGTATTCATTCAGAAAAATCCTATGTCACGGTCCCAATCTCTAACCACGTGTTTTGCTTTTTGCGCAGGTTATATTCGTCATGCGTAACCCAAAAGACATTGCCGTATCACTGTGGCATTTTACGGTGCCATGGAAGTTTGACAACAAGTGTGAAGACTGGAATTACTTTTTTCAGCAGTATTTGGCAGGAGAAAGTAAGTGCTCATTAGTTATAACTGATAATCATAAGGCGATAGACCAAGTTTGATGGCAGGTTTGAGAAACAGAGACTCGTGAATTGTGCACTTTACACACGTATTTTTAACAGTCGTTTTTCGTGAATATTTTTCTGTCGGCAAGTTATTCGTGGTTTTCTATAGGCGTGTCTTTTGTGGGTCAAATAAGGGCTATTTTGTAGATTATCTATTGTTAGTCAAGACGATAAATGTTTACTGAAATGTTATCGCATTATGCGTTGATATCTTTCAAAAAGGCAAAAATGATGAATGACGGTCATAATTGAACGTGTTCAAACCAGTTCCTTGATTCGTTTCCTTGGTAAACATGTCCTGCTTAAAACGCCATCGCCATCAAACGTAGTCATGTCTTTCCTGTGACAATTTTCTCCTTGTTTTCGCGTCGTTTATGTTTGTTTGCTTTTGTTTGTTTATTTGTCTTAAAGTTCTTTAGGACAAGTCTCAGTTGCCTGGAAACAAACTCATGCTAAGACATATTTTTATTTGTTTTCATTTTCACTGTAGCCGTGTATGGGTCATGGTTCGATTATACGCTGAATTTTTGGAACAAGCATCGACACGACAAAAACTTTCTCTTCTTGAAGTACGAGGATATGAAGGAGGTTGGTATAAAACAGAAAAGTCGTGCTACCAATGCCAGGAATAGTCCTACTCCTTTTCCACTTTCCCACATCCAGACAAATGCTGCTTGCACCATGAGTTCCCTGAGTTAAAGAAAGCCATGTCCTTCATTTTAGCAAAAAATAGATCAACTGGAAAAGTTTTTGTAACACAGCATCGGGAGATTCTGTTAGGGAGATTCGGGAGATTCTGTAGTGTCTTTGATAACGACATTTGGCAGATTTAAGTAGTGTTTTTTCCCCCGACTGGTCTGAATTCAATGAGGTTTTTGGCGTGGGTGGGATGGGAATGTCACTGCTATCACAAATGGTATAGTCAGCCATGCTAGGTGATTGCAACACTTGTCAGTCCTTCTGTCATGATCGTTTATCCCTCATCAGTCTCAAGGTATTTGTATCATCAAACCATTTCTTTTCCTCTCAGGACCCCAAGGGAGCTGTCATCCAAATTGCTGACTTCCTTGGCAAACCTCTCTCAGAGGATGCCATCAACCGCGTCGTTGAATTTAGCAGCCTCAAGAACATGAAGCAGCGTTTTGATGGCGTCCCTAGAACAGGAGAAAGAAAAGAAGCCCCGCCTTCAACTTCACAAGCAGCTGATGGAAGTGCGCCCCCTCGTGCCCCGATTGGAGCTCCAGGATTGATAAGAAAAGGTAGTCAGTTTGACCACTTGCAAGGCCGTTTACACCCCTTTGTTAAGCGGTTGAAGAAGCTCTGTAAATTAAGCTTGACTATAAACCCCTTTCCTGTGACGTCACCGGTCAATATTAGAGCAGTGCTTGTTATGAAGCGTGTATTCATTACCATACACGTACCATGATCCCTCTAAGGTGGTCTACGCGTGGTGGCATTGTTTTATGGTTAATGGAGTAATCACCGTGACGTGTGATTCTCATTGCTTTCTGCAGGGATCATTGGTGACTGGAAGTCTAAACTCACCGTCGCACAGAATGAAGCTTTGGACGCTCTGTACCAAGAGAAAATGGCGGGATCTGGACTGAAGATGCACTTCGAATAAAACGGGAAATGCTTTACATAACGAATTTGCGTTTGGCTTAGTGTAGAATTCATTCTTTCGTAGCCCAACTGTATTCATACGCAGTGTCACTGTGCAACTGTCATAGTGGCATTTATCGCCTATAGCATTGATAATTGTAATGAAGCGAATGTCAATACAAGTACAGTGTACGTCTACACACTTACTGTAAGGTGCGGCGGCGAGGGCGACTGCCCTGCGCTCGGAGCGGCGGAGTGGGGGGCTGCTCCGGGTGGTCGCGGCCCCCCCGGTGGGACGTCGGAGGCGGAGGAGATGGAGCGGCGTCCATCTCTCCGTCGCTGGCGTGGACGTCAAGCTCATCGACCTCCGCACTCACCGATCCCACGAAGACTCCAGCACAGTAGGGGTAGTGTCGTTCTCGGAGGGGCTCGGACAACTCGACCGTTGGCCGACTCGACTCGAGACAACTCGACCGTTGAGACAACTCGACCGTTCAGACAACTCGACCGTTTTTTGTCAAATGGGAAGACAAGTCGTCCGTTGAGACAAGTCGTCCGTTGAGACAAGTCGACTCGTAGATAGGGGAATTGGTTGTGGAAGGAACGGCACGGGGTGATGACTGGGTTGATGGGCCAGACAGCGCTGTCGTTTTGGACGGGGCTGGGGTACACAGGGGGCCGGGATGGACGCAGGCATGAAAGGGGGCTGGGTAACGTGAATTGTCGGGCCGGTCCATATTTTGTGGCACGGGGCTGGGATAGGCCTTGGATATGATGCTAGGCCGGGAAGGGTTTTTTTGCGGGGTGACTGGGTTGATGCATTATGGGCTGGACAGCGCTGTCGTTTTGGACGGGGCTGGGGTACACATACAGGGGGCCAGGAACATTGTTTTCTCGGCCTCGCTCCAATGGTTGACCGCCACAACACTCTCGAAATGGATCAAGTAGTCGGACCACGACGAGCCCCCGTCGAACCTGTCGGGAAGCATCACTGGCCTCCGACTCCCCGGGTCGGGATGCCCAGGTCCCGCTGTCTCCCTTCTCGTCCTGGGCGGCGGTGTGACTTCCCCCGCCGGCCCGGCGGCACCGTGGGTACCAGGGGTAGTCTGCGCCCCCGTGGCGGTGGAGGGTGCCTCGGTCCCGCATGGGGGCTCCGTGTGGTGCCACTCCGTGATACCGGGTCCCTCCTCCCGACCGGCCCGTCTCACTCTGTAGACTCCCGGGCGGATTGCCTCCGCACCATTGACTCCCGTGCGGAGTGGCTCTCCTCCATAGACTCCCGTGCGGATTGCCTCCGCGCCATTGACTCCCACGCGGAGTGGCTCTCCTCCATAGACTCCCGTGCGGATTGCCTCGGCGCCATTGACTCCCACGCGGAGTGGCTCTCCTCCATAGACTCCCGTGCGGATTGCCTCCGCGCCATTGACTCCCACGCCGAGTGGCTCTCCTCCATAGACTCCCGTGCGGATTTCCTCCGCGCCATTGACTCCCACGCGGAGTGGCTCTCCTCCATAGACTCCCGTGCGGATTGCCTCTGCGCCATTGACTCCCACGCGGAGTGGCTCTCCTCCATAGACTCCCGTGCGGATTGACTCGGCTCCATTGACTCCCACGCGGAGTGGCTCTCCTCCATAGACTCCCGTGCGGATTGCCTCCGCGCCATTGACTCCCACGCGGAGTGGTTCTCCTCCATAGACTCCCATGTGGATTGCCTCTGCGGTGGTCGCCACGCTGGGTGATTGGCCACACTGGCACCGTTGCCGTCGTGGGGCATGTGGGCTGGGGCATTCCCGTGTGGGGTATGGTTCCCGTTGCGCCAGTGTCTGCCCTGGGGGTTGGTTCCTGGTGGCTCCCGGTACTCACGTCGATGTAGTAAATGCGGCGCGACCACGTTCCGTGTGGAACGGCGTGTCCGCCCCGCCGCCGTACCCAGTGCGCCGCGGTCCCTCCTGGTGTCCCCCGCTGGGCGTACTGGTGCGAAACTCAAGGGCCCTTTCCACACGAGGCTCCGCCCCCGCGAACGCGGCCCGGCGGCGTTCCGAGTGGAACGCGGCGTTTGCCCCGCCGCCGTGCACAGCGCAGGGCAGCCCCCCGCGAGACCCCCCACCGGGCGCACCGGTGTGAAACTCACAGGCCGTTTCCACACGAGGCTCCGCCCCTGCTGCCCCAGCGAACGCGGCTCGGCGGCGTTCCGTGTGGAACGCGTCTGCCCCGTTGCCGTGCACAGCACAGGGTGGCCCCTCGCGGGGCCCGGCATCCGGCACGCCGGAACAAGGGTCGTGGGGTGTCTCACAGTGAAGCACCGTCCCCGCCACACCGGCCGGTGCGACTCGGCAACGTTCCGGGTGGAACGGAACGTCTGTCACCCCGACGTCAGCGGCGTGGGACGGCCCACTGAGGGACTCATAACTAGTCTGGGGGGATCGATGCAAATGCAACATGGAATGTAACGAATTCGCCCTCCCTGATCTACAATCTCAGGCTTCCTATTCTCCCCGTCCTCCCACATGAGAGATTCCGATCCCGATGACCCCCCAGTCTCCCTCTTATCCCAAGGAAGACTCCCTTGATTATCCCTCAAGAAGGATTCCAACTCACTCAAGGTAACGAACGGTCCGCCATTCTTATCTCCCGATTGGCCTGCGTTGTGTGGAGCTGTATCCCAGTCTGTGTCCGTGCCGTGTGGCGAGTCGGACACCAGACTATATCCCTACCTGGTGGATTCATGCCGAAGAAACTCGAAGTTTTACCTGATGTGTTCTTTCCTGGTATGTCACCGCTGCCTCCAATGTAGCGTCGACCGTGCGCGGGACTCTTGTACACTTGAAAAGAACACTCCGGCACACTTTTTTCAGGTTATCAAGGCTCTAGGCCGTTTATTCGAGCACAAAACACACACAAGACTTCACACAAAATGGTGGGAGATCGCACAATGCTCGTTGCTAGGGGAAACGGGTCACTGCGCATGCGCCGCACGGCAACGGGACTTCCCAGCGGACCAGCAGGGGCTCCGCTACAACCGCTCCGCTGTGGTACCGGTCTAGCGCCGCGCGCCCGCCGCCGACCGACCGGCACCGGCGCTACACTATGATGCTGAGGTTAACATTTCGTTAGAGCGTGCAGGTTTTTCATCGCTGCGCGCCAAGAGTTGCATGAACGTAATTATGAAAATGCAGGAAACCATGCATGCGAAATCACCAAAACGATAAACAACCGAAACGTTTTTGGGTCGGACCGCCAAAACGCAAACCGCCCCTGATTCGATAAGTTTGCAAATTTTGAACTAGGGAGGAACGGCACATGATTCGTTCATAATTCAAAAAACTTGCGATATCCATGTCATGGGCACGATATCGCTGTGGGATGGGCGGCACAGCTTATGCGCATAAAACACTGCATCCGGTATGCATATGCTTGAGCGTAGTCGATGAAGATGTAGACCACAGAGAATCCAGACGTTCACTGTCCGTAGATAGTCGATAGGTGGCGCTTCAATATATTTATTGCAAACTCGTTATATATTTTAACGTTTGACTATATATTTGCAACTTCGTTCTATATTGGTTTCGTTCTATATATATATATTGGTTTCGTTCTATATATATTGGTTTCGTTCTATTTATATTGGTTTCGTTCTATTTATATATATAACGCCCTTTCCCGCATTAGGGCGACCGGTCTATGGGGATTGTGCATCTAAAAAAATGTAACCTAACCCAATCTTTTCCTATTGCTTTTACTTTAAGGCGACCGGTAATCGGTCGCCCTAAGCCGGTCGGTCGCCCCATACCCATAGAAAAACGGTGACCGGTCACCCTATGCTGGAAAAGGTCAGTATATTGGTTTCGTTCTATTTATATTGGCTTCGTTCTATTTACATTGGCTTCGTTCTATATATAATACTTTCGTTCTATATATATTACTTTCGTTCTATATATTGGTTTCGTTTTATATATATTTGATTCGTTCTATATATAATAGTTTCGTTCTATATATATGGTTTCGTTCTATATATATATGAGTTTGGTTATATATATATGAGTTTGGTTCTATATATATATGAGTTTGGTTCTATATTATGACGTTTTCGAACATAGGGAGACCGGTTACCGTTTTTCTTTATTAAGGGCGACCGGGTGTTTTAGGGCGACCGTTTACGGTCACCATAACGCATAACTAATGGGGAAAATTTGGGTTAGGTCACATTTAAGCCCCAATGCACAAACGCCATAGACCGGTCGACCCAATGCGGGAAGGGGCGTTATATATATATATATGAGTTTGGTTCTATATATATATATGAGTTTGGTCCGACATATATTTGTTTGGTCCGACATATATTTGTTTGGTCCGACATATATTTGTTTGGTCTGACACATATATTTCTTTGGTCCGACATTTATTTCGTTTGCGAATAAAGTCATAAAGGGCGCCTCATAGTAATGACATGGCTAAAATAATGGCTAGAAAATAATGGCTAGAAAATAATGGCTAAAATCGTAAAATATATAGGCTATATTCTCCATAAAATCGTCACAACTTTTGTTTTAAAAAGTCACAGGTGAAAGTGGCCAGGCATCGCCTCAGATTGCACCACGGAGCATCCAGAATCCCAAATTTTCCGGGGCCCTTAAGCGGGCCCCGGACCCCACGCCGTAAGGGCTTCACGCTTAGCGCTTCGCGCTCGCATTTGTCCGTTCTGGGTGCGTGCCCCCCGTCTACAAAATTCCTGGATCCGCGCCTGGTTTCAAGTTTTGAGTTTTCCCTGCAGCTCTTCAGCTACACGATGTCGTGAATATTTGCAAATTCGTATATTACAATGTGTGTGTTCATTTATTTATTTCATTTGCAAATATGTTCACATTGTTTGTGAACTATATTTTTTATTTATATAAGCGAATAAAGTTTACGATGTGAATTTTATTGCATAGGCCTATATACTTTGTCGCATATCTTTGTGGTGATGTCATATCATCTGTTGAATTGACCTTCAATTTATCATCTGTTATCATCACCTGAGATTCTGATGTGCTTCTATCTTTATGAAGTTGGGTCATGTTTGGCTTGACAAGTTGCCTGACGTGACAATTAGGCGCCGTCTGGGGGAGGGGGGGGGGGATACATTTTCGGTGCTTTTTTCATTGGGAAATGATCTAAACCTCTGTGTCTGATCGGCTACTTCCCAACATTTAAAAGAAAATGGCAGATTAAGAAGTAATCTATAATTTGCATTCTTCACACAGCAACTAATTAAGAGGCTACTGGATAAGATTTTTTTCTATGAAATAACTTATATAGGTCAGTATACTAGACTAGTGGGAAATTATGTAGTCACATGGTCATAATGGTGCACCCCTCACGTACGCGTCCGAACTTTGCAATTTATTTGCTTGTTCCTAATAATAGATTGAGCAGAGTTTTATATATTTTCTAGCATTTTTACGAAGTTTTGTTATCTTGTTTTTGTTTTACACTTTTCTACTGGTTTTCCATACTTTTGCCAAACCTCAGGCTTGTATTGCAATTTGTATCAGCCCGGGATCATCCCTTTTCAAGCGCTTTGTCACAAGAAATTAAGAACTTACAGTTCGTGTGCAACCCCGTTTACTGTTTGAATAATAAAGATTGCGTGATTTTCAAAAATTGCGCTCAATCTATAATGCGCAAATTTTAAATTTACGCAAGTCAACTCAATTTTCGCGTTCAAAAATTGCGCAGCGCGCATAGTAAATGCGCGCCTTTGAAGATTGCGCTCAACATATCTTTTGTGAAGCTTAAATGGGCATTTTGAGCTTGTTGACGCTTTGTTGACGCTTTGTTGACGCTGATCGGGTTTGCTGACGCTTGTTGACGCTAAATAAAATAGCATGACCGGTACAGCTAGACTAGACACTGAAAATATCGGAAAACAAAATGGCCGACAGTCAAGGTCAAACAGATCAACTAGTTGCCCCAGGCATACTTATAAGATTGAATGGGATAAATTTCCCGCGGATAGTCACTCAGCAATGTCTGGACGCTCTGAAAGATTACGATGTATGGGACTGGGAGGATGACGTGTGGGTGACCACGTTTCCTAAAGCAGGTAGGCTTGCCATCATTTTTCCAATTATCTATTATTTCCACGACCATCATATCATATGCATCGATACTGTAAATATGTACTCGTTCTTTGTGGGTTCTATCTGAAGCATTGCTTTATTACATGTTGCATATATTGGTACATGTATGAGAGCCTCAAAGTCATGAAGTGCTATATGTGACATCCCCCTCCTTATATAGTTATAATACAAAGTTTTAAGTGTCCAGTTAAAGGGACACATTGCCTTCAAGTTCAAGTGTCATGAAAATTTGCTGTTTGGAAATGTTCCTTATCTTTTATAAGAGTTGTTCATGCAAAAAAACACGTATAATGTGTTGTAATTAGTGAATATTACAAAACAAAAAATTGGCCTCTGACCCCTGACATCTGACCCGCGAAACATAGACTTATTTCCAGTAGTAAATACCACCTAAATAATGCGCAAACTTACGCTGTAAGAGTCTTTAGGTTGGCGCCGCAGCCAGTGGCCTTGTAAACCTATCAGATGATCGGCAGGTACCATTCTCTACCTTTGCGACACATAGCGCCAGTGCTGCGCGCCGTGCCACAGTACATCAAAATAGATCAACAGAACGTACTTCAACCAGTTGCGACTGGAAATACGACTGGTGAACACGGTCCGCCATTTTGTGGAGTAAAAAAATTGGTTCTACAAAATGGCGGACCGTTATTTGTCACGAAATTAAACAAAAACCACGCAATTTGAAGGGATAGTTATGTGAATCTTTATATTCTACTTTTAAAAATGCTTCCCAACCATATCCATTTCAGTTTTATAGCCCAAATCGCAAAATCCAAAGCAGTCCCTTTAATGTGAGAATGTTTGAACATGGAGGAAGAATTCCTCCATGGTTTGAATAAGCACATGCAAAACAGTTCAACGGCAAAGGCTAGAGTTCAAACGTCTAGGACGGAGAAAATCTTGGCACCTGGCAAGGATGCCATGACTCCTACTGATTAAATATAGTGTTCAATCCGTCGGTCGCATCACGAAGTGGCGTATCTCGTGTTTTGGCAAAAGTGAGATTTTTTCATATTTAAATCAATAACAATAGAATCTCCCTTTTCCATCAAGTTTGAAGTTCTGAGGTCATCTTTAAAAAAAATACCAAACTGTCACTTTAATAACATGGCTAAATATTTGAAATTCGTGTTTCACGAAGTGACGGCTATGCATCCGATGCTTCGTGAAAAGGTTTTAAGCAGCGTAATTGTTTCACGAAGTGACGGATCCCATCACTACAACGAATACACGTATATGTAGTCATGTGACTGCCATTATTGTGGAAAATTTATAAATTTCCTCATTTACTTCAAAATCTTTAATTTGTTGTAGTCTTTTTCTCTAATCCGTAAAAATGCTTTAAAGTTTGTGATTTTCAAAATGAGTCAGTCAGATGTGAATTGGTCATTCCACCAGGTTGGGACACAGTGTGTGACATTTATCCATATCTTTAAAAGTACTATTACATTTGATTCAGTTATTTCATGTAACATCAGTCTTTGGGTGGGAAATATTTGTGAAAGTTTTAAATCATGTAAATTATATTTTACCAAAAATGTGACTGGCTCTGCAAAAAAGGGTATTATGTCGCACTATGTGAAAGCACACACAGGGCAGTTCTATGTGAAGCGGGCGAAAAAATCTTCACTCATGTGATTTTTTTTTTTGTTGGTTTGTTGGCTTCTGTTATATCTATATTTTAAGAATTTATTTTCAGAAACATTAAAATTGATGAATAAGGATGAAAAACAAATGTTGATAAAAATTACTTCTATCTTATTTCTTTGCACTTTTTGTGTTTAGGCCAAGTAAAAAAAAAAACATGTTTCTCGTCCGGGTTTTCAAAAAAAAGGAAAAAGAGGGGCTTTTTATTTTTTATTTTTTATTTTTCAAGATGGCCGCCATTAGAGATTTCTGACAATCCCTGATGTGTTCGCTATAAATGAAATGTTACAAATAAAAGGGACAATTGTTAGCCACACAAGAACTGAACATATTTACATTGTTTTAATAGTGTTAGCACCATGTTTTACAAGAACTGAACATATTTACATTGTTTTAATAGTGTTAGCTTTAACGACTGTATGTAAAAACTACACTCACGATCACATGATTATATTTACACAATCCACAACGAAACTAAATAGACTCGTGCGAACACATATTTAGCGATGGTACAGTAGCTACACGATGTAGAAAGTCGGGGGGAGCCTACATAGAAGACTTCGAACTCGCTATAGACTCATGCGAAGACATTTTTAGCGACGGTACAGTAGCTACACGCTGTAGAAAGTCGCGGGGAGTCTACATAGAAGACTTCGAACTCGCAAGTATTTAGTTTTCCCGATGAATTTGTTGCAGTTTTTAATATTTTTTTCTCATTTTTTGGAAATAAAAAATAAAAAATAAATCCAGGCGGCCTCAAAAAAGGAAGCGGGCGGGGACGAGAAACATGTTTTTTTTTTTATTTCGCCTTAAAGGCTTATATCTCTAAACACACTTCCGTTAAATTGGGAAAATAGGAGTATACAAATGTCAAGATATCTCGGGAACACAAAATGCCACAAGGGTTAAACCTACACCGAATAAAAGCTCAGGATGTGACAAATTTAACTATGTATATAACTCATTTTTCAAATTTTGCGACTTAATAGCCCTTTTTGCAGAGCCGGTCACAAATATGATTAAAAATATGCTTCTGTTTGACGTAACCAGTTTGACGTAACGTTTGACGTAACAGTTTGACTGTTACGTCCACACATGCATGTTTTTTTTGTTCTTGCTGTTTCTGAGCTATTTGGACACTGGCAACCATAACAAAAAGTGTTTTCTGGTAGCATTGAGTGTCTTTTAGTTAGTACATATAGTAAGTTGCATAATTATTTATTTAATGATGAAAAATTAAGGCAGTCTGGACGTAACATTTAGTACTAACATGGTGTGACATGAAAATGCACATTTCCATTTTGTAACATTTTCAACATTTATATAAATAATTATGCAAACTCACTCTGTATACTAATTACAAAACACAAACTGCAACACAAAAAACATTTGTTATGATATTCAATATCTAAATGCAGCACAACGGCAGAAATATACAATGGTATACGGTCATGGTCTATCATGGTGTCCATGTTACGTCTGCACCGATTCTTCAAATTCTTGCTATTTGTGCTATGTTTGGACACTGACTGCCGTAAAAAGGTGTTTCATTGTTGCATAGTGTGTCTTTTAATTATTGTACATAATACATTTTCCATATTTATTTATTAAAGTGTTAAAAACCACACAAATTTAAATGTTGGACACGGTGTCCATGTTACGTCTATTTTACATAAAAAAACACACACTTTTTATCATATTTTTGTAAAAATATAACTTACATGATTGAAACTTTCTCAAATAATCTCACACCGAATGACGGATGTCACATGAAATAACTGAATTAAATGTAATGATGGTTTTAATGATATGGTCATACACACTGTGTCCCAACCTGGTGGAATGACCTACTTATGAGAAGAATGTGAATAATAATAGCCCGCCCTCATCGTTGACATTGAGTCATTTTCGAAGATGGATGCCACCGGCAGCACTGTCCCTTCCACCATGCCTACAACTGGCAGTTCAAGGAAAAGTGAGTATTCCCAAAGAAACGTTATTTGACATATACCTTAAAACATATTTTAACTCGTGATTAGCCCTGGATTAGGCTAGCCTTGACCTGTAATATTGTTTGGCCGACGTCAATATTCTTAGGCCTAATTAGTGTAGGCCTACATGGCCTATCATGTGTATGCCGCCTGCATGTACGTGTCATGCGTGTGTAGGCCTAGCCTAGGCGGGAATCGAGTCATCAATGGCTACCATTACAACATGTAGCCATGGTTTATATTACAATGTAGATCTGGTCCAGGCTGTGCTTTCAAAAACAGATACAGCGCAATGAACCTTTTCGACATTCTCAATGCATTGATAGGGTTTGGAGGCCAAACAAACCATGTAATTTATACACAAACCTATGGCACTGTGAACCAGTCCAAATATTAATTGATTTTAAGCTAAATATCTGTCATGAGTTGAGCGATACCCTTTTCACATATCTTTGCATGGAACATAAGGAAAATAATAACCAGAAAAATCAATTTTAAATGGTAATAAAAATAAAGGAAATAATTGGGGAATCCCTCTTAGGGTGCCAGTTACTGATGAATGCAAATTTCTGGAATTAGAACAGCTAATAATGTCACATTATCAGCCAATCAGAAGAGGATTTTTGCAAGCATGACAACGAACATGTGACCAATGCGACCAATCACGTACGTTCTAATGTGCTTGCTTTTCTAATCCATGATTAAGATGGAGGTACTAAGGTTCACTTACCATCCGGATAAAAAGTGAAATTTACCATTCAATTTGCAGAGACCCGTAAGACATGTCTTTTCGCTGCCATGGAGTTCAAATCGTGACCCCTCGACCTTATGATGTCACCCCTGTGAGCCCGCACAGGGGTGACGTCATAAGGTCGAGGGGTCATGGAACTCCACTTGTTCCGCAGGTGGTGTATCTAGTATTTTGGTGGTCGTTTTAAGCGTGAAATCAGGTGTTTTTGTTGGGATTTCAGACATATTTTCGGAATCACCACTTTTTACTGCAGAATACTTGGACCCTACTATCGCCAGATCATGTCCAAATGTTAAAAAAGGCGATTGAGGGTCCAAGTTACTTGGACTATTATGATGGAGAGGCTTTTATTAATGCCAACTGTTTTCATGCAACTTTGTCTTTGAAATAAGTGTAAAACCCTGCTTCGTTTATCATTAGGCATTAATATTATGGGCTTGATTTAAATGTGTTTACTACCATGACTACAGTGTAACTCCTTTTTTATTTCCTTAAAAAAATGAGATATATGGATTACATTACATGCAGATAAGTAATTACAGTGTATTTTTTTCTTGTTTTTAGGGAAACATGAAGTGGATGTTTTGGTCCAGTGGCATGATGGCTCAGAGAATGTGGTGTCGAATAAGGACCTGGTGTATCAAAAGTCCCTACGAAAGAAGGTTGTGAAGATGACATGGGGAGCCACATGGTGAAAGGGACAAGTCATCGATTTTGAAAATCATGGTAGGTACTAGGTAGACCATTTTATTTTGTATGTGTTGGGAAAATTTTACCTTAACCCCTTGACCTCGGGTTTTAGATGGGAGGCGCCGGGGCACCAGGTCGGGTTGTGCAGCCAAGCAAAACGGAAACAAGAGGCTTGTGCAGCCAAGCATAACGTACACAATACCCCAATAATGGATTGAAAGTGCAGAGATTGACACAAATAGGCCTGGTGACAATTTTCAATCTGCACGTATTTGTGTCAACCGTACGCAAGGGGTTAACCTTGCGGTGAGCCATGGCGCTGTTTATTACACTAGATTTTTAACCCTGCAACGTGCCACATCAATGTCGGCATGTAGGCGTACATGTATAAAACTTGTTGGGTCTTAACCCTAACTCCCTAGGGTGTGTGCAAAATCATATTAAAATTGGAGGATTCAGGAGGGTTAGGGTTAAAGTTAAAATCTATTGAGATAGTGTTTGAGAGTATTGTGTTCACCCATGGAGCTATAAAAACAGACAGCAGTGCTGCTATTACAAGCTATTCACAGGCACAAATGTTTTTGTGCTGTGGTGTGTTGGTGGTCACAGAATGAGGTGGCACATCGCAGGGTTAAAATCCCAACCAGAATCGGTCAGGAACAGCAAAATCTTGGAACATACATAACCAACTGTCCTTGGGGAGCGTCTCAAAATTCGGAACGGTCAGAACGTTCCCACTCTGGACCAGTCTGCCGTTCCACTGAGAACAGACCCCGTTCCACTGAGAACGGCATGTGCCTGTGTGAGAACGATCCATCTGCAACATACGGGAACACTGTGTTCCCGTTGGACCGTTCCCAAGCAGAGCGCGGTACATTGCCCATTTGCGAATCTTCGCCCGTATTCAAACTGTGAAAAATGGCGTCGTCAACAAACGTGGCAACACCGTCAACAGTGGGTAAGTTCACAGGTTTAAGGCAATTCTGAATAATATTTTATCCTGATTGTGGATTGGTAGTGTATTATGAGAGGAAGGCATTCTAGTAAACTGCAGGTGAAGGTCGGTTATGACGAAAGCTTCGATAATTTGATGATTGAAATTTCATTTGTGTGTCGGACAAAAGAGAAATGCACTGCAGGACGAATAGCGTCATCATCATTATTAGAAATCATTTATCCGCCTCCCAAGGTTCACACGGTGGTCGGAAATGTTGAAATCGTCTGAACTAAATTTCACGGTTGACCTGTACCCAGCCCCCCTCCCCGTCTTACAAAAAATGCAGAAGATACTTGCAAAATACCCCCTCCCACACCACACACACCCACACACACCGAGCGCAGGCAAAAATGAAACACTTGCGGTACCATTATTTATTTCATAAATACGATGAAATTGCCGGTCTGCAGAAATTCAAATAGTCAGCGAGATCGTCTCAGATTTGAAAAACTTCATTAAACACTAAACAGAACAATAACAAACTTACTACTGTTGGACTTGAAATATACCGCAGCAGCCATTCTACGTTGTATGCGTCAAATGGCAGAAATTTATGTCAGATTGCGAATGCTATACACTGGAAATGTTCCCGTTCCATTGGGAACACGGCATTCCCATCGGATCGCTACCTTGGAACGGTCTATGCACAAAGTGGACCGTTCCCGCGTTCCCGGCGGGAACGGTCCAGCGGACCGCGAACGTTCCCAACTTTTGAGACGCTCCCATAAATCCCTAACCCCCTAGACCCTTTTTGCTAGGAACCATCCTCAATCCTCCAAAATCCTCCGATTACCCTGCCCCAAAAAATGCATTCATCCTCAATCCTCCAAAATCCTCATGTGCTTTAAACACCGTTCATCCTCAATCCTCCAAAATCCTCTGCTTGAAACACCATTCATCCTCAATCCTCCAAAATCCTCTTTTAAAAAAAATACCATTCATCCTCAATCCTCCAAAATCCTCCTTGCTTGAAACACCATTCATCCTCAATCCTCTAAAATCCTCTTTAAAAAAAAATACCATTCATCACCAATCCTCCAAAAATCCTCCAAAACTGCAAGGAGGATTTTGGAGGATTGAGGTGGGTTAGGGTTAATAACATGTGGAACAACCTGATTTTAAAGATTTATGTCAGAAAAATCTGTACAAAATGAGACAAAAATAAACATGTTTGTGAACTATGAGTAACCATACACTGTGCCAAAAAAAATCCAACATGGAAAACACAAACTTTCTTTCTCCTAGTAGGCTGTATTACAAAACAAATGACAAAAGTCTTAAAATTAAGGCTGTAAAGAAGTGTAACATATTATGTTTCCACAATTGTAAACATGAATGGACAGTTATTTTCCTTGATTTCTCTGTTCCTGACCGAGTTGGGGTGGGGTAGGCTATTAAAGTAAAATCTTTTCTGTGTATCCATTCTTAGTATGAAGAATCCTCTGTGTTAATAATGCGCCTATCAATTCCTCCCCCATGCCACCCCACCTCTGAGGTGGAGATTGTCACTTTTGAAATGTCAAAATCCCCACCCCTGGGCAAAAATCTAGCGAAAATACCAACCTAAATGGGTGGGGACACCCCCACCTTATAGGGTGGATGGGGATTAGAATTTTGATGCTATTTATATGATTTATATTTTGAATATAAACACCTTGCAAAAGGATCGAACAAACACAAACATTGTAGGGCTTGTAAAAAATGCCATCGGGTTAATATTATAATACAACACACATGTTGCTCTATCCCCAGTATATGATGACCCAAATCCCCACCCTTGGGCTTAAAAAACGTGACCAAATCCCCACCTCTGAAGTGGGGTAGCCCGGGGGAGGGGTGGGGGAATCAATTGATAGGCGCATTGAATTGATAGACGCATTGAGTTGTTTCTTGATAAACTTCAGTGCAAACTCAAAACTAACATTTTTGGGTTTAAGAACAAATGTGACTGAGTTTGATGGAGGTATCATCATGTTATACACATTTTTGTTAAGGAATCTTCTACAGTTTAATGACTTTGAGCCACTCTTAGTCTGGGTGCCGACTAGCATCCTTGAGTTGGTTCAGATTGGCGTGAAGTTTGTGCTCGTCTAGCGTGCCAGAAGTCTGCATGTGCATAGATTGTCCATGCCCGGACAGTGATCCTCAGTTACCGATCGTCTGTGGGTCCCTTCAGTGCATGCAGTGCCGCCCCAGTGTCAGCCAAGCCAGTGCTAGTTCAGTCCAGATGTTCAGCATCGGGCAGTGGATTTACGACCATTAGCCGGAGCAGTTTACTAGCAAGGGTGACCTCTTTGACCCGCCCAGTGGAAGATCGGCCTTTAGCACCCCGGGAAAGTGTTTCTGGAGCCGATGTCCCTGTGGACCCTTGTGAACTTAAAGCCACTGTGAGGTGAACCATGTACCTTGGACTATTGACACTGTGAACTGACTGAAGTGAACTAGTGAATTATACTGTGATATTTGATCACTTTGTTTGCCATTTAATGTTTTGCTTTGTTTTTGGTCAGAATTCACCTGTTTTATTGAATTATCAGTGCATTTTATTGCTGTGATTTCTGTTGCATTTTCTCAGACGTTGCATTGATTATCACTCTCATTGTTCTTATGTAGATCGCTGCATTGTGGCTTATTGCACTGTTGTAATACATTATAATTTGGAAAATTTGTAATTAATCACACTGTCATTGTTCTTAGGTTTCACACAATAGCCAACTGCAAAATGTCAAAGTCACATAGTGGTGCAAGTGCAAAGAGTGAAGTGCGTTCTCACTCAAGCTCGGTGGGCAGTGCTAGGGCGAAGGCAACGGCAGCTAAGGCCAGACTAATGGCAGAGGCCAAAAGTATGGCAGCCATGAAATCCATTGAAGAAGAGGAGCTAAAATTGCAACAACGTAAGAGATTTCGAGCTGCAGGTCCAGATTGCCAAGGCTGAGGCTGAGGAAAGGGCACTCGAAGAAATTGATGGCATCGCTCCTTTTAACCATGATAATGAATTGCCGAATTCTATCCCAGATGATCATGGAAAGGTTGGCAATTGGTTGAAGGCTGACCTGACGCCACCATCGCCGAGTCCAGCTACACCACCTATGGACATGCAACGGCAAATGATCGACACTATGCTGCTTCCAAAGTGTGAGCTCACGTACACGTACACGTACACGTAAACGGGTGCAATCGTGGACCTCCCATTGTTCCTCTTTTGTTTATACTCTAACTTTTTCGGAAGGCCTCCCATTGGTTTTGTACACGATTTTCAATCGTGGATGTTAGGTCAAACGTGGACCCCTTTTGTCTACGCCCGAATTCTTTTGTCCTAGGTCCACGATTGCCGGCATATACAAACTCAAGCTCACACATGGGCACTGGTGGGGTCCATCTATTGTGTTCTCCTAATCCCTTGTTTTATTCTTCCTTTGTCCCCATTGAAATCTCAAAAGCCATAGCGTTATACATGTGGGGTACACACATTTCTAAGGAAAAGATGTGGGGTAGGTTTTTTTCCTTTGTACCCATTGTTGTCCTGTCTAAAATGTACCCCACAACCCCTACATTACGCTTACACACACACAAGTGTGTAAATACCTGCAATCGTGGACGTCCCATTGTTCCTCTTTTGTTTATACTCAAAACTTTTTCGGAAGGCCTCCCATATGTTTTATACACGATTTTCAATCGTGGACGTTTGGTCAAACGTGGACCCTTTGTCTGCGCCCGAATTCTTTTGTCCTAGGCCCACGATTGCCGGTTTATACATACTCATACACACACAAGTGTGTAAACACCTTCAATCGTGGACCTCCCATTGTTCCTCTTTTGTTTATACCTTAACTTTTTCAGAAGGCCTCCCATATGTTTTGTACACGATTTTCAATCGTGGACCTTGACTCAATCGTGGACGCTATTGTCCTCTTTGTTAAATGTCCATGGTTTGAATAGCTATACAAACTCACAAGTGTGTAAATGCCTGCAACCGGGGACCTCCTATTGTCCTTCTACAATCTACATGTATTGTTCATAACTGTTTTTTTCTTTAAAGTGGATAAAAAGCATCAATCATTGGTTAAATAATTCTTTGTAACTCCTCTTAACTTTAATAGATTCACTTTCCTCCTCCGAAAGTTCCCAGAATGATGTGCCCCTAACAAGCCTCCTGTGTACTGCTTCAAAATCTGATACAGGTCAGTACAATTGTGAACATTTGTTTTTCACCCATTGGTTGGTTGAAAGAGGTTGTTCTTTTAAGTAGACGTAATTGCATTGCATAATGCTTTAATAAGTTTGTTACCTCCCCTTAAACTCTTATAGATACTCACTCCTGCGATGATAGCTCCCAAGATGATGTCCCTAACAAGCCTCAGGTGTAAATCAACAAAATCTGATATTGGTAAGATTAAAGAGGAACTAAAACGGCAATTTATTTTTTGACATTTTGGACTTTTCCGACAGTTTAAATACTGTTTTAACTGATGGAGATTAGTTTGCAGACGAGAGGAATTTTTTTGTTTAAAAAAGAAGAGTTGTTATTCTGAACCATTTATCCTGTTTCGCGAAAGCTCATTATGTATGTTAAATGTATGTACGTGACGTACACGTGTAGAGTCGGTTGATGCTACAGCCAAACACTATGCATGTACGTACGTGGAGTTGATGCTGCTGAAGAGTTTTTGTCGACCTAACTCCTCCGTTTTCCCGTCTATTTTGTCTAATTTTGATATTATTTCAGTATGAGCATGGTTCTGAGATAATCATTATGCCTCGATCGTGTGTAGTTGTGGGTTGCACGAGGAACAGCGACAAACCCTGACCTAACCTTACTGCGATTCCCAGTGCTGAATGGAGCTCAAAGGCGACAGTGGGTCCGCTTTGTAGACAATACAATATCTGATTTTGGGCTGTCGAAATGGTCGAAAATCTGTGCAGAACATTTCGCCAAAGTCTATATAGATGATAGTGTTAGTATGAAAACTCAGCTGGGTTTGAAGGCACAATTCCGTTTGAAGGCTGGAGCCATTCCAACTCTAGGCACCGAGCATTCCAATCGTGCCCCGGACTCACGCGCACCATCGCGACGACGTTGCCTGCGGTTGCCGTCTTGAGCAGCCAGAGCCCCGGCCGTCTCCCTGTCCACGCTCGCTTGACTCAACATGCATTGTACACGCACGGTACCGCATGCGCTGCATGCGATTGAGTCTGGTTCCTTATAACAGAAATTGTGTGTGGTTCTGAGAAGGTGCGGGTCCTTAATTATGAGGGCTGCATAAGCAAAGTCGCCAGACTAGAGTATAGCATCAGCTCACACACAACTCACCGCGCAGGTTCCAATAAAAGCCGATTGCAAACAAAGGAAAGTATGACTCATAACTAGCTTTTCAGCAAGAACAAGCCTACAACCCCAATTCTAAATGTGTCTCACAAAGATGTCAACACTTTAAAATATGTTTATCGTAGTGTTACTCCTGAATCATGAGCAAAAAGCACAGCAAGTAATACTAGCCTTAGACAAATAAATACGTACAGACTCTACGTAAAACATTGTCGTATAATACAGTGACGTGTCATGTTTCTACACGTATACGTCAATACTCGCGCGATACGGCACGCAGTTGACCTCAGCCTTTTCTGAATCGAGTCAAAGTGGCTAAGAAAGAAAAGGCTCAAAAACATTTTTTTTGATTTTTCAGAATCATGAAACTTGTTACATTAGTTTTGGGGAGGCATAAACTATCAGATAAGTCCAAAAAGTCAAAAAAAAAATTGCTGTTTTAGTTCCTCTTTAAACAATGGCTTTTAAAAAAAAGAAGCAAGCGAGCGAGCGAGCAAGTTTATTCACCGATTTTTAGTGTGCACAGTTTCTTTTGTTAGAGTATGTAAACAGTGTTTTCAAGTCCCCCTTCCATCAAAAAGAGAATGTTTACTATATATCTTTGAGCTGTGTTCTCTTTGCTGTAGACATGGAGCATTCCTTAGGTAACCCTACCCCCAATAAACCTACAGTGCAACACTAAAAAGGGGGAGAGGAAGAAAGAAAAAAACTGAAATTGGTGATATATAAGTCTGGAAATATCTGCAGCAAAAATTGTTTTGGGTTTTCTTTTTTGTTGAAAGGGAAAAAAATCACTGGTACCATTCGGATGGAAATTGCTTGTACAGTTTCGAAAACTTGTTCGTAGTCCTTGCAGAAATTACTATTATCCATGTTTAACATTTTCCAAAAAAATGAATGAAATAGCAAATCGTACAAAAGGTAATTGACCGACTTTTGTAAGCTTGTCTCTTGTCACTTTAGATACTATGTTAACCCTCCTGTTCTCAGGGCCAAAATCGACCCAGCTGCTGTACAGATCAAATTTCAGATTGAAACACACACAAACTGTCAGAGTTGGTGTTTAGAGATTTTGATAGGCTGTGATAGTTATAAGTATAGGAGGGTTAAATCATGCTTAAATTTCATTTACAGCAGACAACCAAGAGAAAGAAACTATTAGTGAGAGGGCAACCACACCGAGTATTACACATGGTGAGTACTCAGTATTGCAAATCTTACTCACTTTTTTACTTAAATTTTTCCTTGAAGGATTTTTAGATTTTTCCTTTAGTAAATTGATGTTGATGTATTCAACTGAACTTCATGTTTTAGTATGAAGCTTCGTTTGTATGCATGTACATGAGTAGGTTGAATACAGCCCTGCTGGCAGTATTACAATTAGCAGTATGCATTGCACATCACATCGAATGAACCCTTGCAATAACATTGGTGTATTTTATGTCCCTTTTTCTTTCCTTTTTTTTTTTACTCCAAACACTCCAAACATTGGTTCACATGCAGATAACCAGCTGAACTCACTGGAATTGATGAGATATGAAGACGTCAGCACTCACAAGCCAGAAATTTGCTCCAACTTTAAATGTAAAGATGAGATTTTTGCACCATGTTCTGTTTGTCAGTGCCTGCTATGTTTCGAACACTTTATAAGTGATACAGATTGTGAATCCCATAACGAGTTCTTCTTTGCATATAAATGTGTAACTGAAGAGAGAACAGAAAATACTAACTCAAAAACCATCCAATCAGAGGGTGATAATTACTTGGAATTAGTAATTTGAAGAAGACCTTGGTGTGTTTGAAAATGGTGGAGATGTTAGTAAAAATAGCAACTCATCAACCCACACAAAACTGCAGTCAGTAAATATTGTACGTGTATCAGTAGAAAATAGTTGTGAGGCAGTAGAAACAGCGCTTGATCCAGTTGAATTGGACGTAAACATTTCTGGACATTGCAATACGCAATCCTCAACACAATCTCAACCAGAAGATTTTGTGGTTGACGGAGAATCTCGTACACCTAACGCAACAGAGTCAATCAAAACGATAAGCTCATCAAAAAACAAGATTGTCAAAGAAAAAAAGAAACACTGGTGTGGGATATTTCACAGAAAAAGAGCAACAAGTATGTTGCAGGACGGAAGTCACAGTCATTTGTGTCTTGTTCTGGGTATTGCAAACCAAGAGGGTTGTCATGTCAAGAATTCCTTGAGGTAGATAGGCAGGGTATTAGAACGACATTTTTAAAGCACAATTTGCAGCAACAAAGAGAGTGGATAGCAAGATATACCATGGCAAAAGCCCCTCGTCAGAGCACTAGAAAGACAAAACATGTCACATATTATCTTCCCTTCGGGAAAGATAATGAAAAAAGACAAGTATGCAAATCTATGTTCTTAAACACTTTGGGGATTTCTGAGCGACAAGTTAGAACAGTTGTCAAGAAAATGTCCTCGGGTGGAATGCTGGAGGAGGAAAAACGAGGAGGTAGGCAAACACAAGCAAATGATCAAAAATTGCGAGATGAAGTTCGGAAACACATAGAAAGATTCCCTAAAATGGAATCTCACTACTGTCGGGCGAACACGCAATATCAGTACTTATCAAGTGATCTCCATGTGAACAAAATGTATGATCTCTATGTCAATGATAAACCACAATCTACAAAGGCTTCCAAGTCTTTGTATCGAAAAGTACTGAAGGAAATGAAACTTAAGTTCCATGTCTCCAAAAAGGATCTTTGTGGCATTTGTGAAACTTTTAATCGGGGTTCCGCAGAAGAGAAGGAAAGAATAAGATCAGTTTACGAGAAACATAACCAGGAAAAGGTACAAGTTAGGGAAATTAAGACTCAGCTAAAGACCAGGGCCCATGTGCATAAAAGGCTACTAGTTTAGCTGCCAACTAGTGCTTAGTAAGATTATAAATTCCCTAGTTTATACCTACGGAGTTGGCAACTAATTTGTGTTGCATAAAACCTCACTAGGCACATTGCTTACTAGTTGCATACTAGGACAATTTGGTTTGTAACTGATTTGGGTGCTATGGCCTTGGAGAGGAGGTGATTATGTCAGATACAATAGGCTTGTAGACAAGTTTATTGTGTTTGAGCTTCGAATCACATTCCAAATTAGCATAACTCCTTTCTAAAGGTCTTTGTAACATTGCATTACTGTCCAGTACTTACATTTTGTAGAACTACATAAATTCTCTATACAAGGTTGCTACAGCTAGTACATAAAGTTACAACTACAACCATGAGTCTCAAGCGTGAAAGAAAAATTAATTTTACCCAAGACGAAAACCTATTTTGGGCTAGTTGTCATCTAGTGACTTAGAGGTACCCCAGATCAACTCTAACTTTTGCCAGAATTTTAGAATGTTACTATATCTAGTTGGGTTTTATGCATCACAATTAGTAATCAACTAGGCTTAGTAAGCAACTTAAGTCCATTTTAGTTGCCAACTAGGCCTAGTAGCCTTTTATGCACATGGGCCCAGAGCAATAACTCAACCAGGTATGTTAGAAGCTGCTGTGTTTGATTTGCAACAAGTCATTTATTTGCCAAAGTCAGAGCGTGGAGAGATATTTTACAAGCGTCGACTTTCTTGTTATAACTTTACAGTTTTCGAGCTTAGCACAAAAGCAGGTACTTGCTATCTCCATCACGAAGGTCAGGCCCGACGAGGATCTAATGAAATAGGAAGTAACTTGTTTACTCACCTCAGTAAGGACAAGCAAGGAAAACAAGAAATTGCTTTATTCTGCGATGGGTGTCCTGGGCAGAATAAAAACACCATCATTCCTGCTATGCTGCACAATTTTGTTTCTAATTCTAAATCCATCCAAAGAGTCACATTGTATTTTTTGCAACCAATCATGGGCAAAAGGAGACTCCATGCACAGTGCCATAGAAAGGTGTTTGAGGGGGTAGGAGATATATTTCTTCCGTCCCAACTTGCAGCTCTGATGAGTCTGGCACGCAGACATCCTGAAGCTTACCGGGTAGCAGAGGTGCAAACGTCCGATATTCTTGATTGGAAGGAAATGTCAAGGGAGATGCACCTTCTGCGTCTACGATCTACCGTAGAGGGCGACAATGTTGATTGGACAAAAATAATGCAAATCCACGTAGATAAGACGTTTCAGGGCAAAATCAAGGTAAAAATGTCTTACTTGGATACCAAGTGGGGGACCATTGATCTCAAAAGGATCTCAAGGCATTCGTCGCATGAAAGTAAGCGACAACCAAGACAGGCTTATGAAGACGCCCACCCAAATTATCTTCAGGAAAGTATGAAGACCTTATGAGTTTGTGTCAAGGACTTACTCCGTTTGTGCACTGAGCATCCTGACCATGTTGCATTCTTCAAGAAACTTCCACACCATGTCCCGAAAAGTAATTGATGAGAATAACTGGGCTATAATAGATATCATTCCTGGTGTGTAAGAGAACATGTTCAGTTTTGTGACTTGCAGTTCTTTACCTTATAACAGCCTGCAGCCACACGTTTGGATAAGTACCGCAGGTAAACTTGTCAGGTTTATAAATGCTATTAGAAGATGTTTGAAGAGTTAAAACATTTTACCTCATATAGGAGACGGCGAAACTCGAAGAAAATACTCATACAGAACTCAAGTAAAGATATTAGCTTGCAACCACATCTTTGTTGTGGTGGACCAAAAACAATAATTGCACGGTTACCAAAACAAATGTTTGCTAAATAATGCGATTAACTTACAATGTCTTGACGGGGACCTAACTTGTGCAGATTAAGTGGTCAGAACTTAAAAAAAAAAATAAAAAAAACGAACCAAAGCCTTGGGGCAGTTATTGTACACACTCACCAACTACTGCTTCCATAAAGTATTCGGCACTGAAAAATTAACATAGAAGATGCCATTTCTGAGAAAATTATGAATTATTTGTTGTAACAAATAAATCCCGTCGTCGATTTTATGAATGATATTATGAAGAGTTTCATCGCAAAACGCATTATTATCAATGTTATCCAAATGACATTTATTGCGTTTTGCGATGAAACACTTCATATTTAATTTCACAAATTTGCCTCTATTGATGAACTGCTGTGATGAACTGATTATTAAAAAAAATTCTGGAATTTTATTGTGTTCCGCTGATTTAGTTGAAGAATAAACAATTTCATTTAAATTGAAGACACTCCATTGTTATTATGACAATTTGTTTGTTCTCGCAATTTCTTTAATTTCTTCATGGAAACTGAAACGGGGAGAGGGGATTTAGTCTCAAGTGAAGCATCCCTGATGACCCCCTCCCTATGGTAGGACTAAATTCGGCCAGATTAGCACTCCAAATTTCACCACTATTGATTTCAAGCCATTATCCAGCTTTGGCCGTTTGAGGGTGAACGATTTTATGGAAAGAAAGCCATTCTTTGAAATTGATTTGTATAGGTTGTTATTAATATTAGGCCTCTATGATCTTCAAACGACAGCCCCAAACCTTAAAGCCCTATACTTTCCCATGCAGCGCTTTGTCACATACATGTAGTCATGTATTGAACTCGTATACGTGTAGCCGTGCGCATGCGCAGAATATGCATTTGTTCACATTTTCTGCACCACGAAGTGACGAATAGCTATACGTCACCTCGTGCGAGATGAGTAATTGAAACAAATTGTTTCAGGAAGTGACGAATAGATTTGAAAGTTTATATTTTCTTAATCTGGCACAATTAAGACTGACAAAATGTAACTTCCGGGATGCAGAAAATTTACTCTTTTGCCGGGTTATTTACAAAATGTTAAGCAAGCTTCTAAATTTCTATCGGATAAACGCACCTCAAAAGTGCAGTTCCTAATAACTCGCTTTTCTCGAAATGGAAAATTTTGCGATACGTCACTTCGTGGTGCACATGACGAATCAAATCGCCCTGTTGAGATCCTTTGGGTCGGAACATATTCTCACCTTCCCATTCTTCACTACGACAACCACGAGCTAATCCAATACGGGGCCGTTCATAAAGTACGTACGCACGCACGAAATGTTGACTTTTTTGACCCCCCCCCCCCGTACGCATGGCATACGCAGTGGCCCCAACCCCCTTTCCCCTGTACGCATACGCATTCCATCTCTTTTTAACTTCTCAGACTACCCAATTCTAGCATCATTAAACGTCACAGTACACCTGCTGTAGTAGTGTGATTCGCATGTCGCATCGAAAGACTGCAATAGATCACAAAATGTTGACAGAATTTTTTTTTCTATTATTAAATGATTGAATAGTGATATATTTTGAACCAACACAGCAGTCGATGATGACATAATTATTTGAACAAAAGGAAGAAACAAAATATCCCTATTTTGTGCATATTTCATGAGTGGTTTATTGAGATAGTAAATAACGGTTTTCAAGAAAATATGTATTTGAACAAGAGGCAGTTGATATACAAGACGTATGTCTTTTTTGTTCTTTTGGTTACCTGCAGTACATGTAATTGTGAAAGCAGTCTTTTTATTTTAGTAATGTTGCGGTCTATAGGCCGGAGTTGGGTGGCGCTGGGAAGATACATTTACTTTTGGTTGGGGTGAAGGGTACTGTGTTATAACTGTTTTTCGATGCACAAAAGCTGGTCCTGGTATATATTTATATGAGATAGTACATTGATTTCATGACAGTTCATTAAAAGCAAATTGTCGGCTTAGACCCCCCCCCCCCCTGTACGCATGGTGTACGCAATGTCAACAACCCCCCCCCCCCCCCCTCCCCCTTAGTGCGTACGTACTTTATGGACGGCCCCTGTGTGGGTTCGGTGACTTTCACAACGTGAAGTTTGTCACTCTCTGGGACCATGCACGACTAGCTTTGCTGATGGGTCAATCTTCAAGGAATATTTTCCTGGAAGTGTGCCTGTCGGTGGTCATCTTTAGCCCATAAACTCTGTCTATGAGTCTAAGCTGCTTCCTGGTATCTCCCTTGAGGAGTGGTGGCTTTCGTTCTGCCTGTATGCAGTATGGTACATCAATGCACACATTTCTGTGGCATGTAGACAACGTGATACACCTTTCCGCCTTCAGCTTGATGCCCAAGTATGATTCCAACTTGCAGTCACTTGCATGGGTACAACTCTTTGGTAGATGTAAAGTCTTATGGAATTTTTTTGTTTTAGAACTTTTATAGTACGGGAGGACAGACATTAAACAACTCAAGCCGTAGCCAAATAATTCGGACACGGCCATTGGTCTGATGACGTCGGGGTCATTCCTATGTGTCCCGGGTTCTATGTGTCCCGGGTTCTATGTGTCCCAGGTTTTTTTTTAGCCACCCTCACAAGTATTTTCCACTTCCGTGTCACTTATTTACCGAAAAAAAAAACATACTACGGTGGCCTGTAGGTGACATTTAGATGTTTTAAGCAATTCGAGATATCTTGGTCTCCGGCGGGTGGTAAGGTAGACGCAATCGAGATATCTCGGGATACGTCCTGAAAGAGTTAATTGGGTATTTTCGGACAGCTGAATTGAAAACTCTCCAAAAAGTCTACTTCTAAATCCTTCAGATTTTTAGATAGCGGATTATTCCGCCATTTTGTGCACAGTAGTCACATCGTAATTGGACTTATTATTCCCTGCCGCAACGATGTCAGAATAATCGCCCGATCACTACCTTAATTTTGTTTTCTTTAATCAAAAATAAAGTAGTATTGTTTTTGAAAACGTGGGTTTCGTGAGTTAACAGACTAGGCCTACAACTGGAGAGGTTTAAAATCCGCTGTCCGAACGTACCCAATGCCCCATAAATTACTCAACCTTTCCCCACAGTCGGGACACATAGAACCCGGGACGCATAGACCCTGTGACACATAGGAGTGCACCCGATGACGTCGCGAGTAAGCCTCCAATAGGAGGCTTCCAACCAACCAGGAACAGAGTGGTAGCGTGGCCGGAGCGTACAGGAGAGCCGGGTGCTTTTAAGAGGCGCTCCTGAACTCCTTCCCCGTGTTTACGCCACTGACGCACAGATTCCCACATCACTATGATAAAGATGACTACCGAAGAAACAAAGAAATAAACGCCCCGACAAATATTCAAACAACCCTAATTTTCACCTGTTTTGCACGAATTATTCGCTTATTACTTTTTATGACATGAACAATTCACATACCGAGTACATGGATCGGATGTAATGTATGTACTGTACATGTTGACTATACATTACATGTAGACTTGATGTGCGGAAATATTGTTTCACACAGCGAGTTGTTGACAAGTGCCAGTGGAATAGCGACCAAGTGAAGTTGTTTCAGCTCCATCTATCAACTGTTCAAAAAAAAAAAAAATGTACTTCTAAGTTCTAGATTTTAATTTATTTTTTCGCTGCTAAATAACTGTCTGCAGCCACTACCCCTCTTTTAGTAGCATGATAATTTTTGTATTGAAGTGACGGGTCAAAATAAGCCTGAAGCTTTTTATTGACCTAAGTTTACAGGCAAGATACAAACAAGATACATGTACATCCAAATGAATGTACACATAATACATAGACCCTTTTACGGATACCCCGCCTGGGGGATTTTGTGTACAAAATTTAGCGCAAACTGTCCCACAGCGACAAGACACGTTGTATGCAGTTTTGCTGTGCACATTTACATGGACAAGCACCCCGTGTGCCGAGTCGTCCTCTCTGGCAAGAGTTTCTGCATGTACATGTCATAGGTTCTCCAGCGTAAGGTTCTACTTCTATATCGCCAACCTCCAATTCCATGCAACTTTCAGACAAATATTCCATGGCACTTGTGTACATGTGAATGAAATTTTATGAAATAAACAGATGAAATTTGAACGTTTTTTCTAATAATCTTACTCTTAGAGTGCCACGATGTGTGCTACTTGTTTATAAGTATACGCGTACACTTATGTGTATGTGTGTACGCAGATGCTGGATATGCGTGCGTGTTCCAGGGGGTGTAGTTTCCAAAAGCCAATTCTCAGAACAGCCATAACAAACGGATGGAGGTTAAAAATAGCACATAACCGAAATGAAGCGCAAGGGGGCGCACTCCAATGTTTGATTCGTTAACGCGAGATTGCGCGACGATACAGTTTGATGGTTGTTTTTTATGGAAGTCGCCGACAAGGCTAAAAGCCACTCTAGGCAAAGGGCAACAACAGAGGTGGTGTTGGCCACATTTTAGGTTGCCAGCCCTATACGGTTTTCCTGGGTCCAGATCTAAATAGAGGATAAATCTCCAATAGATACCAAAGAAATTATCCCAATTTTCAGACCTATAGAACCAGGCGAGGTAACTTTCACTGTCAATGAGACTAACTCACCTCCTTCTTTGCTGTTGTTGTTGTTGTTGCTACTGTTGTTGTTGCTACTGTTGTTATTGTTATTGTCGTCGTCGTCGTCGTCGTCGTCGTCGTCAAAGAGATGATGGAAGCTACAGTGGTTGGTACATGTAATACCCGCAGAAATAATCTTTCACTGTCTCTTATCATCAGGGACTCACTGGACTTTGGAGATAGTGAACCTGATTCTTGTGGACGGCCACGTAGACAAGGTCAACCGAGCTCAGCAATCCACTCCTGCCGAATTTGATTTCTCTATTCCAAACAAGGATGTAAGCTCCGAATTTCAACCTCCCAGAAAGCCTCTACCGGAGTACAAGGCGATGAATGGATGGAAGCCACCACGAGCCATCATGACACACCTGACGGAGGAACTGATGCCAACTCAAATCTACCAGGGAAAGGGGAAGGTAAATAGTTGAAAATCATTCAAGTGCACCGGCGTACTGTAGTAAACAGTCGCTGTAAATTTGTCCTGATGATCACATTTTATTGTATAGCGCCCTCTGTTGAAGTACAGTGGAGTACACTCCTTAGCAACAAACAACGAATAACGCACATGTTTAATCTCATAGCAGTCAGCCTTTTAACACTGATTTTGGATGTTTTCTCTGCTAATCAGCTAATAATTCCACTGATAAGAACAAAAGGATGCAAGGAGGTAAATATGTTACACTTATTTGTCTTGGACAAGAAGTAATGTCCTTGTATTTGATGAGATGTTATGATATTTTTGTGACTTAATTCTTACTATGACCAGCAAATGATTACTTCGTTTGTGCTCAAACTCAGTCTGATTTTCTGATGTTTATTACACTTATATACATGTAATCGATGTACACAACTGTCATATATTACATTTTGTGGACTACATGTATTGTTTATTCACAGTTTTCGCGGAGCCAATGCGACAATAAATCTTCTTGAACCCGAGGCTTCTGTCGAGACCCTTGTTAATCCTTGACCTGCGACTTCTGACCCATCCCATGTCAGAAACTCTTGCGAACCCCCCAGCAGTAGCACTACTGATGAATGCTAGACACGCACTCCCCCCTGAAGTGCTGCCGTTACAGTCGCTTTTTGCTAAAATAGAAATAACTACTACCCGGGGAAAAGAATCTCAAAATGTTAAAGTTCCTACATGACCATATGGCAGATAGTCCCCATAATATGACAAAACACCTTAGGTTAATAGATGACCTCCATATCTGGCTGGAAGCACAGGCGTACTGTGCAAAAAAGTCGCTTTTGGGGGCTGGCTGCAAGCCAGGTGTCTGGTATCTCCCTCAGTGCAGCTGCAGAGCCAAGATTGTCAAAATAATCGATGGATTATTTTGACCAATAAACACCATTACTGTACAAAGGGGGTGGGCCTTCCAGAGGAAGTGGAGCGGGTTCGGCATTCACAAAGCACACTCTTGAGAGCTTGCCAATGGATCGGTATACCCTCTTGTGAAATTGCCAGACTGTCTGTGGCGTGCTTGAGGGAGATAACGTGTTTTTTCAGGAACTGTGGGAAGATAATTATCTGCCCCTTCAAAAAAATGCTTCTATGTACGTACGCTGTATGTAAGTATGCTGTACTGTCGCGCGCAGTACATGCGTGCGAGAGTTGCTGGATTTTGGCCTGGTGCCCCGCAGGGATTTATTAATGCATACATTTTACTACCGTTAAAAAGCAAGCCTATTTTCCAAACCAAAATGCCAAAACGTAAATTTAAAAGTGCGAAAATGTTTACGTACATGTTCATAGCTGCTTGTGTTTTGAACAGGGTCCCCTAGTTTCTACCATCACAGCATTTACACAGCTTCATTGGTACACAGCGCCCGCTAGTGTTCACAGAAAATTGATTCGGCAGTGACCTTCGTGGCCTTCGTGCGAAGCGTGCACAAAATCACAAAGCTAGGGAGTCCAAATAATAAGCGAGCGAGGTTAACAATTTATATCGGCCGGGCCGGGCATGGGAATGAGTGCAGCACAAGTTCTTGTCATCTAGATCTAGCATCGTAACATTTCGAATGGCACATGCGAGTCATCGCTCGAAATTCGCGATAAACTCGTTGATTTTATACATATTGAAAGAATAAATCTAAAATATTTAAAATAAATGTGTATTTCCTGATCTATATGCAACATCTGATCAAATTTTCCCCAGGAAAATCAGAATTAATTGAATTCTTCTGCATCGTACATGTGTTTCCACAATTTTGCTTGCCCACGCAGCACACATTTCGTGTATAGCGTAGGCCTATTGACTACACACGCAAAACATTGACCTATCAGAAATGACTCATCTTGTACAAATGACGCAAAATTGCGACAAATAATTACGCTAAATAGATGAGTTATGTACCAAAATAATCCTGAATAAATAAGCTTCGCAGACAATTATTTTTTCCCTTTCGCGAAACCGCACTTTAACTCGCCACTGAGAAAAAAACTATACAATCCACGCTATTTTTTAGTTGTCTCGGTGGACCCGTATTTTTGCCGTCTCCTAAACTCTTCAGATCAACCCTTCCGACTTGTCAATCCGTAATACAGTGACATTGCGAAACGGTATTTTTTTTCACGATTTTTAGCATGCCTTCTAACGGCGTTGGGTAGCTGGGGATTCAGCTGGATTTGACACGACGTCATCGTGTAGATTTTTTGCTGGCCAGTCAGCGATGCGTATTAGCTTTGTGGTGGCGCTGTGGGCTACACTCTAAAAACTCCCGGGTCAGTTTTTTGACCATTTTTCCGGGTCAAATAAAAATGACCATTTTCCGGGTCAGATTTCCCGGCTCAATGACGTCACTGCACTGCACGCTCTTCTGATTGGATAAAAATGGTCACATGGTTTGCTAACGTTCTGCATGCTGCCGCGCGGCCATTTTGATTGTCAGCAGTACGAAGTCGACGATCGTGAAATTCCTAAAACAAAAATTTGCAGAATGGAATCTGAGTGATTACGATGATGTGTTCCAAGGTATGTTAACTGTATTCTTCTTGTGACATTTTGTAGTACCGGCGGAGATGCCAAGATCACACAAGAGCTGGGCGTATGACAGTGCTAGCGGCAAATCTTAGCCGAAATTTAAAAACCGGAGTTAAACTACGTGTATTACTTTTACTATGCCCAAAACGTAAACTCGTACCCCAGTCATTACGTACATGTATCCGAGCCAACTCGTACCCAGGTCAACTCGCGATCGTACTTCCCTCTCTGTGGATGATTTATTATTCCATTAGGGAAAGATTTTACTTTAATACCCCACAAAAATCGGTAAGAAACAGCAAATCTTAGAAAATAACCATCCATTTATGTTCATTTACTTAGCACAACCTTTAATTTTGAGAATTTGTTGGGACTTTTTAGTGCAATATTATAGATAGGGGAAGAAAGTTTGTGTTTTCTGTGTAAAGTCACCATGTAAAGTCACTCAAAGTTTTCACATACATGTTGATTTCTTCCTCATATTTTTACAGATTTTGCTGACATCTTGAAATAACAGGTTGTGCCACATGTTTAGACAGTTGCTATCAAGGAGGGTTGGTTATTTCCAAGATTTTGCTGTTCTTGACCGATTTTGGTGGGGTATTAAAGTAAAATCTTTCCGTTATACGTTCCCATTACCGCATGCACGTGTCGTGAGGGTAGGCCCTACCGTGGGTACGAGTTGACGTGGGTACGAGTTGACCCATTACCTGAAAAACAGCGGCGTCCGTAAATTGGGCAAAAAATCGGCTGCATGTTCGTGGCGCACTTGAACAAATCCCAAGTAGCCTAAACATTTAATATTAAATTTCTTTAAAAATGACAAATTCTGATAGATCATCATTTATATCTCTATCATGTACCCAACTACAACTACATGTAGGCCTACAAGTTTGTCAGAACACTATTTTCATATTTTGGGGCACATTTTAAAAGGGCTCATTGTGTATTTAAAAAAAATATTGGAAAATCTTGCAAAAATCAAATTTGTCTGTAAACTGTATTCTGTAACTGTAAGTGGTGCTTAAATTTAAGATTTGTGAAAGGGAATGTTTAGAACTTGATGAAATTCACTTAGGCCTACAATATACTATTACTTGAGTGTGAAATTTGAGATTTTGTTTTCTTTTTTAAATTTTAGAAGCCCAATTTTACCATAGGCTATTACAGCAAGAATTTAAATTTGATGCACCGTATGTACAAATACCACTGCAAAATTTACCCAAAAAATTCATCCGTTACTTATTTACATCCTCGCCTGGCATGCGCACTGTAAAGTGTCGGTCAAATTGGTCTTAATTTTCGAAAAAAACGTGAAAAAAAATATGTTCTGCACTGAAGCGATGTGACAAACACCAAGCAGCTGTTTGGTATCCCAGCATGCATGGGGCTGGGTCAGGCGTGGGTCGGACAAGCCATGATTATTCAGATTAAATATGAAGTACAACTATAACAGCCACTTGATCCGCTGTATTTATATGCGCAATGTACATTTGTGCATCTGTGCATTATGTTGTAGCCATACTTCGGATTTAATCTGAATAATCATGGCTTGTCCGACCCACGCCTGACCCAGCCCCATGCATGCTGGGATACCAAACACCCGCTTGGTGTGTGTCACATCGCTTCAGTGCGGAATAGATTGTTTTCACCTTTTTTTTGAAAATTGGGACCAATTTGACCGACTATTCCTTGTGCGCAAGCAAGGTGAGGATGTAAATAACTAAGACGGATTTTTTGAGCCAGCAGTTTTTGTGTACACGGTGCATGAAAATTACGTTCTTGCTGTAGTAGCCCCTGGGAAAATTGTGCTACATGTATCTATGGGGCTGTGCTCTGGTAGGAGCCCCATACGTGTAGTTCTGGGGGTGCACAGCATTAAGTTATAGACGGAAAAATCAAAGTGCACCACATTAGGGGCCGAACTGGGAAGTTCTAGCCCCACTAGTGGCTCGGATTTCTAAAATGTACATGTACATGTACCGGGTACTACATGTACATGTATACTCGTACATGTAACTGGAGTGTACAACACAGGCTTTTGTTAATTGTTTGGCCTTAGACCATTAGTATACGTTGCACTGTTTTACTTTGGTTTCCAATTTTTCCTTTGTTTTCACAGATAATGCAGTGGATCAAGAAAGCTTTATGCTTCTTGATGTGAGCTTGGAGTCATTGAAGGAGTTGATATGCAGCTATTAACTTGTTTCTCAAGTGGGAGAATGTCTTCGGGTCCATCTTTCGCAGTACCTGTGAATTCAGACACACTCAACTGGTATGCAGCTTTCATGTTTTTGTTAAGTGTTCATTTCATATGGAAACTGACTTCTGCTCACAGTACATGTATACTCTTATGTATGCAAGTTGTGTGCATCCAGAGTGTTTGAAGCACATAATACTTTTAGTTAACTGGTGGGTCCAGTATGGGCTCCTTGCTTACGGGAGACCACTTGAAGTGACATTCGAGTACATTGCCGACAACGCCTTACATTCACGTGTAGATGATATATGGCCTAGTGCGCTAATTGTGCGCAAACCAGTACGTGCATGCGATGTGTCCCATATATTCACAGGGCTTTCAAAGGTGGTAAACAAGCACCATAATAATCAACATCAAGAATTGTCAACCTCAAAAATTGTATTAAATCATTTTTACCATATGGAGACATTAGCTATGATAAACTGCTCTCTAAAACTAGAAATCTCTTGGGGAAAACTTTTTACGTATAAATGTAGTAATCTATATTGGTTGGTATGAGTAGTTGAAGGAAAAAAGTTGGTCAAGTGATATATACACCATGTTTCTATGTATCAAATGAATTAACCAGAGGGAACTTTCTTTTCAGATAAAAAAAAAGGAACCTGGCCCTGACCTGTGAAGGGGAAAAAGACTGGAGCTGTGCAAGTGTGGATGAGGCCATCAGGTCCTTTATTGATGTTCATCCGGTAAGAATGCAATTGATTTAACCCTAACCCTCCAAGGCATTTTCAGCTAGAACCCTGCCAGATACATCAGATTGCATAGCTTATCAAATTTACTTTTGTGCAGAGTGCAGCGAAGTGGAGCTGTCGGCACAGATGCACTGTGCTGTGTCTGGCAGGGTTAAGCCCAGTTCATACTTCATGCGAATGCGTATGCGAAGCGAATTCGTTAAGGTAACGGGATACATCACAATGAAACTTAAATTGTTGACGTCATGAAATTTGCTTCGCATTCACATTCGCATCGAAGTATGAACCGGGTTTTTTTAGGGTTAAGAAGTGCGTTGGGGGTTATGTTATGCCGATTTTAAACTTGAAAAGCAATCTAATGTAGAAATGCTTGGTTGGTATGTTGCCTGTCAGCAATCAACATTCAGGTGACTGATGGGCATGACGTCACTAGACAGACACATCATCTATAGCCACCTGTGTGCAGATTTCCGTCTATTTCTTTTAAGAAAGTATGTGGGTAGTCAAGTTAGCTGGTCTGTCAATGTTTACTGAAGTTTAATATCAAGTCGAGACCAATTTTTGTGGTAAACAGCCAAGTTGTCCAATGTCCATCTGTTCTTAACAGTTCGCATCGGATGACCAGTTAACACGCAAAAGTTTTGCGGTACTCAGAACGGATGACTGAAAAACACGCACTCGGATCGAGGTTGGGAATATCTGTCAGCAACCCACTTGCCCCGAGCGAGGCCGGAAACATCAGGGTGTACTTCTGTGCTACCCGCAGATGATGGCCTGAACATGTCTGGCACCCAGGCCCGTGAAAAATAATCCCGCGGCTGGGTCCAGCAATGTCAAAATAAACCCAGTCTGAACTGGTTAACAATGATAGAAAACAAGTAAAAACAAAGCCACATTTCAGAGCCATTAAGCAATGCTGGTCAGTATGTTGTTTACATGAATCGTTTTCTTTGTTTTTCCTCCCAATGTAGATTGGATCAAGCATCCCTACCTACCTGGAGAAGGTGAAACAGTGAACCTTTCCTTCTGGCGCTCTGCGAGGCTTTGGATCCTGAGCAAGTGTTTGTGGTCGTACAAAGCAGAGCCATACAGGCAAGCTCGCTACTCAAGGGAGTAGACATCTGCTTTAAACTGTACTACATTCTGGACATATGCTTCCAATGGCAGTCTGCAACTACTTGGGAATTTATCCAAAAGGTGCTATATCAAATGGGGAGGGTCAAAGATATACCTCAGGATATATAACATCCTTTAGAGCTTACCTCAAATGTAAGCAGTCTGGCCCACAGAGGAACACGTTTAAATAGTGTAAATCACTGCAATTGGCACATTTTCATCAAAAATCAAATTTAAATTTGTTATCAAAATCATATCTTTAAGTCAATTCACCTTTGCATTTCACACCTTTCTAAATTCACTTCTGGGATTTCATTGAAAGTTCCAAGCTCACATCCTTTATTAACAGCTGGCCAAAATCCATGTGAATTTGGTGAAAAATTGGGATGTAAATTTGGCCAAGAAGCTAGACACTGCATGGATGTTATTTGGCAAAGAGTGAAAACAAGATGAGAGTTCAAGTAATTCTTACAAATACATACACATAAGTCCCAATTTAAATCTTGAAAACTCTCGTCTATTTTGAATGTAAATTTACATCTTTACCATTTAAAAGAATGAAAACAAAAATTATTTATATGAATTTCTTTAACAGTGATATGAATTTTCCAGAGCAATAAAATACATGCTTCAATGTAATTGTATGCATACTGAAGAATGTTTCCTGTTTTTCTTTCAGGTAGTTCTATGCATGTAAAATTCCCAACCCATGGTAAGCATGTGTTCTTGGCTCATTAAACTTAATTCCTCATAAAAAAAGCGTTTTTGACTTTCGTGTGTAATTTAGCTTGTTGTACAGGCCAATTTTGCAGCCAATGCCCATTGAACACATGCTTATTTCATGGCCCAGTGAACATTTCATTGTGTCATGTATTGTATAGTACTATCAAAAAGGCTAGTTGAAATGGATCACCGCATGTGACCCCACTAGAAACACTATATATGACCCAGAAATAGGTCAGCTCTTATGACCCTTTTCCGGGTCAACAGGTAATTTTGACCCGGAAAGGGTTGTACAAAATTAAACCCGGATTCCGGGTCAGATATGACCCGGAACCACCAGTTTTGACCCGGAAATGGGTCAGCACCTGTGACCCGGGTTCCGGGTCATATGGCTCGACCCAACTTTCCGGGTCATTTTGACCCGGAAAGGGTAGTACCATATAGAACCCGGATTCCGGGTCAGATATGACCCATTCCGGGTCAAATCTGACCCGGGTGTTTTTAGAGTGTAGTATGCAGGGTGAATAGCAGTGGTCAATAGGCAGTGTAAATTCTGTGCTACTTATGCTAGCTCCCCCATTGCTTTTTATCCTAACCCTTTTGCCCACCACTCCCCCGCTTTTTGAAAACCACCCCAGCTTTTGGGCAGGGATTTACGCTACTGCCCACATCCCTTTAACTTTCTGGTTTCTTTGCATGTTGGACACACTCTTGCTACCATTCCCATTGGTTTACAGGCAACATGCAAAAGCTTCTTTTTCTTTGTCGGAGTGACGCTTTACAGTCAATTCGCCCAAAAACCACTTCGCCCTCAACCACTTCGCCCTCAACCACTTCGCCCTCAACCACTTCGCCCAAATGCCACTTCACCCAATTACCACTTCGCCCAAAAACCACTTCGCCCAAATACCACTTCGCCCATGCCCGATCCGTATGCCCTATTTTCATTTCATTAGTTCGTTACATACATCCCTTATATCAGTTCAGATGTTACATTATAAATGTTTGTAAAAAAATACATTATAAATTTCACGCAATTTTTATAGAAACCTCTTGGAAAATATATCAATTTTAAAAATCGTAATAATTTGAATGACCACTTGATGAAAATAATTGCCCATAAACTAATAAGAAAAGAAAAGCATGGTCACAAAAAGGATGTCACAAAACTCAGTATAAGAATGCACCATAAAAACGAAATAGAATGTCCCTAAACGAAAACGAACATTAGGAACAAAATCTTGGGTGCTTACAAATTTAAACTGAATGCTCGGCCAAATACAAAAAGTGGAAAAGAAACCTTAAAGGCCGGTGTCATCCATGTGTCCGTATTGCGATCATATCCGCAATGCGTGATCCATTGCTTTCTGTGTATTTCATTTTTACGCATAACGCAATACGGACACATGGATGACACCTGTCTACCACGCGAATTTGAATGACAAAAATAACGAAAACGGCAAATTGCCCGCCAGGAAAACCTATATTACAAACACGACTATGCATGGCAATAATATTTACACGCATACAAGTACATTACACACACAAATAAATTAAATCTGCATATATACAATAAGGTTTTAACTTATTCCAGTATTGTCGTGATTCCTGCTTTACCATACGGGAAGGGCGAAAAAGAAACCCGCGAAAAAGAACTAGTATTGTTGGGCAATACACAAAGTCATTTTGTACTTTCGAAAAACACGGATAGGCCCTATCCCTTTTTTGGCTTAAAACTGTTCCAGGGTAGTGGCGGTGTCATTTTTCTCAAACAGTCTCAGTAACATTCAGTTAGAACTGATAAATACACTGTAAGTGGTTTTTGGGCGAAGTGGTTTTTGGGCGAAGTGGGGTTTGGGCGAAGTGGCATTTGGGCGAAGTGGTTGAGGGCGATGTGGTTTTTGGGCGAAGTGACCGACAACCGGAGCGCTACACCCCTTTGGTGATAGTGTTTTATTTCACTTTTCTTTTGTCTTTCTCCTAGGCATCCCAGATTTTTGTTCCGTCCATTGTTTCTTGGTCTTGTAGAAGGAAATATAGCTATGTGTCGACTCACTTCTCGTACACACACTGGTACAGTTGGAAGGACGGCTGTCTCAACGGCACGACGGCAAAGGAAAGCACCGAGTGCGTTCCGATCCCCGACGGTCTCGACCCGACAATGCGGTGCTGGATCCAGACACACGGACAATAACGTTAGTCCGGATTGCGGGATTCGGTGTCTCAACAAAATGTGTCCAAATAACGTTCACAAAGTTCACGAAGACTATCAGTTATTTACGGTTGACGAAGACAAGAACGAAGTACATGTAGACGGAGATATTTACAATGTCTGACGAATAACAGCAACACAAAAGCTTGCTAAAGTTCGGTGGAAACAATTGACTATTTCTAACGACGGGCATAAAAATGTAGAGAAGAAAAACGTGGTCGTTTGTTTGTTGGAGTAAAAATGCCTCCAGTAGTAACAACGCACTTTGACCTCAGACCGCAACAACATGAAAAGCGTATGATCGGCAAAAAAGAGCCAAAATAGTTACTTGTTTGACGTGTCGCTACAGTCTTCTGTTTGTCCGGTTGTCTCCTGTTTCCTTGTGTTTTCGTTGTTTGCGTTTATCTGCTGATTTTTCATGGTTTTATTGTGCGTTTTTGTTTTGGTTTGTTGTGCGTTTTGTTGTGCGTTTTTGTAGTGCGTTTTTGTTTTTGTTTCTTTATCGTGTTATATTTTCTTTATTGTGTTATATTTTCTGTGCATTTTGTTCGTAATCTGCGCAATTCCTTGTCTTATATTACTTATTTTACTTCCACAAGGGAAACTGACTAGGTAAATTTGAATTCATTTTCAAAGTGAACAAAGAAACCGGCAGGAGCGGGATTCGAACCAGCGACCTCCGGGTTACCGTACCGGCGCTTATTTTACTTATTAATTGTGTATTTTTTGTGAATTGCCTGAATAAAGTATTATTAGGTGTTGGGCTATACAGCCCAACACCTATTGTTATTGTACGAATTTACTATTATTATTATTCTTCTGATCTTTTTCTACCCTTTTTTCTCCAGGTTAATGTGACTACATGGAAACTCATATCAAGTTCAAACCTCACATATGCATGCACACTGTATTGAAGATGTGCAAAAATGTAATGACGTCATGATGACGTCATCATGTATCAGATTACAAGCAATATAAGATTTGTTGATTTATTCTTTGAAAATCAATATAAAATCAACCGTGACAGACCTGAACTTGATTTTTACGGTAATTGATAGGATAAATATAGGTCTTCATTTGTTGTCGTGCGTGCAAAATCACATGACCCTTCCTTCCGGTCGAAACCGGAAGTGCCTTATAATTTAAAAGTAGAAAAAGATTTGAACTTGCTTTCAGCGATGTTAGTCCTTGGCCAGGCTGAACTTTTCAAAAATGTTAGCCGTGACGACATAAAATATTCGAGCGCCCTCTAGCGGCAGGTTGAAAAGTGTTCAAAATGAACTTTCAGTCGATGTGTGTGGCGAAGTTTGCGGTAATCACTTTATAATTGATATATATGATGACCTTCATGCAGGCAACACGTGTGCGAGGGCTCAGATTGATGACGTCATCAGACCGGAAGTTGCAATGAAAAGACCTTTAAACCTTAAAAAGTCGCTGAAAAAACAACCGTGACAGATATATTTCAGATTTTTGCTTCAGATAGCACAGTTGACATAGCTCTCGAGCTTTCTGATAATGACGTCACGATGACGTCATCAAGTATCAGATTACAAGCAATCAAAGATTTCTTGATTTAATGTTTGAAAATCAATATAAAATCAACCGAGAGAGATCTGATTTTGCTTTTTACGGGAATTGATGGAATAATGCAGGGTCTTCATTTTTGATATTACGTGCAAAATCACATGACCCTTCCTTCCGGTCCAAACCGGAAGTGCCTTATAATTTAAAAGTGGAAACAGATTTGAACTTGCTTTCAACGATGTTAGTCTTTGGCCAGGCTGAACTTTTCAAAAATGTGTGCGGTGACGTCATAAAATATTCGAGCGCCCTCTAGCGGCAGGTTGAAAAATGTTTAAAATTGACTTTCAGTCGATGTGTCTGCCAAAGTTTGCGGTAATCACTTTATAATTGATATATATGATGACCTTCATGCAGGCAACACGTGTGGAAGGGCTCAGATTGATGACGTCATCAGACCGGAAGTTGCAATGAAAAGACCTTTAAACCTTAAAAAATCGCTGAAAAATCAACCGTGACAGATATATTTCAGATTTTTGCTTCAGATGGCACAGTTGACATAGCTCTCGAGCTTTGTGATAATGACGTCACGATGACGTCATCAAGTATCAGATTACAAGCAATCAAAGATTTCTTGATTTAATGTTTGAAAATCAATATAAAATCAACCGAGAGAGATCTGATTTTGCTTTTTACGGGAATTGATGAAATAATCCAGGGTCTTCATTTTTGATATTACGTGCAAAATCACATGACCCTTCCTTCCGGTCCAAACCGGAAGTGCCTTATAATGTAAAAGTGGAAATAGATTTGAACTTGCTTTCAACGATGTTAGTCTCTGGCTAGGTTATACTTCACAAAAAAAATACCGGTGACGTCATAAAACATTCGAGCGCCCTCTAGCGGCAGGTTGAAAAATGTTCAAAATGAACTTTCAGTCGATGTGTGTGGCGAAGTTTGCGGTAATCACTTTATAATTGATATATATGATGACCTTCATGCAGGCAAGACGTGTGCGAGGGCTCAGATTGATGACGTCATCAGACCGGAAGTTGCAATGAAAAGACCTTTAAACCTTAAAAAATCGCTGAAAAATCAACCGCGACAGATATAATTCAGATTTTTGCTTCAGATAGCACAGTTGACATAGCTCTCGCGCGTTCTGATAATGACGTCACGATGACGTCATCAAGTATCAAAGATTTCTAGATTTAATCTTTGAAAATCAATATCAAATCAACCGAGAGAGATCTGATTTTCATTTTACGGGAAGTGATAAGATAATCCAGGGTCTTCATTTTTTATATTACGTGCAAAATCAAACCGGAAGTTCCTTTTTATTTGAAAGTGAAAGAACTTTCAGTCGATGTGTTTGGCGAAGTTTGCGGTAATCACTTTATAATTGATATATATGATGACCTTCGTGCGGGCAACACGTGTGCAAGGGCTCAGATTGATGACGTCATCAGACCGGAAGTGACAATGAAAAAAAAAGAATTTCCTTAAACAATTGCTGAAAAATCTAGCGTGAGAGATATAATCTTGATTTTTTTCAAATGGCACAGTAAACATAGGTCTCCAGCTTTCTTGTAATGACGTCATGATGACGTCATTGGGTATCAGATTACAAGCAATAAAACATTAATTTTTTTAATCTTTAAAACTCGGTATAAAATCAACCGTTAGAGACCTTATCTTACTTTTTACGGGAATTGATAGAGTAATACTAGGTCTTCATTTTTTTATATTGAGTGCAAAATCACGTGACCCTTCCTTCCGGTCCAAACAGGAAGTGCCTTATAATTTGAAATTGGTAAAAGATGTGAACTTGCGTATAGTCTCCGGCAAGACTGCTTTTCAAAAAATGTTACCAGTGACGTCATAAAATACTCCAGCGCCCTCTAACATGAGCTCAATCCGTCATCCGACTCAAAACAAAATAATCAAAAACCAATCCGTTTTATTGGGTATAGTTCAGTGCACATTCATTCTGTGCTTCTTTCGATTGTTCAAATCAAAATAAACCACATATGCATCTTTTCTCTAATGTATTTCAGTGTCAAACATTCGACCAGACGTCACCCCACGACAGCAGGAAGCAAGGCCTTCTGCTCAAGAGTACATAATTTGCTTTAGAAATATTACATTGGTGTTTTCATGTTTTATGTTTTTCCTAATCATTTCTTTCAACAAATGTACCTCTTAATACTGTACTTTCCTTATCCGTAAATTAAAAAAACAGACAAAGCCCAACACCGTGTGTTTGTATTCAAACTCTAGTTATATTATTATTATTATTATTATTATAATGACGTAAAACGAAGGTGTTTCAATTCTTTAGAAATCTTTCGAATGTATAGTCATGCAAGAGGGCGTTGTTTTGTTTGGTAATAAAGGAACTCCTTCTCAACAGGGGAAAACGGCAGTACAAACGTCATTCTTACAAAATAGCAAGTAAAACCATGTTTGTTAGAAATAGATTCTAAACAGTAGCGTAAATCCGTGTCGGCGAGTGGTATGATGGGGATGGCGAGTTGGGGGATGGGGATGACCAATATCCTGACCGACCAAAGAAATTCGAAAGGGGGGGGGGGGGGGGGGGGGGGGACACAATATTACACTAAGGGGCGCTGTTCATAATACAAAGGTCTGGTTACCCTATGTAGGCTGTGTACATCTTAATGCAAATTCACACTTATGTCCCTATGCCTGACAACACAACGGTGCATTTAAAGTTTGCGTGTTTGTTTTCCGTTTTTAACATTTTGACTGTTGGAAAGTTGCAAGATAACCTCGAAATCAGCATTTTAATTCACACCACACAAATCGAAGGGGGGGGGGGGGTGTTATGATCAAATGGCCCATCCCCCCTGGTCGAAAAGTGGGGATATATACCCGCATCTCCGGTGATTTACGCCCTTGATTCTAAACGAGCTATTTAATATCGAACATGGAACCTATTTAAAGGAAATGTAACAACATTTCCATTTTTGTGTGTTTGTGATGACATCATGCTTTGCGTCATCAATATGAAAGTTCGCACGAATGTAAAATCTAATGTTTCTATTTACTCCATAGATTTGCTACAGATGACCCGAAAATTTGTAGCGACGTGGAAATAACGCTGTCCTACATGTATTCATTCATAAATATCCTATTTCACGGTTTCCTCTAAACATGTGGTTTGCTTTCTGCGCAGGTTGTATTCGTCATGCGTAACCCCAAGGACATTGCCGTATCACTGTGGCATTTCACGGTTCAAATAAAGCTTGACCCCAAGTGTGAAGACTGGGATTACTTTTTCCAGCAGTATTTGGCAGGAGAAAGTAAGTGAAACCAATCCCCAGTCCCCAACTATACCAGATATCACAAGGGAAAGGTTTTAAAGCAAATTTGAGAAACGCAGCAAACTCTCGATTGTGCATTTTCCCAACCAGTTTCCCCGCCGATTCTTCTCGGTAATAAAGTTAGTAAAACCTGACATGCATAAAACTATTACAATCACAATGTGTTCGTGTTTTCCTGTGGCAAATTTCCTCCTGCTTTAGCTTTGTTTTTGTTTGTTTGTTTGTTTGTTTGTTTGTTTTAAAGTTTTTTAGGACAAGGCTCAGTTGCGTAGAAATAAGCTCATACTGAGACTTAACTTGATGTGTTTTTTCTGGCAGCCATGTATGGGTCGTGGTTCGATTATACGCTGACATTTTGGAACAAACATCGAAACGACAAAAACTTCCTCTTCGTGAAGTACGAGGATATGAAGGAGGTTGGTATAAAATGGAAAGGAAGACAAATGTTTTACATTAATTGATTCTGCTATAAATTACATGGGTAAGAAGACGTACTTTTTGTGAAAAGGGGTACCAGTAAGAAGATGTTACAATAATGTACTATTAATTTTATTAAATTTATGAATACGCTGTGTTTTCTACCTGGTAGAATTCCAAAGTCCACCTGGGACGGCAGGTTGGTATAGTTTGACTTTTAAAAAAATAAGGGGAAAGGGTTTGGAAAAATATGGAAAAAATTGTCAATGCGCTTTCCAGATTTTGGTTTGTAACAGAACATCAGGCGATTATGGTAGTGTCTTTGATCACGACAATAAATTGATGGTAGTTTCAAGCCGTATTCTTTCGGTCTTATTAGCCTGATTTGTCTTTATTATTGAAGGTTTTTGGGGGTGGTTGGGCTGGAGTGGGGCGCGGTTAACTGTCGTTGTCATGAAGGTCAACCCTGCATGTTGAAATAATTGTGGATGGCCACGCACAATTATGTCAACATTTGTCATTAATCCTGTTATGGCCGTGTGTCCGCATTTCTTTTACACGGGCTCTATGAATTTCATCCTGAATCCGTCTCTTTCCCTCTCAGGACCTCAAGGGAGCTGTCATTCAAATTGCTGACTTCCTTGGCAAACCTCTCTCAGAGGATGCCATCAAACGCGTTGTTGAATTCAGCAGTCTTAAGAACATGAAGCAGCGTTTTGATGGTGTCCCTAGAACAGGAGAAAGAAAAGAAGCCCCGCCTCCAACTTCACAAGCAGCTGATGGAAGTGCGCCCTCTCGTTCCCGTACCCGGATTGGAGCGCCACCAATAATAAGAAAAGGTACAGTTGTCAGTGTGACCAGTTGGGGCCTTTAAGACCGTGTACACCTCTTTAAGCGGTTGAAGAAGTTGAGTAATTAAGCTCACTGTACACCATTTTCATGTGACGACACTAGTCCATATTAAACCGCCAAGAGTAGTGATTGTAATGAAGGGCGTATGGTATTCAATATCATACATGTACTATGATCAGTCCAATGTGGTTCACGCGGCCAAGGTGGCATTTTGGTTAATGGAGTAACAACCTTTACGTGTGATTCTCATTGCTTTTTGTAGGGATCATTGGTGACTGGAAGTCCAAACTCACCGTCGCACAGAATGAAGCTTTTGACGCTCTGTACCAAGAGAAAATGGTGGGATCTGGGCTTAAGATACAATTCGAATGAAACAGAGTCTGCGTAGATAAAGCGGATATTTAGATGAAGCTGACTGATAAAAGTGAAGCCTTAGAATTATTTCAATAAAGTCACCCAATACAAGGATAAAAGCCACTCTAGGTAAAAGGACTGCAACAGATCGTGGGGTTGGCTACATTTTAGGTTCCCAGCACTACCATAATTGGCATTGCACTCAAATTCATGAAGCCATCACCGCTCAATGTGTATTCCACACTAATTATGGCGTCTAAAGACTGTTCAAGTTGAATTGGGGATGTGTTTGGGAGTATGATGACCCCTCCCCACCTCTGGACAGGCAGGATTTGCTTACAGAAAATGCACAACACCCTATTTTTACAAAATTCCTCCTAAAACATTGGGTAGGATTGTAAAGTGGGCAGAAATATCACAATGGAAAAGCCTGGAATTTGCATATCTTCATAATGAGCCTGTCAAATTCAATTAAAGGAACATTCACCTAATTACTAACCTAGAGGTACAGCCTGCGCCTATATCATCAGGGCTTGCATTTGATTTAATATCCCGTAGATCCTCTGGCTAATATAGTACAAGTGATTCACAAGACCAGAGTACTTTTTCAAGACCAGGTTCATAAAGTATGTTCAGTCACATGTTCTGGTAATCTGACTTTACCAAAAAGTTGGTGATCGTCCCCGCTAGCCCCTAGGAAAAAAAACCGGCCCCCAGTTTGTTTTAAATTTTTATTATGTAAAAAAATCATTAAAACGGCCTTTTCAACATTCTTTTACAGCGTCGCGTAAAACTATAATGTCGCGGTAGATTGGTCCCCTATCCGTGTATTGTGCCATCCGCTTGAACCCTTTTAGGCCATCAGCCTCGGTCCAAAAATTGGGCCACCGGTATCAAATGATCGAGAGGAGTAATGCTCATAGCGATTTTTGGCAAGTGTATGCACACCTAGAGTTGGAAAATGTGTGATGGCATTGCAGCGTGATGGGTAAAACCAATTCAAAACATTAAAATCACACAAACCCTGTGTTTTATAGTGGTTTGGGTGGTTTTTGTAAATTATGCATCTGTGAGACTGTGACCTGAGTAAAGAAACAAAATCATTTTGAGGAGAAGCAATTCTTCATTTCATATTTTGCCATGTCAACAAAACTATATTGAATATATACATTGTATATACATGTGCATTTTTTACCTGGACGATTAAAAAAAAATGAGAAACTTGACCTCAACTTCCGATTAGTCTGTCACACATGAAGCAAGATATGGAGCAAAGGTAACCACCCCCCCCCCTCTTTTGTGTTGGTCATTGTGTTTCCGGAATCTCAGGAATTCTTTGCAGAAATCTAGGGGGATGTATTAGGTAACAATAGTTTGGAGTGTGTATATAGGGTGTGGGGACATAAGGGGGGTGGGGTACCCTGATGCCCCATATCGTGCTGGGTGTCATTCAGGTTGCTGTGGGTACATATGCTGCACGATATGGGGCAGAGGGAACCCCCCCCCCCCTCTTTTGTGTTGGTCATTGTGTTCCCGGAATCTCAGGAATTCTTTTGAGATGTCTAGGGGGGATGTGTTATAGTCTGGAGAGTGCATAGGGTATAGGGACAAAAGGGGGGTACCCCTCTGTCCCATATCGTGCTGGGTATAAGGTAAAGAGTGACATCAAGGGTGATTGGTGAATTCTTCTTGTTTTTGGCCCGCAGCATATCCGTGAGTGGTTGTAACACTTCTGCGCAGTTAGGCTCAAAACGCCTGTAGAAGTTCACGAATCCCAGAAATTCACGCAGTTTGCGGAGTGACGTAGGCTCATGAAAATCACTGACGATCTGTAACTTCTCTGGTAAGGGGCGGTTGCCATGCCCCTCCCCTTGATGGTTGCTCTTCTCCAATAATTCTTTCTTTAAAAATATCTTGATCACTTTACCCCCCCCCCCCCCCCACCACACCATCCCCCTTTTATGATAAATTTTCTCCAACTAAATACTAGTTAATCTTCTCTAACGTTTCCTTCTAAAAATTATCCCCCTCCCCTTGTTGGTTGCTCTTCTCCAATAATTCTTTCTTAAAAAAATATCTTCCTCACCTTACCCCGCCCCCCCCCCCCCATCCCACCATCCCCCTTTCATGATTAATCTTCTCCAACTAAATACTGGTTAATCTTCTCCAACGTTTCCTTCTAAAAATTACCCCTCCCCTTGATGGTTGCTTTTCTCCAATAAATCTTTCTTTAAAAATATCTTTCTCAATTTACCCCCCACCCCACCATCCCCCTTTTATGATTAATCTTCTCCAACTAAATACTGGTTAATCTTCTCCAACATTTCCTTCTAAAAACTTTCCCCCTCCCCGTGTTGGTTGCTCTTCTCCAATAATTCTTTCTTTAAAAAAAATCTTCCTCGCCTTACCCCCCCCCCCCCCATCCCACCATCCCCCTTTCATGATTAATCTTCTCCAACTAAATACTGGTTAATCTTCTCCAACGTTTCCTTCTAAAAATTACCCCTCCCCTTGATGGTTGCTTTTCTCCAATAAATCTTTCTTAAAAAATTTCTTTCTCAATTTACCCCCCACCCCACCATCCCCCTTTTATGATTAATCTTCTCCAACTAAATACTGGTTAATCTTCTCCAACATTTCCTTCTAAAAACTTTCCCCCTCCCCGTGTTGGTTGCTCTTCTCCAATAATTCTTTCTTTAAAAAAGATCTTCCTCACCTTACCCCCCCCCCCCCCCATCCCACCATCCCCCTTTCATGATTAATCTTCTCCAACTAAATACTGGTTAATCTTCTCCAACGTTTCCTTCTAAAAATTACCACTCCCCTTGATGGTTGCTCTTCTCCAATAAATCTTTCTTAAAAAATATCTTTCTCAATTTACCCCCCACCCCACCACCCCCTTTCATGATTAATCTTCTCCAACTAAATACTGGTTAATCTTCTCCAACGTTGCCTTCTAAAAATTTTCCCACTCCCCTTGATGGTTGCTCTTCTCCAATAATTCTTTAAAAAGATATATCTTCATCACCTTACCCCCCACCCCACCATCCCCCTTTCATGATTAATCTTCTCCAACATTTCCTTTTAAATAATATCCTCCTCCCCTAATAATTCCTTCTAAAAAATTACCCAACCCACCACACACACCCCCCCCTTCTTTATGGTTAATCTTCTCCAACTTTTCCTTCTATAATATATTCTACTCCCCTTGATAGTTGGTCTTCTCCAATAATTCCTTCTAAAAAATACCCCCCAACCCCTACCCGACCCCCCTTTTTGTATAGTTAATCTTCTCCAATAATTCATTTAATTTAATTTAAAAAAATATATAATATATACCATATATAACCTTAATAAGGTTAATTATTACTATTTCTCAGAATTACGTGGAGCTTGATTTTTTAAGCTCATTACACCGCTTCAACTATTCCACTACCTCGACCTTCGATATCTACGGTTACCACCAACACCACCTCACAGCATACCATCTAGCTCCATAAATACTTCAATCTATACCAACATATACCACCGTCCTCTACAGTTGTCCACCATCCACCACGTTTTTCATCGGATTCTCCTACACCATCATCCTCAACAGCAAATCTCCTTTTACCACGTTAATTCATGTGATTATCATACAAAATTTATTTTAACCATTATATTATTGTTTGTGAATATATACTTATTAATTTATTTTACTAGATTAAGTAATTAATCATTCTTTTTTAAGAAAAAATATACCCTTTAGATTACTTTTCCTGTGTTATTTTACTAATTTTTAAATCATAATTTTATATATTATTACAATTAAGCTCAACTTTATACTTCAAACCAAAATACAACCCTCTATTTCAATTGATATAACAGTTAAATCCTGATAAAACAAATCATATTTATATTTTAATACATGTACCATTTTATTCTAAATATTTTAAGTGTTCCATTATTATTATTATTATATATATTTTTTATTTTATTTTCTTTTGAGATGTCTAAGGGGATGTGTTAGGTAAGAATAGTCTGGAGAGTGTATAGGGTATAGGGACAAAAGGGGGGTACCCCTCTGTCCCATATCGTGCTGGGTATAAGGTAAAGAGTGACATCAAGGGTGATTGGTGAATTCTTCTTGTTTTTGGCCCGCAGCATATCCGTGAGTGGTTGTAACACTTCTGCGCAGTTAGGCTCAAAACGCCTGTAGAAGTTCACGAATCCCAGAAATACTGAAATCATCCTCTTTCACTTATAAAACATTCGTGAAAATCTACAATAAACAATGTCTCATTCTAGACAAGTACATTTATTTATTTATTTATTTATTTATTACATTTCTTTACCCAGGGTGTGCCCAAACAGTTTAAAACTGGTTTCCATTGGGGCCCTGCATATTATTAGTTAAAACTGAATATTTACACATTCATGTATTTAAACAAATACAGTAATGTTTACACAAATAAATATATTTTCGGTTAACTTTTCAACTCTTCAGAAGCCTATTGCCGATTTACGGGATGGGCGAAAAACCCGCGAAAAAAAAAACTTTTAGGGTGAAAAACAAGGGGAAATTCCCATCCGGCTCCAAAGTATTTTGGCAACCAAGTTTATAACTCCGCAGATCAGCGTAAATGACAGAAATATCACCGATAGATGGCTTTACGTAGCTCCGATTTAAATGTACTTAAGGAGTTTATGGTTCTCATTTGTTCAGGCAGATTATTCCATATACTGGCACCACTCACAGCGAAACTTGTCACGTAGCATTCCTTTTTGGCGAAAGGAACTTTCAGTGCCATTTGGGTCGATTGTCGTGTTTCACGAATCACTGTAAGTGGTGTGAACAGATTTGTCATGTACAAAGGAGTCATTTTGTTAAGGCTTTTGAAAACAAGGATAGCCTTTTTGGACTGAACTCTTTCTTTAAAAGGAATCCAATTTAGTCTGGCAAACATATCAGCTGAGGGGGTGAGGGAGGTACATTTAAGGATTATCCGTGCGGCTCTTTTGAGACATTTGTTGAGGGTATTGTCGTGAGATATGTACCTTCCTCCCCACACCGTACAGCAATACTCTAAAGATGGCATAACTAAACTTACAAAGAGTGTGTGCAGGCTGCTTTGGGGAACGTAATCACGAATTCTGTTTAACACACCCAATTTAGACGAAACAGTCTTCCTTACGTATTCAACATGTGTACCCCAACTTAATGTTTCATCAACAACTACACCCAAGCATTTACAAGATTTCACTTTTTCGATATCCTTATCAGCAATGCACACATTCAGGTCGACGTTGGATATTTTCTGCCTTGAACCAATAAGCATACATTTGGTTTTGTTGGCATTTAATGCTAGTTTGTTTCTTTGGCACCAGTTGTGAATACTAGCAAGAGCTACATTTAAGTTCCTTTCTATTTCGTTAATACTAGAGGAGCTACAAGTTAACGTGGAGTCATCTGCATACATAAATAAGTTGCAATTTTTGGGTATACAGGATGGAAAATCACTACTATAAACAATGAATAAAAGTGGCCCTAAGATCGACCCTTGTGGAACGCCTATGTCTATGGGCAAGACCTTCGATATTGTGCCCTTAATATTTACAGACTGACTACGACCGTCTAGGTACGACTTAAACCAATTAATTCCAGAAGATGACAAATTCAGCTTCTTCAATTTGCCTAGTAGGATTACATGATCCACAAAATCAAAAGCTTTACTGAGATCTATGAACACGCTACCTGTAACTTCACCTTGCTCCATAGCCTCAAAACACTTGTTTGTTAAATCGTGTAGAGTGCTTTCAGTTGAGTGCAAGGGTCTAAATCCCGATTGGCAACATTCCCAAACTACACAATCTACAACAAACAGTTAACCTAGAAATACAGATAAAAAACAATCTAATATCTAGTAGCCAATACGCAGACATCCAAGCACAAACTCTCATAAATAACTTAGAAGAACTAATCAAAGACAACATTAAACAACTTAACATGCTCACTACGGAACTCAACACTGCATATGAAACAGATATGCACGAACTTAGATCTGCAAAACCCCCCAACTACAAATCACGTGCCAAACAGCTTTCTATAAACTACAAAATAGCAATCTCACTCATTAACAAACGCAATACATACACAACAACCTTATAAAAGAAAAAGTTAAAACAAAGCAGACATACAAATATGTATAACGCCTACACACAAGAGTAAAAAAGTTCCATAACTTCACAAACTAAAAAATCTCAACAAACATCGAACAACTTCTCAACAAAGGACCTTCATTCATTCCTACTAACCCACAAGAACATGACACAACCAACAAACACAAACTCCACCAAACCATAGTCACTACACTAAAAACGCTAATTCGAAAAGACATCAATGCATCACATTCATGCAAATATAACACTAACTACAGAGATACATTTACATTGAAAAAAAAACCAAAAAACTTAACCAGCTACTTGCTAATCCTAACACACAAAAACACATTCGAATATGTACAAAACACTGTAGAAGAGTCCATAAAACAACCATACAACACTATCAAAACAAACGCAAACACATTACACATTACGATGCATGACATTCAACAACTCAAACAACTGGCTTCAGACAAAGATATTATAATAAGAATAGCTGACAAAAACATGGGAATTTGTGTTAATCACACTTACTGGTACATACAAGAATATAAAAGACAAATTAACTGCAACACATATTCTTATATTAACACATTCAACACTAACACTATTAACCAACTCATCCAAAAAGCACATTCAGATTTATCCACAATTTTCAAAAACGAATCACTGCCAACCGTAGCAGAATCTAATTACATTAAAATCCTAAAACACATTCAATCCAACAAAATCAAACTCCCTTCAATGGACCTCCTCCCCAAAGTTCACAAACTAAAACACACACCTAACGTGTGTCTAATGAATTATCACTCAAAGGACGACCAATAATCACCGCACACAGCTGGGTAACTTCACCCATTTCAAAATTGTTAGGGTATCATTTGAACATTTTAATTAGTAGATTTGAAGACAAATTCCTTGAACAAAATTTCCAATGGCCTATTATTACAAATTCACAACAGTTAATAGAATCTCTCCAAACACTAAGCATTAATTATCACGACGACATCTCATTAATCACATTTGATTTCGAAAGCTAATTATACACCAACATTGCCACATTAGACATTTATGAGTCCCTCTTCAAAATGACATCATTGTTAGAATATCCTTATGATTTTTACACATACTTCAAACTTTTACATAACTTTTACATAACGAATACAGCAACTTCAGGATAGGACAATACATCTTCAAATAGAATCATGGAATACAAATAGGGTCATATCATTCCGCACAACTTGCAAATCTAATTTTAGTATTCAGAGAATATACTTTTTACACACACTACAAAAATATTAACATTTTACTTTTTTACAGATACATTGACGATGGGATTATAATTATGCGAAACACAAAAGAATTCAATCACACCAATCTTATAGAAATACTCGCAAAAACATACCCACAATCGATACCAATCAAATTCAGCATCAACAAAAAAATCATAAACTTTTTAGATTTATACATAGCCATCAATCATTACACTCTGCAATATAACAATTTACATTATTACATATATCAAAAACCCTTTCAAAAATGTACTTATGTTAATTTTAATTCAAACCACATTCCCCCTATTTTGTCAAGCATTATTAAAGGAGAATGCAATATATATATAAGACTCATAGCGAATACAAACGCATCATCCAACTCTTCACGATCAGATTAATTAATTGCGGCTTTAAGAAATTATTCATCTCCAAACACCTACCTCCATTCATAAAATCACCAACACACAAAACAATAAAAATGTATTTAAAAATCATACATTGCAAATTGAGATATAATAAAACAACAAATTGTAATTTCCATACACAAAGAGTACTCAACAAATACAAACATTTAATAAATAACAAATATACATTCTCATTCAACTACACAAATGATACCAAACTGAAACAAGTAATTTGTTACATAAACGCATTCAGCATTCTTTCAAACCGATCTAAACAGAAAGATGATTTCAATAAGTCTAAACCCTGAATTCCTTGGCCCAAGTATATAATCCATATCTCTACATAAACACCACCCCCCCCCCCCCTCTTTTAAAATTATGTTCATACATTTGTAAATTATATTTTTATTTTGTATTTCTGTTATAGAATGAGCCTGATGGATAGAATAATTAAAGAAGTCTTCGGAATCAGAAGCAATTACAAAGAAAAGAAAGAAAAAAACTGACAGGTTACTTATTAAGAAACGATACCATTAAAACTGCTCAAATGGCCCGCCTACTTGATTGCACTGCATGCTGCAGAGGGCCTTGCTATTTTTGTGATCATTATTCAATTAATTTCCATCTTCAAAAATGAATTATCTTTAATCGACATTCAATAATTTTTTTCTTTCTATAACTAAACTAAAATAATACCAAATTTCGCACTATTATAGCACAAGTTACAAGTTATTTACTTTGTCTTCATAGGATTAAATTAAATTATCCCTAACCCCTTTGATTATTATATACAATCACAATGATATTATTGAATTTAACATAATTAAGTTTTATAGGTATTTACCTTGTTTCTATTTTACAGACTATTCAATAGATTATTTAAACGTGCATTTTATTTCTAATTCATTTTTGAGATCAGGAATTTCCAATCAAAACAACATGTTAACTCCTCCAACTACTAAGTTGACCTAAAAAAACGAATTTGAAACAGCACACACTCCTTAACTGTTTTTCTTTTATTAACACTGATCTTGTGTAATAGTATAATATGCTACTAGCCCAACTATTGATACAATTTGTACTTATAAATTAACCCGATATTGACATATAACCAGATTTTATTTGTATAAGAATATTAAGACAAACTATTGATTATAGTTATTTTAATTATATTTTTCCTCCTTTTAATAATTATCATTATACATCCTTGTCAACATTATATAATTTGTAATCAATACCGTTGTCTTCATATAATTGTTTTATATGGATACATGAACCATATAAGTTATTAAAATTCATTGAAACATATATGCAGACTCTTCCTATACTTATTCCTTCAAAAAACATTTTAAAAAATTAAAAAAATTAAAATATATAATAATAATAAAATAAATAAATACAAAAATTAATACTTTTTTTACTTTTTCAAGGAGAACTCTATTGCAAAATTCCTTGAACAATATATACATGTATATACAAACATAAAAGAATTATAAAGAAATACATTCAGTAACTTTAAAGTAATCAGTGAAACATGTACAACGTCACCGAGGCTGGCCTATTGGCTGTATACTACTGCCAAACCGGCCAACCACGGTGACGAAGTAATAAAACAAACATGTAAACCAGATGAAAAACATTAACAGTACATTGTATTTAACAGAAATAAATTTAACATATGAAAACAGATAAAAAAACATGCTGTCCCGCCAAGTTGCTACCGTCGGAAGCTGGATACCCCAAGTCCTTCCGACTAAGGGTAGCAACAAGGCAAAGGACAACATTTAGAAACAATAATAATCAAAGATAAAGAGGGGAAGGGGAGGATAGAGGGTAGTGGGGGGTAAGGGGAGGAGGAAATGGGGGCCCACTGGCGTCTGGATGTGGGCACCTCGTGCCCACTGCGAGCAGGCCCTAGTTGAGAAATGGTCATGCCACCGGGGTGGGCGGTGAAAGTACACCACGTCCCGCCTGGAAGGGGCGGCGACTACCCACGCACCGGTGACCTGGGGAGGGAGGGGGGGGGGGGGAGGGATTTTTAACTATATTACATGAATTTACTTCTTGTAATTAAATCGACCACGTCAGCTCGTTATTGTCGTAAGAGAAGAGAGTATCGTTAATGGACCATTTGGTAAAAAGAAAACCGTTAAGGGAGTTGTTGAAAGAAAAGTAGGAAAATTCGAGATGTCGGTGAAGCCATATTAGTCCATGGGCCAGACCAGATATCGGTACCACCTAAGGTGGCAAAACATTACGGGTGCCAAATGCTTTGTAGGATCGACCTAAGTACAAAAACATGAGATAGCATCTCCAAATGAGTAACTTAGTCTCTCTTTTTTCTTAGTTTTGTGTTTTGCCATTAAGTTACATTATAATAGCATTCTACATGTATGAACATCCCTTAGTATATGGGTTGGGCTAATATTGATTACGCTGTTATTGCACGTGATGTATGACAATAAAATAAAGACAAGCAGTTGGTGAACAATAAAACTTATTCCAGTAGTGCATGTTGATTGTTGCAATCAATTTTGTTTCCGGGGTGGGGGGGGGGGGGGGGGGGTGGGGTGGGGGGGGGGGGGGGGTTGGGGGGTGGTGGTATGTTGGTATGTTACAGTACTCTGGCTTGACAACTTATAGATATGCACTATTTCAGTGCTTTCCGCTGAACTATACAACAAAGCATAATGTTGTAATTGCGAATTAATCAACTGTATCCTAACCTAATTGCTAAGGATTTATGTAGTAAGCTCATTCTGACTGGGCTTAAAAAGTGGGCATTTACTACCACTAAGCTACCACCCTGGGATTGCTATCACATCAATTTATCATCCTTAGACATAGACCTTTCAAAAAAATGTTATTAGATTTTGCCACCTCAGGTGGTACCAATATTAAGTGAAATTTTTGCCTCTGGCCCATGGACTATATTAGAAGGGGGTCAGAGGAATTGGAAGTTCGATATAACCAGTAGACTAATTATGAGATAGTTGGCCAGGCGGACGGCCTCCTTACTCCGCGTCGAGGCGTGGGGGATCAGAGCCCAGTAGAAGTCGAAGTGGAGATCCAGGTCGGGTAGGTATAGGTAGAAGACGAGAGAGTAGATCTTGTAGACGTATGAGAGCGGGCTGGATGGACGGACACAGGATGAAGAGATGCTAGATGGAGCCTCCCTCGCCGCACCACCCACAAGACGGAGAGATGGCAGGGTTGAGGTGATGGAGGACTTGAAGAGAGGGTAGAACGTTGTGAAGGAGTTTGAATTGAACGTCCCCTTCTTTCTTGGATGTAGGGAATTGGTACACGCACTTCCAGGCGATTCTCCGAGTCGGTGGAAGGACACCGAGGCGATGCCAGTCGGTGTCGTCAGAGTTGTTGCATAGTCCCTGATTGAAGTGCGTGTATACAAAGATTTTAAAGAGGCAGTGAGGGCATCGGTGTCGTGATTGTAGGTAACGAGTCCAGGGGGAAGAGCGTGCAGGCAGATGGTCCAGGATGGCGGGGTCGTGAAGAAATCCAGAAGAGTCAAAGAGCGAAGGGAAAGATAACGTGGTGCAGGCGAGAGAGGTTCTGTCGGAGAGCTCGAAGAGAGGGCGGACGGAGGTTTGAAGAAGATGACGGCAGAAGGGCTGAAGCTGGTATCCAGGCGCCGGTAGAGGAGTGAAGAAGATGCTTTACGACCCTGATCCCACCGGCCAGGAGTTGGGTTTGGAAGGCCGTACCGCCCGGTAAATTTGAAGAGAACAAGGGGTGAATGATTGTCAAATTGCTGTCGTGGTCGATAGAGTCAGCGGGCGTGTCGATTCGAGCCCCGAGGGTTCTCCAAGCACGCAGGACCTCACCGTAAAAGCAGGAGAGACTGGTGAGGAAGTTTGTTTCGATTTCAAGAAAGAAGATTTGATAGTCAAAATTTAGTTTTTTGTAGCGGCGAAGGTTGTACGAGACGAGAGAAAAAGAGGGATGGGGTATCGGATTGAAGGTAACGTTGAACAAGTTTAAATTTAGATGTGAGGCTGCGTGCTTTATTTTTACATTCAGACCAGTTTTTTTGCGTGTACGTGTCGTTATTTCCGAGGTGAACTCCAAGAAATGTCAACCCCTGGTTATTCCACTGAAAACCCAGGGGTGCCTCGGTTCGTCCGGTCCAACATCCGGCCCACAATCCCTTGGATTTTTGAAAATTAAGGGTGGCAGCAGAAGATCTGTGGAACAGGTCGTACACCCCTTCAAGTGTTTTAAAGCCCTGATCGGAGGTGATAAAGACAGTGACATCGTCTGCATAAGCAGAGACCGAGCAGTAAATATTTGTATCCGGCAGAAGAAAACTATGACCGGAAAGTCTTTGACGTAAGGTGTTGAGAAAGGGTTCGATTGCTATTGAGTACAGTAGCCCCGAGAGCGGACAACCCTGGCGAATGCCTTTATCGAAAGAAAAGGATGCGGTTAAAGAACCGCAAACCTTCAGGTAGCTCTCGGCGCTACTGTACAAAAGGTTAACGTAAGAAAGGAATTTGTCCCCAAATCCCACGGCTCTCATTACGTTAAATATGTAGCCGTGGTCAACGTTGTCAAAGGCTTTCCTGTGATCAAGGTTGACCACGGCTAAAGGTAGGTCATTAAAGTTACAATGTTCCATTACGTCACGGATTAGATTAAGATTGTCATAAATGGTACGTGCGGGAGTACAATAGGATTGAGTCCTCCCGTACGACCGAATTAATACATTGTTTAAGCCTGTTAGCAAGCAACTTGGCAAAGATTTTATAGTCGGCGTTTAGAAGGGATACGGGGCGCCAGTTGGAGATATCGAGGGGGTCGCCCTTTTTGGGGATGAGGGTTATAACGGCTTTGTGAAAAGAGGCGGGGATGGTGTCAGATTGAATTGAGGAATTTAAGACTTCAAGGAGATCGGGCTTCAGCAGCTGCCAAAAGGAGAGGAAAAATTCAGAGGTGGATTAAAATGATATGATAAAAACTAAAACACAGAAAATGTACAAAACACAGAAAATGTACAAAACTTATAAACATTAAAAACATAAAACAATACACGTTTAAACAACTGAAATACAAATAAAACGACCTCAAATATAAAAAGTACTAAAATTGTTGTTATAAAATACCGGTGCATTCGTACTGAATTTACATGAGGAACGCTTTCATGGATGATTTAAAACTGGCAAGAGATGTAGCTGCTTTCACCGACTGATCAAGGCTATTCCAAACAGAAATTCCAGTGACGAACGGGCAGTGTCTTAAGCATTCTGTTTTTAATTTTGGTGTGACAAGTGAACTCATTGTATGCCTGGTGTTGTAATTGTGAATCTTGTTAGTTTGAATAAAATCATCTGTCAAATAAGCCGGTGCCAAATCGTTCAAACATTTAAACATTAAAACTGCACGGTGGTATAAAAATCTCTGATTTAAAGGCATCCATTTAAGCTTGTCACATAGTGAAATTGATTTATTGAGAAATTACTCTTTCCGCTAAACCATTTTTAAAAGAAACATAATTTTTTTATTTTGTGGCCAAACGATTATGTAATGATTGGTTCTTGACTTACCACAGAGAAACACAATTTTAGGTGAATCTGGCGAGTGGGCCTTCGGACGCCCGTGCAGTAGGCTATTCTTATTAAAATTATTTAAATTTGCGGGAAAGGAATAACTATCGGATTGGCAGTTCATTACCGTTGAGTAAATGTTTTCTCGGTGTCTTTTTGGTTTTAAAACAAAACAAAAGATTTCAGTAAGTCACGGGAACGTTTTCTTCGCGGGGTTTTCAGATATATTTTTAGAGAAAATGTTCGGAGATCGAGTTGAGGACTTGCATCTGAGACTTCCCAAGGAGAGGGCAAACTTTGCCGGCCTCGATGATTTTGAAAGTTTAAATCTTGCGAGTTATACCAGCTATTGAGAGCTGAAGGGCCCCATAAGGCCATTCTGAGATTGTTCGAGCAATTGAGTGCTCATCAGTGATCGGCCAACTCAAATTCCGAAAATCGAGCAAGCAAGGTTTTCAACATAAAGAACCAGGATCGCCAGCCGACCTGTAAGTTTTGTAATTGTATATATTCTAGTATGATCTACATTATGATGCACGATATGGGGCAGAGCGAACCCCCCCCCCCCCCCTCTTTTGTGTTGGTCATTGTGTTCCCGGAATCTCCCCTGTTCCCCCACTGATAAATGTTAGTGCCCCTGTGCCCCGATATATCGAGTGCCTTTTTTCACATCTACCCTCCACCAATACAAATGACCTTGCTACGCCTATGCACGGGGGGGGGGGGGGGGTCTAACATTTTACAGTGGGGGCACAGGGGCACTAACATTTTTCAGTGGGGGAACAGGGGGCACTATAATTTCCAGTGAGGGCACACTAGGGCCAGCAGCATGAAGGAAATCATTTTAATCTTGCGGCGATTGTGTGGTTACGGGCCCCGTTCATATAAGAGAACAAAATCCAACGAGTTAATAGGTTTTACCTGACGATTTTCCAAAATGTGCATTCGAATTTGTTAAACTTGAAATTAATCTCGCACTAATTTTGAGAACGACGTATATCCGGGTTTCATTTTCGCAAAAACTAGCATTCGATTATATTTTGCATCATTCAAATAAATGAATGTGCATAACGTTTTATTTCAACGATTACAAATGCGTGATTAGGCTTTCGGTTTGACGTATGCGTGGCCGATTATTAAGAATGTGCAATCTATTTCGCAGCAAATTGATTTGTCATTGTGACATGGCCTGAATTTAATTTTTTTCTTCATTTGTTATACTTCAAATTCGCAAATTCTGCATTCAATTTAAATACAGTATCTATACAATTCATGATACAACTTTGATTAATTAATTAATTAATCAATGTATTGTAGGCCTAATTTGATTCTTAATGTGTTTGTTCTTTTTTATTGTTGGTTCTTTGTCTTAATTGTATTTAGTTATCTATCTGTATTTCTTTTTTTGTATTTTTTTTAAATGTTAGTGCCCCCTGTTCCCCCACTGATAAATGTTAGTGCCCCTGTGCCCCGATTTATCGAGTGCCTTTTTTCACATCTACCCTCCACCAATACAAATGACCTTGCTACGCCTATGCACGGGGGGGGGGGGGGTCTAACATTTTACAGTGGGGGCACAGGGGCACTAACATTTTTCAGTGGGGGAACAGGGGGCACTATAATTTCCAGTGAGGGCACACTAGGGCCAGCAGCATGAAGGAAATCATTTTAATCTTGCGGCGATTGTGTGGTTACGGGCCCCGTTCCTATAAGAGAACAAAATCCACTTTGAAGTTATTAGACTTACCAACCTAGCTTGCGACATTAAAAACCAACAGGTATGTCGTATAGATAGAGGGCAGGGTTTCAATTTTGTGTGGGAAATTTTGGGGCAATAGAGGGCGCATTTCACAACTCAGCACCGAAACATGTACAATGTACATTGTACATGTATAACGTTAGTTTTAATTGTCAATCGGTATACTTTAAATGAGAAAACAAGTGAATGTTTTTTTTAAATACATTTTTGGAGCGCCTACCCGCCCTTTTCAGTAAATTCGTCTTTTACGTTGTAGTTTGTTCGGCACTAGTCCCAGGTATCATGAATGGCCACTGCCAGACATTTTCAGTGGTGGAGTGTGCCGGCCAGATGGTACCCCGAAATTGAGCTAGATTAGCTGGAAAGTTAATCCGATGAAACCTATTAGAATGTTCGGCATAGTCCCAGATATCACAAATGGCCACTGCCAGACATTTTCAATGGTGGGTGTAACTTGTGCCCGCCAGACGCTCCGAATGTCCCCACCCCCCAAATTGAGCTAGATCAGCTCGTGCATTAACCCGATGAAACCTACTGGAAAATGTTCAAGTACCAAGACCAAGACCCAATCAAGTCCGCCGCCTCCATCTCCCTCGAGCTCCTCATCCTCGAGCATCCCATGTAGACAGGTTCTCTCGATACCAGCGACAACGGCTTTCTAGTTCTATCGCTGGAACTGGAAACACAACATGGGCCTTCTACTTCCCAAAACTCACAAAACCACACCGACCTTACACCATCAAATTCAAACCACGACAAATTCAAACAAGTAAGATCCCTGGAAGAGAACGTCAATTGACTTTGTCCCCAGGCAATTCAGACCACTACACCAACCCCTATCCGGAAGTGAAAATACGGCACCCACACCTACATAGAGCTCTAACATTTTAGAGATCTTTCCGAGAACGCTGGGACGATCTCCAAGCAGTGGCGTAAATCCATGTCGCCGAGTAGGGGATGGGAGTTTTGGCGAGAGAGAAGGGGGAGCTGAAGACAATTATGACACTAAAGTTGCTGCTCATGATACCGTAATTTACCCTATGTATAGGGGACTTACGTCTAATGTAAAAATTATACATTTTGACTCTTGAAAGTTACAAGATAACACTGAAAGAACACCTGGCAGCAACACAATTTATTAAACTTGCCCAAATGGGGCTAAGAAATCGGCAAAACAACTGATAAGTATCCGCCACAAACAACCTTAAAAACAACCCCGATATTGTAGTCAAACAGGCAGAGGCATACATAGTCGTAGCCAGCGGGGGGGAGGGGGGGAGGGGGGAGGGGGGGGGGGGGGTAAGGGGGGTATTTACCCCCCCCCCCCCCAATATTTTCAGAGTTTTTACCCCAAAATTTCCCACACAAAATTGAAACCCTGCCCTCTATCTATACGACATACCTATTGGTTTTTAATGTCGCAAGCTAGGTTGGTAAGTCTAATAACTTCAAAGTGGATTTTGTTCTCTTATAGGAACGGGGCCCGTAACCACACAATCGCCGCAATATTAAAATGATTTCCTTCATGCTGCTGGCCCTAGTGTGCCCTCACTGGAAATTATAGTGCCCCCTGTTCCCCGACTGAAAAATGTTAGTGCCCCTGTGCCCCCACTGTAAAATGTTAGACCCCCCCCCCCCCCCCCCCCCCCGTGCATAGACGTAGCAAGGTCATTTGTATTGGTGGAGGGTAGATGTGAAAAAAGGCACTCGATAAATCGGGGCACAGGGGCACTAACATTTATCAGTGTGGGAACAGGGGGCACTAACATTTAAAGAAAATACAAAAAAAGAAATACAGATAGATAACTAAATACAATTAAGACAAAGAACCAACAATAAAAAAGAACAAACACATTAAGAATCAAATTAGGCCTACAATACATTGATTAATTAATTAATCAATCAAAGTTGTATCATGAATTGTATATGCCTAAGATACTGTATTTAAATTGAATGCAGAATTTGCGAATTTGAATTATAACAAATGAAGAAAAAAAATTAAATTCAGGCCATGTCACAATGACAAATCAATTTGCTGCGAAATAGATTGCACATTCTTAATAATCGGCCACGCATACGTCAAACCGAAAGCCTAATCACGTATTTGTAATCGTTGAAATAAAACGTTATGCACATTCATTTATTTGAATGATACAAAATATAATCGAATGCTAGTTTTTGCGAAAATGAAACCCGGATATACGTCGTTCTCAAAATTAGTGCGATATTAATTTAAAGTTTAACAAATTCGAATGCACATTTTGGAAAATCGTCAGGTAAAACCTATTAACTCGTTGCACCATACCAGACTTATACATTAAAAGCCTCTACATCAGGACTAGACCTACCTGATTCTCTTGGAATTATGCATTCCTCCATTCCTCATGAACTAAGTATTGCTTCCATGTGACTCACATGGTCTAGCGGTTAAGACATGTACTCTCAAATGCAGTTGTTGTGGGTTCGATCGTGGGTTTGAATCCAACCCGAAAAAATGACTCCTGTAGAATGCCATGGCCCAGTGGTTACGGTGTTCAACTCATGTACAATGGTGCGTGGGTTCGAACCCTGCCAAGAACATGGTGTTTGTGCCCTTGGGAAAGACACTTAACTATAATTTCCTCTCTCCACCCAGGAGTATAAATAGGTAGCTGAGAGGGTCGAGGCCAATTGAGCGCTGATATCGGCTGTCGCGTGGTCCAGGGCCTGATGAACGGGGTAATTGTAAAGCGCTTTGAGATCGTTGATACGATGGAAAGCGCTATAAGCATAACAATTATTATTTTGAAGAATTAGTTACGCGAGTAAAGTTTTTGCTATACAGTGTGAGTCAAAACAAATATATACACTTTTAAAATTGGCCATAGTTTTATTCTGTAGCAATATAGATAAGATATTTTCATATGTACTTTTAGAGTACCGGTAACTCTTCCTGCTTCTTTTGGTGACATTTTTACTGGATTAGTTTTCATGCATGACTGCACAGGAGACAATTAAGGGGATCGGGTGAAATCTGAGTTGCGCCAACTGGTCAGGGCTGGATAAGAAAGAGACAATTTAAAAGAACACAACCATTGTCTAACAAAGAGACAACAAATAATTTCATCAGCTTTTAAACATCGTGTTTATTTAAAACATTTAAATTAATTAAAAAGGAAATTAAATTCCACGGTGTCTTAGTCCTCAACATTTCCACCATCTCGTTCAATGCACAGCTGGGCTCGGCGCATCATTCCTGCAACAGCACGGCGAATCATCTCCCTGTCTTGTCTGAGAATGTCAATTTCACGAGTTATCCTTTCCTGGAGGTCATCCAGATTTGCTGGAGGAGTGGTGAAAACCCGAGCTTTCAGATATCCCCATAAAAAGTAGTCAAGAGGGGTCAGATCAGGAGATCTTGGGGGCCACTCCACCGGTTGATTCAAGGCAATGACCAGTTGGCGTAACTCAGATTTCACCCGATCCCCTTAATTGTCTCCTGTGCAGTCATGCATGAAAACTAATCTAGTAAAAATGTCACCAAAAGAAGCAGGAAGGGTTACTCTAAAAGTACATATGAAAATATCTTGTCCATATTAAAATTATACACTTTTAAAATTGGCCATAGTTTTATTCTGTAACAGAATAAAACTATGGCCAATTTTAAAAGTGTATAGTTTTTTTGACTCACACTGTAGTATGGAACGGGGCTACGTCTGTAAGGGCGCCCCCTATTTCCACCAGTCTGAGGCGACGGCACGACGCGACGGCTCGACGGCACGACGCGACGGCACGACGCGACGGCTCGAAGGCACGACGCGACGGCTCGACGGCACGGCACGACGGCACGACGCGACGGCACGACGCGACGGCGCGACGGCACGACGCGACGGCACAACGCGACGGCACGACGCGACGGCAGGACGCGACGGCACGACGGCACGACGCGACGGTGGGCATACTGCATCAAAGTAGCATAGGAACAGGCGACGCCACGACGCGACGGCACGACGCGACGGTGACGTCGTGCCGTCGCGTCGTGGCGTCGCGTCGTGCCGTCGGGGCGACGGCACGACGCGACGCAATTGTGTAGTCTATGGAATTCCATATTAAAGTGCATTATTGAGATTTGATCAAGTGCGCCACGTTTGGACACCCTCAGCCCGATTTTGCTTTTTTGAGTTTGGACTACATTGTCAGATACATGTACTACAATCTTTGCACACAATTATCAAAGCATGTTCTATGATGGCAAAAGTGCCAACATTTAACAGAAAGAGTTAGCGGAAGGCATACAATGACTTTTGACGACATTACTCAATTTGAGGGACTCCACTTCACCTATTTATAATTATTTTTATTATTATTTTGTTTTTAACTTCTGATCGACAATAGGCACTGATAGGGGAAGGCATGCTATGCCACAAAACTCAGCAAGTGTTTACCTTTTCATTATTAACAATAACAGGTCGCGACTTGTTTTAAGTTCACGGGGCGAAGTTCAGTTTACCGGAGATTACAGTGCACGCCTACTTAGCACTATTCGGGTCACAGCAGGGCCATGTAAAAAAAAATGCGAGTTTACCCAGCTTAATTTTACCGTTTTGCCAATATTCACAGAAAGAAGTATAGCATCATCAAAGTATTTCACCTCAACACCTTTTCAATATTAAAAGAAATCGCAAGATACCAGTTTACACATCTCGTGAACCGTGAAAGGCCGTTAAGGGCAATATTTTTTGCAGTTTATAACGAGAAACTTTTTTTCAGGTCGAACCCAACATATATCAGGTGCCACAGAATGCAATTCTAGCGCCAGATCTCAGTGTGTACTCTGATAGGTTAAAGACTAGACACTGAAAATATCGGAAAACAAAATGGCCAACAGTCAAGGTCAAACAGAGGAACTAGTTGCCCCAGGCATACTAAGATTGAATGGGATAAATTTCCCGCGGATGGTCACTCAGCAATGTCTGGACGCTCTGAAAGATTACGATGTATGGGAGGATGACGTGTGGGTGACCACGTTTCCTAAAGCAGGTAGGCTGGCCATCATTTTTCCAATTATCTATTATTTCCACGACCATATGCATCGATACTGTAATGTACTCGTTCTTTATGGGTTCTAAATCTTTGCTTTATTACATGTAGCATATATCGGTACATGCACACCGGTACATGTATGACAGCCTCAAAGTGCTATATGTGATATTCTCTCCTTTTAATACAAAGTTTTAAGTGTCCAGTTAATGTGAGAATGTTTTTGGAGTTTTTCGAGTTTGCTAGTATGCATTCGGAATCTGTCAGACCAAATTGGGAACAATAATCAAAATGTGGCTAAACAAAAATGAGTTGTAAAGTAGGGTCAAGCATTAAGTGGGAACATACGGTTTGACCCTTCGAAGCATACCTAGCTTTGATTGAACAGTTTTGCCAACTTTATCTAGGGGGCCAACTTGTTCTGCCCAATGCAACTCTTCGTCAATTAACACCCCAAGACATTTAGCGACCTTCACGCGTTTTAAAACAGTATCATTAGCAATTACATTGAAATTATCAATACTGTTTAGTTTAGCCCAAGACCCAATTATCATTAGGCCTACAGTGGTTTTATCCAAGTTAAGTACCAGACGATTTGCATTTATCCAATCCATCACTTGACACACACTATTGGTTAGTTTTTCTTCAATTTCATTCACTGCATACATATCAACAATTCCATCATGAACTGAGTTAGGCATGCTGTTTACATATATAGAAAAACGCAGGGGACCCAAAATAGAGCTTTGCGAAACTCCTCTTTTCACGTTCATAGCTTGTGAAGTAGCACCTTTAAAGAAAACACTGCGTGCGGTCATAGGTACGATTGAAACCACTTTGATAAAACAGGGAATTAGGTCTTCGATTGGCAAGTTGTCCTCAGTTGAAAAACGTGTACGGAACGAACGAACGAACGGACGGACGGACGTCCCGACGGCCCGACGGACGTGACGGACGGACGGACGGACGGACGGACGGACGAACGAACCCTGGTGAGATGTACAGATGTGCGTCTTGTACAAAGTTTGAGACGTAACAATCAAAGTTCGTCTGATGGATTATCTTCGCGGGTGGTGTAGGGCAAATGTGAATTATTTGAAAACTTTGAACCGTTGCTATAAAAATATCTCTACAACGAGTTCGAATTCGAATACAACTTTATACAAATATATTAAGGCACCAAGTCAATAATTGATGCACTCCTGGAACGTTACAAGGGCTTAAGGGGTCATAGGGGTTAAAGTGGATTATTGAGATTTGATCAAGTGCGCCACGTTTGGACACCCTCAGCCCGATTTTGCATTTTTGAGTTTGGACTACATTGTCAGATACATGTACACGATTATCAAAGCATGTTCTATGATGGCAAAAGTGCCAACATTTAACAGAAAGTGTTAGCGGAAGGCATACAATGACTTTTGACGACATTACTCAATTTGAGGGACTCCACTTCACCTATATATAATTATTTCTATTATTATTTTTTTTACACTTCTGATCGACAATAGGCACTGATAGGGGAAGGCATGCTATGCCACAAAACTCAGCAAGTGTTTAACTTTTCATTATTAACAATAGCAGGTCGCGACTTGTTTTAAGTTCACGGAGCGAAGTTCAGTTTACCGGAGATTACAGTGCACGCCTACTAAGCACTATTCGGGTCACAGCAGGGCCATGTAAAAAAAATGCGAGTTTACCCAGCTTAATTTGACCGTTTTGCCAATATTCACAGAAAGAAGTATATCATCATCAAAGTATTTCACCTCAACACCTTTTCAATATTAAAAAAAATCGCAAGATACCAGTTTACACATCTCGTGAACCGTGAAAGGCCGTTAAGGGCAATATTTTTTGCAGTTTATAACGAGAAACTTTTTTTCAGGTCGAACCCAACATATATCAGGTGCCACAGAATGCAATTCTAGCGCCAGATCTCAGTGTGTACTCTGATAGGTTAAAGACTAGACACTGAAAATATCGGAAAACAAAATGGCCAACAGTCAAGGTCAAACAGATGAACTAGTTGCCCCAGGCATACTAAGATTGAATGGGATAAATTTCCCGCGTATGGTCACTCAGCAATGTCTGGACGCTCTGAAAGATTACGATGTATGGGAGGATGACGTGTGGGTGACCACGTTTCCTAAAGCAGGTAGGCTGGCCATCATTTTTCCAATTATCTATTATTTCCACGACCATATGCATCGATACTGTAATGTACTCGTTCTTTATGGGTTCTAAATCTTTGCTTTATTACATGTAGCATATATCGGTACATGCACACCGGTACATGTATGACAGCCTCAAAGTGCTATATGTGATATTCTCTCCTTTTAATACAAAGTTTTAAGTGTCCAGTTAATGTGAGAATGTTTTTGGAGTTTTTCGAGTTTGCTAGTATGCATTCGGAATCTGTCAGACCAAATTGGGAACAATAATCAAAATGTGGCTAAACAAAAATGAGTTGTAAAGTAGGGTCAAGCATTAAGTGGGAACATACGGTTTGACCCTTCGAAGCATACCTAGCTTTGATTGAACAGTTTTGCCAACTTTATCTAGGGGGCCAACTTGTTCTGCCCAATGCAACTCTTCGTCAATTAACACCCCAAGACATTTAGCGACCTTCACGCGTTTTAAAACAGTATCATTAGCAATTACATTGAAATTATCAATACTGTTTAGTTTAGCCCAAGACCCAATTATCATTAGGCCTACAGTGGTTTTATCCAAGTTAAGTACCAGACGATTTGCATTTATCCAATCCATCACTTGACACACACTATTGGTTAGTTTTTCTTCAATTTCATTCACTGCATACATATCAACAATTCCATCATGAACTGAGTTAGGCATGCTGTTTACATATATAGAAAAACGCAGGGGACCCAAAATAGAGCTTTGCGAAACTCCTCTTTTCACGTTCATAGCTTGTGAAGTAGCACCTTTAAAGAAAACACTGCGTGCGGTCATAGGTACGATTGAAACCACTTTGATAAAACGGGGAATTAGGTCTTCGATTGGCAAGTTGTCCTCAGTTGAAAAACGTGTACGGAACGAACGAACGAACGGACGGACGGACGTCCCGACGGCCCGACGGACGTGACGGACGGACGGACGGACGGACGGACGGACGAACGAACCCTGGTGAGATGTACAGATGTGCGTCTTGTACAAAGTTTGAGACGTAACAATCAAAGTTCGTCTGATGGATTATCTTCGCGGGTGGTGTAGGGCAAATGTGAATTATTTGAAAACTTTGAACCGTTGCTATAAAAATATCTCTACAACGAGTTCGAATTCGAATACAACTTTATACAAATATATTAAGGCACCAAGTCAATAATTGATGCACTCCTGGAACGTTACAAGGGCTTAAGGGGTCATAGGGGTTAAAGTGGATTATTGAGATTTGATCAAGTGCGCCACGTTTGGACACCCTCAGCCCGATTTTGCTTTTTTGAGTTTCGACTACATTGTCAGATACATGTACTACAATCTTTGCACACGATTATCAAAGCATGTTCTATAATGGCAAAAGTGCCAACATTTAACAGAAAGAGTTAGCGGAAGGCAAACAATGACTTTTGACGACATTACTCAATTTGAGGGACTCCACTTCACCTATTTATAATTATTTTTATTATTATTTTGTTTTTAACTTCTGATCGACAATAGGCACTGATAGGGGAAGGCATGCAATGCCACAAAACTCAGCAAGTGTTTAACTTTTCATTATTAACAATAACAGGTCGCGACTTGTTTTAAGTTCACGGAACGAAGTTCAGTTTACCGGAGATTACAGTGCACGCCTACTAAGCACTATTCGGGTCACAGCAGGGCCATGTAAAAAAAATGCGAGTTTACCCAGCTTAATTTTACCGTTTTGCCAATATTCACAGAAAGAAGTATATCATCATCAAAGTATTTCACCTCAACACCTTTTCAATATTAAAAAAAATCGCAAGATACCAGTTTACACATCTCGTGAACCGTGAAAGGCCGTTAAGGGCAATATTTTTTGCAGTTTATAACGAGAAACTTTTTTTTCAGGTCGAACCCAACATATATCAGGTGCCACATAATGCAATTCTAGCGCCAGATCTCAGTGTGTACTCTGATAGGTTAAAGACTAGACACTGAAAATATCGGAAAACAAAATGGCCAACAGTCAAGGTCAAAAAGAGGAACTAGTTTCCCCAGGCATACTAAGATTGAATGGGATAAATTTCCCGCGTATGGTCACTCAGCAATGTCTGGACGCTCTGAAAGATTACGATGTATGGGAGGATGACGTGTGGGTGACCACGTTTCCTAAAGCAGGTAGGCTGGCCATCATGTTTCCAATTATCTATTATTTCCACGACCATATGCATCGATACTGTAATGTACTCGTTCTTTATGGGTTCTAAATCTTTGCTTTATTACATGTAGCATATATCGGTGTACATGCACATCGGTACATGTATGACAGCCTCAAAGTGCTAAATGTGATATCCTCTCCTTTTAATACAAAGTTTTAAGTGTCCAGTTAATGTGAGAATGTTTGAATAAGCACATGCAAAAGAGTTCAACGGCAAAGGCTAGAGTTCAAACGTCTAGGACGGAGAAAATATCGGCACCTGGCAAGGGTGCCACGACTCCTACTGATTGGGTATATAGTGTTCAATCAAATCGCCCTGTTGAGATCCTTTGGGTCGGAACACATTCTCACCTTCCCATTCTTCACTACGACAACCACGGAGCTCATCTAATACGGGACTGTCCATAAAGTACGTACGAAATGTTGACTTTTTTTACCCCCCTGTGCGCATGGCATACGCAGTGGCTCCACCCCCTCTCCCTGTACGCATACGCATTCCATATCTCTTTTTGACTTCTCAGACTACCCTATTCTAGCATCATTAAACGTCACAGTACACCTGCTGTAGTAGTACGATTCGCATGTCGCATCCAAAGACTGAAATATATCACAAAATGTTGACAGAAAATAAATTGCAAACATTTTTATTAACGGACCTGGAAATGATTGAACAGTGATATATTTTGAACCAAAACAGCAGTCAATGATGACATAATTATTTTAACCAAAAAAGGAAACAAAATATCCTGATACCCTATTTTTTGCATATTTCATGAGTGGTTTATTGAGATAGTGAATAACGCTTTTCAAATATGTATTTGAACAAAAGGCAGTTGATATACAAGACGTATTATCGTTTTCTGTTCTTTTGTTTACCTGCAGTATATGTAATTGTGAAAGCAGTCTTTCTATTTTAGTAATGTTGCGGTCTATAACCCGATGCCTATTTTGGAATTCTTTTATTATACAAATATTTTTAGCTTGCTTTTGTGAGGTACAAGCATCCAAGTGGAACATGTTTATTATATACTAGCCTGTAGCTGTGTGCACAGGGAGTCTGTCTGTCATTTCATGAGACTACGGTTGCTGTGTGCTATGCAATCTTGCACTGCTAACGTCTTAGCATTTTTGTCCTGTACTACATCTTGTTCGGGACTTGTCCTTTCCTGCATACTGCTTGTTTTAGGGCATTGCTGATGAGTTTTGCTATTATGACGCTGATGATCGGTAGTCCCGGCACAGGTTGTAGACGCTGCATGGGCTGGCTGTCCTTGATCCTTCTTCAGTTGGAGATGGGAAGTTCAATTTACATCAATTTGTGATCAAGGTATTTTTACTTATTGTTTATTACAGTTGCAATGAAGACATTTGGTAAATAAGTTACTAAAAGTATGATTTTGCTTGATCTAAAATAATCATATTTGAACATTATATGTACATGCTGTGCAATATGGATCATTTTAAACAAATGGAACCTCAAATTTTTGAAATTGCGATTTGTGTTTATCAAACTTGCCAAACCCTTTATATCAACGTGATAACCTTTTTACACATGTACACAAGGCAATACATACGACTGCTGGATTAGTCATTCTTTTCAATAAAGTATATAATTGAATGACTGTATTGAAATATCTGTACATTAAAAAAAGGGTCTTATTTTTCGACAGATGCAGTATTGACTGTCGTTTAAGGCCGGATTAAATCCTTAAATTACGTTATCACAAAGCTTAAAGAGCTCTTGGGAACTGGGAATATGTAACACATTGTTGTATATTTAATTCACAATAGTGTTATATTTATTTTTGTATCGATTGTAAAGAACATCCAAAGAAATATTTAACTGGCATTCGGGTAATAGTATAAAGTCCTGTGAAGGATTCTTAAGCAGTTTGGTTTACTGTTTTAAATTGAATGCCGGCACAAGAGTGCTGATTTAAATATAAATGTAACATGTGAAGCTGAAATATAATTAAATATTTAACTGGATTTCAGGTAATAGTTAATTACTGTTACAGATTTTTCGAGCAGTTTTGATATACTGTCTCGAATTGATGGTTGACACGAAATGGTGTTAATCCCAGTATAAAGTTAACTAGGATGTAAATAGAATTAAATATTTGATTGGACTTCAGGTAACATTTTAATAAGAATTCACGTTACAGATTTTTCGAGCACTTTAGAATTACTGTCTCGTACCTAATTGGAGGCACGAGTAAGAGCCGACTTTATGATTAACTTTGCCTGTTTGGATGCACTACAATTGATAACTTGTTTTTGATATAAAATAAATGTTGATGCTTGTGTAATTGTATATAAAATAAATTTGAATTATCCAATTGTGACTTCCATTGACCTATGAGGGGTGATTTGTACTTTATAGTCGTTCGTGGGCCTCTGTCCTGGTTGGGCGATATTAGTCCTCCGAATCCCCCCTCCCATTGGTTACATATGCAATGTCATCAACTACTAGTTGTTTAAGCAGGGCACATGAACAACCCGGGTTTGTTTAAAAGTTTAATCAACGTTTTTCTCTGTGTAATACGGGAGGACAGACATTAAACAACTCAACATCAAAGCACTAAAGACGTGAATTCGGTTTTCAGACTATTTAATAAGGACTACAAAAATATACGATATCATCCAGCAGCCAACTGCAACGAGTAATAAACATTACAAAAAGTATTCCAAAAAGTGGTATCGCGCCACTCCCAGTATGACATAATAGCGCCACATCCAGTATGAAATAATACTAATAGCGCCCCATCCAGTATGACATAACAGCGTCACATCAGGAGAGGCATAATGGATTGTGCCGCTTCAGTGTCGATCTGCACCTCGATCTTTTTTATTGTTGACCTAGACTTTCTCGTACCATTCGCCTGATGCAGACCCGTCCGCCAGTGCACTGACATGATGGGTGTATTCTTCGTCTGAAGAATAGTCGTCACTTTCTGATGTGCCTTGGGCTGTCGCACATTCCATCATGTGTGCTGCAAGCCGTTTTCTGCACACTAATCCAAAATGATTGGGCTTTTTACAGAAATCTCACGTTTGGTTCTCTGCGGGGCATTTCCTGTGGTCTACCTCATACCCGCATACCCGCACTTTTTTTCACGATGCCAGGTTTTGCCTCGGTTTTGCTGGTTTCTTTTGGTTGTGACTGCCTCTTGGAGGATGTGACCTGGTGCGACTGGTTTTTGGGGAGCGACGTACTGACATTATGGCATTGACTTTGCGATCTTCGTCTGTACATTTCTTTCAAGCTCTCTTCAGTTGAGATGCCTCGTAGTTTTGACCACTTTTTATGGCCATATCAAGTGTCAGCTTGTCTCCTTTCTCCAGGCATTTTTCTTGAACCGCAATCTTTGACTAGCACCCGCCGGTCAGTGACGAAGCTATCAAATTTCTCCCCTTCAAGTTGCTTTCGCCTGAGTGAAGTTGATGGTATAGCACGAAACAATTATTTTTCTTGGGGCCACATATTTTCTCAAATTGGGCATAAACTGTCTCCAGCTTGTAGCATTCACCCGGTGTGTGTCCCACTGTGTGGACTTCTCTTCCCTTGTCTCCGACATAGGTCATTAAGTAGTTGACCTGTTCAACTTCCGACTTTTGAAAAGAGTCCAATCCTTTGAATGTGAATATGCGGTGCTGTTTGAATCTCTTCCATTCTGGGCAGATCAGGTACCGACCAGTACACACGGGGTGGCGTGTCTAGTAATTTGGTGGCCGTTGTAAGGGTGAAATCGGTTGGGTCTTCAGACATATATCAGTCAAATGCACACGCCTGATGTCACTCCAAGCCTTACAAGGAGGGCTGCAAATGGCTCTCTTTAAACTTCTGTCTTTTTACTGTCACCATTACAGCACTACTCCAACGACTTTCCTACACACCGGGATTTACAGCTGGGCGACTTTTGATTTCAAATATCTCCCGAAATACTGAACAATTTGAATTTCATCGTATTCCTGAGACTTTAGCATTGTCAACAATGTATAACAAGGCTTACTGAATGCTGAATTCGTCCGGGTGTGAGGTCTTCAATGTTCTAAACAAATTCCAAAACGTCTTAACTAGCTGGCCGCCATTTTGTTCTTATTCATCGCTACTGGGGCCATTTTTACGGAGCTGTTAAGCACAAAAATGTACTTAGCATTAAAATGTCTTGCAATAGTAAAAACAGGTTACCAGCCAAAAGTCCATGTGATTTCCATGCTAAGCAAACCAATCAAAAGCAACAAGGGAATCTGGTTGGTAATCCAGTTTTTATCAAGGAAGCATTTTCATGCTAAGCAAATTTGTGCTTAACAGCTCCATGAATTGGCCCCTGATCGTGAGAAGTCAGGGCACCCGGCGGCTGTAGAAACTGGCTGTGTCGGAATTACTTGGCTATACTGCTTGAAATTACTTACGTGTCTATGGTAGTGGCTGCAGCCATTGACTTGTGTGTAATTTCAAGCCGTAGCCAAATAATTCGGACACGGCCATTGGTCTGATGACGTCGGGTGGTTGTTTCGTGCATGCGCACAACAGGCTGGGCGCATGCACGAAACAACCGCGCGACGTCACATGCATCATTCATGACCAGACCAGTTTCTTATACCCAGCACGATATGGGGCAGAGGGTACCCCCCTTTTTGTCCCTATACCCTATACACTCTCCAGACTATTGTTACCTAACACATCCCCCTAGACTTCTGAAAAGAATTCCTGAGATTCAAGGAACACAATGACCAACACAAAAGAGGGGGGGGGGGGGGGGGGGTTCGCTCTGCCCCATATCGTGCATCATATGCAGTTTCTACAGCCGCCGGGTGCCCTGACTTCTTACGATCGGTAGCGATGAATAAAAACAAGATGGCGGCGAGCAAGTTAAGACGTTCTGGAAGTTTTGAAACATATGTCATTTTTGAAGACCTCACAGAACGAATTTAGCATTTGGTAATCCTTGTTATATTGTAGAAAATGCTAAAGTCTCAGGAACACGATGATGTTTGTAAAAGTGTTCAGCGATAAGTAGTTCGGGGGATATTTGAAATAAATGTCGATCAGCTGTAAATCCCGGCGTGTAGGAGTGTGGTTTGAGTAGGGCTGTAATGGTGACAGTAAAAAGATAGAAGTTAAAAAAGGAGCCATTTACAATTACAGCCCTGCTTGTATCCTACTATCGCCAGATCATGTCCAAATGTTTAATTTACTCGGACTAGGTTTTTCCTTGGCAATTTTGCTCAGGGATATTCAAGGCTAGTCTTTAAAGCATCAGTCCTTTTTTCGAAATGTTTACGACAGTTTGTTGCACTGTGTTGTACGCCCACACCACGCTTCGCACGTGGTGCCGTCGATGCGTTAAGTCAGACGTTTTAATTGTGAGATTAAACAACAGTTTGTGTTACTCATTCAATGACTTTTTAGATGCTGCCCTGCACGCACATTTGTTTTTTTCTGTAGGCGGGTGAAGCAATTTTCATGAATAACTAAGTGGTTGCATTAATCACTGCACAGCTAGCACTTAGGTTCTCGGTCTCTTTTTCCCCTTAAATTAAAAATATCCCAAAGATATCACAGTAAAGACAAATCCATATTGATCCATATCACATCCCACTATCCACTAGACTAGTCTTTGCTGCATTGGCGACGGAGGATGTCGATCCGGTCAACATCGAAAACAGCTTTGATGATTCCCGGACTGAAGCCGAGTTCCCGATCGACTCCTACTACGAAGCTATATGCAGCCCAAAGTCCAGCCTGGCAAGGAACAGGAGTCCTGTACTCCCCCAAACAAGCCCTGTCCCTCCAAAAACAAAGCCTCTTTTCAAGAGCAGCTCGAACAATACCGGGAAAAGCACAAGAAACTGACCACTACAAAGCAGAAATCGACACCTATCATGAATAAACGGCCACCCACACCTAGCGAACACAACCATGCAGATATCCTAATTATCAGTGACTCAATGATCAAACGGCTACAACCCAGGAGATTGAGCAGGCAAAAGAAAGTGATGTGCCATACCATGCGTGGAGCAAAAATCGAAGATCTTGCTCCTAACGCCATCCAGCTGTCGGCCAAACACGACGTCTCTGGAGTAATCCTTCATGTTGGGACCAATAATACTTCTGACAACCCAGAGACTATTGCTGCAAAGATCACTTCCCTTGGTGAATCACTACAACAAAGATCAGTAACAATCTCGTCGATTATACATCGCAAAAACCAAACAGTGCCAAAACGCAAGAAGGTAGATGACTCTAATAATCTGCTTAAGTCAATAGCAAGACAAAATAACTGGGGCTTCATTGACAATGGAAACATAAACCCAAATCACCTTGTATCGGATGGCGTGCACCTCAACTCAACAGGAGTGCGTCTACTTGCCATGAACATTATTCAACACGTCGCAGAACCACATAAGACCACTGCTAGCCGCATCACACACCAGAGGACCCCGTTCGGCAAGACCTTGTACTCTGATGTCGTGAAGGAGCGGGCTGCAGCGAATCGTGATGTCCCGACGGGTTTTCAAATGGCAAATCAGTACTACCCACACCCGTATCAAAAACAGCATCCAACCCATCTCCGTCGGCCACTAACCCAGACACACTATCGAGGCCAAGAATGGAACCAATACCTACAAACGGTCAGAGAGCTGCTCAATCCAACAAGGCAAAAATCCACGATAGACTTAACAGATGGCGTTATCTACAACCGAAGCTCCGGGGGATACTCATCATTCGCCCATCTTAATGTGAGAAGTTTAATAAACAAATTTGACCAATTAAAAATTTTAATGTCTACAAATCCATTAGATATCATCTGTCTAAATGAAACTTTCTGCAATGCCTCAATCTCCGACGATGAAATCACATTACCAAATTTTTCCATTGTCAGAAAAGACAGGAACCGGCATGGTGGTGGGGTTGCCATGTACATCCGAAACGATTTAACTTTCACTCGTCATGAGGATCTTGAAACAGATGATGTCGAGTGCATATGGGTTGAAATTAAGTGTAAACAAAGACAGCCTGTGCTTATTGGTTCTATTTATAGGCCACCCTCAAGCTCTGTTGAATTCATTGATAAACTAAGTGATATTATTAATAAGGCCTCCTGTGAATGTAAAGAAACTATTGCAACTGGGGACATTAATTATGATGTTTCAGTTGACGATGATAGTATGAACTCAAACCCAATTATTTCTTGTTTTGGTTTATTCCAATTGGCGCAACTCATACATGACTCAACACGTGTCACCGAGTTCGCTCAAACAATAATCGATCTCATTTTCAGCTCCCATCCAGAGCTAATAAAGGAATGTGGTGTATTACCAGTCCTAATCAGTGACCATTATCTTGTTTATGGTCAACATAGTTGGAAAACACCAAAAATTTAAGGTCGCTCAATAAATGTTCGATGTCTTACAAATATAGACACTGATGCATTTAAAGACGACCTCCTTAATGCACCATGGCAAGATGTACTGGACTCTTATGATGTTGATGAAGCGTGGTGCAAATGGCACTCCATATTTATGAGTATTATTAACTTTCATGCGCCAATCAAAACTACACGTATTCGGGGTGCCTCTTTACCTTGGCTCGATTGCGAAATTCTTAAACTTATGAGACAGCGGGATCGTTCACACAAAATCGCAAAACGCTCAGGCTCACAGATCGATTGGGACTCTTACAAAAAGCTGCGGAACAATGTAACTAATACAATCCGCACTAAGAAGAGTGAATACTATACATCAGCCATAGAAGAAAATAAAAGCAATTCATCTATGCTATGGAAAAAAACTAAAGGAGGTACTTCCTAAGAAACAGAAAATTGCTCCAAATTCTATCACTTCCCCAAATGGAGAAAATATTGACGATCCCACTGAAATTGCTGATACATTAAATGAACACTTTTCTACAATAGGAAAACGTACAGCTAGAAATTGCCCATCGGGCGAACCTGAAAACAATGATACCTACGCCTCTATCGTTGATTCTCTAGATGAACTTGAAAAATGCACTGTACCTAATATTACAGAAGAGTTCGTTCAAAAGCAAATATCATCCATGTCGGTTGGGAAAGCAACAGGTCCGGATGGCATCAGTGTTAAAATGATTAAAATTGCTTCCCCTTATATTACTAAATCTTTAACTTATATGTGTAACCTCTCCATAAGATGCGAGCAATACCCTAAAGATTGGAAACACGCCTTGGTAACACCAATTCACAAGGGAAGAGATAAATGTAGTACAGGTAATTATCGGCCTATTTCTATACTGCCAATTATCTCTAAGATTCTAGAAAGATGGGTGCACTCCGCAGTATATAGCTACCTCGATGATAACAACTTGATACAGTTGCCAATCGGGATTTAGACCATTGCACGCAACTGAAAGCACTCTACACGATTTAACAAACAAGTGTTTTTAGGCTATGGAGCAAGGTGAAGTTACAGGTAGCGTGTTCATAGATCTCAGTAAAGCTTTTGATCGATTGTGTAGATCATGTAATCCTACTAGGCAAATTGAAGAAACTGAATTTGTCATCTTCTGTAATTAATTGGTTTAAGTCGTACCTAGGCGGTCGTAGTCAGTCTGTAAATATTAAGGGCACAATATCGAAGGTCTTGCCCATAGACATAGGCGTTCCACAAGGGTCGATCTTAGGGCCACTTTTATTCATTGTTTATAGTAGTGATTTTCCATCTTGTATACCCCAAAATTGCAACTTATTTATGTATGGAGATGACTCCACGTTAACGTGTAGCTCCTCTAGTATTAACGAAATAGAAAGGAACTTGAATGTAGCTCTTGCTAGTATTCACAACTGGTGCCTAATAAGCAAGCTAGCATTAAATGCCAACAAAACCAAATGTATGCTTATTGGTTCAAGGCAGAAAATAGCCAAGGTCGACCTGAACGTGTGCATTGCTGATAAGGTTATTGAAAAAGTGAAATCTTGTAAATGCTTGGGTGTAGTTGATGATGAAACATTAAGTTGGGGTACACATGTTGAATACGTAAGGAAGACTGTTTCGTCTAAATTGGGTGTTAAACAGAATTCGTGATTACGTTCCCCAAAGCAGCCTGCACACACTCTTTGTAAGTTTAGTTATGCCATCTTTAGAGTATTGCTGTACGGTGTGGGGAGGAAGGTACATATCTCACGACAATACCCTCACCAAATGTCTCAAAAGAGCCGCACGGATAATCCTTAAATGTACCTTCCTCACCCCCTCAGCTGATATGTTTGCCAGACTAAATTGGATTCCTTTTAATAAAAGAGTTCAGTCCAAAAAGGCTATCCTTGTTTTCAAAAGCCTTAACAAAATGACTCCTTTGTACATGACAAATCTGTTCACACCACTTACAGTGATTCGTGAAACACGACAATCGACCCAAATGGCACTGAAAGTTCCTTTCGCTAAAAAGGAAAGCTACGTGACGAGTTTCGCTGTGAGTGGTGCCCAGTATATGGAATAATCTGCCTGAAAAAATGAGAACCATAAACTCCTTAAGTACATTTAAATCGGAGCTACGTAAAGCCATTTATCAGTGATATTTCTGTCATTTACGCTGATCTGCGGAGTTATAAACTTGGTTGCCAAAATACTTTGGAGCCGGATGGGAATTTCCCCTTGTTTTTCACCCTTAAAGGTTATTTCGCGGGTTTTTCGCCCATCCCGTAAATCAGCAATACTATAGGCCTCTGGAGAGTTGAAAAGTTAACCGAAAATATATTTATTTGTGTAACATTATTGTATTTGTTTAAATATTTTGTATGAATGTGTAAATATTCAGTTTTAACTAATAATATGCAGGGCCCAATGGAAACCAGTTTTAAACTGTTTGAGCACACCCTGGGTAAAGAAATGTAATAAATAAATAAATAAATGAAACTTGTTGACTAAAATAATAACAATGCTGTGACGTTCTGTTATATTATAATGAATAAACTGCCTCATAAAAACTACTGAATAAATCATGTTATTGCTTCACCCGCCTACGAAAAAGGAATGCGCTCTGCACTGATAGACAAGGTCGGGGTGATTGCTTCCCCTATATTTTTTACAGACTTTTGGTTCAAACTTCTGACACCGTGTAATGCACTCGTTCTTTTACGTGTGGGTTCTGAAGCAATGGTTTATTACATGTTTCATAATCGGTACATTCATGGAAGCCTCAGAGTGCCATGCCATGTGACAGAAGAGAGCGCCCCCGAGGGACATCGATCGCAGTTCTGGCCACAACACTGGGGAGCTACTGTTCAAAATAACTGCCACATTGTTACAGCAAAAACTGCGGTGTCCCGCAACTGCACTTAAGCTTGAATTCCACGCATTGCATGTTGGTGGTGGTGGAGCTTGTGATTGCGGTGATTTAGTTATTTTGATGGTTGTTTTTTATAGAAGTCGCCGACAAGGCTAAAAGCCACTCTAGGCAAATGGCTACAACAGAGGTGGTGTTGGCCACATTTTAGGTTGCCAGCCCTAAACGGTTTTTCTGGGTCCAGTTCTAAATAGAGGGTAAATCTTCAATAGATACCAATTAAAAGAAATTATCCCAATTTTCAGACCTATAGGGGGCCTAGAACCAGGCGAGGTAACTTCCCCTGTCAATGAGACCACTCACCTCCCTCTTTGCTGTTGTTGCTACTGTTGTTGATGTTGTTGTTGTGATCCGCGTCGTCGTCGTAGTCGTCGTAGTCGTTGTTGTTGTTAAAGAGATGATGGAAGCTACAGTGGTTGGTACATGTAATACCCGCAGAAATAATCTTTCACTGTCTCTTATCATCAGGGACTCACTGGACTTTGGAGATAGTCAACCTGATTCTTGTGGACGGCCACGTGGACGAGGTCAACCGAGCTCAGCAATCCACTCCTGCCGAATTTGATTTCTCCATTCCAAACAAGGATGTAAGCTCCAAATTTAAACCTCCCAGAAAGCCTCTACCGGAGTACAAGGCGATGAAAGGATGGAAGCCACCACGAGCCATCATGACACACCTGACGGAGGAACTGATGCCAACTCAAATCTACCAGGGAAAGGGGAAGGTAAATAGTTTAAAATCATTCAAGTGCACCGGCGTACTGTGGTAAACAGTCGCTTTTTGCTAAAATTGAAATAACTACACCCCGGTGAAAAATATCTCCAATTTTAAAGTTCCTACATGACCATATGCCAGATAGTCCCCATAGTATGACAAAACACCATAGGTTTAATAATTGATGACCTCCATATCTGGCTGGAAGCACAAGCTAGGCGTACAGTGCCAAAAAGTCGCTTTTGGTGGCTGGCTGCAAGCCAGGTGTCTGGTATCTCTCTCAGTGCAGCTGCAAGAGCCAAGATTGACATCGATGGATTATTTTGACCAATAAACACTATTATTGGGCAAAGGGGGTGGGCCTTCCAGAGGAGGTGGAGCGGATTCGGCATTCACAAAGCACACTCTTGAGAGCTTGCCAAGGGATCGGTATACTCTCTTGTGAAATTGCCAGACTGTCTGCGGTACGGAAGCGTATGACCATCCAAGCAACCGCGTTACTGGGATAATTTATCTTGGAAACCCGGAAACTTTCACCCAGTATCATCGATTTCAGTAATAATTTTCAGAGAAACACAGTTTTCAACGATAATGTTATCTCGGAAACACGTAATTCAAAGATTATGTATCTCTGAAATACATATTTAAGTGATAACATGTCTCTGAAATATGGAATGCAACGATAATGTGTCTCTGATTTAGGGATTTTAGTGATAAACTTTCTCTGAAATACGTAGTTTAAATATAACTTTTAATAGAAATCGTTAATAGAAATCGGCTATCGTTGCATTCCGTGTTTCCGAGATAAGACATGTAAGATTGTTGTCATGGTTGGAATTTATCAGAGAATTCCGTATTTCAGAGAAAAGTTATCACTGAAATCCCGAATTCAAAATAAATTATCTTTGAATTCCGTGTTTCTGATAAAATCTGCGTTTCTTTGAAAACAATATAATTGAATTCTGTATTTCAGAGACAGTATGTCAGTATCAATGAAATAAATATTTAAGAGACAGGTTATCACTGAAATCAGTATTTCAGAGATACATGATCTTTGAGTTACGTGTTTCCGAGATAACATTATCGTTGAAAACTATGTTTCTCTGAAAATTATCACTGAAATCGATGATACTGGGTGAAAGTTTCCGTGTTTCAATGATAAATTATCCTATAGTAGCGCAGTAACTTGGATTTCATATACGCTTCCGTACTACGACGTGCTTGAGGGAGATAATGTGGTTTTTTCAGGAACTGTGGGAAGATAATTATCTGCCCCCCACCCCCCCCCCCCCCCCCAAAAAAATGCTTTTTATGTACGTACGCTGTATGTAAGTACGCTGTACTGTCGCGCGCAGTACATGGGTGCGAGAGTTGCTAGATTTTGGCCTGGTGCCCCGCAGGGATGTATTAATGCATAGGCCTATTTTTACTACCGATAAAAAGCAAGCCTATTTTCCAAACCAAAATGCCAAAACGTAAATTTAAAAGTGCGATATTTTTTACGTACATGTTCATAGCTGCTTGTGTTTTGAACAGGGTCCCCTCGTTCCTACCACCACGGCATTTACACAGCTGCATTGGTACACAGCGCCCGCTAGTGTTCGCAGAAAATTGATTCGGCAGTGACCCTCGTGGCTTTCGTGCGAAGCGGGCTAAAAATCGCAAAGCTAGGGAGTCCAAATAATTAGCGAGCGAGGTTAACAATTTATATCGGCCGGGCCGGGCATGGGAATGAGTGCAGCACAAGTTCTTGTCATCTAGATCTAGCATCGTAGAATTTCGAATATGGCACCTGCGAGTCATCGCTCGAACTTCGCGATTAACTGGCTAATTTTATACATATTGAAAGAATAAATCTAAAATATTTAAAATAAATTTGTATTTCCTGATCTATATACAACATCTGATCGAATTTTCCCCAGGAAACCAGAACAAATTGAATTCTTCTGCATCGTACATGTGTTTCCACGATTTTGCTTGCCCATGCACACACTTCGTGTATAGCGTATTGACTACACACGCAAAACATTGACCGATCAGAAATTACTCATCTTATACGAATGACGCAAAATTGCGACGAATAATTACGCTAAATAGATGAGTTATGTACCAAAATAATCTTGAATAAATAAGCTTCGCAGACAACTGTTTTTTCCCTTTCGCGAAACCGCACTTTAACTCGCCACTGAGAAAAACAACTATACAATCCACGCTATTTTTTAGTTGTCTAGGTGGACCCGTATTTTTGCCGTCTCCTGAACTCTTCAGATCAACCCTTTCGATTTGTCAATCCGTACTACAGTGACATTGCGAAACGGTATGTTTTTCACGATTTTTAGCATGCCTTCTAACGGCGTTGGGTAGCTGGGATTCAGCTGGATTTGACATGACGTCATCGTGTAGATTTTATTGCTGGCCAGTCAGCGATGCGTATTAGCTTTGTGGTGGCGCTGTGGGCTAGTATGCAGGGTGAATAGCAGTGGTCAATATAGGCAGTGTAAATTCTGTGCTACTTATGCTAGCTCCCCCATTGCTTTTTATACTAACCCTTTTGCCCACCACTCCCCCGCTTTTTGAAAATCACCCCATACAGCTTTTGGGCAGGGATTTACGCTACTGCCCACATCCCTTTAACTTTCTAGTTTCTTTGCATGTTGGACACACTCTTGCTACCATTCCCATTGGTTTTACAGGCAACATGCAAGAGCTTTGTTTTTTGTCGGAGTGACACACCCCTTTGGTGATAGCGTTTTATTTCACTTTTGTCTTTCTCCTAGGCATCCCAGATTTTTGTTTCGTCCATTGTTTCTTGGTCTTCTGTTTGTCCGGTTACCCCCTGTTTCCTTGTGTTTTCGTTGTTTGCGTTTATTTGCTGGTTTTTCATGGTTTGTTGTGCGTTTTTGTTTTTGTTTGTTGTGCGTTTTTGTAGTGCGTTTTTGTTTTTGTTTCTTTATCGTGTTATATTTTCTTTATCGTGTTATATTTTCTGTGCATTTTTTTCGTAATCTGTGCAATTCCTGGTCTTATATTACTTATTTTACTTTTCGTCAAACAATCCACAAGGGAAACTGACTAGGTAAATTTGAATACATTTTCAAAGTGAACAAAGAAACCGGCAGGAGCGGGATTCGAACCTGCGACCTCCGGGTTACCGTACCGGCGCTTATTTTACTTATTAATTGTGTGATTGTGTATTTTTTGTGAATTGCCTGAATAAAGTATTATATTATTATTATTATTATTATTATTTATTATTATTATTATTATTCTAATTATTATTATTATTATAATTATTAGTCTATTCAGGATATTAGGGAGACATTTAGTAGTTCATAATCATCACTTAGGGGGACAAGGGTACTTAGGGAGACATTTTCATGTCTCCCTAAGTACCCAGCCCCCTTAAGGAGTGAGAATTGTACTGTCGGAAGTGAGTTATATGGATAGAGAATGGTCCAAAACATTAGTATACCAAAATTTGTGGGGGTAGGATAGGGGATATTTGGGTTAGGTTACATCAAAGTCGGAAAAAAAGTTGTGCACAAGTCTATGGGAATGTCTCCAAACTGTCCCATCAAGGGTTATTATTATTGTTATTATTCTAATTATTATTATTATTATAATGACGTAAAACGAAGGTGTTTCAATTCTTTAGAAATATTTCGAATGTATAGTCATGCAAGAGGGCGTTGTTTTGTTTGGTAATAAAGGAACTCCTTGTCAAAAGGGGAAAACAGCAGTACAAACGTCATTCTTACAAAATACCAATTAAAACCATGTTTGTTAGAAATAGATTCTAAACAGTGGCGTAAATCCGTGTCGGCGAGTGGTGGGATGAGGGATGGCGAGTTGGGGGATGGGAATGACCAATATCCTGACCGTCCAAAGAAATTCGAAGGGGGGGGGGGGGGGGGGGGGGACTGGACACAATATGACACTAGGGGCGCTGTTCATAATACAAAGGTCTGGTTACCCTATGTAGGCTGCGTACATCTTAATGCAAATATGCACACTATGTCCCTATGCCTGACAACACAACGGTGCATTTAGAGTTTGCGTATTTGTTTTCCGTTTTTATACATTTTGACTGTTGGAAAGTTGCAAGATAACCTCGAAATCAGCATTTTATTTCACACCACACAAATCGGAAGGGGGGGGGGGGGGGGGGTCTGATCCAATGGCCCATCCCCCCTGGTCGAAAAGTGGGGGATATATACCCCCAAACCCCCGTGATTTACGCCCTTGATTCTAAACGAGCTATTTTAATATCGAAATCAACTTAACATGGAACCTTTTAAAAGGAAATGTAACAAAAGCTCGATTTGTGTGTGTTTCTGATGACATCATGCTTTGCGTCATCAATAATGTTTGTAATTACTCCCTAGATTTGCTACAGATGACCCGGAAATTCGTAGCGACGTGGAAATAACGCCGTCCTAGGCCTACATGTATTTATTCAGAAAAATCATATTTCACGGTTTCCTCTAAACATATGGTTTGCTTTCTGCGCAGGTTGTATTCGTCATGCGTAACCCCAAGGACATTGCCGTATCACTGTGGCACTTCACGGTTCCAATGAAGCTTGACCCCAAGTATGAAGACTGGGATTACTTTTTCCAGCAGTATTTGGCAGGAGAAAGTAAGTGAAACCAATCCCCAGTCCCCAACTATACCAGATATCACAAGGGAAAGGTTTTAAAGCAAATTTGAGAAACGCAGCAAACTCTCGATTGTGCATTTTCCCAACCAGTTTCCCCGCCGATTCTTCCCGGTAATAAAGTTAGTAAAACCTGACATGCATAAAACTATTACAATCACAATGTGTTCGTGTTTTCCTGTGGCAAATTTCCTCCTGCTTTAGCTTTGTTTTTGTTTGTTTGTTTGTTTGTTTGTTTGTTTGTTTTAAAGTTATTGAGGACTTAACTTGATGTGCTTTCTTTCTGGCAGCCATGTATGGGTCGTGGTTCGATTATACGCTGACATTTTGGAACAAACATCGACACGACAAAAACTTCCTCTTCTTGAAGTACGAGGATATGAAGGAGGTTGGTATAAAATGGAAAGGAAGACAAATGTTTTACATTAATTGATTCTGCTATAAATTACATGGGTATGAAGACGTACTTTTTGTGAAAAGAGGTACCAGTAAGAAGATGTTACAATAATGTACTTTTAATTGTATTAAATTTATGAATACGCTGGGTTTTCTACCTGGTAGAATTCCAAAGTCCACCTGGGACGGCAGGTTGGTATAGTTTGACTTTAAAAAAAATCATGGGAAATGGTTTGGAAAAATGTGGAAAAAATTGTCAATGCGCTTTCCAGATTTTGGTTTGTAACAGAACATCAAGCGATTATGGTAGTGTCTTTGATCACGACAATGAATTGATGGTAGATTCAAGCCGTATTCTTTCGGTCTTATTATCCTGATTATTCTTGATTGTTGAAGGTTTTTGGAGGTGGTTGGGGTGGAGTGGGGCGCGGTCAACTGTCGTTGTCATGAAGGTCAACCATGCATGTTGAAATAATAGTGCATGGCCACGCACAATATGTCAACATTTGTCATTAATCCTGTTATGGTCGTGTGTCCGCATTTCTTTTACACGGGCTCTATGAAATTCATCCTGAATCCGTCTCTTTCCCTCTCAGGACCTCAAGGAAGCTGTCATTCAAATTGCTGACTTCCTTGGCAAACCTCTCTCAGAGGATGCCATCAAACGCGTTGTTGAATTCAGCAGTCTTAAGAGCATGAAGCAGCGTTTTGATGGTGTCCCTAGAACAGGAGAAAGAAAAGAAGCCCCGCCTCCAACTTCACAAGCAGCTGATGGAAGTGCGCCCTCTCGTTCTCGTGCCCAGATTGGAGCGCCATCAATAATACGCAAAGGTAGTCAGTGTGACCACTTGGGCCTTTAAGACCGTGTACACCTCTTTAAGCGGTTGAAGAAGTTAAGTAATTAAGCTCACTGTACACCATTTTCATATTAAACCGCCAAGAGTAGTGATTGTAATGAAGGGCGTATGGTATTCAATATCATACATGTACTATGATCAGTCCAATGTGGTTCACGCGGCAAGGTGGCATTGTGGTTAATGGAGTAACAACCTTGACGTGTGATTCTCATTGCTTTTTGTAGGGATCATTGGTGACTGGAAGTCCAAACTCACCGTCGCACAGAATGAAGCTTTGGACGCTCTGTACCAAGAGAAAATGGCGGGATCTGGGCTGAAGATACAATTCGAATGAAACAGAGTCTGCGTAGATAAATCATGGATATTTAGATGAAGCTGACTGATAAAAGTGAAACCTTAGAATTATTTCAATGAAGTCACCCAATACAAGGATAAAAGCCACTCTAGGTAAAAGGACTGCAACAGATCGTGGGGTTGGCTACATTTTAGGTCAGCACTACCATAATTGGCATTGCACTCAAATTCATGAAGCCATCACCGCTCGATGTGTATTCCACACCAATAATGGCGTCTAAAGACTGTTCAAGTTGAATTGGGAATGTGTTTGGGAGTGTGATGACCCCTCCCCACCTCTGGACAGGCAGGATTTGCTTACAGAAAATGCACAACACCCTTTTCACAAAATTCCTCCTAAAACATTGGGTAGGATTGTAAAGTGGGCAGAAATATCACAATGGAAAAGCCTGGAATTTGCATATCTTCATAATGAGCCTGTCAAATTCAATTAAAGGAACATTCACTCAATTACTAACCTAGAGGTACAGCCTGCGCCTATATCATCAGGGCTTGCATTTGATTTAATATCCCGTAGATCTTCTGGCTAATATAGTACAAGTGATCCACAAGACCAGAGTACTTTTTCAAGACCAGGTTCATAAAGTATGTTTAGTCACATGTTCTGGTAATCTGACTTTACCAAAAAGTTGGTGATCGTCCCCGCCCGCCCCTAGGAAAAAAATCGCCCCAGTTTGTTTTAAATTTTTATTATGAAAAATAATCTTACAAACGGCCTTTTCAACATTCTTTTACAGTCCAATTTCGCGCTGTTCTGCACCGCAAGCGCAGTTCGTTTTGCGCAAGCGTCGCGTAAAACTATAATGTCCGTGTATTGTGCCATCCGCTTGAACCCTTTTAGGCCATCAGCCTCGGTCCAAAAATTGGGCCACCGGTATCAAATGATCGAGAGGAGTAATGCTTATAGCGATTTTTGGCAAGGTATGCACACCTAGAGTTGGAAAATGTGTGATGGCATTGCAGCGTGATGGGTAAAACCAATTCAAAACATAAAAAACACACAAACCCTGTGTTTTATAGTGGTTTGGGTGGTTTTGTAAATTATGCATCTGTGAGACTGTGACCTGAGTAAAAAACAAAATCATTTTGAGGAGAAGCAATTCTTCATTTCATATTTTGCCATAGAAACTTGACCTAAACTTCCGATTAGTCTGTCACACATGAAGCAAGATATGGAGCAAAGGTAACCACCCCCCCCCCCCCCCCCCTCTCTTTTGTGTTGGTCATTGTGTTCCCGGAATCTCAGGAATTCTTTGCAGAAATCTAGGGGGATGTATTAGGTAACAATAGTTTGGAGTGTGTATAGTGTGTGGGGACATAAGGGAGGTGGGGTACCCCGATGCACCCTATCGTGCTGGGTGTCATTCAGGTTGCTATGGGTACATATGCTGCACGATATGGGGCAGAGGGACCCCCCCCCCTTTTTTGTGTTGGTCATTGTGTTCCCGGAATCTCAGGAATTCTTTGCAGAAATCTAGGGGGGATGTGTTAGATAACTATAATCTGGAGTGTGCTTAGGGTATAGGGATAAAGGGGGGGGGGGGTACCCTTTTATGAAAACAAATCGTACAGTCGCGTGATTGCAGTTTATCCCTGGCGGGGCACGAACCCGCAGTTTTCGATTTAGGAGACCGACGCCTGCTCCATTAGGCCACCGGGACTAGACATGTTTGTTTGCATGCTTTCCCTGCATGTCCGTTTCCCCTTGGCGGATGTCAATCACGGTGAGTTTTGCTTTTAAATATGTGAAATTTGACCCCAATTTCCGATGAGTCTGTCTTGAGGTTGTTGTGGATAGTACGTTAGACTCGTCAGTGTTTGGTACCAAGACGTTGACATAAAACAAGGGATGAAACGTTACCATGGAATTAGTTAATTGAAAAGAATTTGACGGATTAAGATTCAAACTAGAATTGTTAGTAGTGTCACAGAAACTGAGAGACTCTTGGATAAGGATTTTTTTCACTGTGAAGTTAGTGGATTTTACACTAAGGTCAATGGGAGTATATTTAGTGTGGTGCACCCTATACACAAAATGGCGGCGCCCATCGGCCATTTTGGTTAATGTCTGCTTTGTTTACAATTATCCGTAGGCTTGAAACGAGGACAAATATAAGTTGTTGGAGACATCTTTCATCGGATAGTGCTGCAATTTTATTGAAAACATAATTCCAGGGGCGGCGGGGCAAAGCCCACGCCCACGCCATCCCCCTTTCCCCCTTTCTCCCTTTCTAGAGGTGAAGTGATATTTGGAAGGACAGTAAAATGGCCTATGTATTTTCTACTCTCAATAAAGCATAGCAAAAAACTCAATATGAATGCATGGTTAGAAATGTTGAGGGTAAAGCAAAACCTGTCCCCCCATCCCCCTTCCCTTTTCACAGCTTCCCCATACTAATTGTCCCCCTCTTGTTAAATAAATGATTTGTAAAGCTGTGATAATTCCTATCTAAAGTGAGACATCAAAATAACTTTTTGAGGGAGAATTCGGACATCACTTCTGACTTGTCCACAGGGTGTACACAATGTCATGCAGGTTTTGTTTCTGAAATTGTTTAAAGTAGCATGAAAATGCTCACGCATGTTGGACCTTGTTGTAGACAAACGCAATAGAAATTTTCAAATTTTTTTTCTTCAGATATCAGATCAGTCTCTACATTTCAAGCATAATTTAATAACCAGAAAGGGAAATTGACTGCCCTTATAGGGTGCAACACACTAAATAGGCCAAAATGGCTGCGCCAAACTGATTACTATAAATTGTAAACCCACAACTTTGTTTGAATAATAAATATTTGGGGAGTCATGCAATTGATAGATTGTGTAATTATGATCAGCTATCATCACCCGGTGGTTCTGTGCTTCAGCTTTTGTGAAGGCTTGATAAATGTTGGCTTTAAAATTGGTCCTATTTGGCTTGGCAAGTGGAGGGATACTTTATGGATAATTAGCAAAAATTATGCACGGCTAACCTGCCAAATTGAAAAGAATTAGACAGTTTCAGATTCAAAGTATTGTTAGTAGTGTCACAACAACTAAGAGACTCCTTAACGAAAAGAAATGTCACATCTACGGCTTTGCCAGCATTTTGAGCTTTTGCCATATCAATCTTGTTCGCTGTCCGTCTTTGTCCGTAATCCTGATACACACCGAGTTTGGTAAACATCTTTGGCAAAGAGGTATAAGATCAGGAGCTGCGGCAACTAGTAAGTTACCTCTAGTATTTTATAAGAAGGAAGATTGAGGTTGACGCCTTTCTTACATTAGAATCCGGGGAGAGAACGAAACCAAAATTTTTCATTTGGAATTGACTTTTGGAAATGTCTCTTTAAAATAGACTTTGAAAATTTACTAAACATAATCTGAAGCATGGTTGTCAAGTAGTTCTTTTACTGGAACACAATTGTGTACACATGTAGGCCTATATTACTATTGCAGCCAGAAATGTGCTTGAACATTTTTGTATTAATGTGCACGATTGATTGATTGATTGATTGATCGATTGATTTACATGTGAAAGTATCGTGTTGAAAGCATTATTGTAACACGTGTTTGGTATGCTTCCTTAATTAATGACGACAGTCACTTGTTGAGAATTGCATTTATTCCCAGATATGTGTATTTATATAAAGAATTGATTAATATATCCTGCTGTAAAACAAAAATTAATTGAACAATAATAACTCGATTGCAAATAATGAGTTGAATGTACAAAATATTGATTTATTTTGAATGTGCGTATTTACATATATTTAGAAATGGAAATGTTTCTAAAATAATATTTGTTTATAACTGACTGCCGTTTTTGTCAGGCTTTGTATGGTGTCTGTGTGATGGGGTGAGCCGTCAGTGAAATGCCTGGGTGGCGAACCTAAATTCTATTGTAATTATGCAGAGAGGGCGGAGTGCGCCCTCGTGCGCGCTGCACAAACTACCCGTTCGTGTCAGTTGTGATCCAGACGTCGAGGATGGAGGTGAGCTGCCGTAGCAGTTGGTCCTAGCAGAGCTGAAGCGGACCCGTCGAAGATATCCGGGGAAGTGCTGTGCTACTTGACTGGTACAGGGTACCGAGTGTCTAAGTTTGGGGTAAGAAAACTTACCGAGTAACTGCATTGTTGTGTGATTTACATTATTAACCCTTTGCGTACGGATGACGTCTGTGGACGCAAAACAAAAAGTGCCACCAGGCCAGATGAGGCCATTGGCCGCCGTTTGTGCAGTTTCAATCCATTGTTGGATTATTGTTTATGATACGCTTGACTGCACAAACACATTGTAGCGGTTCGCTTGGCTGCCAGAACCGCCGCGACACCCCGACGTCTCCCGTAAAATACCGTGCCCAATGGGTTTTAAAGTGCAGGGGATTGTGTAGAGTTAGGGTCGAGTGTATCTCGTGTGGTCAGCAAGTCTGAGAGATCAGTAGCCAGACTAGACCCGCAAACGTGGCGGTATACACCGCCACGCTCTGTTGCATTGAAAAAACGGTCTATTGGTCGATAAAAGACTCCATGTCCATTGACGGGAAGATTTGTTATCGTTTTCCTGTTCAGTACTCACACATGCTCTTTTACACCAAAATCCGCAAGCATAGCACCCAGGGGCGGATCTAGGTTTTAACCAAGGGGGGGGGGGGGGGGGGGGGGGGGGGGGGGGGTTTACCTGAGGTGATTGGCCTAAACACCCCAGCGTGCCGAATTTTCGACACCCGACACTGGTTATTTTTCTCAGCCCAAGGGGGGGGGGGGGGTTTAAACCCCCAACCCCCCCCCCCCCCCCGTAGATCCGCCACTGGCACCTGTCATTACCCAGAAATACTAGCCACTACTTATTGCGACATAAAACAGTCGTCAACCAGTGGAATCGTGTGCACATGCGCCGAATGAAGCGATTGACCCCGACGTCACCGTGCGCAACAAAAAGTCTGGTCCCTGCTGGATGGTAACGTCTCTCCAGCCGTAGTACAGTACTCGAAAGATTCAGGGCACCGTGCGAAGATCTGCCGGCAAGGCCCGTCATCGACCTGGCTGAAGCTATCCCGCGATTCAGCCTGCGATTCAGCCCGAGATTCAGCCCGCGATTAAGCCTGCGATTCGCAATAGGGCCCGCGATTCGCCCGATCAGAGCAGCCGCATATTGAAAACTATAATCCATTCGACAACAGGAGGTTCTTTTTTAATGAAATCACTGGATTCAGGCAACGAATTTTCGAGAAATGTCAAGAAATTACACACCAATTTTGCATGAATTTTTAGAATAGGTATGAGCAAAGCTGTACATTATTATACTGAACATTGTTTTAAAGGTCTTTTTTTATGAAATAGTTTGTCGTTTCGCGAGGGCCCATTTCAAAGGCTTCTCTACATCAATTCCTATAAGCTCAGTACTTTTAGTTCTGTTTGAAAGAAAGTGTACCACACATGTTTTGGAAAATTCATATTTTTCTTTCATATTCATAATTGCCACCTTCCTGGGCACACTTAATTTTTAGCAAGGGCCTATTCCAAGAATGGCTTCTGTTCCAAGTAGTCGCTTAAAGACGGACCATTTTCAAGAACATTTTAAAATGCGGTATTTAGAGTTTCGTGTGAAATGCCGTCTTTGAGAGAAAGTGTACCGCACATGGTTTGAAAAATTCATATTTTTCTTTCATATTCATAATTGCCACCTTCCTGGGCACACTTAATTTTTAGCAAGGGCCTATTCCAAGAATGGCTTCTGTTCCAAGTAGTCGCTTAAAGACGGACACTTTTCAAGAACATTTGGAAATGCGGTATTCGGAGCTAGTTTCGTGTGAAATGCCGTCTTTGCGAGAAAGTGTACCGCACATGATTTGAACAATTCATATTTTTCATTCATATTCATAATTCCCACCTTCCTGGGCACACAAGTTGCCCAGGAAGGTGAGAATTATGAATATGAAAGAAAAATATGAATTTTTCAAAACACGTGCGGTACACTTTCTCTCAAAGACGGCATTTCAAACGAAACTCCGAATACCGCATTTCCAAATGTTCATGAAAATGGTCCGTTTTTAAGCGGCTAATTGGAACAGAAGCCATTCTTGGAATAGGCCCTTGCTGAAATTAAGTGTGCCCAGGAAGGTAGGAATTATGAATATGAAAGAAAAATATGAATTTTTCAAATCATGTGCGGTACACTTTCTCGCAAAGACGGCATTTCACACACAACTCCGAATACCGCATTTCCAAATGTTCATGAAAATGGTCCGTCTTTAAAGGGACACATTGCCTTTAAATGTCATGAAATTTTGCTGTTTGGAAATGTTCTTTATCTTTTATAAGAGTTGTCTATGCAAAAAAACACGTATAATGTGTTGTAATTGGTGAGTAGTGATTACAAAACAAAAACATTGCCTCTGATCCCTGACATCTGACCCGCGAAACATAGACTTATTTCCAGTAGTAAATACCACTGTCTAAATAATGCGCAAAATACGCTGTAAGAGTATTTAGGCTGGCGCCGCAGCCAGTGGCCTTGTAAACCTATCATATGATCGCCGGGTACCATTCTCAGGTACCTCGCGACACATGTCGCCAGTGCCAACCTCGTTACCATGGGTACGATCTTGCGGCGCCATGTTTTCCCACCATGCCTTGCGCGATCTTAACCCCTGGAATTGTGTAATTAGGTGTGGGGGCCATAAAATGTGGGGGCCGGTGTCCCTCTTTACATTGTGATAATTATTTCCCTTGTATTACCAACAGTGAAATATATATACAAATGATTTTAGTTGCTCAAATTATAGTACTTGTACCTAAATATCTGGTAGCAAAGGATGAAACATCAGACTAATTTTCTGACAGTATGGTGTCCTCAATAGTTCACGGGTTCACGTGTAAAAGAGACACCAAAGCTGCGACATTTGAAAAACTGCTGTTGAAATGCATTGTTTGGTTCTTAAATACTACCATGTGCACATTACGTGTATGAAAAATTGCCCTTCATTATGTTAAAGCATGTTAATACTGCTTAAGAATGGCACCATATTTAAATGATTTAATAACTAGTTGACCGAGATTGACAGTGTGTTAGCCCAAATGTTTCACGCGTAAACAAGACCCACTTTTTTGGTGTCCCTTTTACACGTGCAATTTGTGTAATGTTTCTGAGAAATAGAAAGATAATTGGGTTCACTGGCAAATCCAAATCTATCATCATTAATTACATGTCCCACTTGATAAGTGTGAAATCATAACAAAGATTGCATGCTTGGAAATGTTTAATTTTGGGCCATTTACTAGGTTTCACGTGTAAATGGGGACACTAAATGGTGTCCCCATACGCAATCATGCACCAAATTGTTATTTTTAGTCTAATCAAGTTATTTTCACAATAGACCTTGATGTTGTATCCTGGGTAATACATTTTAAAATAAACACACCACATTGAGCATGAATTATCACAAAAATAGCAGAAAACTAATTTGGTGTCCCCTTTACACGTGAAACCGTGAATGGGTTTTGACATGATATTTTGGCATTTCTGGAGTAAATAATGTCTGATTTTGGGTACAATTAATCAGGAATGTCAATATCTTTAAGTTATAGTGAAAATTATTAATAAATCCCCTGTCAATCAATTTTTCCATTTTGGGTCAAAATGTCACAAGTTGGTACCCTAATTTATGGAATAACCCAATTACCATATCCCACATAGTGGGATATAGTAATTAGGACTGCAGTCGATGTGTTTAATGCGCGACGCAGTGTTTTTAGTAGGAAGGTTTTATTTGTAGAATCAATCTTTTGGAAGGATGAGATTAGCTCCTAATATTAATAATGATGCCTAATGTTTTTCCCGCCTGACGTTAAATCTATTAACACTGCACTGAGTAGTAGTAACAGCCGGCCTGGTGGGATCGGGAGGAAGGAAAAGTATGACGAACCGTCATGACCGTTTCCGCCCATTATCGCCGGATGTCAGTTGTGCAATTTTCCAAATGTTTTTCTCAGCTGTTTTCGCAAATTTGTCAAACCTTTCGATGCATCTTCTGCAGCGGCGGCAAACACTGTCATTGGGAATGAGCTGCTTTCTTGAACTGCTATGGATACTAATGAGTAAATTTACTACCGATTGGAACAATTTTGATTTCCGGCCTCGACTCGAATATATAATATGTGTGCCTTTTCTATCTCTGTTTAAACATAAAATACATGTATTTCCTGACCAGAAAAAATCCATATCGTTTATCGTGGCCACCAAGACTAGTGGCCTTGTCTTGATAATGGAAAAAAGTGCTCGGAGTCGTTTTGCTGAGGACAGGGCGTTCAACATTCGGATTACGCACGCGGTTCACTTTCAGTACATAAATATTCATTTCACATAGCCAGTCAGCGTCGTTTACGTATTCCTCACGGCCAGGGGTTAGTAAAGGAACGCACACGCGCCCATGGAGTCGAGGATGCGCCAGTGCTGCTGCGCGCCGTGCCACAGTACATCAAAATGGATCAACAGAACGTATAACCAGCTGCGACTGGAAATACGACTGGTGAACACGGTCCGCCATTTTGTGGAGTCAAAAATTTGGTTCTACAAAATGGCGGACTGTTATTTGTCACGAAATTAAACAAAAACCACGCAATTTGAAGGGATAGTTATGTGAATCTTTATATTCTACTTAAAAAATAGCTTCATAACCATATCCATTTCAGTTTTATAACCCAAATCGCAAAATCCAAAGCAATGTGTCCCTTTAAGCGGCTAATTGGAACAGAAGCCATTCTTAGAATAGGCCCTTGCTGAAATTAATTGTGCCCAGGAAGGTGGCAATTATGAATATGAAAGAAAAATATGAATTGTTCAAACCATGTGCGGTACACTTTCTCGCAAAGACGGCATTTCACACAAAACTCCGAATACCGCATTTCCAAATGTTCATGAAAATGGTCCGTCTTTAAGCGGCTAATTGGAACAGAAGCCATTCTTGGAATAGGCCCTTGCTGAAATTAAGTGTGCCCAGGAAGGTGGCAATTATGAATATGAAAGAAAAATATGAATTTTTCAAAACATGTGCGGTACACTTTCTTTCAAACAGAAGCTATTGTGCTGAGCCGAAAGGAATTGATGTAGAGAAGCCTTTGAAATGGGCCCTCGCGAAGTGACCAATTATTTCATAAAAAAGACACTTAAAACAATGTTCAGTATAATATGTACAGCTTTGCTCATACCTATTCTAAAAAATCATGCAAAATTGGTATGTAATTTCTTAATATTTCTCGAAAATTCGTTGCCTGAATCCAGTTATTTCATTCATTAAAAGGAACTCCTTTTGTCGAATGGATTATAGTTTTCAATATGCGGCTGCTCTGATCGGGCGAATCGCGGGCCCTAGTGCGAATCGCGTGCCCTAGTGCGAATCGCGGGCCCTAGTGCGAATCGCGGAATCCACCTTTTTTCATCGAATTTCTGGGGAATGACAGGTGCTATGCTTGCGGATTTTGGTGTAAAAGAGCATGTGTAAGTACTGAACAGGAAAACGATAACAAATCTTCCCGTCAATGGACATGGAGTCTTTTACCGACCAATACTTTTGACTGTTTTTTCAATGCAACAGAACGTGGCGGTGTATACCGTCACGTTTGCGGGTCTATAGCCGGCCAGACGCTGTGTCCATGTTTAGTCTGGGCGGTCTGTGGCCTATGACCTGTGAGGGTTTACCGAGAACTCCCACGACCTTATCCATCGTACTACTCTAGTTAGTGGGAAAAAACTAACATGGGTCCCATGTAGTAAGAGTAATTATTCTGAGTTACAGTTGGATGTTTACCCCGTGTATATAAGTGAGGGTTGGTGCCGACCTGTACCCTCTGTGCTGTGTAGCATAAAAGGATTACTAATTTGCATAACGTAAGTGAAGTAACCCTCAGCTACTAAGTCGGCACAGTTAAGAGGACAGCCCAGCTCTCGTGGCTAACCCGTCTGCCTTCACCCGAGTCGATCCGGGTAAGCTACTCGAACGCACCCATAATTATCCTCAGTTAGGCGTGTGGAATACTACAAAAGAGCCCGTATTTCATAATGACTGAAATTCACGCTACACCGGTTTATCGGAACAAAAATTGTAAATTTTTAATCGACATGATGTCCAACTATTTTAGAGCAATAATAAAAATAAAAACAAAACTTGCATTCTTCTTAGACGACCCGATCAGTAACTTTTCAATATTTTAAAGATTTTACCGTGTATACCTTGCACACGAATGAGCGCGACATAGGTTGTTTACTTTACTTAGCAGTTAGCAACGAGTCTCGCTTTCAAACCCGGAAGTGCGAAGATCGGTAAAAAAAAAAATTCATTATAACCTCTACACTAAATGCAGTCGTGATCCTACTGGGTTTCATTTTGTACAAATAGGTCCGAGACTGACAATGTCCGAGAGCACAATGGCCAGCATCAAACGCCCAACTGATGAGCTTCCTATGCCCGGATTATCGAGACTGAAAGGGTTAACTTTCCCGTGGATGGTCACTCCGGAATGCCTGGACGCAATGAAAGATTATGATGTGTGGGAGGATGATGTGTGGGTTACTTCTCATCCCAAATCAGGTAGTCTGCAAGAGAAAACACAATATATCATTTTGTTTAATATGTTGGTTTATTAACAACTGCAACAACTGAGCAGCAGAAGCATGTAGCAACAGACATAGCAGCTGTAGCAGACACAGCGGTAAGCGCAACAGCAGCAGCAGTATCAACAACAGAAGCAGAAGCAGCAGTAGCGGAATTAGCTGGAGTTTCACAGCAGCAGAAGTACCCACTGGGCATTTTACCCGATATTACCCGGGTTGTAACGAGTAATAACGGGAGTTATTACCGGGTAATATCAAACACATGGGTAATAACGGGGAAATAGTAGACCAATATTTCCCTGTTACAACCCAATATTACCCCATTTACCCGATATTACCAGGGAGAATGTAACCGATATTTCCGGCATTGCCATGTTATTACCACCCGATATAAAACGAAAAAATCACTCAGTTATTGGAAATTTGGTGTAAGTAATCACGAATTTACAGAAATGGGAACCAGACTAAATACACGTGATCTATTATACATGTACATTACTCTAGATATCAATTATACAAATGCTACAGTAATTTACTAAACACTACACACTAAATAATCGCGCTTTAGCTTTATATTCAGCCTTATCCTGCCATCATGAAGTCACGGTTTCCGATGAAAAATTTCAATATTTGAATACCAAAGAAGATGTAATGCGATTCTTCACCTCTGTTTACAAAAAGTCTAAATTCCTATGTGGAATTGCTTAAATAATTAAATATTTTAGTCAGGAAATCGTGTTTTTGGACGAAACACTGCAATATTAACATGACTTGTTCAAACCTTTTACCATTACCCATATTACCTCTCATTACCCTGTTGTAACTGGGTAAAATGTCGGTTTCAACAGGGTAATAACAGTAATATTTGGACTTGAAAATGTTGCTGGTAATTTTACTGTTATTACTCTAGTTCCCAATGTTATAACCAATTCAAATCTTTCGCCATTACCCATATTACCTCTCATTACCCTGTTTTAACTGTATGATGGTAATGTCGGTTTCAACAGGGTAATAACAGTAATATTTGGACTTGCAAATTTTGCTGGTAATTTTACTGTTATTACTCAAGTTCTCAATGTTATAACCAATTCAAATCTTTCACCATTACCCATATTACCTCTCATTACCCTGTTGTAACTGGGTAAAATGTCGGTTTCAACAGGGTAATAACAGTAATATTTGGACTTGGAAATTTTGCTGGTAATTTTACTGTTATTACTCTAGTTCCCAATGTTATAACCAATTCAAATCTTTCACCATTACCCATATTACCTCTCATTACCCTGTTGTAACTGGGTAAAATGTCGGTTTCAACAGGGTAATAACAGTAATATTTGGACTTGCAAATTGTGGTACGAGGTGCACCATTTTCCAATTGTTTTCCTCATAAGAAACAGATCCTGTCGGCCTCGAGGATCATTTATATCTAATTCTTATCCTCAAATACCAAATATTAAGGAATTTATAACACTTTCATTATCACACAGGTAATATCATTGGGGTAATAACACAGTAATATTGGTAATATTTAGTCTTAGTCAAATTTTGGGGTGATATTACCGGTAATATCGGTAATCGGTAACAAATTGCCCAGTGGGTAGTAGTACCACCAGCAGCAGCAGTACACTTGCAGAAGTAGTATGAGCAGTAGTTTGAGTAGCTGAAGTATCAGCCGCATAGCAGCATTATGAGCAGTAGCAGTATGGGCAGTATCCAGGGGCGGATCTAGAGGGGGGTTGTGGGGGTTGTCAACCCCCCCCCCCTCCCTTGGGCTGCTGAGTAAAGTTGTTTTTCAACCCAATATGGGAAAATTCTTTAAAAACTACAAAATTATGCAGCTTCAAACGGTGCCGGTGATGCCTTAGATTGCAGGAGAAAGCCCCTGGATTTTAAACATTTTCCGGGGGGCATGCCCCCGGACCCCCAAGTGGGAACGTGCCTTCGGTACGTTCCACGTTTGGTGGGTGAATGGTGCAACCCCCTACCTAAATGAAAGGCTAGATCCGCCCCTGCTATCAGCAGCAGCACCAGCAGTATCACCAGCAGTATAACCAGCAGCAAGCAGTACACGCAGCAGTATGAGCAGCTACAGTAGCAGCAATAACAGCAGTACACGCAGCAGCAGCAGTATGAGCAGCTACAGTAGCAGCAATAACAGCGGTACACGCAGCAGTAGCAGTAAACGCATCAGCAGCAGTATGATCAACTACAGTAGCAGTACACGCAGCAGCAGCAGTATGAGCAGCTACAATAGCAGCAATAACAACAGCAGTATACGCAGCAGTAGCAGTAAACGCATCAGCAGCAGTGTGAGCAGCTATAGCAGCAATAGCAGCAGTATACGCAGCAGTAGCAGTATGATCAACTACAGTAGTAGTCTTGGTTCCAAGACGTTACTGTCTGATATTTGTCATCAACAGAGGGCGCAATTTACAGGCTGTCACCGGCGGGCGAGCGCGCGATCAATCACGGAGTTACAGTAACGTCTTGGATATTTCTACTTTTGAGGGCGGGACCCGACTATGGAAATCGTGGCTAAACATGCATCATTCATATCACGTGACTGGTCTGACCTCCATTGTTAAGTTTGACCGATTGCCCCAATTATGCAAAATGCGCCTGCGGTCGACGGGACGTGTAATATAATACCGTTTGAAAAAAACGTGGATTTACTGTACTTCTGTGTACAAAAGCCACTTGTACATACAATGTACATGTACATGTATAATGTACAATCATGGAGGTTGTGTTTTCTTCCTCCATGGTACAATGTACTGTACATATCCACATATGAACACTTTGGATACATGTATAGTGTACGTATGTATACGTACTTGAACTTCAAGTTTGAATAACTTGGGAGTTTCTGATCTTTCTTGCTATGTCCCAGAATGAGATAATGACAATTTACCTGCAGGTGTGCACTTTAATCTGGGATGTTAATTAGCCAATGTGAATGAATAAATACAGAATAGTCAAATTTTTAAAATAATTTTTTATCAAAGATTGATTTTTGCCAGTCTTGTTTAATTACATGTACAAACATGTGGTGCCGTTTTTTGCAGCCAGCCATGGCCAGGCCCAGTATTGTATTGGATATTTCAGTCCAGTTAGTTGCATGCACAATATATTTAAAGGACGTCTTTGGTCAACTTTTGACTGAAAAACGTTTTTACTCACTTTGTCTTCAAGGTGGAGCTTAAAGGGACACATTGCTTTGGATTTTGCGATTTGGGCTATAAAACTGAAATGGATATGGTTGGGAAGCTTTTTTAAAAGTAGGATATAAAGATTCACATACCTCTCCCTTCAAATTGCGTGGTTTTTGTTTAATTTCGTGACAAATAACGGTCCGCCATTTTGTAGAACCAAATTTTTGACTCCACAAAATGGCGGACCGTGTTCACCAGTCGTATTTCAAGTCGCATCTGGTTGAAGTACGTTCTGTTGATCCATTTTGATGTACTGTGGCACGGCGCGCAGCACTGGCGATATGAGGTAGAGAATTGTACCTGGCGATCATCTGATAGGTTCACAAGGCCATAGGCTGCGGCGCCAGCCTAAAGACTCTTACAGCGTATTTTGCGCATTATTTAGACGGTGGTATTTACTACTGGAAATAAGTCTATGTTTCGCGGGTCAGATGTCAGGGGTCAGTGGTTAATTTTTTGTTTTGTAATCATTACTCACTAATTACAACACATTATACGTGTTTTTTGCATAAACAACTCTTATAAAAGATAAGGAACATTTCCAAACAGCAAAATTTCATGACATTTGAAGGCAATGTGTCCCTTTAAATTCATCATTGTCTTAATTATTTATATTTCTCCCAATATAAAATTCCTCCACTAAATACATTACATTCCTACATGTGTATAGTAATCCATGTATACTAATATTTAAAAAAGTGAACATGAAGAAGAGAAGTCTGAAATAGCAAGCCCAGCAAACCACTTAAATGCAGTGGATTTAAAATCAAAGTAGATGGTCAACTTCACTCAATTATTCTAATTCTTGAGGTAAACATAATTTTTCACTGGATAAAATGTATTTCTGTAAAGATTTAAACCATTATTGTAAAGTTACATTTATGTTAACATATACTTTACCATTGAAGGTTAGAACTGCCACAGAGTTCATCAGAAATATGAAACACACCATTTGTTACATCTCTTTTTTCATGTATTTTCAATTTCCATCCTGAAAAATTTAATTGGCAGATGTACCGGTCATTTACTACTCAGTGTAAAATAATCGACATTACACAGTGGCGGATCTACGGGGGGGGGGGGGGGGTTGGGGGTTTAACCCCCCCCCCCCCCCTCGGGCTGAGAATTTTTTTTTAAATAACCAGTGTCGGGTGTCCAAAATTCGGCACGCTAGGGTGTGTCGGCCAATCACCTCAGATAACCCCCCCCCCCCCCCTTAGTGAAAACCTAGATCCGCCCCTGTTACATGTACATGTACATGTGGCATTTTAAAAAATGTATAATACATTTACTTCTACAAACTGGCTGGGACGTCCTCCATTCTGAAGTCTTTTTAAGTTTATCACCTCACATGTTTATACACCAGTGTTCTAGCTCGTACAGTGTACATGCACAATATATAATGTACATGTCATCGGGTAATACCTTCTCATAAATGTTTACCTTCACTCAAGCGCGCCTCCATGATTTGACTATGACATGTGTGGAGACCGGGAAAAGGGGGTGGGGGGGGATTTATCATGAAATTTCCAAAACCAACCAACTGAAAATTTCGAAGGGGGGGGGGGGGGGGGATGGACACTACGCTGTTTATTACACATGTATTAATTATGGTCCATACACAAACCCAAATTTAACCCTCTTTCCGACAATTCTACTGTAATTTCCATGTGAAATTTATAATACCTCCTGGTCTATTTCAATTTTTTTCTTCTGTCTGGTTTTATTGTCTAGGGGTGATCTTGTCATAAAGTGTGTGTGGGTGGAGATATATTCCCCATCCCCACAACCCCGAAATCTATGTTTTTGCCTTTACTTTATCAACACTTCTTCTTGTCGACAATTTTTTTGGGATTATATTTAACTATAAAAGTTGGGCTATTATGTACGCCGTATGTATCACCATTTGTTAATCCTTTCTGATATGTTTTCCTTTGTATACAAATTGTTGTTTAAAATTTTTTTTTAAAATGATCAATTATGACAGTAATGAAATCAATTGTTATGTAGTTCTTTTAACCAATATATGTACACCGACTACTGCATGTTTTTTTCTATTACATGTGGAATAGTAAGCACGTAAACACACTGGCTGTCATCGAAGGTTATAGTTCTAAATTTACATTCGGAAGTATTAAAATATACCTCACATGTTCACTCATCATCCGCACAAATATTTCGTATAGGCCTACACTTTATTTAATGTCTAAATAAACTTCAGCTGCACTACAGAAATGAGCTGCACTACAGCATGGAGGAATGGAGATACTTCGCGGATTTAAACGACACGTACGTCGTGCCTATACTACACGTCAACTTAAAAAATATTTCCCACAGACATGACAGACTGGGTCACGCGGATCGCGTATCGCGCAATCCTTCATTCAAAACAATACAACGGTCGACGCGTCGGGCCCGGGCGCGGTGAACTTCAAATTTCCAGACAACACAACACACATACACAAAAAACCGCATACAGTCGTACTTCCCCAATACGTCCGAGGACAATGCTTTGTGTTTCCTATTGTTCCTTTAATATAACCAACCCCCATAGACTAAGCACGTATCCTTACGTTCGAGGACCGATTTCAACAAAAGACTCTACGTTCGAGGACTGAAAGGTTTCTTTGTGTTTCCTTTCTTCTCTTGTCCTCGGAGATATATACAGTGCACGTACACCTAGACGGTGATGACCGCACCGCGTCCTATTTAATCGTGCATGCTCGCCAAGTTATGAATAATTCATTTGTCAAGGTCAAACTCAATCGCTGATTGGCTCCCCCGGAAAGTCGGGGGAGAATGTCGAAAAAGTAAAGAAAAAGTTAAGACCCGCGGACAGAAATATCCAAGACCTTCGTGGAAGTGAAGAACCGAGCAAAGAACAGTAGAATCGATTCTTGTCAGAGCGCGTAATATATAAAACATTATCGAATACAATCCGAATCGATTAACTGAGAAACAGCGCCCTCGTTCGGAAGGAAAAAAGGAACACGAAGGTCTTGGAACCAAGACTACTACAGTAGCAGCAATAACAGCAGTATACGCAGCAGTAGCAGTAAACGCATCAGCAGCAGTATGATCAACTACAGTAGCAGCAATAACAGCAGTATACGCAGTAGTAAACGCATCAGCAGCAGTGTGAGCAGTGAGCAGCAATAACAGCAGTATACGCAGCAGTAGCAGTATATGCAGCAGCAGCAGTATGATCAGCTACAGTAGCAGCAATAACAGCAGTACACGCAGCAGCAGCAGCAGTACACGCAGCAGCAGCAGTACACGCAGCAGCAGCAGTACACGCAGCAGCAGCAGTACACGCAGCAGCAGCAGTACACGCAGCAGCAGCAGTACACGCAGCAGCAGCAGTACACGCAGCAGCAGCAGTACACGCAGCAGCAGCAGTACACGCAGCAGCAGCAGTACACGCAGCAGCAGCAGTACACGCAGCAGCAGCAGTACACGCAGCAGCAGCAGTACACGCAGCAGCAGCAGTACACGCAGCAGCAGTAGCAGTGTGAGCAGCTATAGCAGCAATAACAGCAGTATACGCAGCAGTAGCAGTATATGCAGCAGCAGCAGTATGATCAGCTACAGTAGCAGCAGTACACGCAGCAGCAGCAGCAGCAGTATGATCAGCTACAGTAGCAGCAATAACAAAGCAGTACACGCAGCAGCAGCAGCAGTACACGCAGCAGCAGTATGATCAGCTACAGTAGCAGCAATAACAGCAGTACACGCAGCAGCAGCAGTACACGCAGCAGCAGCAGTACACGCAGCAGCAGCAGTACACGCAGCAGCAGCAGTACACGCAGCAGCAGCAGTACACGCAGCAGCAGCAGTACACGCAGCAGCAGCAGTACACGCAGCAGCAGCAGTACACGCAGCAGCAGCAGTACACGCAGCAGCAGCAGTACACGCAGCAGCAGTAGCAGTGTGAGCAGCTATAGCAGCAATAACAGCAGTATACGCAGCAGTAGCAGTATATGCAGCAGCAGCAGTATGATCAGCTACAGTAGCAGCAGTACACGCAGCAGCAGCAGCAGCAGTATGATCAGCTACAGTAGCAGCAATAACAAAGCAGTACACGCAGCAGCAGCAGCAGTACACGCAGCAGCAGTATGATCAGCTACAGTAGCAGCAATAACAGCAGTACACGCAACAGTAGCAGTACACGCCGCAGCAGCAGTATAAGCAGCTACAGTAGCAGCAATAACAGCAGTAAACGCAGCAGCAGCAGTATGAGCAGCTACAGTAGCACCAATAACAGCATTACACGCAGCAGCAGCAGCAGTATGCGCAGCTACAGTAGCAGCAATAACAGCAGTATACGCAGCAGCAGCAGTATGAGCAGCTACAGTAGCAGCAATAACAACAGCAGCACACGCAGCAGCGGCAGTATGAGCAGCTACATTAGCAGCAATAACAACAGCAGTACACAGCAGCAGCAGTACACGCAGCTACAGTAGCAGCAATAACAGCAGCAGTATACGCAGCAGCAGTATCAGCAGCATCAGCAGCAGCGGTAGGAGCAGCATGTAACATCAGTACAGCAGAAGTAGCAGCATTCAACAGCAAGTAGTATCGTGGTTGTGGTTATCACTGTCATCGTCGTACGCGTTGCTTTTGGAGTCATTGTTAACATCCAGTGCTGTAGTCGAGTCCACCCAGTCCGAGTCCTTGTGTCCGAGTCCGAGTCCGAGTCCGAGTCCTTTTGTGGAATCTCAAGTACATGTACAGTGTTCTCGTTGACACCGAGACAGCACACAGATACTACACAGCATGGTCAAAAAGGGTATTTACGGTAATAAGAGGCTTAGAGAGGCTTTTAACACTTATGCGCCTATCAATTGCTTCCCCCACCCCCCCCCCCCCCCCCCCGGGCTGCCCCACCCAAGATGTGGGGATTGTCACTTTTGAAGTGACCAAATCCCTACACATGGGGCAAAATTTTAGTGACAATCCCCGACATTAATGGGTGGGGCACCCCCACATCATGGTTTTAACTTCTGATGATGGGGGAAACAATGGCAAAATAAGTGACCAAAATCCCCACCCTGGGGCTTGAAAAACGTGACCAAACCCCCACATAAGACCTGGGGCAGCCCGGGAGAGGGGTGGAGGAAGCAATTGATAGGCGCATTATTGAATGACATTTAAATATAACCTATAAATAAAGTCCATACATGACATACATATGTATGTGATTTGGGGCACATAAACACATGCAAATATTGTCTAGTACTTTACTCAAGCGAAAAATCCTTGAAACAAATTGGATTTGCACAGTAGTTTGAGAAACTTCAAAGGAACCTTGCCGTGACACAACCTTGTGAAATTACTTTCAGCCATTATTATTTGAGATTATAATGAAAAACTAATGGGCTTTGTGATGATACTGAACTATCCTAGTAGGCCTACCTTATTCCAATTTGAAAATATGACGTCAAAGAAATAACACCTACTGCAACCGTGCAGAGAACATGTTAAAAACAAAAAAAGCTTTGAACAAAAATCACGCATTGCATGTGCCTCTAACGTCACAATTTTTCAACTTTATCTGTCTTTTTTCCAAACCAAAATTGCCCTTGGAGATTTAATTATACTGAAAAATACAAACATATATTCAACCAGACTTGTTTTACTTCAACCATGAATGGAACATTCCTCTTTATCAGGGCTGTAGTCGAGTCCCGAAGTGAGTCTGATGACAAGTAGTAGGTCAAACTTTAGCTTTAACATAATGTTGCAATGATTGTTTATTTCAATTGTAATACACGAACTATTTTAGCAGACAAAACAAAATATGAGAATGTTTCTATGGTGCAGAAATTTAAATAAGTACTTCACAATTTTGAAATGTAGAAGATTAATGATGTCATGAATATCAGTTGGGAAGTATTGCTAGTACAAGCCTACTAGCGCGAAATAGATTTTTGTGAATGAATCACTTTCGGACAATCAAAACGTGTACCGCGCACTACATGTACAAGTACAACCGGTATTCCGTCTTCCGTATTCGCAAGTAATGGACGTCGAACACAAGCCACATGACGTTGCGGCTCGATTGGCAACTACACGAACACCGCGCCTTCGCGCATGCATGCAGCGCATTCGATCGCACACGCACGTACGTAGAGCGAGCAAACGGCGAATTCATGCCATGTTTAATCCGGTGGACCGACGTCTCGTCAGGCAAACCGTCCATACCTCACGTACTGAGCTCGTATACGTGTACTCAACCTCGTCCCCAGGGTCTACTTTTATCCTCGTTCTGGAAGCGTATTGCTCGAACACTATGGGGACGAGGTTTACGCGTACTGTACTACCGAATTAAGTACATGTGTACGTGTGTGTGCAGGCTACTGACGGGATTTGCGATCTAAACACTCCGACTTCGTTACAAAATTGCGGCAAAATTTAAGGTAAAAATCGGCTTTTTTGGGCCGGACTCGGGCCGAGTCCTCGAGCTGGTCGAGTCCTTATTGTCCGAGTCCGAGTCCTGACTGTCCGAGTCCGAGTCCTTGAAAATCGTTGCGTTATCGTTATCATTGTCGGATATTGGTTGTGCTTTGGAGATGAGGAAGTCGCTCGAAGTTGGTTGCATGATTGAGCAGTCTCGGGGAGCGGCATTGCGATCGACAGGGATAGCTGTTGTATATTGATTGTGATTACATCAAATACTGTGAATCCCTTGGATGTGATTTCCTATTCAAAATGGACATGAGGATTCAGTGCTGGAGGACTCGGACTCGAGTCCGGACTCGAGTCCGGACTCGAGTCCCGATTTTCAAGGACTCGGACTCGGACTCGGACTCGGACTCGGACTCGGACAGTCAGGACTCGGACAGTCAGGACTCGGACTCGGACAGTCAGGACTCGGACTCGGACAGTCAGGACTCGGACAGTCAGGACTCGGACTCGGACAGTCAGGACTCGGACTCGGACAGTCAGGACTCGGACTCGGACAGTCAGGACTCGACCAGCATGTACTTAATTCGGTAGTACAGTACGCGTCAACCTCCTCCCCATAGTGTTCGAGCAATACGCTTCCAGAACGAGGATGAAAGTAGACCCTGGGGACGAGTTTGAGTACACGTATACGAGCTCAGTACGTGAGGTATGGACGGTTTGCCTGACGAGACGTCGGTCCAACAGCGACGCGCGGCCGGATTAAACATGGCATGAATTTGCCGTTTGTTCGCTCTACGTACGTGTGTGTGCGATCGAATGCGCTGCATGCATGCGCGAAGGCGCGGTGTCCGTGTAGTTGCCAGTCGAGCTGCAACGTCATGTGGCTGGTGCTTGACGTCCATTACTTGCGAATACGGAAGACGGAATACCGGTTGTAAATGTAGTACTAGCAATACTTCCCAACTGATATTCATGACATCATTAATCTTCTACATTTCAAAATTGTGAAGTATTTATTAAAATTTCTGCACCATAGAAACATTCTCATATTTTGTTTTTAAAGTCTGCTAAAATAGTTCGTGTAATACAATTTAAATAGAAAATCATTGCAACATTATGTTAAATCTAAAGTTTGACCTACTACTTGTCATCAGACTCGCATCGGGACTCGACTACAGCCCTGCTAAAGATAAATGTTCCCCAAGACCAGTTTTTGAGTAATCAAACTAATCATTGGTTGAAGTAAAACAAATCTGGTTGAATAATCTTTTGTATTTTTCAGTATAATTAAATCTCCAGGGACAATTTTGGTTTGGAAAAAAGACAGAAAATCGACGTTTTTATGGTGACGTTAGAGGCACATGCAATGCGTGATTTTTGTTCAAAGCCTTTTCTTTAGAAAATGTTCTCTGCACGGCTGCAGTAGGTGTTATTTCTTTGACGTCATATTTTCAAATTGGAATAAGGTACTGGGATAGTTCAGTATCATCACAAAGCCGATTAGTTTTTCTTTATAATCTCAAATAATAATGGCTAAAAGTAATTTCACAAGGTTGTCACGGCAAGGTTCCTTTGAAGTTTCTCAAACTACTGGATTTTTCGCTTGAGTAAAGTACTAGACAATATTTGCAGGTGTTTATGTGCCCCAAATCACATACATATGTATGTCATGTATGGACTTTATTTATAGGTTATATTTAAATGTCATTCAATAATGCGCCTATCAATTGCTTCCCCCACCCCTCCCCCCGGGCTGCCCCAGGTCTTATGTGGGGGTTAGTCACGTTTTTCTAGCCCTAGGGTTGGGATTTTGGTCACTCATTTTGCCATTGTGTCCCCATCATCAGAAGTTAAAACCATGATGTGGGGGTGCCCCACCCATATATGTCGGGGATTGTCACTAAAATTTTGCCCCAGGGGTTTGGATTTGGTCACTTCAAAAGCCCGGGGAGAGAGGGGTGGTGGAAGCAATTGATAGGCGCATACGTGTTAAAAGCCTCTCTAAGCCTCTTATTACCGTAAATACCCATGCTGTGTAGTATTTGTGTACTGTCTCGGTGTCAACGAGAACACTGTACATGTACTTGAGATTCACAAAAGGACTCGGACTCTGACTAACCCCAGGGACTCGGACTCGGACTCGAACCCAAGGACTCGGACTCGGATTCGGACTCGGATTGGGTGGACTCGACTACAGCATTGTGAGGATTAAGAGGATGTGATTTTAACAATGAGGATCTAAAATCACATCCTACTCTAATTAATATCACATCTAAAGCCTGTGAACTATTATCCCACCCTGACAAAGAGTACATTGTCACTTCTGGGTTTAACAGCTTAAACCACACTGTGATTCTGGACTCTGGATGTGATTTTGGACCCTCGTTGTTAAAATCGCATTCTCTTAATCCTCCTGTCCATTCGGAATAGGAAATCACAACCCAAGGGGTTCATAGTGAAAATTGCGTTTCATTGACCTGTTAATTCAGGGACGCACTGGTTACTGGAAACAGTCAATTTGATTCTTATGGACGGCCATGAAGACCAAATAAACCGAGCCCAGCAAGCCTCTCCTGCCGAGTTTGACTACTCTATTCCCGGCATGACTGCAAGCACCGGACGGACTACAAGGCCTCTACCTCAGTACAAGGAGATGCAAGACTGGAAGCCACCACGAGTTATCATGACACACCTAACGGAGGAATTGATGCCCACTCAAATCTACCAGGGAAAGGGGAAGGTAATTTGAAAACCATTCACCCAGCTATTTATTTCCGGTCAGCGCATATCAAGCTGTAGCTTCTGAACTGGAACAAATTTAAAGGAATAAATATTTTGTTTTATAGATGTAAGGAAAACCCATTCAGAGAGAAAACAAATGGGATTTAGGAGCTGAAAACTCAGCCCACATGTTGGTCTTAGGTGAAATCGAACCCAGCTCCCTGAGGAGACTAGCGAGGAAAGGAGCACTGCGCCAACCTTTCTCCTACAGCATCTACCCTATCCTTGATACATCAGCCAACTTATCTGTAATGCTTCGGAATATTGACTCCTGTCCTTCATAAAGAAACAGTGGTGATTAGCGTGTGACACGCAACCGCACTCCTCTTTTCTTTAAGGCCATTTCTGACCTGGAGAGTGCGTTCCAGGAATTTGAGGCCAAGAAATAAAATGGCGCCCGTGATCCTTAATTTAAACATGCGAGTGATTTTGTTTCTGTCACACTGCAGGTTATTTTCATCATCCGTAACCCCAAAGACGTTGCTGTGTCACTCTGGCACTTTGCGATTCCGTGGAAGTTTGATGCGAAATATGAAGACTGGGATTACTTTTTCCAGCAGTACCTGGCGGGCGAAAGTAAGTGCAAAACCATCAATACAGTGAATAGCCTTACATCTTTTGCACACTTCTACTGAATTTTTAAGTACATGGTATCCATTTTTTTGATACTTATCAGACTTATGTAAAGTGACGAAGCACAACGTAATTGAAAAATTCAAAACTCTAAATATTACAATGTTTCGGTGCAGATCTGTACGGGTCGTGGTTTGATCATACGCTGGACTTTTGGAACAAGCATCGACACGATAAAAACTTTCTCTTCTTGAAGTACGAGGAAATGAAGGAGGTTGGTAGAAATGAAATTACCAAAATAAGAGCTTAAAATGTACTTTTAAACCGTTTTTTTAGACAATTGATTCAGTGGCCAATTACATTTTGTACCCCGAGTCTACGCTCGAATTTCTCCCTCAAACCAATTCGTTAACTTTCAGGATCTCAAGGGAGCAGTCACCCAAATTGCTGACTTCCTTGGCAAACCTCTCTCGGAGGAGGCAATTAACCGCGTCGTTGAACTGAGCGCCTTCCAAAGCATGAAGACACGATTTGACCTTATCCGCATTTCACCAGAAAGTAAAGATGCCCCGCCTTCAAGCTCACAAGAAGCTCTAGGAAGTGAGCCCTCAATTGATAGGTTCCCAACTGGAGCAGCAAGAATAATCAGAAAAGGTGAATTGATTCTCCTTTTGAGACATCCAATAAACTAAGACCTTATCTTAACACCGAGGTGCATTCCATAGTTTTTGGCAAAGAAACAAAATGGTGTCCGTAATCCAGAAAAAGGAGGGGGAAAAAAACACTTTTTTGATGGTCATCGACCTTTCTTTTGATAGTTTACAAACCTTTAACGTCATTTGATTTCTGGGCGGCCATTATTTTTTTATTTTAACCATGATGACTGTACCTGATCATAGTGAGCCTCGCACTGAGTCTCGCTTTCAGACACGGAAGTGCGCAGATTTTTGTCCGTGTGAAATTCGTCTATTCGCTCTTTCCCATTGCTTTTTGCAGGGATCATTGGTGACTGGAAGTCCAAACTCACCGTCGCACAGAATGAAGCTTTGGACGCATTGTACCAAGAGAAAATGGCGGGATCTGGACTGAAGATACAATTCGAATGAAACAGCATTTTATGCATATATAAAGCATAGATATTTTGATGAAGCTGACTGATAAAAGTGAAACCTTATAATTATTTTAATGAAGTCACCCAATACAAGGATAAAAGCCACTCTAGGTAAAAGGACTGCAACAGAGATTGCGGGGTTGGCTACATTTTAGGTTCCCAGCACTACCATATTAATATTGGCATTTCACTCAAATTCATGAAGCCATCACCGCTCAATGTGTATTCCACACTAATTATGTCGTCTAAAGACTATTCAATTTGAATTGGCGATGTGTTTGGGAAGAAGCGCGAAGGCAACGCATAGGCTTATTGACCGTATTGTTGGAAGGGATTAATGCTGCGTAATAAATCAATCGAATATGCAATTTAATAAAATACACTATAAAATAACATAACATGTTATTTTCACATTTAACATCAATTGGCACATCTTGGATAATTACAACTGTTCTTTTTTGAAACATGTATTGAATTAGGTATGAAAATCTCTCGGGTTTTATCACATTAATTTTAGGGCAATACGTCTTGCAATGCGTCCCTCGACATGACCTCCTCCACTTCTGCTCTCCGGTACAAGTCCATCATTGCTCGAACAATCTTTTCTCTGGGAATATATAAGGGCCTCCTCTACTCCTTGTTGGAGAGTGTTAAAGATCTCTTACAAACGGTACAACACAAACGATGGATTTGACGTATCCCCAGAGGAAAAATTCCAACTTTGTTTCAGAAAAAGGCCACTAGAATGAAAACTACTGGACCGAATCGGGTGAACTTGGTATCATTTTTCATCTAGAAAGATGTGCCGTCCTACCAAACTAGTTTTTTCTAGTCTGAGGGTATATGAAAAAACCGGAACGGCATACTTCCACTACCTTTAGAGTCAAACCGCCTGTATACCGATGGATGGAGAATCTTTTTAGAAGAAAAATGATACTAAGACCTCCCGATTCGGTCCAGTAGTTTTTGCTCCAGAGCCTATTTTGTGAAGCAAAGTCGGGTCACATGGCCATTTGTTCCATGCACCGAGAAAAGAGCATGATAATAGCATACTAATTGTGTCTATACCTCGGGACCAAATGACCCCCGACTTTGTTTCACAAAAGAGGTTCCAGAACAAAAAATACTGGACGGAACCAGGCAGGGGATATTGGTATCATTTTTCTTTTAACAAAATTACCCATGCATTGGTAAAGGTTGCTTGAGTCTCTGGGTAGTGGAAGTATGCCGTTCCGGTTCTATTTTGACCATCCTGTATATAAAAAACCCGCCCACCCACCCCAAGATTTTGGGGAAAAAAGGACGCTCATCAACTTTTTTTATGTGGCCTAAACGTTTAAGTGAATGATAAGAATACTTCATTCAAAAGTATTTCTGAAAATTATATTGAAAATTAAGAGAGAAATTATTCACATGTAGTTTGGTCTGTAGCCTGCTGTTAGTCAGTGTGTGATGAAAAGACATAGTGAGGTCACTTGAATGCCGTTTATCCCTAGCAGGACTGGTTTAGGAGACCGGCGCCTTATTCATTTGGCCACAGGGGGATAGACATGATTGACCGATTTCCCTGCATGTTTATCATTTCCCTGCAGGGGCATCGGTTCACTGTTTCACAGAACAGTGGTACTCAAATATATACCCAGCACGATATGGGGCAGAGGGGTACCCCCCCCCCCCCCCCACCCCTTTTTTTGTGTCCCTATACCCTATACACTCTCCAGACTATTGCTACCTAACACATCCCCCCTAGACCTCTGAAAAGAATTCCTGAGATTCCGGGAACACAATGACCAACACAAAAGAGGGGGTTCCCTCTGCCCCATATCGTGCATCATATGCTCAAATAACGGACTTCAGTGTTCGGTACCAATTAGACGTTGACATGAAAAAGTGATAAAAACATATCGTTGAGTCGTCCGACTTGCACGCTCCCCCGAAAATTTAGTATCGAACAAATCAATACTTATCCCTGGCGGGACTCGAACCCGCAGTCTTTGGTTTAGGAGACCGACGCCTTCTCCAATAGGCCACAGGGACAAGCAGGGGCGGATCTAGGTTTTAACTAAGGGGGGGGGGGGGGGGGGTTTACCTGAGGTGATTGGCCTACACACCCCAGCGTGCCGAAGGCACGCCTTGCTAGGGGGGTCCGGGGCATTAAACCCGTGAAGCATGCCCCTCGGAAAATTTTCACTGGGCAGCCCAAGGGGGGGGGGGGGGGGGGGTTTAAACCCCAAACCCCCCCCCCCCCCTAGATCCGCCACTGACAAGACATGTTTGTCTGCATGCTTTCCCTGCATGTTCTTTTCTCCTTGACGGTAGACGGACGTGATTGTTGTGTCCCCTTCTCGGAAACATTTCAAGGTTGACACAGATGTCTATCAGATTTGAACCAGCCAACCGACTCCGACAAGCTCGGTGGTCGAGTGGTAAGACATCTGCACTAAAAAGCAGGAGGTCGTGGGTTCGAGTCCCACCCGAGTGATTTTTTCCAAATAATCTCTCGGGACAACACCGAGTATACAGTGTTTATAAAATACGTCGGTGAAGAGCAAAACCCAATATTGAACACAAATTTAATAAATACAATAAGGGTGACGCCATTGCGCAACTAGCGCGTCAAAGTTGTTATTGGTTGTGCGCATTTTCTCCGCCCCCCCCCCCCCCCCCCCCAACCTTGACGTATCGACGCTGCTGATAGTGCTGCATCTTTCTTGAAACAGCCCAGTTCGGATAGGAACGCAGACTTGTTATTAATGGCTTTCCATATCTTTGATAATAATGTTAATTTCAGGTAGGCCTATTTAAAATGCAAGGTAAAACTAGAGGTTTTTCGTCAATATGACGAAAAAAGCTGCTCCTCAAGGGTGTTTATGATGTGCATCGTATAAATCTATATATACTAGCACACATACAAGTAAATATGGCTCAGGTGAAAGTGTGGCCACATCCCGATATTTAACCCAATCGGAGCTGTATGTCTGTAGATTTAGGCCTTAGAAAAATCCGAGTTTAATGTGACGTCATATGACACGTGATGACGTCATCATTTCGTCAGTTCAATTTCCACCTATCACACATGATGGTCTGAGCACATACCGAGATTCAGCTTAATCGGACCTGTAGTTCTTAAAGATGTAGGCCTTAGAAAAATGCACCTTAAATGTGACGTCGTATGGCACGGGATGACGTCATCATTACGTCAGTTCAATTTTCATGTATCACACATGATGGTCTAGGCGCATCCCGAAATTCAATCCAATCGGTATAGTTCTTTAGATGTGGGCTTTAGAAAATTGCACCTTTAATGTGACGTCATATGGCACGCGCTGATGTCATTACGTAAGTTCAATTTTCCTGTGTAACACATAATGGTCTGGGCAGATCCCGAGATTTAACCCAATCGGACCTGTAGTTCTAAAGATTTAGGCCTTAGAAAATTGCACCTTTAATGTGACGTCATATGGCACGCGCTGATGTCATTACGTAAGTTAAATTTTCCTGTGTAACACATGATGGTCTGGGCAGATCCCGAGATTTAACCCAATCGGACCTGTAGTTCTAAAGATTTAGGCCTTAGAAAAATGCACCTTTAATGTGACGTCATATATCACGTGATGACGTCATCATTTCGTCAGTTTAGTTTGCATCTATCACACATCATGGTCTTAGCACATACCGAAATTCAGCCCAATCGGACCTGTAATTCTGTAGATGTAGGCCTGAAAAAATGCACCATTAATCACGTTGGAATTGTCTGAAATCATAGTCACGAGAGGGCGCTATACACATTTCCAGCTCAGACACTTTCGCAAAGTCCCCAAATTCCACCTCATTCGTGCAAATTGTGCAACCGCTAAGGTTGTCTGCTGCCCTCAACACATTGGTAGATTTGCCCTAACGTGCGAGATGAATTAGACTACTTCCCGCACCGTCCGAAGGACAACGGAAGGACCGATAACGAGTCTAAATCAGTCCACACATAAATTCACAACGCGCTACAAAATACCCACGGTTATCGCCTTCCCAGAATTCTTATGTTATCTTATTGCTTTTCGCTAAATTTTGAAATGGGCCTTATTTCACACTAGAATGAGCCACGATCATTTCCGCTTGCAGTAAGGTCGACCAAAATACAATGTATGACTTGTCTTATGCTTGCTGTCATAGGAGGTTGCTAAACACGCAAAATTGTGCTTTCAGTTAATGGCCTCCAGATGACGTCATGATGACGTCACGAACATTTTACTCAAACAGAAACATTTTGGCCGCCCAACTAATACTTTGCAATAGATATAAACTTCACATCTCGATTGGTTTTTCAGATATTGAGCTTGCAAGCGTGGAAAATTGAATATTCATGAGGCCACAATTTAAAAACTACTGACGTCATCATGACGTCATTGCTTTAGGACCATCTACGCTATATGGCCTTTGTTGTGACAACTCGAGGGGACAACACGAGCTTTAACAGTATGAAATTAGGTGGGAAAGGGAGTTGTGTACAAAACCTATGGCAAAAAGGGCAGAAGAAAAAAAAAAAAAAAAAAAAAAAAAAAAAAAATCTTAACGAAAACAATAGCTGCTCCGCAGCGCTTCGCGCCGGAGCAGCTAATGACGCCACCGAGGTCGGAAAAGGTCCCAGTTTACGATTTTTTTACTGGCTTTAATTATGTTTCTTTGATTTCAGATTGTGTGTTTTTATGTGACATCACATGGCGATTAGAGGAATATTTCAGCTTGCTTTTCACCCCGGCTCAGTGATTATCATAATGATAGGTAGTGATATAGTCATGCTTAGCATTGTATAATACACGTATAATAAACTAGCCGGGTTCATCGACATTTCAGCAATGGCCGTGGCCCTAGTGTGTGTAGGGGGTTCATTGTAAAGAAAGTTCAATGTACAATGTGCGTGAATACGTCTAGTGTAATGATTGTTCTGCGTGTCTTTTAATGCATGCATTTTATAACGATATCAACACAACAATGGTCTTGGCCCAGCGGTTAAAATTCAACGTAATACGTGACTGACTTACTGTGACAGTGTGAGTTTCCATTTTAAAATGGCGGAACGCAGCGCACAAGGTGCGGGGGCGCTACCCAAGCCGAGTATAAACCGATTGGAAGGAGTGAACTTGCCTTGGATGGTCACTCAGGAATGTCTGGACGCTCTGAAAGATTACGATGTGTGGGAGGATGACGTGTGGGTGATTTCTCAACCCAAATCAGGTAATCAGGTACCGTATAGGCCACAACGGGTTGTGACTGACTGGTTTACCCTCTCTGAAAAACAGCTCTAGAGGCATTTTGGGGTTAGGGTTATGTGTCGCAAAATGAAGGGGGAAAGGGGGATCACGATAACAAATTCGGGTTGGAGGAGCATTCACAGTGCGAGTAAAATCAGCCTTTGTCTTCATTTTTCTTAACTACATGAAAACAAAGGAATGTCCACGCTAAGTATGGAACGTAAAGCTGGGTGGGGTGTTTGGGTGTGTGGGGAGGGAGAGCTAGAGGGGTAGACTACAGGGAAGACAAGAGAGGAAACACATACAAAATAAAGATTCGTCAAACAGTCCACAAGGGAACCGAACCGAACAAAGATACTGACAATTTGGGAGACAGTCAACATAGGGCAAGATAGCTCAGTTGGTAGAGCGCCGGTACGGTAACGCGGAGGTCGCAGGTTCGAATCCCGCTCCTGCCAGTTTCTTTGTTCACTTTGACAAAATAAAGATACCAGACCAGATTTTATAACGAATGTGGGCATAGTAAACGACACTATATTGGAGGTAAACAACATTGAATCTTTTGAATGATTTTTTTATGGAAATCGTCCAATACAAGATAGGTAAAGGGCGACAACAGATGCGGTGGGATTGACCACAGCTTTCCAGCTTGCCACACTTACGGTTTTTCTGGGTCCAGATCTAAATAGTGGATAAATCTTCAATAACTTATACTAATTTCCACACCTATTGACCCAGTTATTATTGGCGTAGGTTTACATTAAAAGAAATTACATTTTATAACCTTTATCTAAAAAAAAAGTGAAATCACTATTGTTTCCACTGCCAAAATGGTGCGTCATGGCGCTCTCAATCGCTTAAAATATTGCCCGTAAGGTGGACATAACGCCGTGTCTCGCCAAAATTCAGCAACCGCTTGTCACACAGAAGACAGTCATGTTGACGCATCGCGGGGGTCGGCTGAAAAGTTCGTACTAGGTTGACTATGAAGGAGTATTGCCAGATCAATGGAATCAGGTTGGCGCAGTGGTTACTGTCCCCGCCTTTCACCGCTGTGGTCCGGGTTCGATTCCTGCCCTGGTTTTCAGTCCCTACCTGATTCCGTGGGTTTTCCCCAGAATATTCTTCTGGGGTTTTCCTCCCACCTCTAAAACTGTAACTTCTTCTCTCTACAGGTTTCTTCAGGCTTTCGAGCTACAGTGCCTGGGGCACCTTTGAGGAATCCTTGGTTTCATTACCAGAAAGAATTAATAATAAACCTAAAATGCATTTATTTCAACCGTTTTAATAACTAATTGCATGCTGTTGGAATCTCCCCAATGAGAGAGTTGAGAACATTCTGAGTACAGAACTTGGAATGTCAAAGGTTTCTGCTCGGTGGGTGCCGCGTCTTCTGACCCCTGATCAAAAGTGCACCAGGCTGGTCATGTCAAGGGATAACTTGGAGCGTTTTGAAGCAGATCCAGCTAATTTCATCGAACGTTTCCTAACCCAGGGTGAGTTACGGTGCTGGGTCCATCACTTTTTGTTTTGTTTTTTTGTAGGGCCTACGCCTAAAGTTGCAAACCAGAAAAGCAGAAACCCTATACAGGTCTTATTTTGCGTGTATACTTAAAAAGAAATTCGCAGAGAAACATTTTGGGAGTCACCTTTCTGGGCAAATTTCAGACCCCCTCCCCCCCTGCAAACAATTCTGGATCCGCCCCTGAGTCCTCACCCCTCCAAAGAAGGCTGAGGTCGTTTCGATGCCAAACTTTGTCCATTTTTACAAAGTCGTCTACGAACTACCAAATAGGGCATTTAGTTATCAAAAGGGTTGAAATAAATGCATGCCAAGTTTCATTGTTCTAGCATTAATCCTTCAGAGTCAATCTACGAACTTTTCAGCCGACCCCCGTAGTTACTTTCTTCGCCTTCCCGTCTACGGTGTCCTGGGTTCGAAATCACCCGACGGTCAACGTTCCTGCCTGATTCTGTGGGTTTCACTTCGAATATCATTCTGGGATTTAATTTTCCTCTAAAACATTTCTTCGTCTTCTCCCTGTAAGTTTCCTCGGACTTTCGAGTGCGATATGCACTGATGAGGAATCCTTGGTTTTATTACCAGAAATTAAAATAATATTAAAATTAAAATTAAAATAGTAAAGACTTTAAAATAAATATCAAGGAAGGGGTAACTTTACGTATGTGTAAAAACCTTGGGTGAAAATTAACGCCCTTCTTACACTGTTACACTGTTGTCTTAGTTTTGAGGATATTGTTATTGCAGGTACACATTGGGTTACGGAGATAGTGAACCTAATTCTAGTCGATGGTCACGAGCATAAAATCGACCGAAGCCAGCAATCACCCCCTGCCGAGTTTGATCTCAGCCAATCTACCTTGATGAGTGCGCGGCGCCCAAAGATGCCAGCTCCTCAGTACAAGGTGATGCAAGGATGGAAGCCACCTCGAGTCATCATGTCACATCTCAGGGAGGACATGATGCCAACTCAAATCTACCGGGGAATGGGAAAGGTAAGTTCTGTCCATTTTCCGCAACTCGCCCATTACAGTTGTCTAAAAGGCATCAACGTGAGGAGATCAAACAAAGAGGAGCAAAGATTCAAGAAACAGAGATGTAGAAGAATTCAGTTGAGTTTCTTCTTAGCAAGGCAGATAATACGTTGTATGGAAGCATACACCAGGCAACGAATTCTACATTGATGATTCATGAGGAAAAACTACTTGTGTGCAACCTAAGAAGTTGTCCAATTCATTGTCTAGGAGATAACTAAATCTACTTCTTGGGGCATTTGAGTTTATTCAAATGAGCAAATTTCCTCCTGTGTATCATATTCAGTGCATTGTATACCACATATTCTAGTTTCAAAGTGAACAAAGAAACTTGCAGGAGCGGGATTCGAACCTGCGACCTGCGGGTCACCGCACCGGCGCTCCACCAACTGAGCCATCCCGCCCCATGCCGGCGGTCTCCCAAACTGTCAGTATCTTTGTTCGGGTGGGCGCTGGTCAGAAGTCATAAGCCCAGAATGCCGCATAGCCAGGGATCACACCCAACCTCACAATACAACCCGGGAAGCGACATTGTGGGGATCACTCAATGAGGATACGACTTTTCAACTTATAATTCGTCAAACAATCCACAAGGGAAACTGACTAGGTAAATTTGAATACATTTTCAAAGTGAACAAAGGAACTTGCAGGAGCGGGATTCGAACCCGCGACCTCCGGGTTACCGTACCGGCGCTCTACCAACTGAGCTATCTTGCCCTATGTTGGCGGTCTCCCAAATTGTCAGTATCTTTGTTCGGGTGGGCGCTAGTCAAAAGTCATAAACTCAGAATGCCGTATAGCCAGGGATCACACCCAATTTTACGATACAACATGGGAAGCGACATTGTGGGGATCACTATATAAAATGTCTATAGGTTATACTTTTGCCTTTTTGTGAGATACCTCCAGATATTAAAGAATTGGTATATGTATTATTTTCTCTTTCACAACACCAAGTGAGTGTTCATGGTTATTTTAATATATTGCTGATACATGTAATTTTTATTTCTTTTAATTTACTACGGACATTTTGACCGCAATCTTGAATTTGAAACATGTTTACAAATAATTTCACTTATACTCAATCACTTACCTTTTTGGCCAATATATGAATTTTCTCAAATTTGACCATTTTTGGCATCCATATTGGCCGCCATCTTGAATTAGGTACATGATAGCAAAATTGAAAAATACTTGAAAGTATTTTATAATGGTAAAAACATACAAATGTATATTAAATCAGTTCATTCATGCCATTATCATAATTTTTGGCTGATATACGATTTTTCTGAAATTTAACCACTTTTGCTGGCCATATTGGCCGCCATCTTGAATTTGAAGCATGATAGCAAAACGAGAATACCATAAATGAATTTGTAAGGGTCAAAAACATATATCTAACAATTTTATTTATGCTTTTATCATCTTTTTTGGCTGATATATGACTTTTACCAATTTTGACCATTTTTGGCGGCCATATTAGCCGCCATCTTTGATATCGCCAGAGCATAGTTATTTTTTCACTGTTTCCCAAATGCGTTTAAGGACCTTAAAACGCACCCGAAAAAGTTAGTGTGGATTAGTTCGGGGAGGGGGGGGGGGGGGGCGGGATGCACAGGGGGTCCCCCATACATACTCCCCTAAAATCTACGAGTGTAGTTCGTGTTTCTTCACGTGGTTCTAGCTATAGGATGTGTGCATGCGAAGAGGTGGGAAACGGATTCTCCCGCAGAGAAACCCCATTAAGTAACAGGGAACCAAACTGGAAAATACCAGATGAAATTTTGTAAGTGCATTTGTTTAATAACACGGAGCTTGGGTTCGCAAATCCGGTGCTTAAAGTTAGTGTGCACGATTGGTAATCCTCCAATTTTTGTTTTACTAAATTACATTACGAAATACCTTACTAGACTGTAAGTTAATAGCAGTCCCAAGCATCCAGTGAAATCCTGGCACCTGGTGTGCTGTTGTTTTCAAGAAAAGTGGAAATTTATATCGTTTCCCAACGATTGTCGGCCGACAATCGTTGGAAATAGTTTAGTTCCCCTACCTGATAATTCCCTGACATCTATATTGTGCTCCGTTTTGTCTAAAGTATGGTCAGGGAACCAGACTACTAGAACAGATTTTTTCTCTCTACGCAGACTACGGTTTTTTCCAGCATCTATGCACACAAAATTTTAAACAGGTCAGTGATACAGTATTTGCTATATATATATATAGCATGCTATAAAATAGGCCTACTATTATACTAACCGCCAAATTCATCTATTTCTGAAAATTACAGCAAAAGCCAATCGTGTATATTACCTTCAAAAGGGACGCATTGCTTTAGAGGCGGAAAAGGCGTTTTTCCTAAAATTGTTATGGTTGGAAAGATCATTAAAAAGTAGAATATAATTGAAAATGCGCCGTTTATCTGAAAATCATTGACGAAAAACTACCCATATGCTGTCCGGTTTCCAAGGCTCCGAGTTTTCCGAACCACACTTTCAAAAATACCAAGATCCTTTTGAATAATAATTAACGAGGCAGGGTTTCTTCTTAAGGGTCAGACTTAAAATGGAACATTTAAACAAGCTCAGGTTCAAATTCCAGGTTAAACACCAGTTATAGATCTTACTTAATAGACTTCAAGCGTCGAGTGTGAAGTCAGATCTTACCCGATACTGTAAGGATAAGTAAGACATAAAACCACGGCCCTAACTTACCCCTGGATGATAAGTAACGCACTCTCGCCATTTCCTCTGCTTGCAGGTTGTGTACGTAATTCGCAATCCCAAGGACATAGTTTTATCCATGTGGCTCTTCTTGGTTCCGTTCAATTGGGATCCCAGATTTGAAGACTGGGATTATTTTCTCGACCAGTTTTTACGTGGAGAAAGTAAGTATCAAGGGCGTGCCCAGGATTCGTTTGGAGGTGGGAGATTTCCGTCAATGACCTCCACAAAATGTCCACCGAGTTTGGTGTGGAAGGGGGCGGGTGGGATGTGGAACTTTTGGAATAAGGATTAAAGATTGTGTATATAATCAAGAGTTTTGTTTAGCATTTTGTACCATTTCTGTCATGATAAATAACTGACACCCGTGGTATGTTTATTGTCACGTGGCCCAAGCATTTTGGCCGGGATTGTAGAGGTTTCAACATGGCCTGTGTGTGTTCAGCAGTCGTCTAGCACAGAGTCAAGAAAAGATATTTATTTGGCAGGTAACTCTGCCTATCGGTATCGCTTAGCATCAAAGATGGCGGATAGAAGAGGTGTGGAAAATATATGTGATTCCAAATATTGAATGAAGGTGCCAGACTATTTTTCCTTCCAGCCTCGGTTTGGTTACATTGATTTTAATAGGAGAAAAACAAGATGGCTGTACCATGATAAAGGTCTATTCATCCATTGATTCATAGCGCCATTGAGGAACACTTCGTGACTGATTAATATCTAATTAGTAAATCAAATAAAACAGTAGATCAAATGAAACGCTATTAATCGATCAATCGATGTTCATTCTTTCTGGAAGGACATTGAGGGGGCCATCATCAAAATTGCCGATTTCCTGGGGAAGTCTCTCTCCGACGCTGCTGTCCATCGAGTCGTTGGGTTCAGTAGTTTGGAAAGCATGAAGCAGCGCTTCCACGTCGCTGATTCATCCAAAAATAAAAATGCATCTGCACATTCTCAAACTAGTGGTGAAAGTGCGCCCTCTGTCGGTGATTCTATGTCATCTGCCAGTAAGAAGTCAATCGGAGCTCTTGCAATGATTAGGAAAGGTAAATTTGTTTTCCCACGAAGAACACGTTGATTATTAACTGTCGTTTTTTATTCGCTACTTCCCATTGGAAGACTACTCATGGTTTTCCATGCATGCCATATTTTGGGTCAAATGAAAATTTACGATTAAAATAATGATCATGTTCAAGTGACAGACTTTTTTTCCACCGCGTGAAAGCCAAAATTGCGGGTGGTATTTTGCGAATTGCCTAGTAACGATTATAAAAAACAACTATAAATTAAACTATAAATGAGAAGCAAGGAAGGTATAAATTAGTCAGGGTATGACTACAAGTAAAAATGTGACCTGGCAGCATAAAATGAGCGGAAAGTCGCACCATGGCTTTCTGAGTTACAAGTAGAAACAACAATTTTTACCGAAAATTCAATTTTGGGATTTTAACATTTTTACATTTTAAAAGCCCTATTCTATCACGTCTCAAAGTTTGAAAACTGAATTCAATCTCAAAATATTTTCGGAGGTGATTTTTTTACTCAGATTAGAGCTCCATTTCCCAAAACAGGGGGTCAAAACTCTAACAACTTCAAGAGGTTATAACGGAGCCCATAGAAGCTACAGTAACACCAATACATCAAATTACGCATAATTATTTCGTGTACTTTCAGGAGCAAACCACAATCTTAATTTCAAACGTTGGCTACTTCCACCTGTTTCATGGTGCCAGGTCACAAAATTAATGAAAAAAAAAGATCAAGTCTGAAAAATCAGCTTGTACTCATTGTGACACTAAGGGCGCTTGTATGGATATTCTAGTTCCTAATTCAGCGTATAGGGACTCACATTACTTGTATACTTGAAGTGTGCTGTGCTTAAAGCTGTATGTCTCTGTGTTTTTTTAGTGTATCACCCTGTAAAATAAATATTCAAATTGAATGACTAATTTGTTAGCATTAGATAAGTTATGATCTTTCCAATGAGACATGCCACCAAAATATCGATCAAAAGTAACAGTTTTAATATGTACACGATTGGTAATCCTCCGATTTCTTTTTACTGAATTATTACGATATACCTTACTAGACAGTAAGTTAATAGTAGTCTTAATCATCCTGTGAAATGATGGCACCAGGTGTGCTGTCGTTGTCAAGAAAAGTGGAAATGAATATCGTTTTCCAACGATTTCCTATCAAATACTAACCCCCAAATCCGCCCATTTCTGAAAATTGCAACAATGACCAATCATGTACACTGCCTTTAAGAGCGGGACGTTCCTAATTTCTATAGTATTAATGTATATCAATCTTCGCGCGTAGCACATATATATATATATATATAAAGAACATATTTTAGGAAAACCAAATACATGTAGGCCTACTTTCAGGAGCCGAAGGCTCGGTCCCCGATCGGGTCATTGTCAGCGTCCAGGCCCCAGGGCGGTTCTAAACGTACGTTTAAAACCGACTATATTTATTCCCATTCATAAAATACCTTTTTTGTATAATTCAGCAAAACCTATGAAATCTTTTAATTTCCAATGATTTTGTTCATTTGTTTTACCTTGGTTTGTAAAACACCCCTTTAGCTTTTTATTGGTTCGTGCCTTACGCGAGTAATGCTAAAAATTTCCTAGGAAATTGACGCGCGCGTGACATGTGGCGCGATGTGGCGCAGAACGCAGCAGTACGGTGTCATGTGAATATCCGACTCCCATGAATGTCCGACTCCTCTTCCCTATTGACCTATATCGCCGTTTACCGGTTAACCACGCCCCTTAGACAACCCTGTGGGAATTTTGTGTGGTATTTTTTGTTCGTCTCAGATTTTGCGCGTTCCCCGTGGAATTATAATTGATGTGATTGGACAATAATTCACAAGCTGCGTTGACGCGATTCGACCGTGATAGGTCAATTATTGGTTAAACCCTCTCACGTGACCGACCACTCTCCCAATAGAGCGTGTAAGTTGACCCCGAGAACTTAGGCCTACGCGAGTTGACGAGAAACCAAACTTAAAGCCAGTAGTTTTCTTTAAATAATTTGTTTTGACGCTGTTGGTTTTACAGAAATGTAGATAAAAGCTTTAAGAAAAATATTATTTTTCATTTTAATTGACAAAAGGTGAACGATATATTTTAGGGAAAAGGAGAGCGAAAAGTCTAGATACGTCATACGTACGTCATCCGCCATCCACGCGCCAATCTTTCTAAAGGTTATAGACCGTATATAAGCCAGTACAAGGCGGCCCAGGATCATGTGCTAGACTAGCAAACAGCTGGTGCGTACGAAATGCGCCTATCAATTGATTCCCCCACCCCTCCCCCCCCCCCCCGTGCTACCCCAACTCTGAGGTGGGGATTTGGTCACGTTTTTTAAGCCCCATATGGGTATTTTGGTCATCATACACTGGGGATAGAGGTACATGTGTGTTGTACATGTATTATAATATAAACCCGATGGTATTTTTTACAAGCCCAACAGTGCGTACATGTTTGTTCGATCCTTTTGCCAGGCGTTTTTTAATCGAAACATAAAGCATAGCATCAAACGCATCAAAACTATCTTGCACACCTTCAAGCATGTCAAGCAAGCGTTAAAGCAAGCGGTTTGTCATGCTTGCGATTTGCGCGTCAACGCTAAAATCCATGTGGTATAGGGATTTCGGGGGCCGGCTTTCACATCCCGACAATGAGCCAGTCACGATGCAACCTGACGCTTCAGGTCAAACATTTTTTTCCACTTTTCTTCAATAATTTAGACAGTCATGCATGTTTTCATAGGCCTATATTGTAAAATCAACATTTATGACCGTTTTAAAGTTCAGATCTTCGTTAAAACAAAGTATTATAGAAAACAAAATCAGGCACACGTAAAAGTCCTAACCAGCCGGCTGGAGGTGCCCGGAAGTTTAATCATGACCTTTATGAGCGAGACTTACATGGTCTATTATCGACATTATCGATCACTTTGCATTTGCAATACAACCGTATTTCATAGTGACAATATTTCACGCTACACCAGTGCAGTGTGAAATCGTGGACTCTATAAATACGGACGCAATGGCAGTATTGCCCTTAAGTAATTGGAAAAGTGACTGGTCGCGCAAGTGTTCAACCAATAAAAGGAACCAGATTTCATAGGAGTCTAAATTGCGTGTGACACCGGGATGTGTGTACCGGTTGGTGTTTTAAAACCACCCACGTGACGGGCTCTTGACCAATAAGAATGTGTAAACTGTCTTAGGTATTTAGAATGGCAATTAAAACAACAAACAAACACCCCAATCTCGAACAAACACCCCAATCTCGAACAAACACCCCAACAAACAAACAAACAAACAATAAATAAATAAGTCAATCAATCAATAAACAATGACTAACAAATGCCCTTCCTTTTTCTCTTTCATGTCTGCAGGAATTATTGGTGACTGGAAGTCCGAGCTCACCGTCGCACAGAATGAAGTATTCGATGCCATTTTCCAGAAGAAAATGGAGGGGTCTGGGCTGGAGGTACAATTCGAATGAAAACAAAAATGGAAAATTTGTGACCGGCTTTGCACAAATATGTCTCCAGCTCTTAATGCAAATCTGAATATGTAAATACAGCCAAAAAAACATGAATGTGGCATTAAAGGGACACATTGCTTTGGATTTTGCGATTTGGGCTATAAAATTGAAATGGATATGGTTGGGAAGCTTTTTTTTAAGTAGAATATAAAGATTCACATAACTATCCCTTCAAATTGCGTGGTTTTTGTTTAATTTCGTGACAAATAACGGTCCGCCATTTTGTAGAACCAAATTTTTGACTCCACAAAATGGCGGACCGTGTTCACCAGTCGTATTTCCAGTCGCAGCTGGTTGAAGTACGTTCTGTTGATCCGTTTTGATGTACTGTGATGTGGCACGGCGCGCAGCACTGGCGATATGTGTCGCGAGGTAGAGAATGGTACCTGGCGATCATCTGATAGGTTTACAAGACCACTGGCCGCGGCGCCAGCTACAGCGTATTTTGCGCATTATTTAGCCGGTGGTATTTACTACTGGAAATAAGTCTATGATTCGCGGGTCAGATTTTTGTTTTGTAATCACTACTCACTAATTACAACACATTATACGTGTTTTTTGCATGAACAACTCTTATAAAAGATAAGAAACATTTCCAAACAGCAAAATTTCATGACATTTGAAGGCAATGTGTCCCTTTAATTCAGCAAGTAACTAAGCACATGGCAATTGGTATACGCGTAAGTTAGGAATTATTGGGGTGTGTGTGGTCGACTTTTTTCAAAGGCGGCGCTTTCAATAGTTTTTATACAGTACATACTTCCAACAGGACTCATATCAACGATAACACCTCATCCACAGATTCTGTGTCTTGATTGGCCGAGAGCGAGTCACATGGCATTTTCTATTTTTGCTATCTTCCTGTGCACGGCCAAAAGTACTATACCCATAGCAACCAAAGTTCTATACCCATGGCGCGGTATTTGTGTGCAGATGCATGCGGGTGTACGTGTGCGCGTTGAGCGTTGCGCGTAACGCGTATTGTTCCAAAGTGCCAGCGCAGCAGAGCTGGGTTCAAACATTTCGTTAAGGGGTGGTTTTGAAAAGAGCAGATCAATTTTCCACTAATTTTGTATTGAAATAGAAGTCCATTTTAACTGTATTTAGATTTACTTATGTTAACATTTTAAAATCAAGCAGAATCTGTGGGTTAGGTGTTACAAAACAAATATTCACTGCTTTATCTCGTGGTGTGGTAAAACTAGCCTCCCTCGGTGATCTATGGAGCATTCTATTTTCCCTCGGCTTCGCCTCGGGAAAATAGAATGCTCCATGGATCACCTCGGGAGGCTAGTTTTACTACACCACTTGAAGTAGTAAATATTTGTATAATATGGTGGGCATCCGCCTTCAATGATTCTAAACAAACAAAATAAAACTTAAAAGTTCGCACCCCGGGGGGATAGGGGGAGTACCGTCCTGGTTGGCGCAGCCATTATTTGAAAGTTATACTTCTGAGTTTTGATAAACACAAATACATTAGAAATTGTTTGCCGTTACAAATCTATATAGCTAACAATGACATTTTAGAAATGTTAAATGTGTAAAACAAACATCGTTTCTATATACCATGTCTTTCATTTGGTCGTTTTAATGTCAAAAATAGACGTTGGGGAGATAAATAACATGAGCCTACTCCCGGTGCCACATTAAGGCCCCTTTGATTGTGATTTACCAAGTAAAAAATATGTAATGCGTGATTCATCGAAATGAAATTAGCATAATTGTGTAGGTCTCCCTAGAAACAACGAAATGAAAAGTGTACAAAGTAAGGCAATGTACATTCGCAACAGAAGCGGGTACTGTATACTAGTGCTCTCCGAGAGCCTGTGTAAAAAAATCAGGCTTACTCGGGCGGGATTAGAACCCACGACTTCATGTTTACTACACATCATTTTACACCCTGCATTGGTACACAGCGCCCGCCAGTGTACCAAAAAGCTAGGGAGTCCAAATAATTAGCGAGCGAGCCGGGGCCGGGGATGAGTGCAGCACAAGTTCTTGTCATCTAGATCTAGCATCGTAGAATTTCGAATATTGCACCTGCGAGTCATGTATTTCCTGATCTATATACAACATCTGATCGTATTTTTACAATGAAAATCTAAATAAATTGAATTCTTCTGCGTCGTACATTGTGTTTCCACGATTTTGCCTGCCCATGCACACATTTCGTGTATTATAGCGTATTGACTACACACGCAAAACATTGACCGATCAGAAATGACTCATCTTACGAATGACGCAAAATTGCGACGAATAATTACGCTAAAGAGATAAGTTATGTACCAAAATAATCCTGAATAAATCAGCTTCCTAGACAACTATTTCATTATAACCTATTTGAGTGAAAGTGGTAAAATACAAGCAATATTTTCTTCCCTTTCGCGAAACCTATACAATCCACGCTATTTTTTTAGTTGTCTAGGTGGACCCGTATTGTTGCCGTCTCCTGAACTCTTCAGATCCACCCTTCCGATTTGTCAATCCGTAATACACTGACATTGCGAAACGGTATTTTTTCATGATTTTTAGCAGGCCTTCTAACGGCGTTGGGCAGCAAGGAAGTCAGCTGGACTCGACACGACGTCATTGAATAGAATTTTATTGCTGGCTAATCAGCGATGTGGTGGCGCTGTGGGCTAGTATATGCAGAATGAATAGGCAGTGTAAATGATGTGACGAGTGCAGACGTTACGTCGTTACGTCGTTACGTCGGGACAGGGCAAAAGAGAAAACATCTGTTCTAATTTACATCATCTTGTTTTGGTTTATTCCAATTGGCGCAACTCATACATGACTCAACACGTGTCACTGAGTCCACTCAAACAATAATCGATCTCATTTTCAGCTTCCATCCAGAGCTAATAAAGGAATGTGGTGTATTACCAGTCCTAATCAGTTACCATTATCTTGTTTATGGTCAACATAGTTGGAAAACACCAAAAATTAAAGGTCGCTCAATAAATGTTCGATGTCTTACAAATATAGACAATGATGCATTTAAGGACGACCTCCTTAATGCACCATGGCAAGATGTACTGGACTCTTATGATGTTGATGAAGCGTGGTGCAAATGGCACTCCATATTTATGAGTATTATTAACTTTCATGCGCCAATCAAAACTAAACGTATTCGGGGTGCCTCTTTACCTTGGCTCGATTGCGAAATTATTAAACTTATGAGACAGCGGGGTCGTTCACACAAAATTGCAAAACGCTCAGGCTCACAGGTCGATTGGGTCTCTTACAAAAAACTGCGGAACAATGTAACTAATAACATCCGCACTAAGAAGAGTGAATACTATACATCAGCCATAGAAGAAAATAAAAGCAATTCATCTATGCTATGGAAAAAACTAAAGGAGGTACTTCCTAAGAAACAGAAAATTGCTCCAAATTCTATCACTTCCCCAAATGGAGAAAATATTGACGATCCCATCGACATTGCTGATACATTAAATGAACACTTTTCTACAATAGGAAAACGTAAAGCTAGAAATTGCCCATCGGGCGAACCTGAAAACAATGATGCCTGCGCCTCTATCGTTGATTCTCTGGATGAACTTGACAAATGCACTGTATACCTTATTATTACAGAAGAGTTCGTTCAAAAGCAAATATCATCCATGTCGGTTGGGAAAGCAACATGTCCGGATGGCATCAGTGTTAAAATGATTAAAATTGCTTCCCCTTATATTACTAAATCTATAACTTATATTTTTAACCTCTCCATAAGATGCGAGCGATACCCTAAAGATTGGAAACACCAATTCACAAGGGAGGAGATAAATGTAGTACAGGTAATTATCGGCCTATTTCGATACTGCCAATTATCTCTAAGATTCTAGAAAGATGGGTGCACTCGGCAGTTTATAGCTACCTCGATGATAACAATTTGATACCTAGTTGCCAATCGGGATTTAGACCCTTGCACTCAACTGAAAGCACTCTACACGATTTAACAAACAAGTGTTTTGAGGCTATGGAGCAAGGTGAAGTTACAGGTAGCGTGTTCATAGATCTCAGTAAAGCTTTTGATTGTGTGGATCGTGTAATCCTACTAGGCAAATTGAAGAAGCTGAATTTGTCATCTTCTGTAAATAATTGGTTTAAAGGGACACATTGCTTTGGATTTTGCGATTTGGGCTATAAAACTAAAATGAATATAGTTGGGAAGCTTTTTTAAAAGTAGAATATAAAGATTCACATAACTATCCCTTCAAATTGCATGGTTTTTGTTTAATTTCGTGACAAATAACGGTCCGCCATTTTGTAGAACCAAATTTTTGACTCCACAAAATGGCGGACTGTGTTCACCAGTCGTATTTCCTGTCGCATCTGGTTGAAGTACGTTCTGTTGATCCATTTTGATGTACTGTGGCACGGCGCGCAGCACTGGCGATATGTGTCGCGAGGTAGAGAATTGTACCTGGCGATCATCTGATAGGTTCACAGGCCACTGGCTGCGGCGCCAGCCTAAAGACTCTTACAGCGTATTTTGCGCATTATTTAGACGGTGGTATTTAGTACTGGAAATAAGTCTATGTTTCGCGGGTCAGATGTCAGGGGTAAGCGGCATTTTTTTTTTTTGTAATCACTACTCACTAATTACAACACATTATACGTGTTTTTTTGCATGAACAACTCTTATCAAAGGTAAGGAACATTTCTAAACAGCAAAATTTCATGACATTTGAAGGCAATGTGTCCCTTTAAGTCGTACCAAGGCGGTCGTAGTCAGTCTGTAAATATTAAGGGCACAATATCGAAGGTCTTGCCCATAGACATAGGCGTTCCACAAGGGTCGATCTTAGGGCCACTTTTATTCATTGTTTATAGTAGTGATTTTCCATCTTGTATACCCCAAAATTGCAACTTATTTATGTATGCAGAAGACTCCATGTTAACGTTTAGCTCCTCTAGTATTAACGAAATAGAAAGGAACTTGAATACAGCTCTTGCTAGTATTCACAACTGGTGCATAAGAAACAAACTAGCATTAAATGCCAACAAAACCAAATGTATGCTTATTGGTTCAAGGAAGAAAATATCCAACGTCGACCTGAACGTGTGCATTGCTGATAAGGTTATCGAAAAAGTGAAATTTTGTAAATGCTTGGGTGTAGTAATGTTGTTGATGAAACATTTAAGTTGGGGTACACATGTTGAATACGTAAGGAAGACTGTTTCGTCTAAATTGGGTGTGTTAAACAGAATTCGTGATTACGTTCCCCAAAGCAGCCTGCATACACTCTTTGTAAGTTTAGTTATGCCATCTTTAGAGTATTGCTGCACGGTGTGTGGAGGAAGGTACATATCTCACGACAATATTACCCTCAACAAATGTCTCAAAAGATCCGGACGGATAATCCTTAAATGTACCTCCCTCACCCCCTCAGCTGATATGTTTGCCAGACTAAATTTGATTCCTTTTAATGAAAGAGTTCAGTCCAAAAAGGCTATCCTTGTTTTCAAAAGCCTTTTAACAAAATGACTCCTTTGTACATGACAAATCTGTTCCCACCACTTACAGTGATTCGTGAAACACGACAATCGACCCAAATGGCACTGAAAGTTCCTTTCGCCAAAAAGGAATGCTATACGTGACAAGTTTCGCTGTGAGTGGTGCCAGTATATGGAATAATCTGCCTGAACAAACGAGAACCATAAACTCCTTAAGTACATTTAAATCGGAGCTACGTAAAGCAATCTATCATTGATATTTCTGCCATTTACGCTGATCTTCGGAGTTATGGTAAACTTGGTTGCCAAAATACTTTGGAGTGGATGGGAATTTCCCCTTGTTTTTCACCCTAGAAGGTTTTTTTCGCGGGTTTTTCGCCCATCCCGTAAATCAGCAATAGGCTTCTACTGGAGAGTTGAAAAGTTAACAGAAAATAGATTTATTTGTGTAAACATTATTGTATTTGTTTAAATATTTTGTATGAATGTGTAAATATTCAGTTTTAACTAAAAATATGCAGAGCCCCAATGGAAACCAGTTTTAAACTGTTTGGGCACACCCTGGGTAAAGAAATGTAATAGATAAATAAATCCCCGACGCAAAAATTCCATCTTCTGACTAGTGGATGTTTGTTTCAAATGTGCAGGTTAAGAAATAAAATTTACACCCGGATATTTGTATCGCTTCGCTTCAGTGTGTTCCTAACTCACACCACGTATTCACTCAATAACAAATGATTAATGCACAGTCCAGTGTATAAAAGTAATTAAAATGAATTTATTTTTATACTTCACGTACGAACATACTTGTCAAAAAAAGGACAAAAGTCCTAGCACATGTAGGCCTACTTCTCAAAGAGACATCTAAATGTTAAAAATATACATAAATATTGCTATTTTACAACAAATGATATAAAAATAATTACTCTTTGGATCACGGTATTAACTTTCAAACATACAATGTTTCCTCACTGTGTATTTGTGAAAGCTTGGAAACGGCCACATGTTAAAAAATACAAGCGATTTGTTAGACGTACAACATTTGCTTTTGCTGTAATTTTCAGAAAGGAATATATTTAGGGGTTAGTATTTTATAGCAAATACTGTATAAACACTGACCTGTTGAAAGTTTTGTGTGCATAGATGCTGGGAAAACGGGGAGAAAACATGCTGTTCTTGTAGTCTGGTTCCCCGACCCTACTTCAAACAAAACGCAGCTATTTATAGACGTCAGGAAATTATCAAGTCGGGGAACTAGACTTCATGTATTTCCAACGATGGTAGGCCGACCATCGCTGGAAATTGATGCCAAATTTAACTTTTCTTGAAAATGACAACACACGCTTTACGTTTTCATGCATATTACGCATGTTACAAACATACAAACACGGTCTAAATTTTCATGGAATGTGAAATCGAAGGCGATGCATGAAGCCGAAGTGTTGACAATCTCCCTATAATTGCTAGAAATGTGGTGGAAAGTCCCAGTAACATGGCAAGAAAGCTGTCCATCATACATGTATTAAAATCATATTGTATGATTCCTTTAAAAAAACCGAGCTGTTTCCTTTTTACTCAAAGATTTGACATTTACAATATAATCCTCTAAAAAGTTGTATTCATTGAGTAGGCCTATTTTACTAAACTGTGAATATAAACGACCAAAAACCCTGAAAATGTAAATAACCTTTCCATATGTTATGATTTTTTAAGCAGCCCAACGATTAATTTTGGAATTTGAGTGCGTTACAATTGTTTTCTCAAATGTGAAGCTTCTCTACAGAAAAACACCGTGATTAAACAAAAAACCTGAACATATAAACTTGGTATTTTAACTTCCAGGTTGAAAGCGAGGCTTTCAGTGCTAAACAAAGAGTGCTATTCAACAAATCTCTTCATGCATAAATAGCGCAGTGCACGTTCGGCACAATGAGTTGTTTATTTAGCACTGAGATCCTCGCTTTCAAACCCAGAAGTGCGCAGATCGGTGCTGTTTTCGTCAAATCTGGATTCGTCTATTTTGAGTGAATGTAACGTAGTTTTTTGTGGTACGAACAGAAGCTAAAATTACAGTGATTTGAAGTTTAGCCTATATACCTCTAATTTAAAAATTACTTTGGTACAGTTATTTTTTTAAATTAAAGTTAGGTTACAAAATATGAAAATGTACTTCAATGAAAAATAATATTCGCCACTGTTTGTACACCCAAAATTGTCAGAGCCGTATAAGGGCCTGTTTATTTCACGCAGCATCCGTGCGTTGGTTCACACACCAGATTCCACCTAAAGGATTGAGCGAACCAGCGGATGGATCACTGATCAAGATCCGGATTTGTGTGAAACAAACAGGACAAGAGTTGGGACAACTTCTGACTTGGACCAAAGATTGGCTGCTCATTATGTGTACAACGACTTGCGAATTTTGTTTACAAATTGTCCATGCGCACTGTACATAATCGCCATGTTTGGTCCATCGTCTTGGTCCAATCATATCATCACTATCTATCTGTGTTTCACACGAATCCGGATCGCGATCAGTGATCCGTACTTTGGTTCACACACCAGATTCCGCCTATTGGATGGAGCGAACCAGCGGCTGATCGCTGATCGCGGTACGGATTTGTGTCCAACAAACGGGCCCTGTGGCTCTGTCAATTGCCATAGAGCGCCCCCATTCGCTCAAATATATTGCCTTTTTCAATTCCTCTGTTTTTCAACAAAATAGGCCTATTGCTTTCATATTTGTGTGTAGGTCTAAGAAAAACCAGGGGCCAATTTCGTGGAGCCGCTAAGTATAATAAAAACTTGCTTAGCAGATGAATACCAGTCAAAAGCAATATATATCACCTAAAAATTTGGTTGGTAATCCCGTTTTTACCAAGGAAGACCTTTCATGCTAAGCCAACTTTTACGCTTAGCAGCTACATGAAATTGGTCCCAGAACTGTCATGTTGAATTATACACTGCAAAAAACATTGTGGTGTTAAATTAACACCATCTGGTGTTTATATTGGGCGATTGTTCAATATAAACACCACATGGTGTTAATTTAACACCACAGTTTTTTCAGTGTACAAGCATGGTGCATTGCTAACATTACCTTTGTTTAGTTGTAAACGTCTCCGATTACAATGTTCTGAATAATACTTAACTTATGCCGTGGCATGGGAAGGCACTACCTAGTAATGTTTTATTCAAGAAAACACAAAATATAAACACTGGAATGTTTGTGTGAAGTATTTAAAAAGTTAATATCTTTGGTATGCTATTCATAATGGTTTCGGATGTGAATAGATAGAGGCTGTAGTGATGCAACGGATTTCGACGAAATACTAATGCTTGAGCAAGAAGAACCCACAACCTTACTGAGCAAATACAAGTCGAAAAATGCTACCAGCAATCTTTTTCTCAGAGCCACAGAGGACCTGTTTGTTTCACACAGGTCCCGATCTCGATCAATGATCCTTGCGTTGGTTCACACGCGAAATCTCGCGTAATGGATGGAGCGAACCAGCGGTTGGATCACTGATCGCGATCCGGATCTGTGTGAAACAAACAGGCCCAGATAGAATTGCGACATGATATGTCCCTTAAATGTAAACAAATAACCCCGTTCTCCACTGTGCACATAATTAACAGTCATGTTTGTGCCAGACAGTGAAGTTGTCGCAAATCTGTCTACAGCAGCTGAATGTTTAACCTCTCCCTTAATAAGGTATGCCTATAAAGCGGAAAGAATCTCAAGCAAGCGAACATCTGCATCAAAGGTAGTATACAACATTTGCTTTTGCTGTAATTTTCAGAAATGAATGGATTTGGAGGATAGTATTTTATAACAAATACTGTAACACTGTCCTGTTTAAAGTTTTGTGTTCATAGATGCTGGGAAAACAGAAACAAATGCTGTTCTGGTAGTCTGGTTCCCTGATCCTACTGCAGGTACAGAGGAATTTATAGACGTCGGGAATTATCAGGTCGAGGAACATTTTTTTCCCAAAGATGGTCGGCCAACCATCGCTGGAAACTGACAAAAAATACCACTTTTCTCAAAAATGACAGCACACCAGGTACCATGATTTTACAGGATGCTTGCGACTATTATTTACTTACAATCAAGTCAGGTACTTCATAATAATTCAGTAGTGTTGTTTCGTATATTTGCAAATGTTGTATAATTATTACCTTTAAGGAAGTACTGTGTTTCGATGGAGTTATTTCTTGGGGTATGTCGTACCAAGTTTTGAATCTGCTTGTCGCGACATATTTAAACTAATTTGTATGCATTTCGTGCCGTTATTCGAGATACCTGAATTGGAAACCTGAATTTCATTGGACGGAAAGAAACTGGTTCGCCATCATCGCGGATCCCCGTGACCTCTGTGTCATAGTTTGTTGGGTAACAAACAATATTTTTACTTCCAGAGCAAAGGATGCATGCTGCTGTCATCTTTGGTTCGTTAGAATAAACGTTATCAGAGAACTTTGTGTTTTTGTCAAATGCTGCTAGTTGAGAATTATTTCTATATTTCATCTTTAGGCCTAGTGAATTGTCAACAAGAAAATTGATTGATTCAAGTTCATAATAGTTTGACTTGTTTGAGCACTGATACATATTCAGGACATTGCGACTGTACTGATAGTTTCTATGTAATGTCATTTTGACAATTTAAATTTCTATACATCTCTGAATGACTATATTCAAAATATTTACAGACAGCTGCAGATTTAAAATCTCAGATTCTAGAAGTAAGTGTCAGTGAGTGAATACACAGGTGACGAGGAATCATCACCGGACAAAGAGGGCGGTGCTACCCGGGCTGAACCAGCAGCCTGTGGGTTAGCAGGGACCGACGAAGACGGCGCCAACCGTCACGAGTCCGTCTCTCTCGAGTCTGTCTCTCTCGAGTCTGACCGATCGACGTGGAAGTCCCACCGTACCTGGAAGTTGTTAGCAGTTCCTTCTTTGCTCCCCAGGGTAAAGTTCTCCGTGGCCACGAAATCGATCATCTCCGTGACGTCATTGAAGCTGACGGATTTCCTCTTTTGTCTGTTCATGAAGTCCATCTCGTAGTCCGTGGTGGAGGCGCCCTGTAGAATATCAGGCATCATGCTACCGATGTGGACTCCACCGTCAACGAACCGGGGTTGCTCCACGGAGTCGGCGTCCGTGAAGGAGGTTGCTCTCGATAGCTGCCTGTACGTGCCAGTATTTTCACCCTCGCTCCCGCTGATGCTGATGTTAGCGAGATCGATCAGGACTCCAGCACGGATTGACGTGAGACGCCGTGCATAGCTGTCCATCTGTGCCCGATCTGCAATCATTGTACCAGACTCGACACTCGCCATCAGCTTGGCCGTGTGCCTGGAATGGGAGGCCAATAGTACTATACTGAAATCACTTTCACACACCAGTGGAGTTAGTGGGCAATTTAGAGTCGGGTCGCAGAGAGCAGTCATTTAGCTTGACAGATCCACAAGCCATATTCTTGAGCGATTGAGAGCGCCGTATAACGACCAAATATCTGGGGTATTAGAAAAAGCGTTCTAGGACGTAATGACGTCACACTGTTTTACACGTTTACCAAGTAGAGACATAAGGAAAGATTGTTAGGTCTGGCAGCGGCGTAGCCAAGGGGCCCGGGGGGGGGGGGGGGGGGGCTCTCCCCATAATAAAATCGTCATCCCCCAATCGCCCCAACCACTGAAAATTTCGCAAACGGAGAAAATAATAGTATTATTAAGAAAACAATACTGTGAGCACCCCTCCACTGTAACATCCAGCCCCCTTTTGCCCCTATGCAGAGAGCCCTGGCAACGCCTCTGGGTTATACCAGCATCCTGTTTGGACCAAGAAAACTGGCAGGAGATTTGAACCTGTGCCTGCCGGAATACCGTACCGGCACTCAACCACCTGAGCAATCTTACCCTATGTTGATGGCCTCCCAAATTGTCAGTGTCTTTGTTCGGGGGCGCCAGTTACAAGTCATAAACCCTTCAACAAATTCCGGGACACTTTGTTATGTATTTCACGTCGAACAATCCAACACAGCCCATTGAAAAATACAAAACAACGCTTTACACGGGAAGTGTCCATTAACCGTCCCCAGATTATAGAGGAACGGAATAAAGTTAGTTTAATGGAAATAAAATTGAGTTCTTACCTCCAATGTCGCCTTCTCCTGATTTTCCTTGCCAACCAGACAGTGAAGATTAGGATTAAGACGGAACAGACACTCCCGATTGATCCCCATACAGCAGCTACGATCACGTGTGAATTGTCATCTCCTGTACATACACAAAACAATTCATACAGATGTGAATCAAGCATTGTTATTCCAGGGGGTAATTATAATGCAATAAAAGTTGCGATACTGTCGTGGAACCCAACCAACACACACCTGTCAATGCAAAATAAAGAAAAAGTATATGCCTGTCTGTGTACTTTGTGTGTGAAGTAGGGTGGCAGAAACAAATTCCCTCATGAAAAAAGACAATCGTAAATGCTATATGTAAGACGTTGTTTGTGCTCATGATAGAAAACAAAGCACTGATAGAAGATTACTGAACGAATCAAGGGGAAAAAGAGTATCTTTAGGACTTCATATCACTGACAATGTTGTACATAACTCATTACGAAAACAGTGTCATCACATGAACAACTATTTATACGTTTATCAAGTAGGGACATGAGGAAAGATTGTTAGGTCTACCCAGCGGGGTAGCCGGGGGGGGGGGGGGGGGGTGGGGGGCCTCCCCCGTAAAATATCGTCATCCCCCAATCGCTCCCACCACTGAAAATGTGGCGTTCAGGTTGGTGTAGTGGTTTTTTTCTTGCCTTCCACCTCTGGTGACCCCGGTTCAATTCCCACTGGGTGCACTATGTGGATTGGGTTGTCAGTCCCTACGTGATTGCGTGCGTTTGTTCTCCCAAACAAACGTGGACGTATAACAAAGGGAACAATATCGTCTGCGATTCCCAGAATACGTCCGCGATTGAGATCGTGTACAAAACCTATGGGAGTCTTCCCATTTTGTACAAACAAAAGAGGGAACAATAGGACGTCCGCGTTTGGAGGTCGATACACGTTTAACTGGGTTTTCCCCAAGAATAACTGTTCTGGGGTTTTCCTCCCACTACTAAAACTGAATGTTCCTTCGTCGTCTTCTCTCAATTCAATCTGGGCTCTGAGGGAGAACAGTGCATTTGCACTGATCAGGCTACCCAGGATAAATAATAAATAAAGAAATATAGAAATAAACAAACAAACAACTATTGGCATATATTGTTTTTAACGTGCTTAATTTGTATTACATGACAGAAAGAGCAGAACCGTTTCAAAAATACAATGTGAACATATTCTTTGTGACTTTTGCTAGAGAGACACAAAGACGCAAGGTTATTTAAGGATATACATGGAAGAAGCATTTAGTAAGGGGGTTTTCGGTATCGCAACACGTGAAAAAGCCTCACTCAATGAAGTGGAATGACTCTAAGATACCAAAGATAAACCCGACGTTTCAGTCAGAGTGCTCTGACCATCTTCAGTGGAGATGAGGGTCAGAAAAATAATTGGCAATTTGACATCAATATAAGGCAGGATCTGAGAGACTGCCTACCATTGGGCGGAGCTACGGGATCCTTTCTGACGTCACAGCGGACGCCTTCGTGACTACTGCCACACCTTTAACACAAAAATAGGAAAGAGTCGAATTATTGTTTAACGTAGTTTTAAACTTTAAATTTGTAACTGTCTCTAAGCATATTGTGCGAATTTCTCTGCCCGATGATGGGTCAAAGGTGGACAATAGACTTCATCCGAGTCTCTCCTTCAGAATTTCCGAAACTGGTGAAGCATTGTCTAGTTGATCTTCTATTGTAAAGTGATGAGGATCAAATTAGGATAACGCCACCAGAAATGTGGCTTTAATTCGTGGTAGTCTTGCTCGTGTCGTTTTAAAAGCCACAAACTTATTGACGTATACCAACTCTGATTGTCTTCATTAAATCCTCCCACGTTGAACAAACTCTACACTGTGCAACTCGGCTTGGATCTCTAAGAATCTCATACTTACTCAGGTTGGAGTAGTTTTATTTTAATTGATTAAGGTTAGGAAGATCTCAAGTTTCTATCCTAGCAGAATCTTTTTCAAAGGCTAAATGACACAAGAAACAAATTGACAAGTCTTAAACCGCACGAGTGATTCCAGACTTGTCAGTTTCTTATGTGTCATTTAGCCTTTGAGAAAAGTTCTACTAGTATCGAAACATCACAACTTTTATCAGTAAGTATTTCAGGTTATTCCGGATAGCAGTTTGTGGCAGTACATTCTTATTTAAGTTTGATTGTTTGCATGAATGGAACAAAATCTGGCTTGACTCGATCCTGACTCGACCAGCTCTGGCAGTGATTGCGTCAACTCTTATTCGCCTACATTTGCTCACTTCACTAACCGTTGGGGGAGATACACGAGTCAACAACGCGATGGTTCACACCGTACACTTGTGCATTATATTTTCAGGAGAAAGCACGCACGTATAACAACTTAAAAGCAATTTAAACACATGAGGTCTAGTCAAACTGGGCAAAGTGTATACATGCGTAACGGCCCACATGTGCCCGTCACAGGGGAGACTTTCTCCATGCGCATAGAGCCGATATATTGGTCCCACCTGACGTAATTAGGTACTGAATTTTCTTTTAACTACGGTACCCCTACGTGCACGTACCTGCAAGACGCTAGTGTTTTATTCCCTGTAGGTTCTTGACATATGCCACCGTTGAGACAATAGTTGCCATTCAGGTAACAGTTGGAGAGACAGGTAGTTTGATAGTCGTAGCAGACCATTGACACCGGGCAGGGAAGCAGGAAACACGGGTCTACCTCGGCGAAGGTTCCTGGAAAAAAACAGGTTCAATTGATTACTAAGGCCTTTGTTGCATTTTTAAGTTGAATCCGGTGTCATATGAATATCCGACTCCCATGAAAATCGGACTCCTTTCCCTAATATTGGTTAAACCCTCTCACGTGACCGGCCACTCTCCCAATTATCGATATCATAATACCGTATTTCATAGCGACTAAAATTCACGCTACACCGGTACGCAATGCAAGATGAACAACTCAAATACAAACGCGAAATTCCATCAGTTAGGGATTTTGGTGCATCATTTTGACAAGTGAATATCCCTCAGGCCCCCACACCCGCCTCAAATGGTGATTCCACTCATCACAGGGAACGCAGATGGAAAATGTGTCAGGAAAATTTACACAGCTTCAAAAACTTGGAAAACAGTTATGTACTGTGGATGAAACTTGCTGAAAGTATTGTATGCTTATCAATCCATACAGTCCGTTTCAAACGCAATAAAGTAGCAGGAGGTAGTAGGTATTTCAGAAAGAATCTTCGTATATTCTGCACTCGGAAACCAATCGAGTTGTATTATACCTCTCAGTGTTTCTCTATATTGGCTAGGTTCTGCCACGTGTGTAAGGTTTGTGGTTCTGCGAGGCAAACCTTCACACAGTGCTAGTTTCTGCGAGGTTTAACCACGGACCTCACACACAACTGTAAAGACCGTCGGTTTACAATGTCGTTGCAACCAAAATAACCCCCACTCGGGCCTCTTTCATCCGGATCAAAGGTCTCAGTAATGATTAAAGCATAAAAAGTTCGCTCTCTCAAACTGACCATCAGATGCTACTGCTGATATGTCCGACACGCTGAAGTTTCCTAACCTCCCAGTATCGTGTACTTTATTATACATGACATTAAGCCAGGCGGATCTTGTAGAATCATCGAAGTCTTCAGAAGCAAGAATCCGAACCTCTGGGACAATACTACCTCGTCTGGAAAGTGACAATGAAAATGACAATCAGATTACCAATGTGTACATTGCGGACTTACAACATTTCTTTTTAATTATAATAATAAAAACAACAACGTGAATTTATAATGCGTACATATCCACCAACATTGTGTTGCAGGCGCTACGTCATTACTATACCCCTGTTCATCAGGCCAATCATTGACTCCCAGCACCCAGGGAATATACATCCCGATTGTTGCCATTCGGCGCAAAGGGCTTATTCAAACGACAACCAATGCTGCACTCACGCCACCAAATAATATACTTCTGGGTGGAGATAAGCAATTCGTAACAACGAGGACACAAACTCCACGATCCCACGGCAGGGCTAGGACCCTTAATCTGTGGAATTATCCACAAGATCTGGAGTTGGCTGGACCAGGTCACTATGACACTCCGGCTTACAATGTACAGAGTCTGGTGCATCAAACTCATGATCTTATTATTGGTAATCCCACAGATTGTGGGTTGGAGCCCACTACTTGTGTCCTTGAGCAGACAATTGTCATTTAATCTAATAGTCTTACAATTATCATTTAAATGTACTTACGTAATCTTCAGCACCGTAACGCTAACAATTGTCGTCACACCTTTTCCTATATACAGGTCCCAGATCTGGATAGTAACAGAAATACACGCGTATTAAAATGGTAGAGATTTGAGCAACTGCGTGGCTTTGGTTGATTCATTTTTAGCCGCGTCGCATCGCAGACGCGTCGACGGGGCTCAAAAAGCGCTTAGTGTTGTTCTTTTTCTTGTGCCAATTTGGTCACGTGAGGGTCACGTGACAGTTTTCCTCGACGAAACTCTCACACGCAAAGTCTATGAGACCGCAGGCTGTACTCTGTATGTGTCTATTATGACGAAACTGTCACACACGCAAGTCACCAACGACATGACTCCTGCACGAATTCGTGCATGCTTGTTTGCATTATGTCAACTATTCGAATTTGATGAGTCGGTCACGTGACCAGATAGCGTGAAATATAAACAAAACCCCCACGAGCGGACCGCCTTGAGTGATCATCGTATAAACGTGTGGAGCACACAACACGATTGACTGTTTTACTTGAATATATGCACTGCGGTTCATGGCGACACGGAGGCCTAAACACAGTCGATAGAGTACAGATACTACCGGTACTCTTTCAATCTCTCGTTCCAATGCTCACACTTGAAACACAAACCAGCTTGACAAGTATAACTATTTGACTTGAACAGGATTGCTTGGTTCGACTCGAACGTTGCATGTCACCAAAGCCTACTGTTAATGTTAGCACTGTACAAAAATACAATTATGTCCAGCCATGAGTTACTATTTACTTATGCATAATTGTTTTGTCAGGGTAAGGTCTTAAAGGTGAGTTGGTCTCACTACCGGTGGAATAGAGTACCGAAGTGATGACGTCAATCAATGCAATGTTTGGAACCAGAATACATTCTAAACTGCATTTGTTTGGGAACCAGTTGCCGCGGCAACTGACGTCAGACTTCGGTACTCTATTCACCCCGCCTGGGCCTATAGGTCTAAAAATTGGGATTTGTTTGGTATCTATTGAAGATTTATCCTCTGGACCCAGGTAAACTGTGAGGGTGGTATAGGCTGGCAACCATTATGTGGCCAACTCCACCACCTTTTGTGGTCCCTCATTTAGAGTTGCTTTTAGCCTTGTACCGGTACTCGGCGACTTCCATAAAGAAGTCCCCTGTTTTGTTTATTCGTGTTTATTTGTCTTCCCTATGTCCCGTCTTGTCCTGTTTTGTCCAGCGTAGGCCTATGGCATTTCCAACTCAAGATACTTCTCAAGGATATGCCTCCATTTCACCATTTAACTTTTGTTTTTGTTAATATTAATCACTCTAATCACTGTATTTTCAATTGGTAAATTGTGATTTGCAAATTTTTTTGTTGAAATTGAAGTTGATCCAGGCTGTTGTTGAAACCCAGACACCAGTGCTGTAGTCGAGTAGTCGAGTGCATGTATGAGTTACAACCAGACTGCCAGACGCCAGTTAGTTGTAAGCCACTCACCTGTTTCTCAACCTGCCCTGCTACAGTCATAAATGATTCTGAGCTTGGATCTTTCAGATCCTCCGTGAAGATGATGCTGCTAATCCGGATTCTCATTCGAATTTCATTTGCTGCCTCTGTCAAGTAAGCAAATTATAATATCAATGTCATATTCATGAATACAATATTGATCAGTGCACAATAATTGTTTATTTAAACACAAGTCAGCCTGATGTAAAATACAATTTCATTTTAAAAAGATTTTTGTGGGTTTTAGTTCGTACCAGTGATCACAGACGCTGTGGAAGTCTGTCGAGTGACTGGAATCCTCTCTGTATGGGATATCGTTGTGGAAATGGTGGATGTGTCTGTTGATTGCCTTGCTGATGTGCTTGCTGATTCCGTTGTCGATTCACTAGTTGATCTGGCCGTGGTGGTAGCAAGTGGTCCACTTGTAGTTGTGGTTTCACTTCTTGTTGGTTCACTTTGTGTGGATATACTTGTGGACATCAACTCAGTCGGTAATTCCATCTCGGTGTAATTCAGCGTCAATTTAGTAGTAATCTTTGTGGAGGTTTCTGTGACTTCTTCTGTCAGCCTTTGTGCATGCGTCGTTGACGTTTCATTGGGATAAGCTGCGGTTGAATTTGTAACCGGTGTTTCAGGAAAGGTGACTACATCTGTGATCGAATCGTATGGTTTTTGTGGAGTAGTTGAAACGTTAGATGAGATTGTGAACGTTTCAGTTGATGTATTTACATGTGTGGTGGGTGTTATAGTCAAAGTAGTGGATTCATTACTCTGCGTTGGAATTGCCTCGGGAAAAGTTGCGGATGTGTTCGATGCACCGTACAACGTCGTCACATTATCTGATGTATCGGTGAACGGTGAAGCGTCTGTGTCATTGTGCGACTCTGTGGTTGTAGCACTTGACAGTGTTGTGGATGGCTCCATTGCAGCGGTTGCACTGTCAACTATCACAGTAGGTGAGTTATCAGAGGGCGTCACTATTGTCTCGACTTCTGTCGAAAGATTAGCTACTACTTTTGTTGACGTTTCGGCTGTCGGTGTGGTGGGGTCATCAGATGGTTCAGATGGTTCAGATGTACCTTCAGTAAAAGAAGTCAACGAGGGGATGGATGGTATTGTGCCATTTGTGGGTAATACCGTTGTATCGTCGTTTTGTGGAAGTGTTGATGTTTCACAGTCTGTGCATGTTTCAGGGTCAACACCGGGTAGTGTTCGGGAAATATTAGAATCCAATGATGTAGTGATTTCCATCACAGAATCGGAAGTGTAAGATTCACCTAATGTTGTGGAGACTTTATTAACTGTTAGGGTATCATCCTCAGTTACATATCCAAAGTGCGTAGTTGTCTCATTTAAAGATGGTGTTTCGTTCAAAAGTGGTTTTGCAGTAGTTTCTATCGCGACATCAGTTGTCAGTTGTGAGGATGTGGTTTCAAACCCATCATAAAGAGTTGTGGTGTCGTTATACGTAACGTTTAGTAATGTTGTTTCTTCTTCTCCAGATGGTGTCGTAGAATCAAACGTTACGCTTGCATTACTTAAGTTTGTACCATCAGTCGTAAGTCTTGTTTCGCTCTGACTAGTTCTAGATTCGGTTTCATTGTAAGATTCACCGGTGGTGGACGGATTAGTAGCCGTGGTTGATACGGCAGTCGTTTCTGGAGGACTAGTAGTGCTCATGGGCGTGGTCATGGGAACGGGCGTGGGCGTGGTCATGGGAACGGGCATGGTCATTATCGTGGGCGTAGTCACGGGCGTGGTCATGGGTGTGCCACTCCTGGGAATAGGGGATGTCTTTGTGGTAACGATAACAGTAGGAGACGTAATGCCTATCCAGTACTCGCCAAAAGTCTTCACAACAGTCGCTCTGAAATCCGAAAGAGTATATGATTACCTGGTGATAACGGGGAAAAGACGGTAGTTGTTGGTACTGACATAATTTTGAAAGTCATAAAATACAGAAGTTCTCATTGTGGATTGGCTATGCACGATTTGGGACCTTCGTCTTACAGCATTAATAGAACTACATTGTCACGAGCTTTTACAATCGACACCGAAGGCCTATATCAAAATACCTTGGGCCGAACCGGTTAGGCCAATCTGACCAGGGTGGTCAGGCTGGTCATGTTGGCTTATTTGTAGATACCTCAGACTTTTTATTCCCGATTTCCTCTCGTTCAAATCTGGACCCCAAGGGAGAACGGCGCTTAATGCACTAAGGACAAGACATGAGCAAGACAAAAATGTTCGTAGTTCTTTGCTCTTCGTATATTAAAAGAAATTTCCTTTTAGGGCCAGTCGTCTGTTGGCCAATTTAAACGACACTATGTAACATAGCTTGTTTGATCTCATTATTACTTTCTCAATTTCACAAGTTGTTTACTTCGTTTATTTGTTTCCAATAATCTGTATATTTTGTCCGTGTGTCCGTGTGTCTTGCTGTTCTTGTTCGCTTGTTCTTTGTTTCAACAGTCTCGTTCTTGCTTTATTCCATGCCGTGTCACTCTTCTGTCGGTCTTCCTTTTCGTAAACATACATGTAGGCCTATTTTTTCTTTTTTATAGGCATTTCTACACAAGCCTCGGCTTTGAGAAATTGCCTCCATGCTTTCTGTTTTCTTTTAATTTATTGTCATATTTCCATTAAAGCCCCCTATCCCATTTTGACGAATTTGACAACGAATCAGCGCGACATGAAATTCGTTGTGATTCGTTGCGGGGTGGCCTCCAGAGCGCATTTTATACGAAACGGATATGAAACGGTTACAACTCTCACGATTTGATTGCGAACCAATACCAAACGGTTACGACACAAATACGAAATGTGACGAATTGTTTACGAAACAGACCGAAAGTGTTACGAATTAACATGACATGTTATGAGGTATTAACGACTTCATGACGGGTATACAACGCATTTACGGCATTTTGCGATATATATACGAACTTGTTGCGAACTTAACGTCACGTACGCCTGAGGAAAACCTCCTCCTGGCGGCTGCGGTTCTCGTTCTTCAAGGAATCCAGCGACAATACAAATATGAAGACAAAACGCCGCGAACCGCTGATTCATCACGTGTTTCCCACGTGTTCTTGTTCGTCACGTGTTTCGAACCACGTCGGCAAGTTCGTAACCGCGTCGTAAGTGCTTCGTCAAAGTCGCAAACGCTTCATAACTGATTTGCAATGTCGTAATGGTTTCGTGAATGAATTCGTCGTCATTCTCATCAATTCGTAACCAAATTCGTAAACGGTTCGCGCCAAAACACAGGTGTTTCGTGTTGACGCTACTTTTTCGGCTTGGTTCGTAACCATTTCGTAATTACTTTGTTACCATGCTGTAAACTTCGTAGCTTGTCGTAACTGCTTCGCAACTACTTCGTGAACGGTCGTGACACTTCGTTGAGGGAAACATTTGCCGAACCAGCCCGATATGATTACGAAAGATTACGATGCAAACGCTAAGCAATTACGACAAGTTACGACACCGTTGCGACATATTTCGAAGGCTTACGAAATCGTAACGCTTCGTAAAAGTTTTGAAAATTTCAAAATTGGCACCACTACTTAAGCCCGGTTTATACTTCATGCGAATGCGAAGCGAATTTATGACGTCAACGCCAAATATTCGCGCTGCGAATTCGCAAAAGTTGAACACATTTCAGTTGAACATAACTTCGCATTCGCATGAAGTATGAACCGGGTTTTACGCGACAATACGAGTTGTTTACGAAGTCTTGCGAATAATTTCGACACTCAACGAAATTCAGTTACGAAGTAGTACGACACGTTTGCGATTCATTACGAAATGACACGAATCGACTTCGCGTTAATTCGTCGTCAAATTCGCGTAAGTGGGATAGTTTGAATTATTTTAGTTTATTGACTCTCTTTTAATTATGAAGTTTATTTATATTAAGATTATATTGTGCTTCCCCACTCATTTGAAAGCATGGAAATCAATAAATCAATAAACAAAGGTAAAGCAACTTACATAAAGTGCACTGGACCCACGTTGTTCCTCGGTGCCCTCCACACAGCTCTTAAGTTTATTTTTGCTCCTCTGTTCGTGTGTGTCAGGGCGCTGTTGTCGCGATCACCGCAAGCCACCGTCTTTATCCTAGCATCATAGTCCGTGAATCTCCCCACCGTCCTGGTACTTCTACCGCCGGCCCGTCGCGCTTGAAGCAAGAATCCCCGGAACATCTCCGTGCCAGTGATGAAGACTGCAAACATGAAATTGAGTGAAACCAATGAAACATTATCTTTCAAAGAAAAGATTAAGGAGATTTTGAGCACGGGATTGAAATGCTTTAACCGTAACTGTCCTGAATCCTCAAATTTTAATGCGATTTTGCACACACCCTAAGGTTAAGCTTATGATCTCTATTTAGGGACTACAGTAAAACAACAAAATACCGCCTGGAAAGTAGGATTTACAAATATTGTCTAAAACAAAGTTGCCAAATGACGTCGAGATATTCGTTCCCCTTACTCTAAGTGTTAAAAATACAGCTTCTGACGATAAATCAAGTCAGTCTGCAAATATTTCATAAGAAAATTTGGTGGCGAATCTATTCATAGTCCTCCCCGCTCCTTCCCAACACACACTGCGATAAGAGGACAAGTGTGATAAGAGGACAATTGTGTCATACATGTAGGTTGTCGGATTGTCCTCGGTTGGAAAACGGGTGCCAAATTAATATGTTGGTCGGGAAAAGTTAAAGTACAAATAAAGTTAGAAGTCCTCATTCTACACCATTATACGTGTAGGTGTACGACAAGGGAGGCAACTTAAACTCTGAGCAATTTGATAGCACTTTGCAACAGAAGATCATGGCATAAAACGTTGTGATTACAAATCAACATCATCTGTCGTAGCCTAAGGTGAAATTCCATCTTCTGACTGATTACGCGGTACCCGCTGCTGCACTGGTTTCGAATTGGCCAGCCGACCCCGGAAAGCTCGGTGGTCGAGTGGTTAAGACGACTGCACTATAGTAAGCAGGAAGTCGTGGGTTCGAATCCCGCCCGAGTAAGCCTGTGATGTTTTTTCACACAGGCTCCCGGAAAGCACGGAGAATACATTGCTTCATACATTACGTCGGGACAGGGCAAAAGGGAAAACATCTCTGTTCTAATTTACACAAACCAATCCCATCTTCTGAAACTATTTCTTCCAAGAATCGTTTTACGGGGAATTTGTGACCAGCAACAGTATTACAGCTATACTCATGCAGTTGTTACAGTCAATAGAAAACACATTACCGCTTTTTATCATTTGTTTGGTTAAATTTAATGCCATTTGTAACAGCCTGGTTTTAGCGTTGGCCGTCACAAATGACTTTGCATTCGGTCTCTAACTAGACCTCCCATTGTGCATTGAGATGCATCTCCGCCCATATCCACTGAGCCGAACCCTCGTGTATGACAACAAAATCAGACATTCCGCTTGGGCGTGCCCGTTAAACTCACTATTTGGGCTTTGAAAATAACAGCCAAGGTTGAACTGATCATGGTTCGCTCAGCCCAAATATTTCCGTCACAGACAATCGAACTTTATTCTCAAATACAAAGGCCGCACTCACTGACATTGGCACGGGTGCGGTATAGTGTTCTGAATGCCAGCCATTCAACGTTGTACGGTCTGTTTCCCCCAATGGACTGGCTACCATCTATTTAAAAATACACGTGTAGTCAGGATAGATTCTAAATACATGTACATGTACAGTCATCTCTCGTAACCAGCCAAATTACATTATGACATCAAGACCTTGTTATACAAAGAGAAAGCTAAAACAAAGAAAAAACTAGACCAGGGTGTCAGAATTTGCTCTTTATGAATTTGTCGGAGGAAATTGCTCCACATAGATCTAGACAAAAATCTCATTCTGAAAACCAATCACATCATCGCTGTTTTTGAAGCTTGTTGAGAGGACCTACAATTTCTAGGGTCTAGCCCAGGACTGACAAGTGGCCAGAATTGGCCACGATTGGGCAAAACAAGAAAAAAGAAAAGGTTTTCATTTTTCTCTTCTTTAATTATCGAGCGACTTTTTCATCCAGTAAGTCTTTGACACTTCTCAGCGGCCATCTAAGTTTTTGTCATTCCAATTTTGTAACAACGTGAGCACAAAAGGACTCTGTCCAAGGGTAACAAAGACATAACCCAGTGTGGCTGCAACGGATAAAGTATCTTACTGAAAATCAAAACAAGTCTGACTCAACGTCACTATACACAAAGGCAAATACGCTACTTATTGAGAATTTTCCCCTTTTACGGATATTTTGGATCACGCACACTGCATTGTAGATAATTTGTTACAACAGGAGAGCATTTTAACACACCCAAGACGTACCGTAATGACGTTAGGGTGTTTGAACCTCGATGCATATGTGAAGCCACGTGGGGACGAAACAGCACACTGTGGTACAGAATGTACCGGTATTTCAGTGCAGTTGGGATCGTGTCAATTTCTCCTTTATTTAAGACAAACACAAACTTAAAGGCAACAACAATGGATTCCTTTACCTCTTTATACGAAGTAAAATATTCCTCAAAATAAGCCTCTAATTTCAAGTTCATTTCGTCGGAGAAGCAATTTAAGTGGTACCGGTAGTATAATCCACATATCCCGGGCCCCACTTGGCAAACGTGGTTAACAAAGTCTGACGTCATTTATATTAAGGGCATTCAACGCATATTCCCGTCAGTGAGAGCTGACATTTTAAAACTTCTTGTAAGCTAGGACCTATACCATCAAGATCCATGGCATGACCATGGCATGACATGACATGCCCACCCACATAAAAATCAAAAATTCCCATAAAAACTCACCGACTACTTCGCCCCCTGGAGCCACAGTCGACTCATCCAACTCCAACCGGTAAGGACTTTCGGAAACCATGGCAACCGTGTTCCTGTGTCGTGGTAACATTGCGATGCACGCGGATGCAGGGGCGCCGTTCGGGTACCCAAACCCAAGCCTCGTCATTCCTAGCAGGGGGATCAACACGACCCAAAACGCCATTATAGGCTCTCTGGCTGGGTCTTTATGAGTTCCAGGTCACTCCAAACATCAGGACAAAGTGGTCTCTTTTCCCCTGCGGTTACCATGGTAACGGAGCAATGACATCATCTGATGCGTGATCACATCACGACTCAATGTTTCATGAGATCCATCGCTTTTTCTTGTAGGTTCTTCAGTAGGTTCCTTTAGAACAAGTGGTGAACATAGAAGCTGAAAAACACAACATTTTCATGTTAACAATTCTGCTTTAATTTATCTAAACAGCAAATTCACAAGTAGAGAAAATAAATCAAACAGTACGACTGATTACAAAAATCAATAAAAAATCTTGGTCTAAATCTTTTCTAAAACTGTGAAGGCTGTACCGACGAAAACACGTCAAGATAAGGATGAAACCTTATTCAACTGTAAATGTCAGGCAGTGTAGGTGAACAAGTAAACTGCCCATAATTAAAAAAAAAAAATGCTTTAGTTCCTAAAAATTGGCATGCCGTTGACGTAGGCCTATAACTGCAGATTTATGTCAACTTGCGCTTTGAATGACGTGTGATTTTGTTCGACACCCTCACTCCTCCAAAGTAACCTGTGCAGACTCAAAAGTTTATTTTCCTTATTTTTTCCAAGGTTATGCATTCAAAGAAATACCAATATCGACCGATTTTAATTCCAGCAAAGATTTTTTATTTCTTTCCAAGGAGATTCGAATACCTTAACTTGAAGGTATTAAGCCGAAAGAAATTCGCAAAACAATCCGGCGCCAATGTACTCTAATCGTCCATAGGTTGTCATAAACCATTAAGTTCTTCCCTGCCCACATTCTTCAAATTTCAGTATTCGAAGCTCGGCAGACAGCGAAGAGAATAACAAATTTTCAGTTATCTGGGCTCTTGGACCAGATACACACATTCACACTTGGGCCAATTATAGTATTTTTTATGGAAGTCGCCCAATACACATACTCTGGCTAAAAGCCACTCCATAAATGGGTTACAACAGAGCTGGTGGGGTTGGCCACATTTTAGGTTGCCAACCCTACCACCCTTATGGTTTTCCTGGGTCCAGATTTAAATAGAGGATAAATCTTCAATAGATACCAAAGAAATTATCACAATTTGCAGACCTATAGACCCATAGACGGGGTAACTTTCAGCGTCGGTGGGACCAAATCACCTTCCCCTCCAATCAAGGCTTAGGCCTAGTATGTATGGACTTGGACCAGCTAGCTATACTGCAGATTAGTGAACCCCTATCCCTGCTAAATCCAACAACTTTAATGTGATTGTTTCATGCACCCTAGAGGGGTTAGGGTTAACTTGTATCGAGTTGGTCCCATGTCAGTGAGTGAAGTCCAAGTCAGACTACACAAGTTTCTCTAAGGGGTGCGATGGAGCGTGACATTCGCCTTTTTTCCCATACGACGCATTTATCAGTCCATTTATATTACGTATAACGGTAAGGATTAGCCTATCTAGGACCAACCCACAAAAGAAGACTTCAATAGACGAATTTCACATTAGCCCCTTCTGCGCACTTCAGGGTTGAATGCCAGACTCAGTGCTAAACAAACACAGTGCTATTTAACGCATCAATTCGTGCATGAATGAATTACGCCATAAATGGCAGCGCAGCGCACGATCAGCATACAGAGTTCAAATGATTGGTAAACTTTTGGTCACAACACTTGAAGTACAACACTTCAAGTGTTGTGACCAAAAGTTGACCAATAATTTGATCTAATTACCAACACAGATGAACTTTCACGCTAAGCATACAAAGTAGTTCACCTGGCTTTGAGATCCTCACTTTCAAACCAGGAAGTGCGCAGATCGGTGTTATTTTCTTCAATTCGGGATTCCTCTATTCAAGCTCTATTTCCGTATTGGCGACATACCATGGACATGTTTTGTTTGATACCCGGATGTATTGCCACCTTGCATAATGCATTAGATCCCCTCGAGTAGAGAAGGCCCAATACGATTAAAGTGCAACCCGCCCAGCATGCACTGTTCACACATTTTCAGGACTCGCATGAAAGAAGTTATTGGAAAAGAAGGTCAGGAAAAAAGCCACCGCCTGTTCATATTGCAAACAGGCTGCATCTTCACCGTTATGTTTAAGTGAATTAAAGAAGCAAACTACAGAACCAAAACTAAATTTAAACCACATTTCAGGCTTGTTGAATTCTCGGGACGTTTGTGCCTCAAACGACAACTAACACCGTTCTGCCTCCTAATTTAATGAGACGATCTTGCAATTTAATTTGTTAACTTTAAAGAAACCGAAGTCCAAAATCTGTATACATCTGTACATTTTCACGATACTTTTTTTTTCTAAAAGGACAAACATTTTGATGGGGGTATTAACCCAAACCCCCTAGGGTACATGCAAGATCATATTAAAATTGTTGGATTTAGCAGTGTTAGGATTTTAATGTAAACACTCTTTCCAAGTTATGTCCATGTGCAGGACACATTACACCATGAGTGAGTATAGGCGCCTTTCTACGGGGGGGGGGGGGGGGGCTTTTTAAGATATATGATGCTGAATAATTCTGGATCTACATTTATCATATTAAAATTTAAATGAATAGTGCATGATCATTTGCCCGGTCTTGTCACTATGAACAATTGATGTATGTCTTGGCCTAGTTGCTCATGGGCGGAACGGGGGGAAACGTCCCCCCCCCCCATATTTTGGGGGGAGGGGACGGCTATGGCAGTATCCTCCCAATAATTCCCCCTTGTCATTATACATTGTGGGTCATTGCCTTTTACATGCACCAGTAGGCTATGCACCAGAATACACAAAGATCAGCACACGTTTTCAAAAATGTCCCAAGAGAAACACACAATAGAAACCGAAAACGCTTAATTGCTGTTGGTCGTGTGCATTTTCCCACATGCATCCCCAACCTTGACGAGAAATCGCCGCCGCTGCAGAATACACAGAGTAGGACAGATCAGAAAAGATGCGAGCTGGACAGAGCAGCGTAAAATTATTAGGCCCCCAAAATGTGTTGTAATCAGGAGGGTCGGTCGGTCGATTTTGTTTTACCATACGTGGGTGTAGGGGACGGCTATTGCGTCCTCCCCCCCCCCCCCCCCCAATAATTTCCCCTTGTCATATACATTTTATGGGTTCTGGTCCCTTCCGTCCCCCCAAATTAAACCATGGCAAGAAATCGCCGCCGCTGCAGATGTTAATTTTAAATGTTTTACGACCCATTTAATATTTCACGTTGGAATTGAGCCATTTCGTAATTGATCCAGTTCGGTAAATAGAAATGCAAAGGTCTTCGAACCAAGACTATCGAATAACAAGTATACGAAAATGCTTAGCTGACAAGCGCGGCGCTTAGAATTTGCCGTTCCCACTGGTGCTTTGTTTTGTTTTGTATTACTTGAAACCAATCTCAATTTGGAAATGAAGACGATGTGGGCGTGTATTCACAGGATAAATCAATACAAAATGGCTACGCCAAGAAAACAGACGAAGTTGGAATTTTGTCTTGAGAAGAAATATTCTACTTTTGTAAGCCAGGTTGTGTAAGTCCCTGACTTTTTATCTGGTGTTTTTATCTGAATAAAAAAGAAATAGAAATTAATTGAATTGGATATAATAGAGAGCAATCGAATGCGACATGACACAGGAACTGCTCCAACATCCCCACAAAGTTGTGGATGAGTTTGCCAGAAAAGGACGCCGCATTACATTAATGAAGTAGACAGTATACATTGTAGTAGAAGCTTTATGCCTAGCCCATTCTTAAAGTCTCCAATAGACCATTGCAAATTTGCAATGATGTCACACAAAACAAGTTTTTGGTCTGCCCGCTGTTTTTTGGAGTCACAATTTGCACGCAACTGTATACGTTCCACTTGTTATGCGCGAAATACTTGAAAAACGCGCTGAATATAGGCAGCTTTTCGACTCCCAAAATGGCATAGCAGTAGCAAGAGTTGGAACAATATGGAAGGTGACGTCACGTGCAAAGGGTCTTGCCCCCCAAAAAACTCTAGAACCGCGCTCCACTATAATACCTCATTTTGAGAAATCAGATTCCATTACTATAAAAGGTAAATATACAGGAGCACACACCCTCGCCATCCAAGCACAGCAATTGTATACTTACGTAACACTTTCCTTCACCGTGAAGTCTTGAAAATACTCTCCTCTGGGTACTTGCATTGGCCAACCCCGTATCTTTTATCCAAGCATCACCTTCATCTCAGTGGATAAATCATCATAGTTCGTCAGTTTATTCGTCTACGATTTTCACACCGGTCGCCATGATTTAGGCAGCATAAATCGCTTTTCCTTCCTCAATGAACTGCACATACAATGTCATGTACGGATGGGGCATTCAACAAAACTCCACTACCGTTTTGTGATTATTACCCAAGCTGGACGAGTGTGACGTGTACAGTGCCAGCCCACAAACTTATTGTTGTCATGGGTGTGACCCAAATTGGAGTGTTCCGTTTGAGTGAACATCAACAGACGAGACGCCAGAGTTGTATACAATGAGTCAAGCATCGTGACAACTGTAATAGGACTGAAGGGGATAAACCGGGGAAATGGGACCACTATTATAATGCATGTTTGAATAGATAGGCAATGTAAGCCAATATCACTATTTACTACTTCCTGTTTTTATAAGACGAAGACGCAGTGATTACCCGGGATTTGTCCGAGGTGGGGTGGAGGGGGAGGGTGGGGTGGAGTGGAGGGGGAGGGAGGGTGGGGCGGAGGGGGAGGGAGGGTGGGGCGGAGGGGGAGGGAGGGTGGGGCTCATCAGGACTCTGGCGTTGGTGGCACATATCTGACATGTATTACAATATTCTGCAGATCAAAAATTCAAGCCCCAACCCCGAGCCCCGGGATGCGCCAATGACAAGAAAAAAATTAATGTTATCATATGGTCATCATTTTTGATATAATCTTAAAGGGCCCTAGAGATAGATTTCATATTTTTGTTCTTATTTATTGTGACTACATTGCCAAATGCGGCTGCCTGATTTTGATGTGCAGAATAATTATTAAGTAATTGTAAAAATCCAAAATAGAGTGTCCTCTAGGCCACCGTAATAGGAGAGGCATGTTTAGGAGAGGCATGCCTTAATAAAACAAGCTCTGGTTTATCGTTTAGGGCACTGATCTCTGTGGTTTACGGTCGTGACCATGGGCGTCGCGGGGGGGGGACCTCGAAAAAAAAAGGATTAAAGAAATATATAAAATACATAAAAAAAGAAGACGAGGCGCGTACTCAATGTCGTACTAAATTGAACGTATATTTAAAACACTCGAAACCTGCTGAAAGGGGACTAAAATGCGGCTATATACAATAGGCTTAGGTATCGCAGCCTTACACAAAGCGTCGATTTTTCCACGGCCGGTGATTTCTTCCTTTGCTGCTTTCTGGTGAGTGCTTTGCCCCCCTCTAGAAAAAATCATGGCGACGCCCATGGTCGTGACTGAAAACGAGGTAAAAATTCAAAAATCTGAACACTTAAATGTAGTATACACAATTTGCTTTTGCTGTAATTTTCAGAAATAAACGGATTTGGGGGTTTGTATTTTATAGCGTGCTAGCAAATATTGTAACACTGACTGTTTAGAGTTTTGTGTGCATAGATGCTGGGAAAACACAGAGAAGAAATTCTGTTCTAGTAGTCTGGTTCCCTGACCATACTTTAGACAAAACGGAGCAATTTATAGAGTCAGGGAACTATGGTACGGTATTTCGTAATAATTCAGTAGTTTTGTTCTGCACGTTTGTGCACTGATCTCGTGTGTACCACGGACGTATATAAATAACCCGGACCCGCAGTACGTACGTGGATTTGAAGCCAAATCCATCTTACCGTGCCGAAAACAATACGTTTGACAACCTTGTCCCCGTAGTTTAATTACGTCATCGTTTCATCCTCGTTCTCAACAGTACAGGTTAAGCACTGTGTACTATAGTATGGTTTCAACCATCCTCGACTTCATGGGCGCGTGTGCGTTCCTTCAAGGCATGGTGGGAAAAACATGGCGCAGCAAGATCGTACCCATGGTAACGAGGTTGGGTTTCAACTGCTTCGGTGGTGACGTACAGGAAAAAGCACACAAGCAACAATAATTGTTAAGCATTTTGTACTCGGTGTCTCTAAATTCTGGGACATTTTTGAGAATGTGTGCTGATCTTTGTGTATTCTGGTGCATGTAAAAGCCAATGACCCATAAAATGTATATGACCATGGGGAAAGTATTGGGGGGGGGGCACTGCCATAGCCGTCCCCTCCCCAAAAATTATTGGGGGGGGGGGGACATGTCCCCCCAGCCCCCCCCGGATCGCCGCCCATTTGTAGTCTCAATCATCCTGTGAAATGATGGCACCAGGTGTGCTGTCGTTTTCAAGAAAAGAATGTAGTTAATCCGTGTTGTTTCTAAAACGGGTTAACAATCTGAAAACCGTGGGCGCACGCGTAGTGTACCGAAGCAACACGTTGTAAGTGCATGCATTGGATCGTGGACGTTTTGCTCAGCACACGGCATATGGTGACCAATTGAAAACGATCCCATTTACAAAAAATTGCTTATTTTACAAGAGGGCGCCATAACAAATGCCGCCCGACGGTTGAAAACGAACGCCGTTTTTCTCTCTTTTTTTCGCCATCCAAGAACGCAAAGCTTTGAACAGGTCAGTGGAACGATATTCCCTATAAACTACTAACCCCAAAATCAGCCCGTTTCTGAAAATTGCAACAATGACCAATCATGTACACTACTATATCCAATAAAGACAAGCACAAGCCCAGATATTTTCAATCAGTGTTAGAAATGTTGCTTTATACCATGGAGGAATAAGAACACACGTGTTTTTATTCCTACATGTTAATGCCCAGTATCCTATGTCGAAAATGCTTGAATCAACTTTCCGGTGAGTGGTCACGACCCTATGGGGGAGTTTACCAAATCACACTTATTATTTACACAATGCCACCCAAAAACCTCCTCAGTTAGACTCGCTCACATAGTCCCCCCCCCCCCCCCCCCCCCCCTAGTCTTGGTTCCAAGACGTCTTTTCTGAGGTGCGATGCATGCAGCGCGCCCGGGTTTAATGGACTGTACAGCGCCCTCTACAAACGCACGCCAAGGCGCAGACCATGTGGCCTTGACGTGCGTGTGTAGAGGGCGCTGTACATCCATTAACCCGCGCGTACTGCATCGCACCCATTGATCTCCACTATGGAGATCAATGATCGCACCGCTACGTCTTGGAACCAAGACTAACGATACACACGCCCTCGTAAATGACTCTGCCACGTTCACACACACGCTCTGTTTCACCCGCGAATGCTGTAGACTGTTACCAAGTCTAACAGACGATAAAGTTGACAAGGGTCAGTCGTGGCATGTTGGCAAGCTGCTACGATATTTATAAACGTCTTGCTTCAAACCCAGGCATTAATATACCACGAGCTCTCAACCACCATACCACATCGCCAGCTCCACACTTGGAAACCAACTCGTAGTAAGAAATATAATAACCTGGAGCTCAGCCAGATTTCGGTCACCGAGTTAGCGCCAAATACGCAAAGAAGGAAGTTTGTTAGGGTCCTCGGGTTAATCTGCTGCTGAAATTTCAGGAACCCCTCGAAGGTTCGAACACGCTGCCCGGTTTATAACGACGCCTTACGATCGGCAGGTTCAGTGTGGAAAAGCTGAAGAAACGTACTTATAGGAGGAGCTCTCACAAAGTGAATAGTACAAGTACGAGCCTAGCCACGGACCTATATTTACGAAGCCTGGTGGATGTTTATTTTTGGTCGGAATCTGTTCCGGTTTGTACGGCTCATCGCAACTCCTGGCATAGCCCACTGGTTCGATTCGCCAGTGCTGAGGAAGACAACTTGTCGTTTGCCACCAGGATTCGTGTCTTGGTTTTCTAAGGTGACGCAGGGAGAACAGCTAGGACTTCACGGCACCGGAAGTGAACGATTTGCACTCTCTGCGTGTATTGGTCCGTGCGTTTTGCACTTCGCGATTCGACGCAATTATTCAGCCACTCTTCGCCTGGGGATTTCAGTGGTGGCACTGTCCAGACACGCTTAGTACTCGACTCTGTCTCCGTCGTTTACTCTACCACTGTCACATATCTGCAATGGCTGCACGTTTTTTCACTACACAAGAGAGCTTCCTGAGACGAAGGACTCTGACATTCCTCCATCCGATACTTCTGATTCTCTCCGTTTTGGTTGCAAATTCATTACTTTCAGCTGCAGAAACGACAGGTATGTAAAGGTGAAATGTTTAAGGCATTTCATTTGATATGCTCACGTCTGTGCCGGCAATTTTCAGTCACTGATTTTCCGAGCATTCTTTTTCTTGTGCATTATGAAATATTGCGTCGTATACTGAAATGAATGAGAATTGAATTTAATTTTGAGTTTGTGGGGATGTTTGAACCGGTCATTTCCAGTGTAGGATCATATGACAAGCATGATTATTATTCCATTGTCGGTGTTTATTTTTTCAACCTTGGAATAATAAAATAAAAAGTACAATCGCCACTTATTTTTCATAACCATGGTAACATGCTCTGGCACTACTACCAATGACTACACGAGGTCACTGAAATGATTACATGTCAACATAGTCTTGATGGTTTACATTTCTAAGCAAACGCTAAAATCCGTTTGAACTACCACATATCGGATATTTCTTGAAGTGGTATCCTACTGACGTATGGCATGACTGATAGCTTTTACTTTCATTAATTAGCCGACTATGTGCAGGTCAGCCCCATTGTTCGAATTCACTGAATTCACGATTTCAGTTTTGTGAAAACATCTTTTCTTCAGAAACATAGGCCTAAGGCACTCCATATAGCTGAATAAACTTGTAGCCACAGTTAAAAAAATAAGCTAAAACTTTCACTATTAAAACATTGTATTATCGTCAAAATGTGGCAACAAGTCAATTTCCTAAAATTTGTTTGTGGTTTTAAAGACTACTCCTATCACCTGTACAGATATTGCTGCGTTCTGCAGTATTTTAATAGACTTCAGACCAGTTCCCCAAATTTGGAACTTTGAGCGTACCTTTTAGTTCATAAGTTAAAAACAAATGGGGGAAAAGGCGGGAAAACTTCTTAACGAAAGTATGTCATATTCGTCAAAGAGCAACACCCCCCCAAAACAATTACAAAATAAAACATAAAAACAATGGGATTGTGACCACACATGACACGGGTCAAAAGAGACACTCATGTTTCTAAACATCCGTGGAATTCTTGAGGAGGACGTGATTGAATTAAATGTAATCCCAGATCGGGCACAAGTCACCATTACAGCGGTTTGTATCGTGTAACAAAAATATTATCACACTTTGATTAGTGTTTACTGTGGTTCGTGCTATTGCATTCCATGTCTGTGACGTGACGGATACCATTGCCAGACACATCGACGAAGTTCTACACTTTTAAAGAGCCATTGTAACTTACAAGTCAACAGCTTTGTTTTTTGTCATGAATATTGGTACGATTTTGAGCTTATTATCCGTATACAGCTCTGCAACTTTGGACCACCGACGTTCTGAAGCATTCAATGATGTATCAAGCCATTCGAGCGTAATAACACAACCTAATTTGTAACTGATATGATGGGGAACTTCAACAATTTTAAAATTAATAAAATAATTGCTTAAATTTCATTTTAATGGTTTCAGTTACCTAAATGATGATTATTTTTCAAACTGGCCACATCGGTACGGTATGCAGACATTCAATTCACAAACATCATTTAAAAATGTATTGTACTGTAGAACACTGGTAAATATTGAAGGTAGCACTTGAAAGACTAACTAAAATATTTTAGTTAGTGAACAAAGAAACTGGCAGGAGCGGGATTCGAACCTGCGACCTCCGGGTTACCGTACCGGCGCTTATTGTTTGACGAATTAAAATATTTTAGTTAGTCTTTAAAGTGCTACCTTCAATATTTATCTGTATCTAGCTGACTAACACGGTTGTAAACTTTGTTTCACCATTTTCACCAAATACTTAGACTGGAACAATCTGAGAAACAAATCGCGAAATACCTGTACTTTCATGGTCGACTTGGCAGTTTGGCACCCCGTCTCCGCCAAAGTAGCAAGCAATCTCTGGGGTGTCCACACTGTATTTACTTTCACTTCAAAATACTCTGATAACTGTCTCTTTATGCAAAACCCACAGGCAAAGAGGAACACACATTTTCCCTGTTGAATATGACTAGATTCAATTCCAAACAAATTTATATTTTTAGTGGGGCCATCAGGCCAATAATTATGCAGAAGCAAAACTGCGTTTTTACTTCATTAAATTCTTGAAAATAATTTTTAAGGTTAACGTTGAATATGCGAGTTCTTCCGAGAGAAAACAAATCGCATGATGTTTATAATATTACTTGTAATTACGAGTTATTTTTCCATTGTTCAGCTTTTCCGCCTTTAAAACGGGTCTGGTAACATTTTTCGCCTTCTTTCTTGTACCAGCTCCCATTATTACATGGCCTCCTTCAAACTAATTTGTTGAGAGGCAGTTCCGCAGCAGTGAGGTCACTCGAGAGAAGAAAGAAAAACATAGTAAAAACCCAAAACCGAAGGAAAGCAAACAGCATCTGTCATACAGCTGAAACACTGCTGCGCACGTTTACTGTAAAAGGAAAACAGTAGTTTACGACCAAGTCCCAAGGATATCCACAACAGGAGTCTGTTGTGATAAAGCAAGAGGGAATATAACCACTCTGGTCATTTAACAGATCAAACTCAAGCCATCGCCCCTAACAATTTCAAAAACTATGTACCCTTGTCACCCCTTTCTGTAAAGACACAATTGGGTATAAGCCTAAAGCAAGCAACTTTGATGTAGGCCCCTACGGTTTTATTATGTCATGTAGGCTACATATCAGATAAACTGTTAAACATTTACCTGTTGATTAAACGAGGGTCGGCTGAAAAGTTCGTAGGTTGACTCTGAAGGAGTATTGCCAGATCAATTAAACTTAAAATGCATTTATTTCAACGCTTTTGATAACTAATTGCATGCTGTTGGAATCTCCCGTGAGTGAGTTGAGAACATTCTGAGTACAGAACTTAATTGGAATGTCAAAGGTTTCTGCTCGTTGGGTGCCGCGTCTTCTGACCCCTGATCAAAAGCGCACCAGGCCGGTCATGTCTAGGGATAACTTGGAGCGTTTTGAAGCAGATCTAGCTAATTCCATCGAACGTTTTCTAACCCAGGTCCCAGGATGAGTACTGGGTCCATCTCTTTGAGGGCAATCCATGCAGTGGAAAACACACGTCCTCACCCCCTCCAAAAAAGGCCAAGGTAGTTTTGATGCCAATTTTTTTGTCCATTTTTTACGAAGTCGTCTACGAATACGGCATTACCTGGAAAGAAACAAACAAACAAACAATGCAATTAGTTATCAAAAGCGTTGAAATAAATGCATGCTAAGTTTCATTGATCTGGCATTACTCCTTCAGAGTCAACCTATGAACTTTTCAGCCGACACAGCTTTAAATGACAATTGGCCCAAACAAAGGCTGTAGAGATTCAGAATGTGGTATGAAGCAGTGTAACATCCCAAAATAGTAATTCTTGACGTATTTGACCTTTTGACCTTAAATGGCGATAGACATGTGAGGTCAGAATCCAGGGTCGCACATATTTTTTTCTTTCTCGTCACAATTACTAAATTCTGGTGTTTGTGTTCCTTCCTCCGTGATTCCGGCTAATTGATTCCCTGCAGTTAACAAAATTGACGTCCGAAGTGGAAAATTTCATTTTGGCTGATCTATTTATGGAGTTCCAAGCACATTTATGTACTAAATAAAGCTTCTTTCAAGTGCATGCTTTCAAGTGCATCGTTTCACTCATAACCACAAAATACAATTCTATTCGTCTTGAATGTGCCCATCTGCCCCATACAATTTTGGAGAACATCATGGCCTTTACGCATGTTCCCCTCTGAGGTATAATGCTTTGCCAAAGCATTGGTGAAAGGTACTGCCCCCCCCCCCCCCCCCTCCCCACATCAACTTCTATTATTCTGAGAAAGAAAAAAACATAGATAAGAACAAAGGAATTAATCAAGGAACTTTTCTTATAACGTGATTCGTGGAGCTATAAAAACACGTACCACATGGTACGTGTTTAGTCTCATCGTGGAGGAGTAAAGATAAAATCACAACTCTTATGACCTCTCTGCCCGAAGCATTACCCACGTTGGTGACATTGGGTGACCTTAGACGTAACCCGAAAGGTCAATCCGAAGGGAGTGGTCCGCATAGCTAGGTGAAAAGTCAAGTTCAGTCAGTCTTGAGTAAACACTATTAAAACACCGTGAAATCGCGTAGTCAATTTTCTTCAGACCGCCGGGCAGTGGCCAATTATTTTCAATGTCACCAAGCGAACGATAAGCCTGCTAAATGCGTACAACTACTGTGCGTGTTGTGGTAATGTAACAGGCCAATGGTGGCTCAAAACATGTAAAGCATATATAGGGGCCATGTTTGGCTTGTCATAGGGCTACATGTACAAACTATAATCACCATACACAAGAACAATTCTGATGCTTTCGCCCAAAATTGTTATGCCTGAAAAGATTCCTCAGAAATACATACAGCACTCGAAAGCCTGAAAAACTACGTAGAGAGAAGACCAAAAAACATTCAGTTTTTGTGATGGGAGGAAATTATTTTCTGGGGAAACTCAAGGAATCAGGTAGTGACTGGTGGGATTCGAACCCAAACCACAACGGTGGAAGGTGAGGAAAGTGCCTGACTCCCATGATGCAATGTGCATTTTGTCTAGAAAATAAGCCACAGCGTTGTTGAGGTCTTTTCTCGAAGGACAGCTTTTCAGACCGAAATATTTCTCAGGAAGTTGGTGTTGATATCATCTGTGTAAACAGTAAGCTCTCAGACTAAAACCAATTTTTTTTTTTAATCATATCATACAATCAAATAATACAGTTGGCCCGAAATATTACCGCTGAAAATACATGTATCCTTAAAATGTATAATTTAAGAATGATAATACGCAACTATCCTTGAATATTTTTTTATTTTGTTGTTGTTGAAATTCTTAACGAAAAGGCTTTCCAGCGTCAAAATGTGGCCCTCGATATTCGCGGGTTGGGTGGAATGCATTCCACCCAACCTCATTCTTGGTATATGCGAGATGTCATCACACTCCGCCGACTAAGTAAAAACAAAGCCAGCTTTGTGTCTGAACGTGACCACAGAATCACACCTAAACAACGAAGGCATTATGTTAGCATGCAGGCAGTTTCTTAAATTACTTACTGTTGCAGACATCGTTCACCATATTACTGAAGCTGTGAGAAAAAATGTTAGTGCCAGAAGATGAATTTGCGTCGGTGGTGCTTTTAAATGTGATAGATCTTTGTCTTTCTCAACTTGTTTTTTAGGGAAGTCGCCTAATACAAGGCTAAAAGCCACTCTACTGGGGTACAACAGAGGTGGTTGCCAGCCATACCACCCTTAAGGTTTTCCTGGGTCCAGATCTAAATAGAGGATAAATCTTCAATAGATACCGGTACCAAAGGAATTATGCCAATTTTCAGACCTATAGACCCAGGTGGGATAACTTTCCACCATTAGCCGTTTTTCTCAGAGGATGGGAAAATCCACTTGGGTGGGACTCGAACCTACATCCTGCTTACTAGTGCAAACCAAGACGCGGGTCGTGGGTTCGAGTCCCGCCCGAGTAAGCTTGTGAATTTTTTTCAGCCTGTTGGGAAAACGGATACTGGAAAACATTGAGAATACAATGCTTAATACTCCGCTGGGAAGGGGAAAAACCTCATCTACAGCATGAAAATCAGTGCAATGTTTGCTAACAAACATTTTTGTCTCAAGAACGTACGATTTTGGAATTGCAAGGCCACAGGTGCGGTCCTGCAAAGGCCTCGAATCACTAAAGTAATCTTTAATAAGCGATCAGCACAGAATTAAATATTATCATTACAAAATTCCTTCGTAATGAAGGAATATGGATAAACTATTATTCCACGGATAAAAAAGGGTTGCCAAGTCTGAGTAACATGTTTACAGGCTACGTGTTAACACCTTTGGATTGGCCTTGTGTTGGAGGTGGGACAAAAAGAGGTTCTTGTTTTTATTTGGTGAATAATACCCCCTTCGATTCCTTTCAAAAATAAACACTGAACTCACATTTTACGGACAGTGCCTAGCCCACGCCATTCGAATCAAATTGAGTCTGCTCAACACGTGGGGAAAATATCGGTAGAGTTTGAAAATTGATAATTTTGGATACTCCAAATTTCAGTCAATGGCTCTGGAAGATTACTCTGTTGGGAAATTTTGAAAATTAAAAGTTTTCGCGCAGCTCGTTGCACATTGTCTACATAATTGGGCGGTTGATTAGTCTGATCATGGAGAAGCAATGCAAAGCTTGAAGTAGGAATTTCACTGATCAACACCGCTGATGTTGTGAAAGGTTACACCTCAGAAATGTCTGTCAGTCGAGATCAGATCCTTTAAAGGTGCAGTCAGTCATTCACACATTCCTTGCCCAATTTACGCCGTTTGGGGGGGATGGGGCGCGCAGCGTGTGACGCCTAAAACCCAGACGTGTTTTTTTTTTCAAACATGAAATTGATATGCTGACGTCAGACGGGCAAAGCACTTTCGTGTTTGTGTTTGGGTTCTGAATAATCTGGCATAGTGTTTGAGTTGGAAAGACGAAACTTGATAAGATGAATGCGAGGGAATGTGAACTGAAACAACATTGGGTACATTGGTTTTTCCAAGCTTCCTGGTCATCCATAAATTCGTAGTCCCGAGTTTACAACACTGAGAATTAAAAAGCAGCCTAAAGGGAGCTGGACAGTGTTTGATTGAACACGTTTTTAATTATAATCGCAAAATACAAGGCTATAAATAAATGCTACTCTAGATAAACGGTTACGATCAGAGGTGGTAGGGTTGGCGACATTTTGAATTTTCAACCCTACCACCCTAACGATTTTCCCGGTCCCAGATCTAAATGGAGAATAAATCTTCAACAGATTCTAGAGAAATTATCCCAATTTTCAGACCCATATATAGACCCAGGCGGGGTAACTTCCACCCTCGGTAAGACCAACTCACCTCCACCCTCGGTAAGACCAACTCACCTCCCCCCTCGGTAAGACCAACTCACCTCCACCCTCGGTAAGACCAACTCACCTCCCCCCTCGGTAAGACCAACTCACCTCCCCCCTCGGTAAGACCAACTCACCTCCACCCTCGGTAAGACCAACTCACCTCCCCCCTCGGTAAGACCAACTCACCTCCCCCCTCGGTAAGACCAACTCACCTCCCCCCTCGGTAAGACCAACTCACCTCCCCCCTCGGTAAGACCAACTCACCTCCACCCTCGGTAAGACCAACTCACCTCCCCCCTCGGTAAGACCAACTCACCTCCACCCTCGGTAAGACCAACTCACCTCCCCCCTCGGTAAGACCAACTCACCTCCCCCCTCGGTAAGACCAACTCACCTCCACCCTCGGTAAGACCAACTCACCTCCCCCCTCGGTAAGACCAACTCACCTCCCCCCTCGGTAAGACCAACTCACCTCCACCCTCGGTAAGACCAACTCACCTCCCCCCTCGGTAAGACCAACTCACCTCCCCCCTCGGTAAGACCAACTCACCTCCCCCCTCGGTAAGACCAACTCACCTCCCCCCTCGGTAAGACCAACTCACCTCCCCCCTCGGTAAGACCAACTCACCTCCCCCCTCGGTAAGACCAACTCACCTCCCCCCTCGGTAAGACCAACTCACCTCCCCCCTCGGTAAGACCAACTCACCTCCCCCCTCGGTAAGACCAACTCACCTCCCCCCTCGGTAAGACCAACTCACCTCCACCCTCGGTAAGACCAACTCACCTCCCCCCTCGGTAAGACCAACTCACCTCCACCCTCGGTAAGACCAACTCACCTCCCCCCTCGGTAAGACCAACTCACCTCCCCCCTCGGTAAGACCAACTCACCTCCACCCTCGGTAAGACCAACTCACCTCCCCCCTCGGTAAGACCAACTCACCTCCCCCCTCGGTAAGACCAACTCACCTCCACCCTCGGTAAGACCAACTCACCTCCCCCCTCGGTAAGACCAACTCACCTCCCCCCTCGGTAAGACCAACTCACCTCCCCCCTCGGTAAGACCAACTCACCTCCCCCCTCGGTAAGACCAACTCACCTCCCCCCTCGGTAAGACCAACTCACCTCCCCCCTCGGTAAGACCAACTCACCTCCACCCTCGGTAAGACCAACTCACCTCCCCCCTCGGTAAGACCAACTCACCTCCCCCCTCGGTAAGACCAACTCACCTCCACCCTCGGTAAGACCAACTCACCTCCCCCCTCGGTAAGACCAACTCACCTCCACCCTCGGTAAGACCAACTCACCTCCACCCTCGGTAAGACCAACTCACCTCCCCCCTCGGTAAGACCAACTCACCTCCCCCCTCGGTAAGACCAACTCACCTCCACCCTCGGTAAGACCAACTCACCTCCCCCCTCGGTAAGACCAACTCACCTCCACCCTCGGTAAGACCAACTCACCTCCCCCCTCGGTAAGACCAACTCACCTCCCCCCTCGGTAAGACCAACTCACCTCCACCCTCGGTAAGACCAACTCACCTCCCCCCTCGGTAAGACCAACTCACCTCCCCCCTCGGTAAGACCAACTCACCTCCCCCCTCGGTAAGACCAACTCACCTCCCCCCTCGGTAAGACCAACTCACCTCCCCCCTCGGTAAGACCAACTCACCTCCCCCCTCGGTAAGACCAACTCACCTCCCCCCTCGGTAAGACCAACTCACCTCCCCCCTCGGTAAGACCAACTCACCTCCACCCTCGGTAAGACCAACTCACCTCCCCCCTCGGTAAGACCAACTCACCTCCACCCTCGGTAAGACCAACTCACCTCCCCCCTCGGTAAGACCAACTCACCTCCACCCTCGGTAAGACCAACTCACCTCCCCCCTCGGTAAGACCAACTCACCTCCCCCCTCGGTAAGACCAACTCACCTCCCCCCTCGGTAAGACCAACTCACCTCCCCCCTCGGTAAGACCAACTCACCTCCACCCTCGGTAAGACCAACTCACCTCCCCCCTCGGTAAGACCAACTCACCTCCACCCTCGGTAAGACCAACTCACCTCCCCCCTCGGTAAGACCAACTCACCTCCCCCCTCGGTAAGACCAACTCACCTCCACCCTCGGTAAGACCAACTCACCTCCCCCCTCGGTAAGACCAACTCACCTCCCCCCTCGGTAAGACCAACTCACCTCCCCCCTCGGTAAGACCAACTCACCTCCCCCCTCGGTAAGACCAACTCACCTCCCCCCTCGGTAAGACCAACTCACCTCCCCCCTCGGTAAGACCAACTCACCTCCCCCCTCGGTAAGACCAACTCACCTCCCCCCTCGGTAAGACCAACTCACCTCCCCCCTCGGTAAGACCAACTCACCTCCACCCTCGGTAAGACCAACTCACCTCCCCCCTCGGTAAGACCAACTCACCTCCACCCTCGGTAAGACCAACTCACCTCCCCCCTCGGTAAGACCAACTCACCTCCCCCCTCGGTAAGACCAACTCACCTCCACCCTCGGTAAGACCAACTCACCTCCCCCCTCGGTAAGACCAACTCACCTCCCCCCTCGGTAAGACCAACTCACCTCCACCCTCGGTAAGACCAACTCACCTCCCCCCTCGGTAAGACCAACTCACCTCCCCCCTCGGTAAGACCAACTCACCTCCCCCCTCGGTAAGACCAACTCACCTCCCCCCTCGGTAAGACCAACTCACCTCCCCCCTCGGTAAGACCAACTCACCTCCCCCCTCGGTAAGACCAACTCACCTCCCCCCTCGGTAAGACCAACTCACCTCCCCCCTCGGTAAGACCAACTCACCTCCCCCCTCGGTAAGACCAACTCACCTCCACCCTCGGTAAGACCAACTCACCTCCCCCCTCGGTAAGACCAACTCACCTCCACCCTCGGTAAGACCAACTCACCTCCCCCCTCGGTAAGACCAACTCACCTCCCCCCTCGGTAAGACCAACTCACCTCCACCCTCGGTAAGACCAACTCACCTCCCCCCTCGGTAAGACCAACTCACCTCCCCCCTCGGTAAGACCAACTCACCTCCCCCCTCGGTAAGACCAACTCACCTCCACCCTCGGTAAGACCAACTCACCTCCCCCCTCGGTAAGACCAACTCACCTCCACCCTCGGTAAGACCAACTCACCTCCCCCCTCGGTAAGACCAACTCACCTCCCCCCTCGGTAAGACCAACTCACCTCCCCCCTCGGTAAGACCAACTCACCTCCCCCCTCGGTAAGACCAACTCACCTCCACCCTCGGTAAGACCAACTCACCTCCCCCCTCGGTAAGACCAACTCACCTCCCCCCTCGGTAAGACCAACTCACCTCCCCCCTCGGTAAGACCAACTCACCTCCACCCTCGGTAAGACCAACTCACCTCCCCCCTCGGTAAGACCAACTCACCTCCACCCTCGGTAAGACCAACTCACCTCCCCCCTCGGTAAGACCAACTCACCTCCCCCCTCGGTAAGACCAACTCACCTCCACCCTCGGTAAGACCAACTCACCTCCCCCCTCGGTAAGACCAACTCACCTCCCCCCTCGGTAAGACCAACTCACCTCCCCCCTCGGTAAGACCAACTCACCTCCCCCAAATAAAGTTACTTTTAAAGGTATACAACATTTGCAAACATCAAAAAACAAAACGACTGAATTATTACGAAAAACCGCACTAGACTGTAAGTAAATAGCAGTCTCAAACATCCTGTGAAATCATGGCAACTGGTGCGCTGTCGTTTTCAAGAAAAGTGGACATTTATATCGTTTTCCAACGATTGTCGGCCGACAATCTTTAGAAATAGTCTGATTTTGTCTGTATGGTCAGGGAACCACTCTCCCTGTTTTCCCAGCATCTATGCACACAAACTTTAAACAGGTCAATGTTACAGTATTTCCTTCCACGCTATAAAATACTAACCCCATTTATTTTCTGAAAATTACAACAAAAGCAAATGATGTATGCTACCTTTAATTAAGGTGGTTATCAGACTTGTCTCTTGTGCTTTGGAATTTTGAACTTTTATATGTGGAAAGAATGCATGCATTTGCACATTCTGACCAATAATTGCCGCATAATGGTCGTGGGATTAAGGTGAAACGTTTAGTTATGACGCGTCCCTCGATTTATACTCGTTCGCACTGTCAAAGTCGTTCTATATGTTTCAAGAAAGACTATTTAAGGAATTTGATATATCATTTAGTTTGCCATTCAAAAAAGTAGATAAAATTCCTGATTTCTAAACATTAATGCAATCTTGGTATCAGATCGTTTCAGAGGGAATAGAGCCTGAAAGTCAAAGGTCACGTGGCGGGCTTCCGGAGACCTCGCGCAGCTCGCCTATGGACATTTTACATTGCATTGGCTCTTTCACCTGCCATATTTTTGGTGGAAAGATTTCTAACTTTAACCACCCCAAGAAATATTTTTTCAAAGTGAACAAAGAGAACTGGCAGGAGCGGGATTCGAACCTGCGACCTTCGGAATACCGTAACGGCGCTCTACCAACTGAGCTATCTTGCCCTATGTTGGCGGCCTGCCAACAATTGTCAGTATCTTTGTTCAGGTGGGCGCTAGTCAGAAGTCATAAACCCAGAATGCCGTATTAGCCTTTTAGAGGTATGGCGGACACAATAGGAGGGCGCTATTTGATTTGGGTATACCTTTTGTATGGCACAAAAGGTATACCGGTACCCAAATCAAATAGCGCCCTCCTATTGTGTCCGCCATACCTCTAAAAGGCTAATAGCCAGGGATCACACCCAATTTTACGATACAACATGGGAAGCGACATTGTGGGGATCACTCAATGAGGATACGACTTTTCAACTTATGGGTGCACCACACTAAATAGGCCAAAAATGGCTGCGCCAAGCTGATTACCATAAATTGTAAACCCACAACTTTTTTTAATAATACATTTTGGGGGGTCATGTAATTGATAGATTGTGAAATTATGATCAGCTATCATACCCTGGGGGTTCTGTCTTTCAACTTTTGTGCAGACTTGATACATTTTGGCTTTAAAATTGGTCCTATTTGGCTTGGCAAGTGGAGGGATGCTGTAGTTTTAGACGTTAATTTTCCTATTTAAGGTCTCCGGATGCGCGCCACCAGGGGTGAACCTTTAGGCTCTTTGGGGATTTAGTAAACCTCTGACCTACCTTTGATCTCTGACCTTTACTTTATCATGTTTCCTCTATTAAACACGTCAAATTACAGGCTACAGCTCTATGACTAATCCGTACGTTTTCTTGCTTTTGGAGGAAACTCGACTTGGCGAAAAGTTTCACTAGAAAGAAAAAATTACCTATATGGATTACCAGTGTTACCACCAAAAATGATTGCAGTGTTGTTGCTCTGGTATTTATTTGTGGTCAATATTTTAAGTCTAAGGCAAGTGTTGTGAGATTCTCGCGATAATCTACGAGATTATGTTGTATATTGCCTTGACATTCTCAAGTCAGTATTCATTCAGAGTCGGTAACAATTAGGCCCTATATCTGTCTTTGTGCGCATGCGTCCTCATTGTCAAAGGGCAGATCATTTCGCGCGCTTCATGCTACAAACTACAACTTGCACAGACGCTGTTATGGTATTAACCTGTGCAGTCGTGATCTGGCTCATCCAATGTCAAATGTCGCGAAAGTGACATTAAAGAAAATCCGGGCCATATTGATCTTCAGACTTCAAATGTTTTGTGTCTTTACATAAAGTGCACCTCCGTAGTATAACGTACAATGTCTATTAAATATTCTTCGGAATTCGTTCCCTGAGAAATGTGAAAATGTATTTTATAGCTAACAAAAAAATGATATGAGAATCTTCCCTTGAGATATGTTGTTCTGTTAAAATTGGAAGAAAATTGGGTTACGTGACTGCTCCATTTAAGTAAAGATACTGACATGCATATGTTGGCCTTTATCCTGCTGGCAAACTGGAAACAAACTCACTGGGGAGTTTCTACTTTTCTGGGAAGAAATTCTTTTTCCGCTTTACCTGTTATAACACAAGCTTCTATCAATTAGTCTGCCCTTAATTTGAACTTCGTCTGGCCTTTGTACAAAAAATACAAAGCAGTTGTACATACATTGCAATGGATATCATGCCGGCTGTGTTTGAACCTTGGCCGTGGATCGGAGCAAATCACGGCTTGTGTCCAGCGGTCCGCGCACGGCAAACCGCATGGGGCCACCAATGCGTCTCTGCGGTCAGTCTCAGGTTGGCAACGATCATCCATATTAATTCATCTTGCATGCATGCCTAATTGTTGTCCCTGGGAAAGTTGGATTGCTGCTACGCATACGTGACATTTGTGGATGTTGGTTTATGAGGTATGACCAGTAGAGGTAATGTTCAGTATAAAGGTTTTTTGTTGAGCACAGAGGGTAATGGTTATTGGATGATAATTGAATTTTGTTCTATTTTCAAAAAATAATATAAAACATGAATTAAACTGCTGCAAACTGCTAACTGACTGGATTGAACTGAAATATACAAAACAAAATTAGCTGGCCTAATCAATGGCAAACAGTGTACAAGAAACAAGCACGTGAGCACATGCAAGCATGCAGGGGTGGATGGAGAAACAGCAAAGAGAGATTAAGGACCAAGGGAATGGAGGGTGGAAAAGTGAACATCAAAGGGATGTAAAGAGGGGGGAAGGGACAGCGATGATTAAAGGAGTGTGGTTACACAGAGAAAACGCTGTTTAAACTTTTCAAACAACCCGGGTTGTTTAAGTACCCTGCTTAAACCATGTGCGCTGTTTAAGCAGGGCACATGAACAACCCGGGTTGTTTAAAAAGTTTAAACAACTTTTTAAACAACGTTTTAACAGTGTAGGGTAAGGATGAGATGAGGGTTGAGATGGGAGGGATGAAGCGGGGGGGGGGGGGGGGGGTGACAAAAGGGGGTTAATATGAGGTTGTCATTAATCACATTTTCAAAGATTTTGCATTTCCTTTTGCGATTTTATGCGCTTACATTTTTCATACTGGAGACGGTTTTCCATGGCCAAAATGTGTGCGGATATCCTCCCCACCCCCGTGGGATTTACGTTTGGGTCAGAAGGCGTGGTTGCGGTAGTGTTGGGGAGAGGGGCTGGAGTAGAATTGGGTATAATTTTCTGTTTATTTCCTTCTCCACCGACCACCCTGTAGACGCTGTCAGTGATCTCCAGACGGAAATTGTGACCGAGATCGTTACAGTGTATGAGGAAGATGATTTGGTTACTGTACCTATCACCACATTGGACAGCGTGGAGGATTCTATTACAGAAGAAGCTACACCGGAACCTCTTACTGGTAACATCAATATTTTCTTTCCTTTTGCAATTCGTTAAAACGGTTGACACACAACGTACAATACAACCGCAATTACAACCTTGCTTAAGCCCCGTTCTCATTTGAACGATTTTTTGTACAACTGCGGTGTGACCAAACAAATCGTACAGCCGTGCGATTTCCGTACGAATTTCCTTGTTTCTTTCCCGCGCAGTCTCACTTGTACAACTGCCGTGCGACTACCGTTCAACTCTGGTGCGACTTTTCCTCCTGAAACATCCGATAACGGTTCCAGTTCCGTGCGACTGCCGTACAACCTGTACGAGTCCCGCGCAAGCCAAATCAGAGCGCCGTGCGACCGCCGTACAAGCGCCGTTCGATCCGCGCGAATCGCATAAAAGCAGGGCCTTTTGGCGTCGATCTTCATAACCGCACTTGATGTTCGACAGTCAACAAGTATTCAACACAACACAACACAACGATGCCACCGAAGAAGAGTGATGGCAAGCAGGCAGGCAGCAAGAACGGCACGGCCGAGCCGTGCGACTCTCTTCAGACTCCCGTGCGACCTATCAGACTGCCGTGCGACTGCCGTGCGACTGCCGTGCGACTGCCGTGCGACCCCCATGCGACCAATGCGAACCGTGCCACAGCCGTATGGACATTTTCAACATTTGAAAAAACTCGCACGGGCATGCGACCAGTCCGAATTACACACGACACCCCTACAACCTGTGCGAATCATCAACAGACTGCCGTGCGACTCCTGTACGCCCTGTGCGATTTGGCAGTCGCACGTTATTCGCGTAGAAAATCGTTCAAGTGAGAACGGGGTATTACTGAGAAAAAATAATCAAAACTTTACACAGGTCGGTAAAAATAGTAAATGCATTGAGAGTCCAAATATGCTGTAATAAAACAGTCCCAAAATTCAAACCCTTCATCCATGTTCAAACTAAGAGATAAAATGAGGGTTACATAATAATGGCACTTAGAAAACAGACAATAATCTAGGATTATTATGTAGGGGCATTCCAGACATGGATTAGGGTAGTCTGACTGTGTGAAGATCCTTCTTTAGGTTGTGGGATCTGCCTTTAAACTAGCCTGAAAAAGAAGGCTTTAAACGCTTTTCTTTGAGGAAAAGAAATTGCATCCTGCAGTTTGTCATATTAATACATCGTGTTTATTACTGGCTTTACTGGGCGAGGCTAACGCTAGACTGACAAGTCTGATGGGTTTTATTGCAATTCGTATAATGGCTTTCCAGTAACAGTATGACTTAAACGTGTTATGGCTTTGGTAATGATACATTTTGGCGGGATAAGTTTCAATCTAAAAGCCGATTGTTTAAAAAGATAATACTAGTATCAATCTTCAATGCTGTCAACTTAAAGAAAATTGTATCTGAAGACTTCCAAGAAACACCGCGGCCTATATTTCAATTTTAACAATCGCAATAAGCAGAATTTGATGTATATTTTAAATCCCAACACGGCCTGAACCTGTGTTGTACAGCTCTGGTACAGCTGGGTTTTATTTTAGTGCCATAATAAACACCAAACTGGTCAATTTCTTTTTAAAGCTGAGCACTTGAGCAGCAACGGAAGTCTCTAAAAGTGGTTACTACTCCCCCCCCCCCCCCCCCCCCCCAACAAAATCAAACTCCATGAAGTTATTCAGCACATATAAACATGTAATGTCATGTACAGAGACCGCTGTAGATATTAACATTTGAGTCTTTGAACTGTAAACCAACCGACCAAAGGCATATTGTGTCCTTTTCTCGAGAGGGAACGTGTTCTAGGGAGACCAGTGGAAATAACCCGGCTCATGTAGGATTAAACAACACTGCTTTGTTTCGAATTACTGTTTAAATAAAATAGAATTGGAACGCCAGAACCAAAAACGGTGCTTTGTGACCCCGGGGACCAATTAAATTCGGAATGGTTACCATACCAACCGTGACACATTAACCAGTTTTGATCCAACTCTGTTATTACTGTTATACAAGATCCATCAGAATCTCGGAACTCCATTCGTCAGTTGTAACGTAAGCCATATGAAAATATACCCTTGTGAAGATTAGAATTGAAAATGAGGTTAACAAAAAAAATTGGAAACGATAGACATGAAAGGCCACTGCCCACGCGTTGCTCGTGTGTAATTCAACCTTCTTTGTTCTTCAAGAAAATCCGCTATAGCTTACAGACCCCTAAACAGTGTTGCGGTTAATAACGGATGCAAATTATGCTTTGTGGTGCGCCCAATATAGACACTACATGGTGTTAATTTAACACCACGGGGTTTGAAGTGTAGCTTTATTCCAAACACTATAAAACCGGCGAGAATTGTTCGTCGAGTTATTGGGGTTTTTCACTCCACTTCCTTTTTATATAGCTGCGTGTACAAGTTTTCGCGAGTGATACCGGTAATTGTTAATAGTCCATTGTGGGCATTCTTCCTTGTGTCCCGACTTTTATTTCATATCTCCATTCGGAAGATATGAAATGGACTGGTCCACTTGTACTGGTTCCCGCCTCCAAATATTGCGACCGGTGCAGCGTGAATTTCGGTCACTATGAAATACTGGCCCATTGGTTATAATTATATATATATAGGCCTATGCACAAGTGAAGCTAATGAGGAGAGTGGCAGGTCACGTGAGAGGGTTTAAACGTAGTATATACATCATTTGCTTTTGCTGTAACTTTCAGAAATAAATGGATTTGCGGGTTAGTATTTTATAGCTTGGTAGCAAATACTGTAACACTGACCCGTTTAAAGTTTTGTGTGTATAGATCCTAGGAAAAATTGGAAAATTGTTCCAGTAGTCTGGTTTCCTGACCATACTTCAGACAAAACGGAGCAATTTATGGAGTCAGGGAGTATCAGGTCGGAGAACTAGACTATTTTGGCCGACAATCGTTGGAAAACGATATAAATTTCCACTCTTCTTGAAAACGGCTGCACACCAGGTGCCATGATTTCACAAGATGCTTGAGAGAGTCTTGCACGGTATTTCGAAATAATTCAGTAGTTTTGTTTTTTAACCCTAACTCCCTAGGTGGTGTGAAAAGAATCGTATTGAACTTGGAGGATTCAGGACTGTTAGGGTTAATGTTTGCAAATGTTGTATTCAATATAATGGGGTTTTGCCCTTCACCGACGTATTTTTATAAACACTATATGTTCAGGTATAGTCTGGGAAAAAAATTACTCAGGTTGGACTCGAACCCACGACCTCCTGCTTTCTAGCGCAGACGTCTTATACCACTCGTCCACCGAGCTTGCCGGAATCGGCTGGCTGGTTCGAATCTGATATAGCAGCGGGTACCGCAACCAAACTATTCATCAGATGGAATTTACGTCGGGATGCTGAAAACTATACCTTTAACTAATAATATGGAAAAGGGGTCCGATTTTCATATGACACCGGTTTAGGATATGGCGCTTTGTATTGGCCCCCATGTTCGTAGGCGTTATAAGATTTGAATGCTCTTTTTATTTTCGATATTGTGTTTTAATCATGGAGAAATTTATGGAAAGGTTATAGAGCGGTTGGGAACATGACAATGCATCCTATGGGTACATCAATAAAACCACACATACATGTACCGATTTGTTTCTGATCAAGTACCGGTAGGGTACCCAGGATTTGTGGGGTGTGGGCGTTACCAGCCAGATTTTGTTTCTAAAGAATTTTGGCAAGGTGACTCCGAATTGTTTTTCTCGTGTAAATAATAATTTAACCCCTTGCGTACGGATGACGCCATAGGGCGCAAAAATAAAAAACAGTGCCACCAGGCCGGATGACGCCATTGGCCGCTGTTTGTGCAGTTTCAATCCATTGTTGGATTATTGTGTATGTCATGCTTGACTGCACAAACACATTGTAGCGGTTCGATTTGGCTGTCATAACCGCTGCAACACCCCGACGTCTCCCGTAAAATACCGTGCTCAAGGGGTTTTAATTAAAAAGCGTGGTTTGGGGAGGGGTGGGTTGGGATGGGGGTGGGGGATGAAGCTTGGTTTCGTACATCGCACAACGATATTAAAATTCGGGGGTGGGGAGGGTTTTAAGCCCAGTGTCTGTGATGAAAAATTTCCCTTAGCTTCTGAATTAATTTCTTTTCCAATTAATAAGAAAATAAAAATTTTCTCATGGTAGATTCCACCCGACCAACAATGGTGATGAGGTTCACCATTAGCAACAAAGATTACAGTGATATCGAGGATCCAATGGCCAGGGAAGAGCTGTCCAAACTCGTGGTCGATGAGGTATGTGTTATTTATGCATTTTCATTTTTTTGTATAACTTGCCAATCTCGCGCATTCATAATCACAAAATGTATCGCTTTTTTCCTCAACGTCTTGGTGCCAAACACTGGTGGTCTAACAAACATCAGACTTGCCTTTATTCCACAGCGATGTAAATGAAGCATGCCTCGGATGTTGGGTCAAACTTTTCATTATTATTTTGGTACAATGTATTGTCTATTTAAATGCCCCTGTTGTCTTTACAAAACCACAATTGTTTCCCAGCTCACGTCTGTCAGAAAACAAAATATGTCGTTTTATAAAACAGGACACCACACACATTAGCTCCCATACGGCGTGTTTGGAAGTATCTCCTTGAGAACATCCACGCTCAATAGTCATTAAAACTGTTGTTGTTCTTGTACTTATCTCTGAATGTTCGCTTGTCATCACTTCGGTGTTGAGTGATTTTTTCTCTCTGTGTGTTAAGGAAGGGTCATGCCTTTATGAGCACGTACACTCTTTAAAACTAGTAAGATTTGACTGAAAATAGGCCAAATCTGCAGCCAGTTAGCTGGGTGCACGCTTCGCATATGATGCACAATATGAGGCAGAGGGACCCCCCCCCCCCCCTCTTTTGTGTTGGTCATTGCGTTCCCGGAATCTCAGGAATTCTTTTCAGGGGGGATGTGTTAGGTAACAATAGTCTGGAGAGTGTATAGGGTATAGGGACAACGGCGGGGGGGGGGGGGGGTACCCCTCTGCCCCATATCGTGCTGGGTATAGTCAAACCAAACTATAGTTTTTTAAAGTCTATAGATTTGCAGGTGCAAACCTCGGACTAATTTTGAAATTTTTCTTGGGATGGATGCACCGGGTCCGGATATTTGTTGTAGGGACCCCACCCATATAAGCTCCGTGCGCCAACAAAAGATGGTGCCTTTTCACCTAGCAACGATGTCCCATGGGTGGGTCACATACAATTTCGCTGGTTTCACACACGCCATTCCTCGTTCATGTGAAACACGTATACCAGGGTGATTGGATAGTCTGTTCGCGGACTCTCTTTTTCGCGGTTTTGATTCTGAATGATAGAGGTGGGAATCAGACACTCCACAACCCAAATTAAAGGTTGCATTATAGTAGCTCACTACACAATCGCCGACTCAAGTGCTAGGTTCGTTCTGTTAACCCGTGGCTAACCCGTACTCACCCGAGTCGATCCGCCGGGTAAGCTACTCGAACGCACCCAAAATCTGGCACGACTGAGATGTCGTTGCTTAGTGACTCACACAACTCTTCCTTTCTTTTCGTTGAGAGGTACTTGTGCACAGAGCCAAGAGTAGGCCTAGGCTATGCCATTTCTTTGTCTTGATCTTTGTGGTTGTTTGTGAAGCAGACTTCAACATAACCCAAGTCAATTTTCGAGTGAGTTTTTGTCACGTCGAGAAATTATCAATCTAAAGTAAAAACCGCTTTAGTGCTCTCACGGAATGAAGTTTCCACCCCAATCCCATGATTACGTTTCGCTTCTTTAATGTAAGCTGGAGCGTTTAAAACGGAAACGGTCGCCTTGGTTTTCACATTTCACGACGTGTCAATAAAGCATGAACGAGTTGTCAAAAATGAAACCCCTCCGGCCTCTCTTGAAATCCAAAATACATTTGATTTTCTTTTTCTAAAAATAAATTCCTGTGGTTTCCTGAGTTTGAAAATCTTTCTACAAAACCAATGAGGGACCTTGCCAAAAAGTTAAAGTATGAACAATAGGATGACAATAGAAGGTCCCTGATTACAGGCGTTTACACACGTGTGTGTGCGTTTGTATAATGGTGTAAATGGGGGGATCAGTTCTGCTGTTATTTGTAGTCATTCATGCAGTTTACTGTTGTTTATTGAAGCTGCTATGTTCGTGCTTTGGGGGGTATTCCCTAAAATAAAAGAGTTTTCAATTTGAATTGCTAATTTGTTAGTTTGTTGGCTTTCCAATAAAGCATTCCACAAAAAGAACGATGTGGGATAGGCTTAAGTAACAGATCGAGTAAGTTTCGCATTTTAATTAAGAGCGGGACGCTCCTAAATCCTAATTCCTGTAAGTATTAATGCATATCAATTGTCTCGCGAAGTAGGCTACATGAAACAGAAGTGTGCAGTGTAGTAGGTTTTGTTTTATTTCTAAAGCAGTTTCCTCTATAATTCGTCAGTAGTAACTGTGGAAAATCCTTAACGACGGACTTATACAAGCTTTGAATGTGGATTGTTCTACATTACCTGAACCGTCTCGATAAAACCTTGCCTTAAGGCGAGGTAAAACAAAAACATGTTTAGCGTCCCCGCCCGCTTCCTTTTCGGATGCCGCCTGGATTTTAAAAAATATTTTTACCAGTCGAAAATTAGGTGAAAAAACTCCCGAAATGTCAACCGATCCACCGGAAAATACAATACAAGATTACTAAAACGATTAAATTCAGTTCTCTTGTCCAGCATATCTCCTTCATTTTTGTGTCTTTATACAGTTGAACAGTTGAATTTAAAAAAGAATGGCGGCCATCTCGAAAATAAACAATAACAAATAGAAAGCCCCTCTCCTTCCTTTAAAAGAAACCCGGACGCTAAATGTTTTTTTTTTTCACTTGGCCTAATTAATACCGTGTTTAAAAAGCGGACGACATTCCTGCCCACTGCATACTAATTACATGAATACGTATTTTTATTGGTTAACCAGTTCGATTCGCCGTGTTACCCTTCCTCTGATTGGTTCTTCCATTTGTGCACAAAACCATTAGGGACGATAGTTTTGTGCATAAAGTTTTTTTTTGCGAGGTTTATTGGGGGGGGGGGGGGGGTCGTTCGGGCAATGCGTATAAAGGAATTTCACATTAGCCTCTTCTGCGCACTTCTGGGTTGAAAGCGAGAATGTCAGTGGCTAACAAAACAACGCTTTACAGCACATTCATCATGCATGAATTAATCAGGTCATAAAAGGCAGCGCATGCGCATGATTAGCATAAATTTGTTTACTGTGACTGAGATCCTCGTTTTCAAACGCGGAAGTGCGCAGATCGGCGCTAAACTCGTCGTTGTGGGATTCCTCTATACATTGTACTTGCAGACATATATTAGTCGGGGGGGTTGACTGCGAGGGATGGCGAACAGATTCCCTGAACGGAGGTTCTCGCTTTTTGATATTTACTTCGATTTTGAAATTATGAGCGATGGCCCAACCTGTATCTTTAACCATCCTGCCTTGACCCAAGAAAGCCACAAACCTCTCTGCACAGTCCCGATATATTTGTTTAGAAAAGTTGTACAGTTTGTGTGTCTTTGATGGGTGAAACAGGTTTGGTTGACAGTAGCGTCTAATGTTTATTTTCGTCTGCGAGGATCAGGTAATATTAAAGTAGTCACAGGCTGTGAAATTATGTTGGTAAGTGTTTCGTTGTTTGACGTAGAATGTAGTGACTTGCAACTGTTTGTGAATGCCTTTTCTATTTAAATTACTCAATACAAGACTAAAAGCCACTCTAGGTAACGGGCCTTTTCCCTTTTTTCAGTGTCGTTTTAGGCACTTTTCTACAATGTATACTATTTTTTTTTACATCTTAATAATTATCCCTGCGCTGCACTGCCAATTCCTACTGACGCGGTGACACTGCCTGCTTCCTTTGGGGAAGCATTTGTGCTTGTAGCGTATATAAAAATAAAATTAAAAAAACACCACATGCCCTCCTAAAGACCTTGCCTTGACTGGGTCAGCAGACTACAAAGGTCTGGCCATCTGGAGCTGGGCTATTGACATATCATTTACATGCCTGTGGTAAAACCAATTATGAACAAACAGGAAGGAGGTTTGTGCACAACCCTATGGGACTTTCCCTGAGACATGCATTTATATGGCTTACCCTGGCTTGCCCTCCAACCCAGGCCACAAAGTGACTATACAGTGCTTTTCGGCAAGGACCAAGCTAGGCATATCTGGAGTATCAATGTATGGGGGCTTTTTTATTTTTTTTATAAGGAAAACAACAAAAACGGCGTCCCTTGGGGAAGCCGCCAGTGCAGCGCAGGGTTAAGTCCAAGCCATTTATGGCCTGTACACTGCAATCAAGCTCAAAACTCAAGCCGAGATAAAAATTCTACAAAACTTAGCTTCGACGCAAATTGTAAAAAGAGTGATTTCTTCAAATATACTTCATTTATGAGTAATTTGCCAAAATGGTTGTATTGATTATTATTTACCGAAATTTTCTTAAACTTCGATTCCACTGTACCTTGATTGGTATTCGGATCTGGTACCCCTCACCCCGTCCTTTTTATCAAATACGATTTTCGTTAGTCTGGCTCTACTCGATAGTCAGGCATATGACCTATGATTTGACATTCCGTTAACATGAACCTAAAGGCCCTGTCAGACTGTCTGCGATCATATATGCGCTCTCAATGCGTCCTTGAAAAATGACTGGGGCGCAACAACAACTACTAGATCGCAGCGAGAACTACATAGGTCGCCAGATGGGCGCCAGTGGGTCTTAATGGTCTCCGATGAGCGCCAAAGTTTTTGAACATGCTCAAAACAATCGCAACACCTCTGCGCTCTGGCCAGGGCGCCGTAATGACGCAACTCGGGCGCTGTGCGAGCGTGAATCGTGCGACATTGCCGTGGCATTGACGCAGCCCAGGCGCAATTAAGGCAGTCGGTGTGGTCTCCATGAGAAAGTAACTCGACTGTGTTGCGCCAGGGCTACGTCAATGCCACGTCAAAGTCGCTCTCATTGCGTCCTTATGTATATGGCGTCCTCGTGGCGCTGTTAATGCGATGATATGGCTCTCATATTAACGCATGATGCGACCAAGCGGCGTCTGTCTGTGATCACGCTGGGCTTCCAGGGGGACCATGTAGCTCATGGAACGTGCAAGTAGTTGTCAATCCGTCACCAGTTCGTTGTTGTGGCGTCGGGGTCCGCTCGTAAGTCCGACGCCTCATAAGTCCGACAATTAAATTTACTTTTATTTCGGTTCATAAGTCCGACGCCTCATAATTCCGAAATTTCGGACTTATGAGGCGTCGGACTTACGATACGGCCCTGTGGCGTCTAAGGTACGATATGAGCTACTCAGACACACAAATGTGTATAGCCTGCTCTGCCACTCCACACTCATTTCAGTAGCAGTCTTTTCAGCAGTTCACCTCTATTGGCCTTGGTTGCAGTGGCTAGAGGCTTTGGCTTCTGCACAGGCTTTGGCTTTTCCACAGGCTTTGGCTTTGCCTTGGCAGGTGACTTTGTCTTTTTGGTCTTCACCATGATGAACTTGTAGAATAAAGCTGAAGTGTGATGAGGAACTGACGAGGAGACACTCTCTGTAGAAATTTGAAACTGGACTGCGGATTGACCGTTTTGTCATGGTATTAGTACAGCGCAAGTGACGTCCCGTGAGCGTATTTCGGTCGTACTGAGAGCGCGACGCGAGCTACAAGGACGTATCAACAGCGAGTAGAGCGGAGTGTGAGCGCAGTGACAGCGCAGCGGCAGCAGGGGCGCCGGGAGTAGAGAGCGAGTTGAGCGCATCGTAAGCGCGGGATGAGCGCAGTATGAGCGTAGCTTGAGCTACTTTCTGGCCACTTGAGACAGAAAATTGTCATTTTCTTGCGTCCTCGCTGCGATTGTTAAATTTATTAAATATTTTTGGTCGCCGTAAGGTCTCCTATGAGAGCGCATATAATGTGACAGGGCCTTTACACACTGCCACTATACCAACAGCAATAAATATTGGAGTCACCGTAGTTACACTCCCAGCGTTCCAAAAAGTTGAAGTCTTTCCAACAAGCATACTTTGCTGTCCACCTTTCTGGGAATTGCAGCTTAAAGGATTTTTGTATAATCGATCCTTCCTGTACATTTGATAGGTTTGCGACAGGTTCATCTGTTTCTCATTAAAAAGTACATATTACCAAACATTAAGCAGGTTGTCTGGGCTGTCGTAACACTGCAGTAATTCACCTGTGATCCAATTCCTGTGGTTTCCTGAGCTTACATGGAAAGTAAATGAAATTGATACATTTCAACAATGACGACAAATGAAAACAAATATTTAACTGATAATAACAAACTAATCAATCGTAATAGGGCCCATTACTGTCAAAATGTCGAGAAAGTTCTCAATCAAAAAATTTAGATTTGGTCCAAGAGAATTAAAGGCAGAAAGTTCCCAGATTAAAGCATTACTTTCTGATTACTTCGAGTTCGAGGACTCAAATCTCGCATTTGTGATGGTGAGTTTGTTTTTGCATTCAATAGGGGACCTTTAACAATAGAGGACAATAGGGTCCCCGGTTGAGAAAGGTCCCCGTTTGAAAATCTTTCTACAAAACCAATGAGGGACCTTGCCAAAAAGTTACTTATCTCTGAATGTACACTTGTCATCACTTCGGTGTTGAGTGATTTTTTCTCTCTGTATGTTAAGGAAGGGTCATGCCTTTATGAGCACGTACACTCTTTAAAACTAGTAAGATTTGACTGAAAATAGGCCAAATCTGCAGCCAGTTATCTGGGTGCACGCTTCGCATATGATGCACAATATGAGGCAGAGGGACCCCCCCCCCCCCCCCCCCCCCCTCTTTTGTGTTGGTCATTGCGTTCCCGGAATCTCAGGAATTCTTTTCAGGGGGGATGTGTTAGGTAACAATAGTCTGGAGAGTGTATAGGGTATAGGGACAATGGGGGGGGGGGGGGGGGGTACCCCTCTGCCCCATATCGTGCTGGGTATAGTCAAACCAAACTATAGTTTTTTAAAGTCTATAGATTTGCAGGTGCAAACCTCGGACTAATTTTGAAATTTCTTGGGGTGGAGGCACCGGGTCCGGATATTTTTTGTAGGGACCCCACCCGGCCATATAAGCTCCGTGCGCCAACAAAAGATGGTGCCTTTTCACCTAGCAACGATGTCCCATGGGTGGGTCACATACAATTCCGCTGGTTTCACACACGCCATTTCTCGTTCATGTGAAACACGTATACCAGGGTGATTGGATAGTCTGTTCGCGGACTCTCTTTTTCGCGGTTTTGATTCTGAATGATAGAGGTGGGAATCAGACACTCCACAACCCAAATTAAAGGTTGCATTATAGTAGCTCACTACACAATCGCCGACTCAAGTGCTAGGTTCGTTCTGTTAACCCGTGGCTAACCCGTACTCACCCGAGTCGATCCGCCGGGTAAGCTACTCGAACGCACCCAAAATCTGGCACGACTGAGATGTCGTTGCTTAGTGACTCACACAACTCTTCCTTTCTTTTCGTTGAGAGGTACTTGTGCACAGAGCCAAGAGTAGGCCTAGGCTATGCCATTTCTTTGTCTTGATCTTTGTGGTTGTTTGTGAAGCAGACTTCAACATAACCCAAGTCAATTTTCGAGTGAGTTTTTGTCACGTCGAGAAATTATCAATCTAAAGTAAAAACCGCTTTAGTGCTCTCACGGAATGAAGTTTCCACCCCAATCCCATGATTACGTTTCGCTTCTTTAATGTAAGCTGGAGCGTTTAAAACGGAAACGGTCGCCTTGGTTTTCACATTTCACGACGTGTCAATAAAGCATGAACGAGTTGTCAAAAATGAAACCCCTCCGGCCTCTCTTGAAATCCAAAATACATTTGATTTTCTTTTTCTAAAAATAAATTCCTGTGGTTTCCTGAGCTTACACGGGAAGTGAATGAAATTGATACATTTCAACAATGACGACAAATGCAAACAAATATTGATAATAACAAACTAATCAATCGTAATAGATTGAGAAAGTTCTCAATCAAAAATTTAGATTTGGTCCAAGAGAATTAAAGGCAGAAAGTTCCCAGATTAAAGCATTACTTTCTGATTACTTCGAGTTCGAGGACTCAAATCTCGCATTGGTGATGGTGAGTTGGTTTTTGCATTCAATAGGGGACCTTTAACAATAGAGGACAATAGGGTCCCCGATTGAGAAAGGTCCCCGTTTGAAAATCTTTCTACAAAACCAATGAGGGACCTTGCCAAAAAGTTAAAGTATGAACAATAGGATGACAATAGAAGGTCCCTGATTACAGGCGTTTACACACGTGTGTGTGCGTTTGTATAATGGTGTAAATGGGGGGATCAGTTCTGCTGTTATTTGTAGTCATTCATGCAGTTTACTGTTGTTTATTGAAGCTGCTATGTTCGTGCTTTGGGGGGTATTCCCTAAAATAAAAGAGTTTTCAATTTGAATTGCTAATTTGTTAGTTTGTGGGCTTTCCAATAAAGCATTCCACAAAAAACGATGTGGGATAGGCTTAAGTAACAGATCGAGTAAGTTTCGCATTAAGAGCGGGACGTTCCTAAATCCTAATTCCTGTAAGTATGAATGCATATCAATTGTCTCGCGTAGTAGGCTACATGAAACAGAAGTGTGCAGTGTAGTAGGTTTTGTTCTATTTCTAAAGCAGTTTCCTCTATAATTCGTCAGTAGTAACTGTGGAAAAACCTTAACGACGGACTTATACAAGCTTTGAATGTGGATTTTTCTACATTACCTGAACCGTCTCGATAAAACCTTGCCTTAAGGCGAGGTAAAACAAAAACATGTTTAGCGTCCCCGCCCGCTTCCTTTTCGGATGCCGCCTGGATTTTTAAAAATATTTTTACCAGACGAAAATTAGGTGAAAAAACTCCCGAAATGTCAACCGATCCACCGGAAAATACAATACAAGATTACTAAAACGATTAAATTCAGTTCTCTTGTCCAGCATATCTCCTTCATTTTTGTGTCTTTATACAGTTGAACAGTTGAATTTAAAAAAGAATGGCGGCCATCTTGAAAATAAACAATAACAAATAGAAAGCCCCTCTCCTTCCTTTAAAAAAAAACCCGGACGCTAAACATGTTTTGTTTTTTTCACTTGGCCTAATTAATACCGTGTTTAAAAAGCGGACGACATTCCTGCCCACTGCATACTAATACATGAATACGTATTTGTATTGGTTAACCGGTTCGATTCGCCGTGTTACCCTTCCTCTGATTGGTTCTTCCATTTGTGCACAAAACCATTAGGGACGATAGTTTTGTGCATAAAGATATTTTTTGGCGAGGTTTATTGCGTATAAAGGAATTTCACATTAGCCCCTTCTGCGCACTTCTGGGTTGATTTGATTTGATTTGATTTTATTCGGTATTACCATATAGACAAATATAAATATAAATGTATATATATGTACAAACAAACAAACAATTACTACAATACATTAAAAACATGGTAATACCAGGGATAGCCCATGAAAGTTTTTCAACTTATTTCCAATGGGGTCCCCTTATTGCACAATAACCACAAAAAGAAAACCTACACTCCAAAAACACACAATGTCAAAACAAGCAAAAGCAAACAATACTTATACAAAATACGTCCAGCAAAACCAAACCAAAAACATAAAAACTACGCAGAAAAAATAAATAAAAAATACATGGATACTCCATACAAAACTAAAAATTACAAAAAGACCATACAAGACAAAAACATCATGCAAGACCTCAAAAAAACAAACATAAAAGGAACAAAACCCCAAACATAAAACAAACATAAAACATTACATTATAAAAAATACATATTTAACTGAAAATTAACCCTCCCTTCCCTTTTAAAAAGAATTATCTACTAACAAAAAAAGCCCTTTCCCTCACAGTCTCCCTCTGTTCTAAAAACTTCTTTAACTCCCTCTTGAAAGTAAGTTTATTGTGAATTGATTTTACATACTCTGGCAACAAATTCCACTCCTTAATGCCATTGTAAAAAAAAGATGTCTTGGTGATGTTATTAATAGTGGGGACCACAAAATTATAATTTCTAGATCTCGTATTCATTTGATGTGCGTCTTGTACTTTAACAAAAAAAGAATTAAAATAAGAAGGACAATTACCATAATAAATACCATGTACTATATTCAATGTTAATTGGATGACTCTACTTTCTATGTGAAGATAACCAATGTCATGAAAATCCTGTAAGTTGAGATGATGCCGAGGATTAAAATCATGTATAAAACGAACCATGTATGAAAGCGAGAATGTCAGTGGCTAACAAAACAACGCTTTACAGCACATTCATTCATGCATGAATTAATCAGGCCATAAAAGGCAGCGCATGCGCATGATTAGCATAAATTTGTTTACTGTGACATTGAGATCCTCGTTTTCAAACGCGGAAGTGCGCAGATCGGCGCTAAACTCGTCGTTGTGGGATTCCTCTATACATTGTACTTGTCGGGGGGGTTGACTGCGAGGGATGGCGAACAGATTCCCTGAACAGAGGTTCTCGCTTTTTGATATTTACTTCGATTTTGAAATTATGAGCGATGGCCCAACCTGTATCTTTAACCATCCTGCCCTGACCCAAGAAAGCCACAAACCTCTCTGCACAGTCCCGATATATTTGTTTAGAAAAGTTGTACAGTTTGTGTGTCTTTGATGGGTGAAACAGGTTTGGTTGACAGTAGCGTCTAATGTTTATTTTCGTCTGCGAGGATCAGGTAATATTAAAGTAGTCACAGGCTGTGAAATTATGTTGGTAAGTGTTTCGTTGTTTGACGTAGAATGTAGTGACTTGCAACTGTTTTGAATGCCTTTTCTATTTAAATTACTCAATACAAGACTAAAAGCCACTCTAGGTAACGGGCCTTTTCCCTTTTTTCAGTGTCGTTTTAGGCACTTTTCTACAATGTATACTATTTTTTTTACATCTTAATAATTATCCCTGCGCTGCACTGCCAATTCCTACTGACGCGGTGACACTGCCTGCTTCCTTTGGGGAAGCATGTGCTTGTAGCCTATATAAAAATAAAATAAAAAAAACACCACATGCCCTCCTAAAGACCTTGCCTTGACTGGGTCAGCAGACTACAAAGGCCTGGCCATCTGGAGCTGGGCTATTGACATATCATTTACATGCCTGTGGTAAAACCAATTATGAACAAACAGGAAGGAGGTTTGTGCACAACCCTATGGGACTTTCCCTGAGACATGCATTTATATGGCTTACCCTGGCTTGCCCTCCAACCCAGGCCACAAAGTGACTATACAGTGCTTTTCGGCAAGGACCAAGCTAGGCATATCTGGAGTATCAATGTATGGGGGCTTTTTAATTTTTTTTTTAAAGGAAAACAACAAAAACGGCGTCCCTTGGGGACGCCGCCAGTGCAGCGCAGGGTTAAGTCCAAGCCATTTATGGCCTGTACACTGCAATCAAGCTCAAAACTCAAGCCGAGATAAAAATTATACAAAACTTAGCTTCGACGCAAATTGTAAAAAGAGTGATTTCTTCAAATATACTTCATTTATGAGTAATTTGCCAAAATGGTTGTATTGTTGATTATTATTTACCGAAATTTTCTTAAACTTCGATTTCACTGTACCTTAATTGGTATTCGGATCTGGTACCCCTCACCCCGTCCTTTTTATCAAATACGATTTTCGTTAGTCTGGCTCTACTCGATAGTCAGGCATATGACCCATTGATTTGACATTGAACCTTACACATATATGCCACTTTACCAACAGCAATAAATATTGGAGTCACCGTAGTTAGACTCCCAGCGTTCCAAAAAGTTGAAGTCTTTCCAACAAGCATACTTTGCTGTCCACCTTTCTGGGAATTGCAGCTTAAAGGATTTTTGTATAATCGATCCTTCCTGTACATTTGATAGGTTTGCGACAGGTTCATCTGTTTCCCATTAAAAAGTACATATTACCAAACATTAAGCAGGTTGTCTGGGCTGTCGTAACACTGCAGTAATTCACCTGTGATCCACATGTTCAGATGTACTTTGTAAACGACATTGCAACAATCAGTTGTGATTTTATAATGAACACGGGCATTTTTTTTCAACGGCATACTACCCTAAAACCCTATACCTAACCCTATACTAAACCCACCTTCACCCTCACCCCATTCCCACCCTAATCCCCACCGTTACCCCGACCTTATGTCCAGTGGCGTAACTGGGTGAAATTTCTGTGGGTAACCTGGGGGTGCACACAATTTTTCAAGGGGGAACTGAAAGATACTTGAGACATTTGCAAGTCATTTAAGACCGACGGTACCTATTGTTGCAAGCTCTATTGAAAATGATTTCAATAAACCACAATTCTGTTATTTTTCTTTCAAATCTTTCAAACGGGTGAAAGTGTGAATATTACACGCGATATGAGCCTTCTGCGGCTTTCTATATTTGAGCTGTAGTCTGAAAATTCACCTTACCGAGTTTTGTGTCAAGGATGAGCGTCATGTCTTATTGATTCTGTGTTTCCTTCACCTTATAGCTTGAAGCCCTGTACTACGACAACAAAAAAGTCGAGTCTGTGACTGTGCTTGGGTTCCGGTAAGCAGAATCTTTATAATGTCACGTGAATAGCTTTGTCATTTTCCGTTCTGGTGGTACACTGTTTCTGCATTTGTTATGCCTCTACGCTTTTGTTGATGTTTTTAAAATACAGTGGTGTGCAAAATTATTCGAACACCTTGCATATTTTAGGTAATTTAGTTGTTTGTGATGAAATGGCAATCAATATACCAATGTACATTGAAATAGAACCCTCTGCAATGAACTTCAGAAGACTTGGAACAAACATTAGTGTAGAAACTCTTAGGAAATATATAGACACTATGCTCGAAAGATGTGCCCCAGTGATTGCTGCCAAGGGTGGACACACCAAATATTAGAGTAAAGTTTGATAAAAAAGATAGTAGGACTGGCAGATACTAATGTGAGCTATGCTCACAACAATTACATGTACCTTTTCTATTTAATACAGGTGAAAATTGTAAACCAGGCATTGTAAGGCATTAAATATATATTTCTTCAGATATGTCATGTGTTCGAATAATTTTGTACACCACTGTATATTTATTTATCCGGCTGTCAATCTTTGATCTTTCTGCCACTCAGGACTGCTCCTGTCTGTCTTTTTAGTTTGTCTGTTTGTAGAGAGCATAAACATACTCATTGTTGGATTTGCTCCTACAGAAACGGAAGCCTTATTGTTGACGTGCAGTTGGAGTTAACTGGCGCCCTCAACGCCGAAGAGCGCGAAGGCGTTGTTGCAACTCTCTACGAGAAGGTTGTCTTGAATGGAACGTTGGGGGCGCTCGAGGTGGAGGCCTTGAAACTTGTGAATGATAATGGTTTGTATATAACACATAACTGTTTTTGTTTTTTTTCACTTAAAAATCCAAGAAACTTTGGCGTGAATACATAAGGTACTTCCGGGCCCAGCCCAGAGAAGCTGCAAAGTGTTTTATGAAATAATTTGGTTTGACAGGGCCGAGTTAGGAAACTCAATGTGGTCTTGTGAAGGAGAAGAGGCAATTAAATCCGCAATTTTCTTTTTTAATTGCAATTTGATGACCAATATAATAATAAAAACTTGACCACAACTTCCAATCAATCTGACATTCACATCGTTATATAGGGTAAAGACAAACTAAGGAATCCGTTGCTAGACTAGTCTGTATTTAGTACCAAGGCGTTTACATAAAAGTGATCGTGAAATCGCTAAAGTGTAAAAGCGGCGTTTTCAAAATTGCTTTTTGAAGTCATGAGCGAATCATATGAAAGCTGCGATTTTAATCTTTTCGGTGGGTATTCTTTGTTTTAAAAACTATTCCCTATATATATTGATATGTTTCTCTGTTGCCTTTTTGGAACTAAAAGTGTTTAGTTAGTTATGGTTTAGTAAATGCCTCACAAAGTGGCGAATCAGGTACACAAGTTCAATTCCCATTCCCAACCACAACAATACATTTTCCAAACCATCTCAGAGTAAATGAAAATAAAGTTCTAACCAAGTTAATTGTACCTCTTACAGGAGAAGTTCAGAATCTGAACGATGCGTGTGACATTCGTCCCTGCTTGAGAAAAGACATGCTATGTATCGCCGATGGGCTGAAATGTACAGCCAGCTGCGTCAATAACACAGATTACTGTTTGAATAATTCCACCTGTCACCCTAGCAACGATTACATTATATGCAAGTGAGTTTTCAAACCCCGAGCCGTTCCTCTGTGGTATTCTAAAAAGTGTCCTCGTTTTGTTTTGGTTTTGGGGGAAATCCATCACCTCCCACACTCCCATCTTACCTCCCTGCCCTCTTAACATGTTATCAGCGTGACAGCAGATTCAGGTCGCTTCGTGGTCCACTCACCTTGATTACCCCTACATGCTTCAAAACTGTTGCCCATGGTGTCTTATTGCCTCCAACTGCGCGGGACAATATTTCCTACAACATCCGCTCACTTGTCCCTGCCTGATTCTGTGGGTTTTCCGTAAGATCTAGAGTTTCCTCTACTTCTTAAACTGATCATTTCTTCACCATTTCCCTCCCCCAATGTTTCTTCAGGCTTCTAATTAGTCAAGTAACAGATACCCCACTGAGGAAGCCTTGGTTTCATTACCAGAGATAAATAATAATAATTTTTCCCGAACAAACCATCACTGATTGACATCTCTCGGGGGTGTTTTAGATATATTTTTTATTACACGTGTGTTTATCCCACCATAAGTAGAGAGAAGTTTGCGGAGACAACTTGTTAAATAACCAGTAACGTAGCGAGACATTTTTCAGGGGGGTGGGGGGGGGGGGGGGTTAGCAATGGAAAATTTGGGGGCTACATTTTCTTTTAAAAAGTTTGCACAGAAAAAAATTCGTCCAAAAAATAAATAGGAAAATATGGGGGGGGTGTTCTTCACTCGTCGTTTTCCCTCCCCAATCATTTTCCTCTTTTTCTTTTTATCTCCATTAATTTGTGGTCACGGGGTTTGAAACACACGAAGTGTGCCATGTGGTCAAAGCTTACTGAACGAAGTGCCGAGTTTACAGCTTCGTTTATTCTCAGAAACTCCACAACGCAAATTTCTCTCTATACTTTCCACAATGTAAAGCCTCAAAAATTACATTAAGTCCACCATAATAATTCGTATTTGCTTTCACTCAAGAACGTGTGCAACATAATTTGTATTTGATGTTTTTTACCCTGTGTCAGTGGCGTAACTAAGGGGAGGGGAGGCACGGGGGCATGTTCCCCCAGCCGACATCCGTGCCACCCCCGAGTTCCTCATTTGATATCTTGAAATGTACAAAAAAAATTATACAAGCTACAGTTCATGTACTTTCAGTTCCCCCTTGAAAAAAATGTGTGCACCCCCAGGTCCCCCCCCCCCCCCCCCCCCCTCTAGAAATTTCACTGAGTTACGCCACTGCCCTATAATTAATACAGTTCTAACACATTTGCGGAAAAGCGTTCGTCCTAAACTAGCTATGGTTGGAACGATCACAAGTAGAATACAATATTAAATGTACAAGACCATGCCATAATAATGCGTCGTTTATCTAAAATTCATGGACAAAAACTACGCGTACTGTCTAGTTTTTAACGGTCGGACTTTTCCCAACCAAACTTTCGTCCCCAAAAGTATTTTCATAAGAGATCAGTGATTTTCAGAAAAAGGGCGCAATTTCAAGGGATGGTCGTGTACATTGTTACATTCTGCTCTTTAATGATCTTTCCAACTATAGCGATTTTAGGACGGACGCTTTTTATAGCCCAATTGGGCGCCCCGTTAATATCTTACACTGCAAAAACTGTGGTGTTAATCTAACACCACGTGGTGTTTATATTGGGCGAATGGTTCAATATAAACACCACATGGTGTTAATTTAACACCACAGTTTTTGCAGTGTATGATCAGTGATTCGTCTGTCAGGTTTTTTTTATAGCATTGGTATTTTGACAGATGCAAGAAGCAATTCTTTGGCTATCGTTGTGACAAGACACCTAAGCCACCAAACGGTAGGAGAAATGGTAGGTTGACGGAAACAAACTCGACTTTTTCGTCGAAATTTGGAAGTTAACGTTTGAAAAGCATTGTGATATTACATTGTTTTCGATTTTATTTGGTAAGGACAGATTTATCATGTAGGCCTATACAAGCACTTTGTGAAATCGTTTGCTGGGAAAATGCGAAAGATATTGTGAGCAGTCTGAAGTTTAGTTACCGATATTGAAAACAGAAAAATAGATCGATCATTTTTTCATTTTTAGATTGAGGCCGGTTGTCTCTTTCACAAAGCGGAAGTCCAATTTTCACAGAAATTGCATTTCAAAATTTGCAATTTTGGCTTTCAAAATAATTGATTTCTTCATAAACGAGTAGAGAACTTTCAAACTAAAATTTGTTTATGAAATCACCTTTAGCTTTGCATTGAATTTAATTCGTTAAATGTTAGGATTTTAAAATTGTTAATGAGGAATTCGGCCGGCATGCTTAACAATGTTGCATGGACATTCAATAGATTGGTTCTCGGTCCCTGCATTCGGACTTTGATTACGGGACCGGTAGCGGATTTGCTAATTAGCATAAACCTGGATTAGGAATTCTATATTTATAAACCAGAAATGCATTGCGCCGTATTAAGCACTGCAGGAACTTGCCAAATTACATGTGTGCAATAAAAAATACTCCTTCTCAATGATTCAAATTGATTTACGGTAGTGAAAACAGCATGAAATTCATAAAAATGGGTAATTAATACAGCGCATGCGTGTACGAGGGCCAATCAAAAGCTTCACACATGAACTATAGTTGTCCCAATATTTGCAGCCGTAAACCAGTCTAGGACATTACTTTTTTTTTTTTTTTTTTAATCTCGTTTGGCGACAGCTACAGGTATTACCGTGTATTTATTGATTACAGTGATACAAATTATTTTACTTCCCATATTTTGTAGATAATGCTTACATCGGCGTCATTGCTGCGGCTGGGATAGCAGTCGTCTTGCTTCTTGTGATGATAGTAGGATGTAGCTACACTCGACTGATGAACAGGGTTAAGGAATCGGATACGTGAGTTTCTGGTCTAGTAAAATTGTAATTTTTCTTATCCTTCAAGAAACCATGCAATGATACCAAGTCTAATTCCATAATACCATGATCTAAATCCATCTCATTTGAAGGAAAAAGGAAGCGCTGGTTTTCCGTTTCGTTTCGTTTCTTTTTTGGGGGGCCGGGGTGGGGGTTGGTAACTAAAAATCATACATTATTATTCATCTAGTGTAACCCATCCAGAATGATTTGAAGTATTGGTTATAGACATGGATGCCAAACGGGCTATTTAAGAACATCAGATATAAAGGCCTAAAACATGGAGCCGAGCCGAGCCGAGCCGAGCCGAGCCGAGCCGAGCCGAGCCGAGCCGAGCCGAGCCGAGCCGAGCCGAGCCGAGCCGAGCCGAGCCGAGCCGAGCCGAGCCGAGCCGAGCCGAGCCGAGCCGAGCCGAGCCGAGCCGAGCCGAGCCGAGCCGAGCCGAGCCGAGCCAAGCCAAACAAGTGATATTTGCTGTGGCAAAACTGTTCTGAAAGAACTCTCTAAAATTCAAACAAAGGACCTCGACATTTATAGTAACAAAGAAATAACGATTTATTCGTGTCATATAATGCCTATACAGGGTGTCCAGAAAAAAAATAGGCCTACCCCACTTGAAAATATTTCTTAAAATATGAAGGATTATAATTTTTAAAAACATTTTGTACTGACAGTGACACCCAAGACTCTGGCAATCAAGTTACGTAATGGAAACAATGAGTCATGGGTCAATGAATTTGACCTCATTTTGTGTGTGGACTGAAATCACTACATCGACAATGGTAAATAGGCTTACCTTTTAGTCTACTCTTCCAAAATCGTCCCTCGACGTGACTTTCCTCATTTCTAAGGCAACATTCGGCGCGGGTTTTCATCTCACGAACTGAACAAAATGTTAACGGAGAGGCCTATCTTTAAATGCTCAATAATCAAGCTGTTCTAGCACTGGCCGAGCACTTCATCTTGCATCAAAACGGTGCCTTCGGACGATTATGGTGGGCTCATAGAGGAATGTCACATTAGCCCCTTCTGCGCACTTCCGGGTTGAAAGCGAGAATGTCAGTGGCAATATTCGGCACATTCATTCATGCATGAATTAATCAGGCCATAAAACGTAGCGCAGGCGCACGATCAGCAGAAAGTTGTTTACTGTGACATTGAGACCCTCGTTTTCAAACGCGGAAGTGCGCAGATCAGCGCTAAACTCGTCGTTGTGGGATTCCTCTATATCAGGATGGAGCAACTGCGTATTATCGTGTGGGAGCGACGTATACAAGCGCTAGCTCACAACAGGGAATGGCCATCATGATCTTCCGACTTGAGTCTTGTAGTACGGTCAGTACGGTCAGTTCGTGAGATGAAAACCCACGCCGAATGTTGCCTTAGAAATGAGGAAAGTCACGTCGATGGACGGTTTTGGAAGAGCAGATAAAAAACCCTTGAGCACGGTATTTTACGGGAGACGTCGGGGTGTTGCAGCGGTTCTGGCATCCAAATCGAACCGCTACACAGCGGCCAGTGGCGTCATCCGGCCCGGTGACACTGTTTTTTTTGCGTCCTATGTCGAGGTAGTGATTTCAGTCTCCACATAAAATGAGGTAAAATTCATTGACCTACATTATCAATTTCCATTACATAATTTTATTGCCCGAGTCTTGAGTGTCACTTTCAGTACAAAATGTTTAGATAAATTATAATCCTTCATATTTTAAGAACTATTTTTCAAGTGGGGGTACTTTTTGCTGGACACCCTGTAGACTATTTTGCTTCAAGGTATGCTAATGAAGTGCTTTATATTCATGTCCAAACGTACCGCGTGCGCGCACTGGGTTTAACCTGCCAATTGCGACACACGGGGTGTCATTCGAAACTCTGTTCGCGTGTTCATTTAACACTAGAATGAGGTTTCGAATACGTCCATGCATGAACTACGATTACTCCAAGGCGGTCAACATGTGGTGTGTTTGTTTACGTTTCAAGCTATCTTGTCACGTGGGTAAAAATGATCTATTGAGTCATCCCTTTATGCTCATCATGGGCGGGGCTGGTCAAGTTCGCCCCACCCACCCCCTCCCTGAAACATACAACCGTTTATAGTGCTAACAGGAAACAGCGTGCATACTCTCCAATTTAACATTCTCTTGGACACATGTGGACCAATATGTACTGTGCATATTATAGGCCTATTGTGGTATTCCTCTTTATAACGGTCACACATGGACTGTCGCAGAGAATTTCTACTGAACTCTATCTTAAAAGAATTGTCCCCCCCCCCCCCCCCCCCCCCCCGCCTGTTGTGTTTCGTCTCTTGTGGTTGCGAAACCAAAACAAGTTATACAAAAGCAATGTACCGTGTAGGCCTATGCTTCAAAGCCTACATTTAAAGTGCCAGCGACATTACACAACAATAGACGCCCCTGCAACTTGAAGCGGAACACTTTTACTGACAGTGCCGACCGAGTACCAAGGAATCTCCCATCGCTCCGCTTATTTGCCGGGTCTGATATAACTACATGTACATTGGAACTGCCTGTTTGGATATACGTAGTCAAACTTGGTTTCGAAAGTTCAAGATTCCACGCGCTTGGAGTTGTTCATCTTTCATCATAGTGTTGCCTTCATTCAACGGAGGGTACACCTACCTACCTGCAGTGCATGGCATCATGGTTCGAGGAATCCAGCTTTTGTTAGTATGCCTGTGTGCACCGGGAATTGAGCGAAATTATTTTATTACAGGCTATTGGTGATGATGCGCATATAACGCCACTGTAGATTGTGGTCATTATCAATGGTGCCATTTTAAAATCTTCTTTGTCATTCAGATTATGTAACAATGTAAGAAAAACAGTCTACCCTGTCTAACGGTTACAAAGATAATTTACCTTGAATATGGCTGCTCCGCATGAGATCTGGACAAATTCGGGTGCTGGCTTGTAGAGGTTATGCCCCCCCCCCCCCCCCCCCCCCCCGTGGGAACTCTCCCTTCCCCCCTCTTGCCCCCCTCTGGAAAATTGGGATATTTCTTTTTTAGTGTGTAGATATGCGTTACTATAGCGTGGACCTATTTAACAAAGTCGAATTTCCCCCGAATCGCCCCCCCCCCCGCCCTTCCTCCCCCCCCCCCCCGCCCTCCCCCCCCCCCCCGCCCTCCCCCCCCCGCCCTCCCCCCCCTCCTTTAGGAAGAGCCTGGCTACACCACTGATTGATCCTACCCGATCAGGTCCCCTTCCCGGCCGGTGTAGCGTGAATTTCAGTCACTATGAAATACGGGCTCATTGGTAGTATTGCGCATGCCTGAGTGAAGATAATTAGGAGAGTGGCCGATCACGTGAGAGGGTTTAACCAATAATAGGTAAAAGGAGTACGATTTTCATAGGAGTCTGATTTTCATGTGACACCGGATCTTGGATGACGATTATCGTATTTGCTATAGATCATCAAATATGTGTACACGTCACTTATTTATTTATTTATTTCGTGATATTTAACCAGGGTAGCCCCATCAGTTGTCAATGAACTGTTCTCCCAGTGAGGTGCAGAACGGTTTGAGGACTAAAACGTAAAGGCCTATTTACATACAAATGTGCACAAACACCGGTGATAAGCTATGGAGTGACGTTCACACAAAATATTGTTTGTTTTAAACCAACCTGATGTTAGTTTAATATAATAAATCTGTAATGTCTGGCACGCTTCAGTTGATAACATGTTTTGGAATGTTGTGTTGTTTCTTGCATCTCGCAGGTCCAAGTTATTCTCTGCTGAGAACCCGGTTGCCTTGGAGATGTTGGATGAGCCCCCACATGTCGTAGGGGGCGTGGCTTGCCAGACCATCGAGTCCTTTCTTCTCACCAAGTACATGAAGCATGGCGTACCGCCGAAACCAGGTATTACTGAATAGAAAAAATGAATGGAATCGGCAAGGTTTTGTGTATTGCATAATTCAGAAACATCTCTAGCAAGAAGTGGAAAATATTTTAGAGGGTAATTCACCAACTCGTGTTTCTAGATGTGAACATACCATGAATTTTTCTTGCAGTCTACACATGCTACCAAACTTCCTTAGAGATTTGGAAATACTGTGCATTCTGTTTTATTATCACAGGACCAAACCACTGATCTCCATGTATACAAATCTGGATAGCTCATTGGCCGCTGTACAAATATCTGTCGCCATAGCCGCCATTATTACCACTCGTTGAACACCCGTTAATCATAGCGTCTGCATGTGAGTACGTCGTGCTTGAACTATTTTTATGTTCGTTCGCGCATCGCGTGGAGTAGAAAGATGGCGGGCGGTGTCGTCAACACTGATCTCTATTAAAATATAGATCAGTGGTCGTACACTATAGCAGCCAATTATGATCTATGCAAATTTGTATACATCAGTGGACCAAACCAGAAAGGAGGCAAGTAATAGTCTGGCAACGCTTACGTAAGCGTTGGACTGTATGTTTTTATCATGGAAACCATACACAGAATGGTAGTTGATTGAGTACGCATTACGGTATGTGTACATCATTTTTAAAAGAATTGTTCGATTTAATGCAGAAGAGCTAACTAAAATATGGTATTTGAGAAACTTAAAATATGGTATTTCAGATAACACAAAATGGGGAAATTTGCTCTTTTGAATACCCGAAGTACTAGATTATGGTGACCTCTAGCATTCGTATTGCACAACTAAATACATTCATTTTAAGGGTGAGAGATGATTTGGTCTCACCAACGGTGGAAGTTACCCCGCCTGGGTCTTGGTGTATAGGTCTGAACATTGGGATAATTTCTTTGGTATCTATTGAAGATTTATCCTCTATTTAGATCTTGGCGCAGGAAAACCGTAAGAGTGGTAGGGCTGGCAACCTAACATGTGGCCAACCCCTCTACCAGTCTGTTGTATTCATTTACCTAAAGTGGCTTTTAGCCTTGTATGAGGCGACTTCCATAATAAATGATATCTCACCATTTCTGGTCATATTTTTTCCTCTCAAATCTCAGGTTTTCAGCATGAAATAGTTCAGACCAACGAATCCTTCCTGCTGGCAAAGGCTCAGCGAGAACGAGAAGCTACAACGAATAACAACCCTGCACCCAACACCCCGAACGGTACCGGGGCGTCACCACCACCTGCCCTGGCCTCAACCCCCGTCACATCCCCGGAGAAAGACGGTAAGACGGTCCAGGAAGACAAGCTGAGTGCGGAACCTGAGCAGGGTATCAGCAATGATGCATTCGTGGAGGATGAGGGGGATATCGTACCCACTGCAGAGGTAGCCAAGACGGAGGAGGCCAAGACGGATATTGGGAAGAAAATTATCAAAGTATGAAACTTGGAATCAAATGATGATGATGATGATGATGATGATGACATAAAATACTACACAGGAGAAGAGACATAGAGCTGATATTTCACTTAACTTTTCTTAAAACGTTGTAGAACTTGAGCCGTACGATTTTAAAATGTATGTTAAATTTGCGCCTATATATACCATAAGATGTAATTATGTAATTACTGCACGAAAAAAGTGTACTTGCATGCTTGATTTTTAATGGATTTAAATAAATCTGAATTCTATTTTTTAATAACTTCAACCAACCAACCAACCAACCAACCAACCAACCAAACAGACAGTACGGACAAAGTGAATTGCCCATCTTAAACAGCTGCAAACTGCTAACTGACTGGATTGAACTGAAATATACAAATCAACAAAATTAGCTGACCTTACGTTCCGGACTTAAGCAAGTTCTTTCTCAGATTTTCCTTTGAGAAAGAACTTGCTTATTAAGTTCGAAATGATAGGCTTGCCAATGTTGTTGATTTAAACGATTGTTTTATTCACGTACACACATGAATGTAATATATAACTTGTCAAAGGCGTTTGTACCATTGACGTAAATCCATGTCGAAAAATAGGTGAGGAGATCGGGATTTTTAAAACATTATTCCCAAAAAGTGACCCCGTAAATTACTTTGAAAAGTGTACGGGGTTTTGTATTATGGTTGGGATTATCAGCTGCTTGAGGTCGCTGTTAACATTGACGTTTATCTTACCTATAAACGTACATTATGCAGTTAATGAACACTGAAGATCTCGCACATCTCTCATAATAGTAATAATCAATAATACCGTAAGCTTTCCGTCTATTAGGGGGGAGGGGTTTATATCCTCCCCACCCCTGGGGTTTACGCCTGTGGTTTGCTCACTCGGTGTTGTATAATCCCGCGAATTACGGTTCACGATTTGTCTGTAACAAAAAGTAAACTTGCCGTTATTTTCGAATGCGTTTTTCTTGGTTTATAGTCCGCATTGGCTGAAATGCACGGTCGAGAATTTGGGCATGTGCTGCCAGTGCTGAGATTGGAAACTTAGTTTGTTGCCCCCCCCCCCCCCCCCCCCCCCCCACACATCAGAATATTTATTGTTCTGATTACTTTGTTTTGTGTAATAAACGAATAGAAACACATTACGATTATGTTGTGTTTAAGCGTGAATGTGATGCGATATCGAACAGGGAAATGTTCTGGTGAATTTGATTATGTTGGTGTGGTATGTGGTCCGAGTGAAAGTCCGGAGATCAGTTGAAGTTTTAGTCCGTTTAAAACGCCGATTTCATCCGAGGGTCAGTTTACAGTGTGATTGCATGGTCTGTGTGCAAAAGAAACGGACCTATTTCTTTTTTCGTTTTAGCAAAACTGTCTGGTTATAATTTGTGCATGTCAATTAGTTTTAGTAAAAGAATGTTTAAATGTACAGACGTAATTTTAAAAAAAATAGAATATTACATTCGCACTGAGAGTCTGATCGCACTGGCGTTATTTTCACAATTTCTGAATTGACCTTCAGCCCTATTTTATTCATGTATAGCTCTTGTTCAACGTCTCCTTCCATCATATTTATTGAAGCGTCATTAGTTTTTAAATAATATTTTTGATGGATTTAAGTTAACATTGTCAGCCGACTTGTGACTTGTAAGTGAAATAAAATCCAAAAGAAATTTTCATGGAAGATGAAGTACGAAATAATCAATGGCATGCAGAAAACAATAATTGTAAATATCCTTGTGGGTTTCAAAGAATAATCACCCGAGATATGGCGGTATTTTCGGTCCATTTTGTGAGAATGCAGATATAGTACTGTTTTAGTAACGCGTTTCATGTGCTTTGTATATACAATAAACATACAGCAAATTAGATTTTGTATTGAACATTTTTTATTAAATTGCGGTTTTGTAACATCTTTTTTGCTGACTTTGTTACTCTCTTTTATACTAATCGTATTATATATCACATTGAATTATTGTGTACATTTTAGAATTTTCAAAGTGAACAAAGAAAACTGGCAGGAGCGGGATTCGAACCTACGACTTCCGGAATACGGTACCGGCGCTCTACCAACTGAGCTGTCTTGCCCTATGTTGGCGGTCTTCCAAATTGTCAGTATCTTTGTTCGGGTGGGCGCTAGTCGGAAGTCATAAACCCAGAATGCCGTATAGCCAGGAATCGCCCCCCAGTTTTACGATACAACCTGGGAAGCGACATTGTAAGTATCCCTCAATGAGGATACGACTTTTTAACTTATAAGTCGTCAAACAATCCACAAGGGAAACTGACTAGGTAAATTTGAATACATTTTCAAAGTTTTATTCAAATTTACCTAGTCAGTTTTCCTTGCGGATTGTTTGACGAATTACATTAAGAATATTTAACAATTCGTAATGTTCTATTATGTAAATCCTGTAGGTCCTAGTTAAAATGTAATAAATTCAGATAGCATCGTTAGCAATCGCAAGCAGTCGTAGAAAGCGGCACGTCGGTTTTTCAGACATTCAAAACGTTCCCGACTGTCTGGGATGCTGATTGTGCCAGTCGGAGATTTTCTGTGATGTTTCCAGAGAAAACTATAGAAAATTTCGGAAGAGTCGTTTTGACTGTCTGGAATTAAATTGTGTCGATAAACAAATGAAATTTAATTGTTCGTATCGGTAAAACAAAGTGTTTGTGTAGGTGTGTGAACAATATGTATTTTTCACATATAAAGTCATTTACTTTTTGTAGAAATTAAATTTTAGAAGATATCTTGTAAATGATTTTAGACTCGTTTTTATTTTGGACACGGTGAGATAAACGTATATCTTCCACATGCTACAGTTTCACTAGTTTTAATTCTTCTATTTTACGATTTGCTCGAGAGCTCGTTTCTGTTTCTTTGGTTTTTCCTATCATTTTTCGTCAATATCTTTCCTTTCTTTTATCTAGTATAATTCGAAACTATTTGTATTGCCGTACTATTGTTTACTAAAAGTGCCTTTAGATTGATTTCAAGCCTTTGTATTCCGTCCGTATTTTTTAAATAGTGACAAATTTGTTAATAAAGAATTAGTATTAAAATAAAAATGTGTTGAGGTGGGCATGAGTTTGTAATGTGTAGTTCTAAAGGATTGGCAACAGTTTTGGGTGAACATCGTGCAGAGTCATTAATAGGACGCCAATTTAAAATTGTCAGAAGTCTGTGGACATCAAGGTAGGCGAGATATTTCAAAATATGAAAGAACATTATATCAAGAAAATAATTATGACTGCATTGTCACGAGATGGTTAAAATACTGGCGAACAGCTGCAAGCAAAAGTGACCTTCCTGAAAAAGAAAGACAAAGGACAGGTTGACACGTGTGGTAAAACATAATTTTATTTACGGAATACTGCGGTGATGATAAATTTCATCCTTCTCCACCATTTCGTTAGGTACTGGGTTTTTTAGACAAGTAAAAATAACATTTACTTTAATTGTCAGAATGATTTGATAAATTGTTCTCATGTCAGAAACCTCAGATTGCTTTTGCTTGTTATATTTCAGATGCATCAATTTAAACTTCCTGGAGTTTCTGAAAAGAAAAATTAACAGAAAAAAGACACAGATGTTTGTTTCAAATTCTTTGGTTGAAACTTTGGTTACTTATCAATAACAGTGTGAATGAATGCGGTATGAGTTTAATTAGGCCTATTAACTTGATATGAAGAAGTAAACAAATGTTATTGCACTTGAAGCCACTAACCTGAATACTATTCCAATTAAATTCCCCTCTTATGTTTTAGTGTAATAAGTTATTTCTTTTAATGAAAGCGTTATTTAAAGCAAACAATTTTGCAAGTTCATTTTTCGGTGAGATGACAGGTGTTGTGGTTGATAAGGCGTTAGTAATTTAGAGAAGTGCCTTGATCTCGTCATACAGCACCAGCACAAAGGCGCCGCCCGTACCCCGGATAACATTGGAGAAGGCACCCTTGAAGAAGGCCCCTGGTCCCTCCAGCTTGAAGATCTTACGCCAGCAGTCCATGGTGCCCTTGTACAGGATGTCCTTCCGGCCTGACTGCATCATCATGCGACGACGAACAGTGTCGAACGGGTAGCTGACCACGCCCGACCCGGTGGTGACGACCTGAGCGATCATCCAGCTGATGATGATGTTATTGTACTTGGCCGGGATCAGTCCCTTCACTGTATCGTACGTACCGAAGTAGGCGGCCCGGTAGATGATAATTCCCTGGACGGACACCCCGAAACCTCGGTACAGTCCTCGTATGCCATCCGACTTGATGATCTTGGTCAGGCAATCACCGAGCCCCTTGAACTGGCGTCCACTCCCATCTTGCCTCCCGATGTCGGCTGCCAGGCGAGTCCTGGCGAAGTCTAGCGGGTAGACGAAGCAGAGAGATGTAGCCCCGGCCGCACCACCTGAGGCCAGATTCCCGGCGAAGTAGCGGGCGAACTGCGTCCGCTTGTCCACCCCGCTCAAGAAGAGCCGCTTGTACTTGTCCTTGAATGCAAAGTTGAGGGCCTGGGTGGGGAAGTAGCGGATGACATTGGCCAGGTTGCCCCTCCACAAGGACCTAAAGCCTTGCTCCTTGACGACTCGGCGAAAGCAATCAACGATTCCCTTGAACTGTTTATCAGCAGCTATCTGAGTTGACGCAGCTTGAACCTGTGGGGAGGAACACAAATACTAATGAGACTTGCTTTGAAATTAGGACTACATGTATATTTATTATTTTTGCAATCTCTTCAACTCGGCAGTCTAAAATTGGTTCGATTTTATACAAAATAGGGAGGTTGGTTTGCCGGTACCATGGAAAGATATCTCTTTTGAGAAAGTGTTGACTCTGAAAAGAGCCGGTGGTGAGAGTATAATGATCATTCTCTCACCATCGGCTCTTTTCGAAATTTCAGAGCCAACCTTTTCTTAAAATATAGACATCTTTCCATTTTGTACTAAACTAGTTGAGCACAGGTTTACTTTTCGAGTGACATACTTGAAGCAACAGTTTGACGCGCTCAATGGGTGCCACGACCGTTTTTGAGATAGCTGCCGCAGTCCCACCAGCCATCAGATCCTTCATAAAGGACACTGCGTCGAACCCTGACATCTTGATTGATTTGCAACAGCAAGACAATTAAGTCGAAACGGTTATCGGCAGTTCTGGTTTGATGCTTGATAGCAATGAAGCTGTTGCCTTGTGATGTTTTTGTGGGCAGAGTGCGATCAGTTGTTGGCAACACGCTCGTATACCTCATCCTCTTAGTGTGACGTAGTTTTGAGCCGGAAGTGCAGTGTAAATAAATGAAGTACGCGCGTGCGCGCGTCTGCGCTTCTTATGAAGAGGATTGTTTTCGTCATGCGCGCAACGGCAAACGTGATTGGTCAAAGGTTTAAAGGTTGGCTCTTATACGACTTGAGTCCTTCATAATTCAGCAGAGCTCTTCATAGAGCTGCTTAAGCAAAAAATTTGCTTAAGCGCAAAAAAACCTTGCTTAATAAAATCATGTTGCCAGCTAAAATTCCATGTGATTTATATTGCTTGTGACTGGTATTTAGCTGTTGTTTGCTTATCATAAAAATCACATGGGGTTTTGGCTGCTAACATTTATTAAGCAAGGTTTTTGTGCTTAAGCATTTTTATTTGCTTAAGCAGCAAGGATCCAATTTCATAGGATTGCTTAAGCAGAAAGGTAGTGCTAACTATAGCAGAATAAATGCTTGCATAAGCGCTATTTCACGGTCAACTGTGCCAACGCCTGCGTGCGGATGGAGATTTTTGTATTATTGTTGCGTCACTATCTTAAGCAATAATTGCTTCAGATGTTAGCGAGCCTTTTCCTGTGCTTAAAACGTATGGTCACTATAGAAATGGAGAGGTTTCGCTAGCAGAAAATCGTGTGCTTATCAGTCCTATGAAACTGGGCCCTGGAAATATCAGGTTTAATTTACTAAAAAAAAGAGGAACAAAAAACAAAAACAAAACAACCGCAAAAGAAGAACAGTTTGCAGTTTACTAATGGTCTGAAAAATTGGCAGATATAATTATTTATCCTTGAGCAGAGATTCAAAACTGCAGTCAATTTACTTCTGCGCTATTTGAATTGGGTAAACCTTTTGCGCCATACAAAAGGTTTACCCAATTTAAATAGCGCCCTCATATTGTGTCCTCCATATCTCAAAAAGGCTAATCAGGGAATTTCAACCAAATGATTGGGATTCGCAGACCTAAAGACGACGACGACGACAACAACAAAAACAACAAAAACAAAAACCAAACAAAGAAAACAAAGAAACAAAAAGGATTAGGCCAAGTAAAAATAAAGTACCAGTTCGTCCCGGTTTTTTTCAAAAAGAGCAGGATGAGAGCTTTTTTATTTGTTATTTTGTAATTTTTTTCCAAGATGGCCGCCAAGCATTTAATTTCAAAATGGTCGCCAAATGTTCAGTTCAAAATGACCGCCAGCTTTTAATTAGCTATTCTACTAGTAAATTGAGTAAAAATATCCATGTTAAACAGTTGTCTATGTATTTTATTGAAGTATTCCATTTTCACGCACATGACTCAGGGATCATGGGGCTGTACTACTAGATGTCATACATTATGTACACAGCTCGCATATCGCGAATGCCAGTGAATTACCGCCCTCGCTGGCTTTGCAGAAATCTAAAATATCGGGAAATGAAATCGATCATCGCAAAAATGGTGCTAAGATAAAGCGAAATACATGAAAAATCTAGCTTTTGTGGACGTAAAAAATAACAAATAACTAAAAAAGGATGTGGCTTCAAGAAAGGATGCGGGTGGGGACGATCAACTGTTTTCTCTTTTTATTTTGCCTTACACAGTACTTCTTCCATTATGACTCATAAGCAGCCAAGTACATTTACGTCACGATTCGACGTTTTACTTTGGAACAAGTTTTGTTTCGAATACCTTGGAAGTTTATGAAAATTCTTTTGATCATTTTTCAAACTGACTGCTGAAAGAAAATACTCCAACGGTGAACATGGCAAATTGAACCATCGTGTATTTGTAATAGCGCCCTCTCTCGTAATTATGTGACGTCACAAATTTGAAGCGCAAATGTCAAAGATGGCGGCACACGACCATTGAACATAAAGTACATCATTTCACGGAACAATAAATTGAGTTTTTAATTGCATAATTTCCACCTTTGAGGTCACTCGTGCGAGATGACGAAGTCATGGATAAAAACGTAAGGATACATACATTGTGTGCATTTTGTCTTTCTTTGAACTATTTGTGCCGTAAGCATTTTAAAATGGAAGTTTCTGAACCACCATGCCAGTGAGTGTCATGCCTGTTTTGGATTTCCTGAACGAGCAGGATTCGATCACGATCATCTTACAATACATCACATGTCTTATGATCTTTTATGCATCATTCATTGCATTTCAGGTAGTCATACTAATCACCGTCAACACACATCAGCACTTTCAACACACTGTCAACACACCGTCAACACACCTCCAAAACACATTCAAAATTAACAAAAGAGGCGTAGGCCTAACGTTAGGCTAATTAAAATTTCGGTGTGTGAACAATATTTTTTTTTCATGCGAAAAATGATCTCTTAGCAGCATGGCCGTTGTTCGCCATCTTGCCTTCACACACGCTGCCCTCTAAGTAAGGCATGGCTGCCGATTTCGGAGCTGCATTAAAAGGGTCAGAGGTCCATTTTCTTGAAGAAAGAAATCACATTTTTAGATGTTTAACCTCCCATTTTTAAGCCTAAATCTCTTGTTGACCTACACTTTTACGGTTTCATACCGCATTTGTCAGTTAAGAATGTTTTGGAGCTGTTGACGGTGTGTTGACGGTGTTTTTGCGTGTTGACGGTGATGACCGGGCCTACGATCGGTCATAAATTGACCATGTTGACGGCCTTGGGATTTCACCGTTTTGGGAAGGAAGGAAACAGGAGAAATTTTTTTGCGCGTTTCCTTCTCACAATTCCTTGTAACCACAGTGACATCTCAACCAGGCGGTATTTGCGATAAGGTCTATAAGTACGCTAGACTATGGTCAAAAGTAGGGCCAATAGTTTTCTGCGATCGTGGAAAACTGACGGAATTCGCGGAATCTGCTCTTTAAAACGGAAAACGGGATTTGAATTTGAAGAAAATAATTTCTGCAATTTTCTTGGTAAAAAACATACATGTAATTTCGTAAAATTTATTGGTCCAAAATGAATTGTTGATGATTGACTGAACAGACGAGCCATGTAACAAATGAGCGTTGTTAAGATCACGATTGTTGGGGGTACAAACTGTACAAAAACGTTCAAGATCAGAGCAATAAATGTTTTACGAGATCATTACCGTTAGCAAGTGAGTGACAGACCTGACGTACGCCGTACAAAATGTAGCTTATCAGCGCACAGGTGAAAATTATCACACTCATGGCTAGCCCTATGGCGTCCTAGCGCACAAGACTGCAAAACAGTCCTTTGCTAGAAACTGAGGTTAAAAAATCACACTTTACCTGCATAAATATTCTTGGCATCATCTCCCCGGTAGGATAGAAATATTTCTCCAAGAATGTCAAGAACAGGAGATATTTGCGGCGCTAAATCGTCTCCACGCGACGTTGACTTCACAAACACGAGGAGTAATACCTTGTCCGCACGTCTTAAATGTTCATCAACAACAGAGGGCGCAATTTACAGGCGGTCACCACGCAGCGCGCATCTGTTGATGAACGTTCTAGATGTGGGTATTGCTCCTCTTTTTTGTGAAGTCTGCGTCGCGTGGAGACGATTTTGCGCCGCAAATATCTGCTGTTCTTGACATTCATAGAGAAATATTTCTATCCTACCGGGGAGATGGGCTGTTGAACTGTGGACGAAGATGATGCCGAGAATATTTATGCAGGTAAAGTGTGATTTTTGAACCTCGCTTTCTAGCATAGGACTGTTTTGCAGTCTTGTGCGCTAGGATGCCATATCACAGCGTCCTTCTAGGGCTAACTCATGGCATGCTTTCGCAGACCTGTCTCTTTTGGTCCATAAGCAGGTTTATTTTTCTCCTTTTAATCAACCATTTGTTTACATCTAACTTTGGCTCTATTGAAATGCATGTTGTTGCTTATCCAGGTCCAAAAATCTACCTTGAACTATCCTTTTTTGTCACCTAAGAGGTATATATATGCAAACAGACATATGACACCAAACCACCGTCCACAACCATGCACGTTTACCCATATGTGCCGCTGGTTCCCTGTTAACAGCCAGTCTTCTTTATGGGTACGTGCTGTTGGAACCAGTGAATAGGGATAGTCTCTCATTCGTGCCGTTTGAGGGGTATGGGGAGGGTAGGGGAGAGGGGTAGGGGATCGGAGAGGGGTAGGGGAGAGGGGTAGGGGAGAGGGGTAGGGGAGAGGGGTAGGGGAGAGGGGTAGGGGAGAGGGGTAGGGGAGAGGGGTAGGGGAGAGGGGTAGGGGAGAGGGGTAGGGGAGAGGGGTAGGGGAGAGGGGTAGGGGAGAGGGGTAGGGGAGAGGGGCATTCATAACAAAATGTAAATCGCTCTCATAGGTTCATAAAATTAGAGATATGTTCTATTGAGTGACAATCATCATTATTTTTGGTGAGAATACTCAATAAAGTTCCACCAAAAACAAGGTACACAAAAATGTACATGTACATGTATGCTGATGGGTGAGCCCAAGAAAAGGTCCCCTCGGTATTGTACCAGTGGCGTAGCCAGGCTCTTCCTAGAGGGGGGGGGGGGGGAAACGGGGGAATGGCTATTTTCAAGGGGGGAAATTTGACTTTGTTAAATAGGTCCACCCTATAGTAATGCATATCTACACACTACAGATGGCGAAAATCCCAATTTTCCAGAGGGGGGGGCAAGAGTTCCCACAGGGGGGGAGGGGGGGGGGGGGGGGGGGGGGTCAGGGGTCAGTTTTCCCCCCCCTTCCCCCCCCCCCCCTTCCCCCCCCCCCCCCCCCCCCCCCCCCCCTTGGCTACGCCACTGTATTGTACAGATGATCTGTACTCGACCTACAATGTATATTGAGTATAGACAAAATGTATAAATTTCCATTTCCACCGTCTTTCAAATGTCTGAAAATCAAATCACAACACGAGCAAAACTGCACGTTCTGTGTACTGAGTGGAGACTTCCACAGGTGACAAAGGTGTTTATCCAACAAGAGGATATTTCCAGAGATAATCCTGGTGATGTTTTTGGAACTTTTTTGTTTGCCCAAGATTTACATGTAGAATATCATGTAATATTCAATGGACACTATGATTTGGATAATTCTTGGTCAGATTCAGCCATAAAGAAAATGTGTTTAGTTGAATGTCCCGAAGGAATTTCAGAATTGAGCAACGTTCCATTGACTGTCAGTGTACAGGTGTGCACCGGTGATTTCAACTTGGCTACAAATTTCACGGTTCAGAATCAAAGATGTCTGGGGGTGCTTTCAGCAATCTCACTTTTAATTTTATTCCGTTCTTAAAAGATTGTGCCATACCCAGATTTTTCCATTGATGTGTCAGCCAATTTCTTTGTAAAGCACAAGTCTGCCATGTGAGCCATTATGAGGTACATGTAGGCTGGCCTAGTATATTGTACATCACATACTGTTGATTGTTAGACACTGACCTGAATTGTTATGCCTGTATTCAATCTTTTGTTGGAACTCAATACTGGGGTGTTGTTGCTCTTGGCTCTCTGTTAAGAATTGGAAATAAATACCTGGTTTGGACTCGTGTAGGGCCTTCAAGCTTGGAAGGCATCTGAGAATTCCGTAATAAAACTTGCCTTTTATTTGTAAGGCTAAAGATTTGTTATTCAAGTGCTCTGTGAAAGTTTGGCTCTGTATACATGTACCTAAATGAAATTTTATTTAGTGGGTATGTTGGGGGGGAGGAGGGGGGGGGGGGAGGGAGGGTTGCAAGTTACTGCAACGTTTCAAAATATTTTGTTTTCTGCTTAATGTTAGATTCTCCACACATAAACAAAGTCTGTTATATAATTCCACACATAAACAAAGTCTGTTATATAATGTACACGTACATTATCTAATTAATTCATGGTCACAATGTTTATTTGCATTATTAGTTTGTTCGTGGTGTCCCATAATCCTACATGAATTTTAAGCATTCAAGTTGAGCAGCTTAAAGAGGAACTAAAACGGCAAATTTTTTTTTGACTTTTTGACTTTTCCGACAGTTTAAATACTCTTTTAACTGATGGAGATTAGTTTGCAGACGAGAGAAATTTTTTTATTAAAAAAAAAAGGGTTGTTATTCTGAACCATTTATCCTGTTTCGCGAAAGCTCATTATGTATGTTAAATGTATGTACGTGACCCCGTGACGTACACGTGTAGAGTCGGTTGATGCTACAGCCAAACACTATGCATGTACATACGTGGAGTTGATGCTGCTGAAGAGTTTTTGTCGACCTAACTCCTCCGTTTTCCCGTCTATTTTGTCTAATTTTGATATTATTTCAGTATGAGCATGGATCTGAGATAATCATTATGCCTCAATCGTGTGTAGTTGGGGGTTGCACGAGGAACAGCGACAAAAACCCTGACCCAACCTTACTGCGATTCCCAGTGCTGAATGGAGCTCAAAGGCGACAGTGGGTCCGCTTTGTAGACAATACAATATCTGATTTTGGGCTGTCGAAATGGTCGAAAATATGTGCAGAACATTTCGCCAAAGACTGTATAGATGATAGTGTTAGTATGAAAACTCAGCTGGGTTTGAAGGCACAATTCCGTTTGAAGGATGGAGCCATTCCAACTCTAAAAGCACCGAGCATTCCAATCGTGTCCCGGACTCACGCGCACCAGCGCGACGAAGTTAACTGCGGTTGCCGTCTCGAGCAGCCAGAGAGCCCCGGTCGTCTCCCTGTCCACGCTCGCTTGACTCAACATGCATTGTACACGCACGGTACCGCATGTATACCCTGCCGGATATGAGGCAGCTTTTTTCACTCCGTATATTTTGTAGGATCCTACACTTCCTACAGTCCTACACCATTGAAATGTGCACAAAGTAAAAAGCAAAGACGGATACAGTGAACCAGTTTTGTGTAGGATTGTAGGAAGTTGTAGGTCCTGCAGATGATGCATGGTGAAAAAAGCTGCCCCATATCGTGCTGCATATGACCGCATGCACTGCATGCGATTGAGTCTGGTACCTTATAACAGAAATTGTGTGTATAGTTCTGAGAAGGTGCGGGTCCTTATGAGGGCTGCATAATCAAAGTCGCCAGACTAGAGTATAGCATCAGCTCACACACAACTCACCGCGCAGGTCCCAATAAAAGCCGACTGCAAACAAAGGAAAGTATGACTCATAACTAGCTTTTCAGCAAGAACAAGCCTACAACCCCAATTCTTAATGTGTCTCACAAAGATGTCAACACTTTAAAATATGTTTATCGTAGTGTTACTCCTGAATCATGAGCAAAAAGCACAGCAAGTAATACTAGCCTTAGACAAAAAAATACGTACAGACTCTACGTAAAACATTGTCGTATAATACAGTGACGTCATATGTTTCTACACGTGTACGTCAATACTCGCGCGATACGGCACGCAGTTGACCTCGGCCTTTTCTGAATCGAGTCAAAGTGGCTCAGAAAGAAAAGGCTCTTTTTTTTTTTTTGATTTTTCAGAATCATGAAACTTGTTACATTAGTTTTGGGGAGGCATAAACTATCAGATAAGTCAAAAATGTCAAAAAAAAAATTGGCGTTTTAGTTCCTCTTTAATACATTTTGCATTGACGAATGTGTGTTAACATGTATGTTAATCGATTTGTAATACATGTTAGAAAATCTATGTACATGTACATGTACATTGTACATGCTTTGAATTTTTCTTTCTTCCTTTTTTTCTCCCAGTTTTGGAGATTTGGTGTTTTGTGTATACAAAATATACAGTGTATGAGTTTGTTTTTGCATTCAGTAGGGGACCTTTAACAATAGAGGACAATAGGATCCCCGATTGTAAAAAGGTCCCCGTTTGAAAATCGTGTACAAAACCAATGAGGGCCCTTGCCAAAAAGTTGAAGTATGAACAATAGGAGGACAATATTATGAGGTCCCCGATTGCAGGCGTTTACACACTTGTGTGTACATGTACATCCATCCACAACGTGTCGCAGACAAACGCAGACAAACCCGACTTGTACTGACTCAGTGACAGGCTGTTTTGAACACATTTTCTCAAGGCAACACTTAATTGTTCAGACATTAGTCTGAAACCTTGATCTTGTTCGCTGTTTACATTTGGCCTGGTACCTCGCCTGGCATTCCACTGCCTATTCACTCTGTGCAGTCAGGCACACTGACATTATGAACTCCACTGCTATCCCGTGGTTCTTACTTCTCCCAAGTGATACAACTGTTTCCATTGTGGGTTCTCACGGAGGTTTCAATTCTGAGGGGACTACTTGATGTAGAGCCCTGGACCAGTCTAGTCGCAACATGGAGCTGGTAGATTTACCATGAGATTCGTCACTGCATGTATCCATAGTAACTGAAATCTTCTGCTCAGTCCAACTTACTCATGTCAACTTGACATGGTGGTCAAATCATCATTGTTATTTTTTTTTTTTTCTCTGGGTGAATCTGTAAATGTAAGTTGAAGTTGTTTCCCATAATTTCTTCATGTTGTGGCAACAAGTTATGGTTTTGAGTCTAAACCATACATACATGTAGCTTCCCAATTCCCAACACCAAGGTTGGATAAACAATCCTGGTAAGAGAGGATGAGCCACTGATCTGACTGACAAGACTTCTGCCATGGAAATTATAGTCTAGATCATATTGGAACAACTTCCTGTAAAATTCTATTGCACATGTGCACACATTCTGATATTAAACTTGTCAATAATACGCACATGTACACATTTACTCTAGACTGCACTGAGATGGTCTTGGAAATACAGCATACACAGTAAAGGAAATATTTATACTGTGCTGACTGATATGCAGATACACAGTACAATGTACAATGTAAGTACTATGCTGAATGCACCTGTACGTGTATACCCAGAATTTTCCGAGGAAATTTTTCAAAATGGTATGGACTGTGATTAAAAACATCAAGCACAACAGTAGCATGTAAATTGTCTATAATTCAGCTCTGTACTATAATTGCTCCAATCACTATGTACTATGATAGATTTTCTAGTTCCCTGGGCATATGTAGCACATTGTTATGCATATGAATCACATGGTATGATCCTGAGACTTGTAGTTTCCAAACAGGTGCATGAGGTTGACTTTTGCTGTAATAATTGACCAGAAACTGTAGTGAATAATTTGTATGTGGCATGAAACGATTACAGCATGGTTTAAACTTCAGGTAAGTACACGTACATTGTAGGTGATGTTAGTTCCCCAGGTACATGTACATGTATACAGTGTATGTGGTTTTGAATGTCGACCAGGAAATGATTCCCAGAATCAGTTGGTCAAACTCTGACCACAGGAAACTAAAATCGCTTGTCTGACATCAAAATCAAATGTTGACTAAAAACAGACACAAAATGGGCTGACAAAATGTACTACATGCAGCACAATAAATGTGTCTATTATCAGCATTTGATATTGTATAGACCACAGCCATATTAAGATATTGTTCAGACAGTATGACCATTCAAACAAATATTTGTTCGACAAATACTGCAAATGTTTGGAAAATGTCCGACTCTCCGACCATAATTTCACCTCCTGAAAATGTTTGAACTCGTAAAACTGTTGTCTGATTATTGGTTATTTGGTGTATCTGGAGGCAGGATTGTACATTAAAAATAACCCTAACCCTGCCAGACGTAGCACAGTGCATCTGTGGTGACAGCTCCACTTTGCTGCACACTGCACACAAGTCAATGTGACAAAGTATGCAATCTGATGCGTCTGGCAGGGTTCTAGCCAAAATACCCTGGAGGATTAGGGTTAAGATTGATGTAATATTAGTCATTGCTTTGAATAGTTTTTCTTAAAATGACTTGATAGACATCATCATAATCAGTCATACTGTAACCATTGTTGGCAACGGCCTCTAATAGCAATAATATGACGTGTATTTTCTATTTCTTACAGATGTGAATGGGAATTCTTCCACCATGGCAACCACTGAGAGAAGTTGATGGTAACCATTGGATTACAACCTTGAATTGAAGTTGTGAATTTCAAACATTTTGAAGTGTTTGTAAATCTAACTGAGGCACCGTCAGCCCTTGTGTGAAAATGGCGGACATAACGCTCGATGAAATAGCCCTACAGATTCAGAAACAAGACACACAGTCCCGGCTCCAAGCTTCCCATGATTTTCAGATGTACTTGTCCGATGAGGACAGCTTGTTGGTATGTGATAATTTTGACCGGTTGGTGGACGGACTGGTGGCTTGGGTCAACTGTAGTAACTTCAAGGTATGTACATGTTGTAACAAAACGTAATATTTTATACTTTAATCTGATGACCGCTATTTTTAAAGGTCTGTCGGGATTGTGTCACGTCTATGCTCGCATTGCATGGATTATTATGTTCGAGGTGCGTTCGTATTTTGCCAAGTTGGGAAGACGTCATTGGCTGATTGGGCATGAAGTGTCTAAAAAAATTAATGCTGGATGCTAAATATGCCAAGACACCTCTGCAATATACACAAGCAACAAGTGGGATAACAAATTTATCTTCAAGCAAACTTGACACTCAGTATTGATCCGCATCGAACGTGTATGCTTTGGCCACTTTCAGTGGTTATCCTAACAAGAATGACCACTAAAAATTACCACTAAAAATGACCACTATAAATGACCACAGCGTACGCATTCAATGATGATACACGTAGAAATGTTAATTTGCTGTGCAGTACGTGCTATACAGTACATGTATGTGCAGTAGTAAAATGTGCACAAGATAGAAGGGTGCTCAGAACATTCGGTACGCAAGGTGCAATACAGACTGTGCTACACGGGTTTATATCTCACTATTGCTATAGATAGACCAATTAGGAAGGACAGCCGTTGAACATAAGTGTGGAGCGTGACTCTAGTCTCCATCTAACAGCATCCAACAGCTAGAGCAATTTGTCATTTGCTCATTGCTCGAAACAACAAGATGAAAGAAAGAAATCTATCAAAAAGTGACTGCAGAGATCTTATTTGATTCAAAATAGATTATTGGTACATACATGTAGATCCTTATAAGCATACTACAGCGCAGAGGGAACGTGTACATGTTTACACTGTTGTGTATATTTATGTGTACATTAACATTTATTGTGTTCAAACACACTTGACATGTGCTTGAACTACTGGTGTGCAGTATACACTCAAACCTCCAATAATTATGTCTATACACGGAAGAGTCTATACTGCAAATAGTGGCGTGTCATCATGCATTCTGGAATAACAAGTGATAAACAACAGCGGAGACTTTTTTCTGTTTTGCGTCAAACCTGACTACTGTCATGACTGTGTGAAAAAGATTGGGCAACCTTTGCTTAACTTTGCACTGTGTTAGAACTTTAGTACATGTATGTGATAGAGCCAGGAGGCAGTATAAAGCCCGGTTCATACTTCATGCGAATGCGAAGCGAATTTGACCTCATGAAACATTCGACATTTGACCAGTTGAAATGTGTTCAACTTTTGCGAATTCGCAGCGCGAATATTTGGTGTTGACGTCATAAATTCGCTTCGCTTTCGCATGAAGTATGAACCGGGCTTAAGAAAGAATTGTGGTGTTTTGTACCTGTACACGTAGCATCCCAGGCATTCCCAGCATTATAATAAAATTGTACATTCACATATAATAATAATAATAATAATAATAATAATAATAGTCTTATATAGCGCCAAATACATGTACATGTACAATGTATGTCAAAAAGATGTTCAAGGCGCTTTACATTCATTAGAAAAAGTGACTAAAAACCTCAATTCCATTAACAAAAATGGGCATTTGTGAAGACGTCTAAAACAAAAAACATACAAAAAATGTTTACAATCCTGGTCCCTTCTTTCTTTTTTTTTTCACTTCCCAAACGTTCCAGAAAAAAGCACAGGGAGGGAAAATGCTTCCCATTTGATTTAATTGCATTTAAAAAAATCAATTCCGGGAAATCTCATGACAGCAAAAACCATCTCAAAAACATGGGGTGGCCATCTTTGAAAAGTTTGACTGGCTTTATCTAAAAGTGGAAGTTCATGTAAAAAGAACAAAAACTAACCACCTCTCTTTTTTTAAAACAACATGACATTAAACATTAAACAAAAAATATTTTGCCCAATTGGTCACTTTTTTAGCTTGTACCCAATCGTCACTGACAATATACATGTATGCACCATTGCACAATGCAGATAACGGTATTTGAATATTAAAGGTACATGTATCTCATCTGTGGGAAATTATTGGCCTTGACTGCCATAGAATCTCAAGTGATATTTTGCTTCTGTCATAGACTGGGCAAACTGCTGCTGTACAATGCACAGTGCATTGTATGAATTGATGGCTTGTTATCATAAGGTGATGACTGTTTATAAATAGTAGTGACTGAGATGGGAACAAAAAATCAGGAGTCCTTTGGTGTGCAGAACCAAGTATATTGTGTACATGTACTTGTTGCTGAATTTTCTGTCTTCCAGGCCATTATATAGAAGCATTTGTTTTGCTCATTGATGTACATGTACATTCTGTACATGTACACATGTAAGGCAGAAGAAACTTGAATGGTTGCAATTATATCAAACAATCCATGAAAAAAAGCCATTACTGTAACATCTGTTGAGACTGATTTCCATGAATTACAATGTACATTTGTATGTACAAAGTAATATGGCTTGAAGCACAGATGAACAAAACTGCACATCACAAATCTGTACATACATGTACAATGTACATCTATACATCTTGTACAAATGCAGACAGTGATACACATACATGTACATGTACATATAATTGAATGCATTCCCTTTATGATTCAGCATGTATAATAAGCATTCATTTAAATTAATCGATACACAATATGCATTGTAGTGCATGCCTGTGGTCATGGCATGATGTACACATGTACATGTACATGTATGTATGTATACATGTACATTGTACATGTATACTGGTGTACACTTGAACGGCTTGAGGACCAACAGATTTTTGTTAACTCTAAAAGCCCCCCCCAAAAAAAACAAATAAAGTGCAAATAAATAAATAAATAGATTTATACATTTGTAAATGGTCAAACAAAATTAAAGAAATCATTGGTTAAATAAATAAATAAATAAATAAATAAATGGGCTATCAAGGCTGACATATTTGTATTTCTTGTTATTTCTTTATTTTTATTTATTGATATTTAAAATTGTATTTATTGATTTATTTTTAATGGGGGTTCAACCCTCAACCCCCTCTGAATCCACCCTGGTACCTGTACATTGTATATATTGCACATTTAATTTTTTTCATGTTTCATTGATAAGCTTTACCTTGATTTGTGTGTATAGTGCTTGTGTTTTTCAGATGGAAGTGTTTAACCCTTTGCGTACGGATGACGCCATATGGCGTAAAAAAAAATTGCCACCAGGCCGGATGACGCCATTATTGTTTATGTTACGCTTGACTGCACAAACACATTGTAGCGGTTCGCTTGGCTGCCAGAACCACCGTGACACCCCAGGGTGTGTGGACATTCGTATTGATATTGATGGATTCAGCAGGAATAGGGTTAAACAATTTGTCTTGTATGGTGGCTCTGTACATGTACATGATGGGTCTGTCCACACTAAATCGTCGTGTGCCCGGCAGAAGGGCGTAAGCGCGCTTTGACGCGTAATTACACTTTCCGAAAAAATCAACTTTAAAGTTTTTGTGTTGGCATTTCTAAATTAAGAATCGCAAAAGGTTCATTTTTGTCAGATGCAAATTTATTAATATTTCCAATAATGCTGTGCATTTTTAAACAAAATTATTACTTAATTTTACAGTTATTTGCATATTTATGCTAACGCCCTTTTGCCGGGAAGTCCTTCTGCCTTAAACATGCGCGTAAGCAGCATGTGAAATGCTTACGCCCTTTTGCCAGGAACAAACTTTGCTCCAAGCGCGCTTACGCCCCGTTGAAGTGGAGAGGTGAACAAACTTTCATCATGTTTTGTTACATTGGTATTACACGCTAACGCCCTTTTGCCGGGAACAAAATATGCAAAACCCCCTTACGCCCTTTTCATTCTGTTAATTATGTCAGAATGACGTAACCCCTTGAGACGAAATGTGTATCAAAATAAAGATATTTCAATACTCTATCGATTACCCCCAAAACCCAAAATTTGACCTTTTGACCCATTTTTCGTCCTTACGCCCTTCTGCCGGGCACACGACGAAATGATACAACTGCACATCACAATTACTAGCTCTAATTTAAATTGTGTTGAAACTCAGGAAATAAACTTTAATGATGGTAATAGTAGTTGTACAATTGTAGAGAGATAGTTTACAAAAAAATATAGGATTTGGTTGTTGGTTGATTAAAAAATGAGAAATTTGATGAATATGTCCAGCGTATTTTGGGGGTCCTGATGGGACATGCATATGACCATGCAAACTCATGTTTTTCAGGTAACAAATAAGAGGTGTTATCAGAGAAAAAAAAATTGTACATGTTAAATTATGGTTAGCAAAAATATCACAGATGAGAAATTTGCTCAATTTTCAAGCCCTTTCTTTCTTGAAGGTGTTTTTAAAACAAATTTAGGAACAGCTAATTCAGCAATCACGTACATCACTGTGTCTGTCCATGTAAATGTAGTGACAAACGATATACTGGCTGGTATGGTATTGGCATTTTATCAACAATAAATTTCAACAAAAATATAAAAATCTTACTGAGAAAACATCTGACCTTTATTCTATATACCATATTTTTAGGCTTTTTATTCTTTGGGAAACAAAACACAGATCCATTTAAAGGAATTGCAAATGTCTGTCCATTTTTTTAAATGTTTGTCACATGAAATAATCTCCTGCCAACTGTAAAAATCTTTAAGGACTAGTCTTATGAGTGCACACATATATTTATAACAAAGGTGTGTGCAATACAACTGCCAATATTTATTTAGAAAAGTTTGTGCATTTTGTTGAATGAAGAATGAGAAGTTTGTCTGTCCTCAAGTGACATACGTTATCTTGCATTGTACAATGCATGTTTCTGTCCATGTAACAAACGTGATAATCAATGTCTGTCCCTGTAACAAACGTTATTCAATGAAATAAAATTACATGATTGCAATCTAAATTGAAGTAGTCTTCCTGCAAATAAAAATATCAAATATTACCTTTGAAAGAATATTTAACAATTTAGGCTAATTATAAATCATGGTTTTTACTTTTATTTCTTAATTTAAGAAACTAAATGTCTGTCCATGTGACAAACGTGATTATTAAAGTCTGTCCATGTAACAAACGTTATGTCAGAAAAGATGTCAGTATTTCTTCATGTTAAGTTTTTTATATGGTTGAACAGTCTAGAAAAAATTGAATTGGGGTTTGCAGGGCCCTACTATTCTTAGTTGTTAAAAAGGACTTCATCAATCAAAAATATATTTTTTTTATACTGTCTTGTCTGTCCCAGTGACGTACGTTATTTTCATGGTTTCCTCCTCCCTATAAATTCCTAAGAAAGAGTATAGCTGCTTTAAAAGTTACCTAAATATTAACATTGAGGGTACTTAATTATACTAAAACAAACATTTACTGAATTTGTTTGTCTTGCTTTGAGTTATGGTTAGGCAAAGAAAAGTGTCTGTCCATGTGACAAACGTTACATCTTAAAGATTAACCTCCAATAACTTCTTAAATATTGCTCAAGTTATTTTGATCTTTGTGGACTAACAAGCATATAGAAGGAAGATATGTGCAAGCAAAAAATAAGGGCAACATTTTACAGTTGGAAATTAATTCTAAATGTCACACAAATGTATCATTTAGTGTGGACAGACCCACATGTATGTATGTTTACACACTGTGTCTGTACCATACAGTGTTCATAATACATGTACACTGTAAAAACAGGAAGTTAAATAGAAGCTTTTGTCATCCACATTGTTTGTAGTCATGGGAGTGGTTTGAAAACAAAACACAGCCTAATAAAAGCAATGTTTATGAATGGATAATTCCATCCAATTCGGAAAAGGAAATACAATGTATACGGTGCCATGCTTCACATGTTGGTATTGACTGAGTGTCCTTCAAAATTGTGTTGTCTTGTTGTTAATTAAAAACTGTGAAACTGTATGGCTGTCCATACCCAAAGTATGAACTTGTACATCATGTCATGCTTCTTGGGCATGGCAATTTATCTATTATTTTGTATGCAAGTTTGCCCCCGAATAAGGCTAAAAGCCACTCGAGGTAACGGTGTACATGTACATCTAGGAATTACAGTATATGTAATATTGCTCCTGAAGCAGGAAAGATCGTAAGATGAAGGGAAACATGCACAAGTCAAAGAAGTCCATAGAGATACAGAACGAGGGCAAAAGTTATTGCCAAAGCTTTCTGTTCTACTACATGTACATGTACACGTACATCTACATGTACATCTACATGTACATGTACAAAAATGTAGGTACAGCAAGAATATATTGGTGGGAACAGGCAGAAAGCCGAGTTTCACACACTAACTGGAAGGACCAAGCTGGACAAGCCGGTGGAACATTTACCATGAAAATATCTGTAAGGGGCCATTCAAAATTTTCAATGTTTTAAAATTTCGATTTCTTTTCGAAAAATGTGGGTGGGTGGGTCAAGAAAATTTATTGAAAATCGAAATTTACTTTTTAATAAAAAACAAAGGAAAATTAAAAGAAATGCTGTTTTGACTTGCCAATTCCACTCCCGCATTTCGATTCGTTTGTTTTTTCAACCCTATACCCGTACGACCTTTAGACGTTGTATCATCCGTGAACAGAGTGGATTTTCTATACTTCATAGACTGTTCTTATGGCTTTTCGGCATTTGGCACAGTACTGCCGTACCGAGCTGAAAATTATTGTTCAGATATAAAAACATGAAGGAAGTAACATCATCTTACAACAACTGCCATCGTCTTTGCTATAAATGTACAATTAAAGCGTAGCAAGAATTCCTCTTGCCAAAAACACTTGGCAAATGCTTTATGTAATGTCCTTCAAACGTTCAAAACAATGAAGTAACGTTTGTATATATATAATCACAATACATCTTTGAAATGCAAATAAGGGTGTCTAAAAATTATATAGACCTATTTAAATTCTCCCCAAGTCATGCATCAAAATATACCCAATCGAGTACGCACTGTAGACTGGTTCTCGTCTCTACTGCTATCAATTAAATACCGCAGCAGAGACGGGAACCGTGCTATTCACGTTGCTGGCGCGTTGCGTGCGAAGCCCTTGGAAAACGATACATGTACATGCATGATTTTTACACGAATGTCAACTTCAAAAGAGGTATTGTGTGGCTTCAACTTCAAGAATTTCGGAAGTTGTTGAAAAGATTTACTTGTGACTTGAATTAAAAAAAAAATGACCTGGTACAAATGTTTGCTGCAACACTGGCCGCCACGTGGTATAGTGGACCATTCCTTCCTCCATGGGTGGACGATCTGAGTGGCGATATTGTGATGTTAAGTTTTTGAAAATTGTTTAGGCCTATGCGTTTGTACATTAGGATTTTAAGATCGCTAACCTTTCACAACATTTTTATCATGCCGTAATTTGTAGACGATTTCATTGCCATATCGGCGATACAGCGGGAAAAAATATAGACTACGAAAAAAATCGGTATCGCCAGCAGTAGGTCAGAAGCTGATTATGAAACACTAGAAGTCATGGGGGCACGTGTTAAAGTAGGGGAGACCTACAGCTGCATCACGCTGTCATGAAACTGGGCATTTTATTATTTGTTTAATTGAATGGCAAATCAATATTTTAAGATCGAAAATTGGGGTGGGTGGGTGTGTCAAACAAATTTCGAAAAAAAACATTGAACATTTTGAATGGCCCCTTAAACAGACTACATTTAGCTAAAGGCCTTTTCACACTACGGAAAATCTCTATGTTGTACACGGGTCCGACACGTGTTAACTAGACTGACCTTTTCACACTACAACATGTCGAAACTAACCCTGCTCGGGAGGTGGGTTGAGAACTCTCGACCTGTGTAGAGAAGTTCGACCCGTGTTGAAAGTTGTAGTACATGTACATTTTGTATGAACACCTCTGGGTTGAGTTCGACCCGTGTAACCGCGGATCAGAGTGCGCGTGCGTGCACAGCATCACAAACTGGACATGTAGTTGTTATTAGCAACTTTGACCTGCGGCATTGTGCCATCAAATCACATTTCACCCTTCGGAAGTACCTTCGACGACGTACATGTAGCATAATTTCCTGACTTTGTATGTGCTCTGTACGGTCCCTTTTCTTTCATAAGATACTTTAATACATAAACATAGACCTTATCGCAAGTACCGTACCCCCTGGCCCTGGTTGAGACGTGAGAATGGTCAAAGGGGATTGTGGGAAGGAAAATGTAGCAATGTTTGTGCCCTTTTCCTTCCCACATTTCGGCTCGGGTCATTATCAAGCGCCCAGGCCCCAAGGCGGTTTTAAACGTACATGTACGTTTAAAACCGGCCCAGCACATATTTATTCCCTTAGTGTTAAACGATCGCACAATACACGGGTCGAAACATTACACGTGTAGCGCAAATGCAGTAGTGTTGCGTTGAGTAGTGTGAAAAGGCAGCGTAATTGACCCGTGTTGAAATTTTAAGAAGTCTACAGGGGTCGAACGTACATTGTGTGAAAATGCCTTAAGAGCAGCAGCAGATCTCCAGTGAGAGAGTGATTGTAAGGATGAGCTCAACTCTTCTCCAACCAAATTAACAATGCGCTTACCAGCCCCAATGTGGGAACAGTACCTCCATAAAACTTTCTGAATTACTAATTTGTTAACATTAGATAAATTCCACCAAAAATACATGTATGGCCCCTGATAAGCAACAAATGTAATAAATGTACAGTGTTAATGTACATTGTACAGGGCAATCTTCACATATACACATGTACATTGTAGCATACAACATGTACATTGTACAATGTATGTTCATGTAATAAATCAAGCAAATCGAGTCCAGAGTACACATGTATCAAGTGGGTTTTCCTTCCATAATTCGTTTGTAGGGGGAATCCATTGAATTGAAATTTTCATTCTGAGCATGGACATGCATAAACATGTAGCAGTTTTAACCCCTTGCGTACGGATGACGGAATTTGGCGCAAAAATACACACAACAGTGCCACCAGGCCGGATGACGCAATTGGCCGCTGTTTGTGCAGTTTCAATCCATTGTTGGATTATTGTGTATAGGTTACGCTTGACTGCACAAACACATTGTAGCTGTTCGCTTGGCTGCCAGAGCTGCCGTGGCACCCCGGACGTCTCCCGTAAAATACCGTACTCAAGGGGTTAAGGGTTTGCAGTTTTTCATTGTGTCAAGTATTCAGGTTTTTTCCTTCAATACTGATGACATAGCCGATATTTTGGTGTATACCGAAATAACAGTGAAGTCGGTTTCCATTTTCAATACCACAGTGTTGCACTACTGTGTCCGTGAAATTTAAGAAATTGAAAATGTTTATGGTAAGGTAAATTCAATGACCTTCGCAACTTGCCAATAAAATATTAATCACGCCATTGGTCAGGCTGTTCAGTTTGGCCATTTACATATAACCACACGTTTAGCGCCCTCCCCCACCATGCTTGATGTACACTGTACATTATGTCGTCCTTAATTTTGCAGAAGAGGCCCCACTCATTTGCTTCATTGTGTACATGTACACACCTTCTCCTACATGTACGCTGTGTATTCCTAATTACAGACGCTTCATGTAGCCATTTTTTTCAGTCAAGTCTTCAACTTGACATTCGCTGTGAGCCTCTTCCTCGTCTGCCCCCCTCATAAATGTGCAAGCTCGTCATTTCAGCAGTCAACAGTCCCTGCACTACAGAACAAGTGGTCTGTACGGACGATCAAGCCATGTACAATGTAGGTCACATACACTGTACGTACATGTACGTGTAGCAGCTCAGAGCGAAAATCGTTGAGGCAATCAGCCAGATTGTACACCCCAAAGCAACAGAATTGGGCATTGTACAGATATGGGGTTTGGTTGTAAAAACAAAGTGTAAATGTGATGGGTTTATTGATCAGGAAAATGCATATTGATGACAGCGAACAGCCCCAAATTGCTTCTGCCAAATCCAGCTAATTTAGCTGGTAGCAAATGTCTATAGATGTACATGTACATTTGGGACGTATTAAATGGAACCTGGATATCTGGGCCTGCAGTATTGGTACAGCGTAGTCTTTGGGGCATGTTTTATCATGGTTTTATGAAGACAGTCCTGGGAAAAATTTGTCAGTCATGAAAGGGTGTGTTACTATCAGCGCAATCAGTGATAATGATCTTTATACCGATAAGGGCTTGATATACAGGTACATGTACTTGTTGCAGGTTGAATTATTGTTTAAAATAATCTCAATGTGACCGGGGTCATCATTCTCATTTCTAAGGTACATTTGTACATGAGTAGCACTGAATGGGGGGGGGGGGGGGAGGGGAGGGGAGGGAGGAGGAGATGGGAAGGTGGTGGGGGACTTTGTATCCCAGGGTGTTTGTGAACTTTCCTTTACTGATTTTTTTATTGAAATCACCCAATGCAAGGCTAAAAGCCACTCAATGGTACAAAAAGGGTTATGATCAGAGGTGGTAGGGTTGGTGACATTTTGAAGTGTCAACTACATGTGACCCTTGCAGTTTCCCTTGGGCCCAGATCTAAATAGAGGATAATTGAACAGATGGCAGAGATCCCAATTTTCAGATCTGTATTACTCAGGCAGGGTAACTGATGGAGGTTTCTTGAAGTCGTATGCATGTTATACACAATATTTTACAAGAACATACCAATGCAACAGTACTGTACAAATCAATGCATTCGACAGATTGTTCACATTAATTGCACTGAATGCCAAATTGATAAGTGTACACATCTTGCCGTACAGTGTATTTTTGTGCACTTTGAAAATATTTTGAAGTTGGCGTCCTGTATTTTGTTTTAAATTAATTTTTATTTGAGTTGATGCAAATTTAATCTAAATTGTGTTGATACATGTCTTTATTGGTTTCTACAAAATGTATACACCTACATTTTACGTTGGATAATCAGAAATGTATGATATTTTGTATGGACACTGACATTCAACTTACATGTACAGTAGCTGTGTGTTTATGTACATTTTTGTACCAGCACATTGGCCAATGTGTAATACATGTAATTTCAGGGAATGCACTTTGGGCCTTGTGGTTTTGATATTTTTTTCTGCACAGAAATTCTCTCATCTACAAATTAATAATTTACACAAATGTTTATGGTTTTCTGTCAAACTGTCTTAATTTGCTAAACAATTGTACATGAACGTACTCCATGTACATGTGTACGTTCAGAACTGTAAGATTATCCTCTAGAATTACATCTTTTATCTATATTAAGAAATGACTCAAGGTGGCTTTGGGTGGGGCTTACAAACATTCTACACACACTAGTTGTCTGGTACATGATATGTGGTATACACTTGAAATTTTGTTAGTAAACCTACAGTACATGTACATGTACAGGTTCTGTACATTCGAGGACAAGAGGAGAAAGAAATTACAAAGGAACCTTTAACTCGCAAGTCGGTCTTTTGTTGAAATCAGTCCTCGGACGTAAAAATACATACATGCTTAGTCGATGGATTATATTAAAGGAACAATAGGAAACACAAAGCATTGTCCTCGGAAGTATTGGGAAAGTACGACTGTGTACAATGTGTGTATCTTTTACTTGAATGGCTGAGACCTCCGTTTAAAATTTGTGAACTTTTTCCAGTTTTTCAAAGATTGATGGGTTCATCCCAAAAATGTACATGTGTACATGTACATAATGAGGAAAGATGGGTTGTGTAGAAAACAAGCACATTTTATTGATTATTCTGAACTTTGTACAGTGTACACGTGCAAACCTACACAGTCTAGCACCGTAATTGTGGAGACATACATTGTACATTGTACATGTACACTGGTCGTGTGATAGATGTCCTTGGGGGACCAGAATCGTTATGGGGACAGAGAAATGTCCCTCACGACTTGGTCCCAATTTGCCTAACAAATAAAAATGCCCCCACTACGAGGTCAATGCCTACCCATGTATGGGTGTACATGTATGGGTGTACAGGTTCTGTATATACATGTACTTCCGAGGACAAGAGGAGAAAGGAAATTACAAAGAAACCTTTCAGTCCTCGCAAGTCAATTCTTTTGTTGAAATCAGTCCTCGCAAGTAGAAGTACGTGCTTAGTCTATGGGGTTGGGTTATATTAAAGGAACAATAGGAAACACAAAGCATTGTCCTCGGAAGTACATGTATTGGGAAAGTACGACTACCTAAGCAGGTTAAGCTACATGTACATGTACATGTACATGTACATGTATACGATAGAGGAATTTGGACAATGGGGGATTAGGGATAACAATGACCCTGAGGACCTGGGCTGAGTCCTCGTGAGATTTTTGTGTACAAACCTTATGGGACATGTTCGGAAAAAGTTTACAAACAAAGGGAACAAAAGAAGGGTTCCACTCATGGTCCTCATGATACATATATAGTAAAACACAACTACATGTACATGTAGGTGTACATGTATATTACACATGCACGTGCTGGCATGCACATGTACACGTAGGTCATTCCAGAAATTTGGGGTCCAAAAGTGTGAAATTGTTTGGTGTCCCTGTTACATCTGACCTGTGTAATTTCCCCATCAAGTACATGTATCATTCAAATTGACTTTACACTATTTTTTACTTGTTTGTAATCCTCCTACTGTTATAACTATTATTGTACATGTACATGGACCCCAACCCCCTTCCTCTCTCATACATGTAGCTTGTGTGTTACAACCTATCACTCGATACATATACACATGTAGGTTTTGAAAGATAGGTTCATGCATGTAATTGGCTCCATTTTGGCAACAAGTTAGGGAGGGTTAAAGAATGTGTCCTGAATTGTAAAATCTTAGATGTCACGACTGTATGTAACAGGGACACCAAAAATGTCACACTTTTTTTTTACCCCAATTTACAATGTATGGAATGATCACGTACATGTGTATTGTACATGTTACATGTACATAATACGTGTACATGTACATGTACATGTATCTAATCTGTGAACATACCTTTTTATAAACTACGTGTACATGTACGTATGACGTATAATGTACATTTGTACAATACATGTACATTTGTACTTATATGTATGCAGTATAATGTACATACGTGTACATACATTGTATGTTAAATTTTGTACATGTTTGAAGTGTTAGTGCTCTCAAATGCCTAGATGCATACTTGAAATACTGATTTGTATACCATCAAACTACATGTATAAGATTCCAATCATGGGAGGTGATTGAATGATTGATTAATTGATTGATTTGAATTGATTATTGATCGGTCTTATTTTTTTATGATTGGTTGCAGGTTTCCCTCTGTGGCCTTGAGTGTTTAATATGTCTGGTTGACAGGATGGAAGAGAAATTTAAAATGCACGTTGGAACAGGTAAACCTAAAAGACAATATCTTCATAATGCTGGTGGTGGAACCCCCTCCCCTGGCCCCGCCCACCTTTGGGAAAAATCCTCACTTGGCACCCTTTGGTCACAAGGGCGGATCCAGAACACAATTTTTTTTACAATTTTTTTGGGAGGGGCCAACAAAAATATTGGGCTGAGTTTTGTAGGTGGGTGTACGCAGTGGCTGCCTTTTTGCGACGTCAGTTAACAAATTTTTTTTTTAAATAGGTTTTTTTTTTGGGGGGGGTGCATGGCCCCCTTTGCCCCTCCCCCCTGGATCCGCCCTTGTTTGGTCATGCCACTGGTTAGTGTTCATCTGAGGGAAGGATTATTATTTGTGTGGTCATTGTGGTACTCTTGTTTTAACACTGAATTGAAATTTGATTGTGGAATTTGATCCTGCACTTTGTATGATACATGTATGTACGTTGACCCAAATCTGATCTTCAAAGTTCCTATCATCTTATTTTTATTTACTCAAACTCGATATGTTCCGATATTCAACAAAAGCATTGGTATTTAATCACTGCGGATGATCCCGTTCTAAAAATGATAAATGATAGCAAACAAAGCAAAGCAAAGATAAAGGGATAAGCCTACATATTAGATCATACCAACATGTCATCCACGTTGATGATTAGATTGGTCTAGTGCATACTGTGAGTCATAAGGTGATTCCCTGTTGAGTTATTGTAGAAGGACCACACATGTCCTTGTGCTATTTCATGTTGGCTACTGATGTACATGTATGTATGTATGTACATGTACATTTGTACATATGGCAGTCATGCATGTTTGTCCAGTAAAAAAACAATGTGTACAAATTTGAGAAGGAAGATCTGTGATGATGCAAGGTTCAGTACATACATGTACATGTATACAAAAAAAAATGTACATCTGGAAACAATAATTGTACCACCAACATTTTGAAGCGTAACACATCAATCCATTGTACATACATACATGTATAACCGTATACATGTACATAGCTGCAAACTTGAAAATTGTCAAAATTAATAGTGATTGCTTAAATCTCATTTGGATGGTTCAGTTAGCTACATATACATGTACATGTCGTTTTATGATTTTGTTTTTTCAAACTGGCAGTATCCAAACATCTAAATTTCTCAAAATTGTACCATTTGCAAAGTACATGTACCATACATATGTACATGTACAAAGTACAGTGTAATTTTTCCAGTTCACTATTTTCTCCCAATACTGAGACATGTCTGTAATGAATTACACGTACCAGTCAGTCAGAGACACCTACACGTACATGTATGTACAGTGACATCAAGTGATAAAAATGAACATTGGGGCCCAGTATTTTTTCCCCCAAAGTTCATACATGTACAATGCACATATACAATGTACCTGCATATTTTTGGCCATTGTTTTAGATGAGTACTTATTTCCCCAATTTAGATATTTAATATTTTGTTTTTATAATATTATTTATTAAACCTTTATTTATTTATTTATTTATTTATTTATTTATTTAGTGACTCAAGTTTGTTTTGTCTGGGTCTGATTGGATTTTTAAAGACAGTTTGGTTCTGTTCTGTTCTGTTCTGTTCAACATGCGTACATGTTGCATTTATTTCCATCTCATGAAACGGTATTATTTTATAGAAAACTTGAAAACATTATTTATCAGAAGCATGATCACAAGAAGTTGAAGCTGGTAAGGGTATGCTGGCTACAATAATGCAAAACAAATACATAATTAGTGCTAAAATGAGCAGAGATGGACAAACAAATACAATTTATTTACATGTATGACCTGAGAAGAGCACAAGATTATATAAAATAGATACTGCATGGCTAAAGACATTGAAAAAGAGGTTGGACTAACACCCCCACCCCACCCCCCAAAAAAAAATTAAATAAAACATAAAAAACATAATACTTACAAAAAACAAAAACCAAAAACCAAACAAAATCCACCAAAGTCCAACACGCTGTTTTTGCTTGATATAAATGGACTTCGTACAATGTAGTTGGATTCAGGACTGAAGAATTCAGCAACTATTACATGTACTTCACATGGAGCTTGATGTCCCCTTGATTCTTGAAGATGGATTTGGGTAGATTCAGAAATGTTCCAAATAAAAATCCCAATAAGTTAAATAAACTAATGGTGCATGATAGATATCTGATCATCGGACGGAAATGTACATATATATCTGTTTCTCTTGTCACTGCAGTACTACTGGCAGTCGTGGACCGTCTAGGCGATGGCAAAGACCAAGTAAGTGTAGCTCCATTGACATTAACGCAGATCACCACAGCAATTACGGTGCCAGCAGCCTTACATTGTACATACTGCAACTTGATATTAATAGACGTACGGCCTGTGTATTTATAGTGTGTTTAAGACGAGTCTGTCTACAACACATCGCACCCATGCATCGTTCAAATCATGAAAAATTCAAAGCTTGTGGGAGTCATGGGATTGGTTTATCAATGTCATTCCCAGACCATACAAGCATACATGTTGGTATAAGATCACGTCATTTCCTCCTGTGATGGGTCTAGAAATTTCATATAACTTTAGGCATACTTATCACAAAACAATGTAGGAGTTTGTGGTAAAATCCCATAACATTGTTCTTGCGTACATGTACAATGTACCTGATTAGAGGATATAACAAATTGTAAGCTGGCTTACATGTTATTGTGATCATTGTATTGAAACTGGAAATTCAGGCTTTGAATTTCGGGGGGGGGGGGGTTGAGGAGGGGAGGAGGGGAGAGAAGGGAGAGAAGGGGGGAGGAGGGGAGATGGGGGATGGGGGATGGGGGGAGGAGGGGGAGGGAGGAGGTGGGAGGGGGGGAGGAGGTGGGGGGAGGAGGGGGAGGATTTGGGGGGGGGGGGAATCTACAAGACCACATGGTGGAACTGTAGCTCAAGAAATCTACATGTTAGACCCGGAAGAAATTCGAAGGATGACTTTATGTACATGTTCAAGGAAAAATACAGAAATGAAAAATAAATAAATTGACACGAAGAATAATGCTCTGGCCAACTGAAATTTTTTGGATAAACAACCGCTATCAAAACAATGTCATAGATGTGTGGGCCAGGATTATTTGTATTCAATACACTGTATGCATATTACATGCTACATTGTATACATGATTGGACAATGGACATGTAAAGCGCTCAACATCGTTTACCTTCGTTGAAATTTAAAACAAATCTAGATCCATCATCAGCTTGTAAACACAAATTACTTTTGCTGTCTGTGTATATTTTTAATATCTCAGAAGTTGATGTTATTTTGGCAGAATCTGTCATTGTAAAACATCTCTCTTCACTGAGAAATTATTAATAATAATAATAACTGAATTATTAGGCTTTGATCGTCCATATCAATGTTTATTTTATTGAAGGCCTCCTTTGTACATGTACAGATACCATAATGTGTATCCTGTAAAATTAAAGTACCATTATGTTGAATTTTTCTGACCTAGTTTTGAACACATCATGAATATTCATTACCATAGCTACATTGTATATATATTTCAGTTACATGTACTACATTAATGATTTTCTTTGACCCAGGTGCGTGAGCAAGCCCAGGCACTCATCCAGAAACTCATGAGTTCTGCATCAGCACCTCAGGTAAATTAATGATATGCGTGACTTCTTCCAACAATCATCGTGTAATTTGCATATGTAGCCCCTCCCACATTTTTCTGCGTGACCTGTTTGTGTACATGTATGTAATTCATCAATTTCACATGTACATGTGTACGACAAACCTTTTTACACATGTGTACCAGGGCTCAAAATATTTTCTGGACCATCCAGTGATTTGTGCGTCGGTCTCGTGAACTCTTGACCAAGCTTTTTCGGCGGTCTGGTTAATTTTGTATACATTGGGCAATTTTGTAATAGCTTGGATTATGAATCCGCCGCCGACAAAAATTGGATTTTGAAAAAGGAAAATCAGTTTCAAAGTTGGTGCAAGGTCCCTGGCTATATCGCATTATGGGTTTATGATTTCTGACCCCCCCTCCCCCCCCCCCCCCCTCCCCCCTTCCGTGCTAAACAGATACCGACAGTTTGGGAGACCGCCAACATAGGACAAGATAGCTCAGTTGGTAGAGCAACGGTATGGTATACTGGAGGTCGCAGGTTCCAATCCCGTTCCTGCCTGTTTTCTTTGTTCAATTTGAAAATCTTTTTTATTAACTTGAGTAAATCCCCACCCCCTACCGCTGCATTTGAAAATTATGTCACTTGAGAGCTTTTGGAGATTACATTGAAAACGCATATTCTGTAAAATACTTTACATGTGAATCTTTGAGGTTAACAGGGAAATAGAGGTCTTCCAGCTTTTAATCTACATGCATATCAGTGGAGTTTACACGGAAAGATTTTACTTTAATACCCCCCACCAAAATCGGTAAGGAACAGCAAATCTTGGAAAATAACTATCCATTTGTGTTCGGAATTGCATAAACACTTGGCACAACCTTTAATTTTGAGAATTTAGTTGGGAATGTTTAGTGCAATATAGGGGAAGAAAGTTTGTGTTTTCTGTGATAGATGTTCTTAGCACCATGCATGTTTAGTCACTCAAAGTGTTCACATACATGTTGATTTCTGCCTCATTTTTTCCAGATTTTGCTGACATAAATCTTGAAATAACAGTTTGTGCCACATGTTTAGACAGTTGTTATCAGGGAGTGTTGGTTATTTTCCAATATTTTGCTGTTCTTGACCGATTTTGGTTGGGGGTATTAACCTTAACTCCCTAGGGTGTGTGGAAAATCATATTGAAATTGGAGGATTCAGGACTGTTAGGGTTAAAGTAAAATCTTTCCGTTTATACTTATGCATGCACTGCATTGTGAATTTGACACAGAAACCCACAATGGAAGCAGCTTTAAACATCACTGTACATGTACCTGTTGAGTTCATCAGGTTTTTTCTCTTTCCAACCCTGCCAACAAAACTGATGAGTTCCACATATGTGTAAATAACATGCTTTTATTTCGTTTATTTAAATTTTCAAGGCCCCCCCCCCAAAAAAAAATACAATTTAATCCATTCTGTGCAGGTCACACACTCATCAAGGCCAATTCACTTCATCCATGGTAACTGAAAAAAATCCTGCTTCTCATTGGGTTAATGATAATACCAACTCAAGTGCATTTCTAGGCCAATAGACTGAAAGCTGGGTCACACTTCTGTATGTGATAAATGACGCCAGCTATATACATGTAGCATGACACATCCAACCAGAAAGGCTGGTTCCATTTGCATTTTTTGGCCACATTCTGAAGGCATGAATACTGCGCTATAGCGCAGGTGTTTCCTAACGGTTACTGCATAATGTGCACATTTATGATCTGAATCAAGAGTTGTTCTCTTAGAGCTGCCCGTGCATGTACATGTGCATCAGGATTCTCCATAGAGGTTTAACAGGGCAGTCTTATTTTCATAGTACACCATGCATTTATCTCACCATGCCATCTCCCAAATCAATTGCCCTGTGATTTTTTGACAAAACCTCTTGAATACAGACCACCTGTCTGGTTGTCATCTATGTATGCATTCCTGTGTGTACTCAGTCTGGTGCATGCCTATTGTTTGTGTTATGCTTGACTGCACAAACCTGTCTTAAGCCCGCTGCACACGAGAGCTATCTGCTGAGCAAAAAATCATTCGAGGCCGTTTGCTCAGCACGTAGCTTACCGTGTGCGGGAAATTTTTTGGTGTGTTTTCTGCCTCGCGAGGCCGTGAGGCAAATATCTGTCATGTTTGATTTTGTTCGCCTCACGAGGCGAAAAACTCACCGTGTGCGGGCAACCTGAGCTACGTGCTGAGCAAAAAAATGAACTAGCCAATGAAAGCGCATACTCTATTCACGTGAGGCGTAATCATACATGCAGCCTTTATATTACGTGTTTGAGTCAATGGGATGGAACTTTTGGTTCAGGCAGGGCCTTGACCAACGGACTTATAATTTTTGGTTGAACTCTGTGTTCTTTTTCTAAAGAAAAGGATGAAGTGCTTTTTAATTGAGAAAATAGCAAGGAAGAACTGGTATGTGCAGGCAAAATTCAGGGAATGATCAGTTGATTTTTTTTTTTAATCATTTCAAAAATAGCCGCAGTCAACAAAGAAAACTGGCAGGAGCTGGATGTGAACCCACTGTACTACACTGAGCTACATTGCCTTATGTTGGTGTACTCTCAAAGTGTGGGGATCCAATACGCTGACAGTTTGTGAGACTGCCAACATAGGGCAATATACATGTAGCTCAGTTGGTAGGGCACTGGCGCGGTATTCCGGAGGTCGCAGGTTTAAATCCTGCTCCTGCCAGTTGTCTTTGTTCACTTCGAAAATTCATTCAAACTACCTAGTCAGTTTCCCTTATGGTTTCTTTGACGATACTATAAATTTATAATTTTGTTAGAGTACTTGTACATGTACATGTACGTAAGATTTTACTTGGCACTGCTTGTAAGAATGTTATACTTTAATGATCACAAATGCAGTTTGATAAGTTCTTTTAGATCTTCATTTAATAATTTGTTGGATTTCCATAACCTGTTTTTACAGTATGTCTTTGAGAGGCTGATGAAGGGATTCTCACACAAAGGCTGGAGAGTCCGAGAAGAAGTACTCCTCTGTCTCAACCAGACAATCAATGTGTAAGTGCTCTGTCATACTGTGGAGTGGTTTGTCCTTGCAGTGAATAGACAATACTTGAAAGCTGAATTGGATGATATAACTGGTGTAGGACCTGTCTGTGTTCACAAGCATTAGTCGGTCTTAAATGTAGTACACGATTGGTAATTCTCAAATTTTTTAAAACTGAATTATTACAAAATATCTTAATAGTATTCTCAATCATCCTGTGAAATGATGGCACCAGGTGTGCTGTCGTTGTCAAGAAAAGTTGAAATTTATATCGTTTTTCAACGATTTCCAGCTGGAAATCGTTGGAAAACTGCCCTGTAGCCTTTAGTAAAGGCACGCGTGGCCACCCGGACGAGTGGCGCGTCCCGGACATGCTGGCATTCAGGGCGCGTCACACATCCAGGTAGCCACGCGCGCCTTGACTAAAGTCTATCATCCGCCCGACAGTTGAAAACGAGTGCCGTTTTTCTCTCGCTTTTTTTTTCGCCATCCAACAACGCAAAACTTTGAACAGGTCAGTGGAACGATATTTCCTATAAAATACTAAACCCCCAAATCTGCCCATTTCTGAAAATTGCAACAATGACCAATCCTGTACACTACCTTAAGGCTAATTTACACATACATGACTTTGTCGTGCGATATTGTCGCACATTTTTCTACATACGCACAAATTAATGAGCGTCTCGTCGCAGGACTGTTGCGTAAATGAAAATGCACTCAATTGATTTGCGTGAATTTAGAAAATTGTCGCACGACTATGTCGCATATGTGTAAATTGGCCTTCAGCTTCTGATGAATTTCACGTGACATGCTTAATCTTGGACAAACGAAAACAAATGCCAAAAACGTGCCAGTGACCATATGTGGGCCTTGCTCGCTCAAATACAATATGCAAAGGAATGACAAATTTGTGCAAATGTGATTCAACTAGGCACATAATGGTGTGGTCCTTACATGTACAATGTACACGTAAAACAATAAGAAAAGTTGTATAGGACAAATCCAAGACAACTCCATTCGGAGACACTCACATAATGGCAATAGGTCAGTTGTTTTTCTTGTGTGCTTTTTGTGTATGAGTTTTGCAGTGAAATTGCCAATCTTTTTTCCTATAGACAATGAGAGTTCTTTATTTTACTACTCGTGTAATGACTTCAACCACATTAAAGACCATAAAATATTAAAAACAAGTGAGCCCTCTCTTGGTCATATCTCGCCAGTCTACCGCCAAGCTGATTTGCTGCCCTCTGTTGTCAAGATATTACCATCCCTTCCTGGAATGAATCATCGTGGGCATTCATGGGTGTAAACATCTCTATAATGTATGCCCAGCAGCCGTGATTAACTGCAGCTGAATGTGGAAATATTTGTGCTGGTAGTAATTTGTTATCCGTGCCCCTACAGGCCAGATGGTCTGGCAGTGGCCGGCATTTTTGGTTGGCTAAATTGGCGAATGGTAGATGACTCAGAATTTTTCTAGCATTAATATTAGACCTGGAGGCAACATGCGTCCCGTATACATCACAAAAGTAAACACTCTCTCTATCAATTAGCCTATTTTATTATTTTGTCACCAGCACCATTGAAAATCTCAAGACTGTCAGGAAATTGAGAAGCGTTTTCATGCAGCATTTGGCACAGGTCACTTGGAAACATTCGGCCGTTTTACCATCACGTACATGTACATGTATGATTTATGTATTCCTGCACTGTATGGGAAACAGAGTAAAGAACTTCAAAATAAATCATAAATATAAGCAACTTAAGATTGTATTGATTAGGATAAGCTATCTGGGATTGTTTGATTTAAATCACTGATGAAAATTGTGATTTAAATCAAATGATTTTTAAAAGGAAATCAGATTTTTTGTTTAAATTAGATTAAAAAAATGATTTTGAAAATCAAACTTTGTCAGAAAATTGTACATGCTTGTTCACACAATAAATTATTTGATTTAGTAAACTGTTAAGTGCAAGATCAAACAATCTGTAGAGCCATGTGATTCGATTTGCAGATTCTTCTAAAACTGATCCCAGCTTGATTTGTACAAAAAATGCATAACAAATGAAAAAAAAAAAACCCTGCTGTGCAGCTTATTTGTAATAACTTCTTTTCCGACTATGCTAAATATTTCGTTTAAAAATTATTCATGTATGCTAAATATGAAAGTGCCATGAACAACAAAATATGGGATGGACAAAAAATAATTACTACATTGCTAAATCTAACAAGATCCAACAAGTTTGAATGGAATTGTGTTGATCTGAGCACACAAGATCTTTTGTTCTAGCTATTGGATTCTGTTGAACTTAGCAGGCTTCACACTTCAATATTTGTTGGATCCAGCAGGCTCTTGGCAGAATACCCACAGCAGGGTTACAGTACAAGTTGACTTCTCAATACAAAAGAAAATCCTAGAAAATGTAAAGGCTGTGTATAATCTGAACCATTCCTTAACCCTAACCCCTTGGGTAACTTTACTAGAAAGTATCCTGAATCCGCCAAAATCCACCTATTTTGTCATGCACAAAAAGTTGGTTTTGGTGACTGCTCAATATGGAGGTACATGTATCCTGAATCCATCAAAATCCTGCAGTAACGCTAGGCTTACAATCCTCAATCCATCAAAATCCCCCAGGTTTCAATATGGAGGTATCCTGAATCCGCCGAAATCCTCCAAAACAGGTGTAGGAATTTTTATGGATTTGGGTAGGTTGGGGTACCAAAAAACCTGTCATGTTCACACGCTCTTTCTAATCTTTTTTTTTTTTCTAATGATTTGTTGTGATATTCTCTTTTACAGGTTCGGGGCCGGTACTCTAACACTTAGCAAAATAGTTCCATCCATCTGCAAGTTGCTTGGTGACCCCAACAGTCAGGTAAATCACTCAGACCAGAACCGCTTTCAACTTTAAGTAGCACTCCACAAGTAGGCCAATGGTGCTGCTAAACTTTCATTGCTTCATAAACAACATTCCATCATTTTGTGGAGGTCAGAGGGACATGGAAGTGAACGTTGAGGGTTTAAAAGGAAATGAGTGTGAATTTAAATTTCACTTTTGAATTTTGTTGACCTTTACTTGAAGAGATCAAATTGCAGTTGCGATCTTGTTCCAGGATTTGAGATGGACCTTCCTTGGGAAAATTAATCGCTCTGTGCTGCCGGAAGTGCGTGCTATTTATGAGTGTTTTTGTTGTAAAAGAATTCTTTTTAAATTTATTTCTAATGCAGCCAGTGGCCTTGGAATTAAAGTCCCACAGGCCATAGTTTCTAAGTAATTTTTTTTTTATTCCAGGCATGTGCCACTGGCTAACTGTATTGTTTGTATTTTGTTGTTGTTGTTGTGATCCATGCCGAATAAATACTACAGGGGTGAGATTTGTCAGGATTTTTCCTGATTTCAGGAATTTTTGTCCGGATTTCATAATTTAAAAAAAATCTGTGTTGTCCTAAAGGTGTTTTACCCGTATTAAAAAAGTGGATATAGACCAATAAAAACGGATATTTTAAGGGGGTGCCAGTAGGCAAATACAAACTACATGTATATGTTGATCTAGGGCCCTTGTAGATTTTTTGGTGGATTTTTTGGTGGATTTTGTGGATTTTTCATTTTTGGCCAATCTCGCCCGTAATGATAATTGCTTTTGCCCTCATCGTTGCGTGTTGTACATTTAAGAGGGTTGACCAACTTGCTACCTCTGTGCAGCTTGTCATGAAGCAGTTGAGTTCGTCCTTCACTTGGAGAAAAACAGTTTCATGAAGACACAGAACCATTGATTTTGAAACTTGTACAAATTGGAAACAAACGTGTATCAAATGAATAGCATTTAAATGGTTATCTGAATACATACATACATTGTGTATTGTGGATGTTTCTACTGTGAGTTAAAAGCCAGTGTCATAAAAGTAGCTCCTCCCCCTCTCAGCTGAGGCCGTCTCAAACATTTCAGAGGGAAAGTTCAAGCCGGTGAAACAATGAAATAAATGGCATGTACAACCTGCTCCTTGATATGATAATGATACAATTATTACTTGAAGTATTCATTGAACTTGGCAACGAAGTACACGTACATGTATGTTGTTCATGTAGTTAATAAGTGTTGCTCAGGAGGTCTGAGTAAGGTGTAGACATGTCTGCTGTCTCACTGGTCTCACATCTGTTTTGTACAGCAAATGTTCAGGTATCAGTGAAAATTCAAATATCAATATTCAATATCAGTTCAAATCTGCAGTGAAATAAAGTTCTATAAAGTTCTAATAAATATATTCTAATTATCATGTGATGTAGATTAAGCATGGCAATGAACATGTACATGTGTATGCTGTTGCAAAGAGCATTGTAGTGTGGCTCTGAAAGACCATGGTGCAGAGTGCAGACATGTCTGGTATAAGTTTGACTGATCACACCTTTGTGTAATTGGACTGTGCAAGAGGTGTTTAAATAACAGGTGTCCTGTGGTTCTATTAGGGCTTAATCCTTGCAATATATAGCCAAAATGGTCTATAAGTGCTTTTCAAATTTCCAAGGCCATATGTCATGGTATCGCATTACAAGTGAGGACAGAAAAGAGGGTATAACAAAGGGAACAATACTGTCCTCACTTTTTTTTGCAAATGTTTACAGATCATTGTAAGCACTCTAACTAATGGGGCTCACACCATATTATTTGGCTACTGTATGTCTGGCTTGAGAATTTGTGGAAGATGAATTGTTTATGCTGATCTAATGGTAGGATTAATGATGAGAGAATTGCAAACACTGTAGCATATTGGTTGTGCGCTTTTAATTGCAATATTAATGTACATCTCTTGTTTCATTAACTTGCTACTCTCCAGGTACGCGATACAGCCATCAACACACTAGTCGAGATTTACAGGCATGTGGGTGAGAAAGTGCGTATTGACTTGGGCAAGAAAGGTATCCCATCATCAAGGTAAGAACCAATGGGAAGGTATGACACAAGACAAGCTGCATGATTCTGCTGTGGTATCATTAACCACTTGCGTATGGATGACGCCATATGGCGTAAAAAAAACAGTGCCACCAGGCCGGATGACAACATTTTTCGCCGTTTGTGCAGTTTCAATCCATTGTTGGATTATTGTTTATGATACGCTTGACTGCACAAACACATTGTAGCGGTTCGCTTGGCTGCCAAAACCGCCACGACACCCTGACGACTCCCGTAAAATACCGTGCTCAAGGGGTTAATTGACCAACCGCTCGCTGGCTCGTAGCCACACCCCTTTTGATGACCCTATGGAATTTGGCATAATCTTAAACCCCTTGTGTCCGGCTGTCATTGATGGGGGGCTAGTATGCTCAGATCCGGGCTGTGCAGCCAAGCGTAAATTCAAACAATAGGCACCACACTGAATAGAGTGGTCCTATTCATCGCACCTGGAAACCCCTTTTGTGTCAATGAAAGCTTTGTTTGAAAAAGCTCCATCTATTCATTACACTCCCATTCAAGAACAATATGGTTGAAACATGAACGGATTGAGTTTTCGTAGGAATGCCCATATAGACGACAACCAGCCAGGTGGTCTCTTTTTCAAACCATGACTATGGCCATTTTCCTGATTCCGTGTGAAAATATTTCACAAGCTGTGTTATTGTGATTCAAGCATATAGGTCATGCTACCAGGCAAGTAGTGTGGAGTGACAGGTTTATATAGACTTCGTCAATGAGTGTACTCTTGATTCTAATCTGCATGTACCTTGAGTCACCAATAACAGTCTCTATGTTATATTTACCGGCTCAGACTGTACACTATGGCCAAGTTTCAGCAGCAACCACTTGTCAACCATCGGTCAATTGTGTCTGCTAACCTATTTCGATTTTGGCTCAGGAAAAACGTAAAGATGTTTGGGTTAGCAATGCAACCCTACCACCTACATTTGTACATGTACATGTATGATGGTAACCCTTTACCTAGAGTGGTTTTTGCACGCTTGGGTGATTTCAATTTAAAACAAAAATACCTCTGGGGGTACCAGGTAAAGTTTGACCAGCGGTTGACAAATGGCTTCCAATCAAACTTTACCTGTGTTAATTTAGTTTGGGTCTTTGCACAGAACGCCCTCTATTGGTGGATCTTTAATGAGCTCATGGCTGGGAAGTTGAATAACGCACTAAGAATATCTTTCACAAAGAATGGTAGAAGGGAGGTTGCGTGATTCCACTTCCGTCTGTGCAGACAAAGTATACATGTGTAGTGTGGAGTAACAGCATGTCTCTATGCATTCCGTGAAAAGCTGCTGCCCACTAACGGTAAAATGGTATCCATTACTCTGCAAATTGTAGCTAATTGAATGAAGTCTTCATTGAAATCAGGACAAGATATTAGCTGATCTAAAAAAATCAGAGATGTATTCGAGTCCATCACAAGTCCCTGCAAGTCCATCACAAGTCCCTGCAAGTCCATCACAAGCCCTCCGGTCCTAATCCCAATCACAAGCTATTCAAATGAGCTTTGACAAAGGCATTCCATTGTCATTGTTCATCCAGTTACTTGTGACCGGCTTTATGAAAGGACTTCTGACTGGACTTGCGAAAGGACTTGTGAAAGTACTTGCAGGGACTCAGTACAACTCTGCAAAAAATCACTTGGAGTTTTTAAAGCATTCTTCTGGAGATGGCCAGAACATACTGACGAAACGTTAATTTTTCTCTAGTCATTTAGTAGCGATTCTACTCTCTTGAGTTTAAATTGTCACATTATGCAAGCCTGGAGGATCACTGACGTCATGCGGCCAATTGCCTCCATTGTCTCTGGTCTTTGTGCACCTTGAAATCTTCACATAGACAATTTGAACTTTTAAATCAAGTACCTCTTACCAAGGATAAATTGCCCGTATTGTAAGTTTCACGGACCTTCTTAACCCCTTGCCACTGGGTGGCGCCAGGGCACCAGGCCGGGTTATGCAGCCAAGCGAAACGGAAACAAGAGGCTTGTGCAGCCAAGCATAACGTACACAATACCCCAATAATGGATTGAAAATGCAGAAATTGACGTGTATAGACGTCACCCGGCCAGGTGGCAATTTCAATCTGCACGTATTTGTGTCAACCGTACGCAAGGGGTTAGGTTCTTAGATTGTACCCTAGCATGTTATTGATCTCTCATAAACTTGTTTGGGTGAAACATTGTCTATTCATTTGGAGCAATGCATTGTCTATTCATGTTGGAGTAATATTGGTTATAGCATCTACCTGTTTTGTCGTCGTGCTTTCAGGTTATCGATCATCTATGCAAAGTTTGATGAGGTCAACCGGTCAGGTCGGATGCTCGTTGTGTCACCTGATGGTAAGTACAAAATCACATTTGAATGTAGTATGAATCAAACTTTTCTCTTTATTTCAATATCATTGTATGGTAAATTCTGCAACACCCCTCCCCCCCCCCCAAAAAAAAATAAATAAATAAAATAATCATAAAACTAGACATCTGGTACAGTGTTTGTGGACAAACACAGGGCTGTTTTGTTTTTTGTGTAAAATTTTGTGATCAAAATGAAATTTCAAAAATTTCAAAAATCATACAACAAATTGCCGATTACGTCATCATGACATCATTTCAGATTTTGCATGCTAGTGACAGTATCTACCTACCCACCAATTTTCATGACGATCGGACCTATCCTTATATGTGTTTTAAAAAAGCACATTTTTGATGATGTCATCATGACGTCACACATTTTTTTCCTTTTTAGGGCATATCTTTGAGACCTACCAAAGCTATAACAAAAAGAATTTTGAAAATATCTTGTTTTGTTTGCCAGATATATTTAAAAGAATGTTACGATTTTCAAAATTTCAAAAATTCATAACAAATCACGTGATGACGTCATCATGACGTCACTTTGGATTTTGCATCCTAGTGCCAGTATCTACCTACCCACCAATTTTCATGACGATCGGACCTATCCTTATATGTGTTTTAAAAAAGCACATTTTTGATGATGTCATCATGACGTCAAACATTTTCTCCCTTTTAGGGCATATCTTTGAGACATACCAAAGCTATAACAAAAAGAATTTTGAAAATATCTTGTTTTGTTCGCTAGATATATTGAAAAGAATTTTACGATTTTAAAATTTCAAAAATTCATAAAAAATCACGTGATGACGTCATCATGACCAAAAAGTTCGGGACACATTCTGAGCAGTTTGTCTAAGTGTCTGCCAAGTTTAAAGGCAATCGGGTGCACCAAAGTAGCCAAAGTGCCAGGAAGAAAGAAAACGTGTACAAATGCTATGGGCAAAAAAGTCTGAAAAGGAAAAAAAAAAAAAATAAAACTAGAGGCATGAGGTTGGTGTTTGTGGACAAACACAGGGCTGTTTCGTTTTTTTTTTTTTAGTTTGGATGTGAAATGTGAATACAACAATTAAAGTTTGTCAAACAATCGCACTACTGCCACTTTTCTTTGTTAATTTTGAAATTAATTAAAGTTGTTTGTAATAGTGACATGTGATGACGTCATCATAAAGTCACATAAATTTTCATCTATAAACTTGCTGACCTACCTAGATATAACTTTTCAACTTAATCGGACTTGTACTTTTGTATATATATGGCTTCAAAAACTGGCTCTTTAAGATGACGTCACGTGACATGTGATGAAGTCATAATGTCATGTCAATTTTCATCTATGAACCTGCAGACCTGCCTGGATATTACATTTCAACTTAATCGAACTTGTACTTTTGTTTATATGTGGCTTCAAAAACTGCCCCTTTAAGATGACGTCACGTAACATGTGATGACAACATGATAATGTCATGTCAATTTTCAACTATAGACCTATTGGGCTACCTAGATATTACTTTATAACTTAATTGGACTTGTACTTCTGTAGATATGGACCTTCAAAAACTGCCCCTTTAAGATGACGTCACGTGACATGTTCTGACTTATAATCATAACGTCATGTAAATTTTCATCTATAACACCCGGTGGCATACCTAGATATCACGTTCCAACTTAATCGGACTTGTACTTTTGTAGATATATGGCTTCGAAAAATGCCCCTTTAAGATGACGTCACGTGACATGTGACGACGTCATCATGACATAAAATTCGGCACACATTGTGAGCAGTTGGGGTAAGTGTCTGTCAAGTTTAAAAGTAGCCAAAGTGGCCGGTAAGAAAGAAAACGTTTACAAATGCTATGGGCAATAGTCTAGCGACTTGAAAAAAGACTACAAATCAACCCTTTTTATAAACAGCATGCACATTTGAGCCATGGTTATCTGCCCTTCCCAGAATTCCTTTGTGTTATATTGAATTTGGTCTAAATTTTGAAATGGCTGTTATTTCTTACTTGAGTGAGCCACAATCATGACATTTTGGAATTAGGGAGAGGAAAATTCAATATATACATTTTTGTAATCGGATTGACGCTTACATGCGTTAAAAAAAAAAAACATTTTTGATGACGTCATCATGACGTCACACAATTTTCGCCTTTTAGGGCATATCTTTGAGACATACCAAAGCTATCACAAAAAGAATTTTGAAAATATCTTGTTTTGTTTGCTAGATATATTGAAACAAATGTTACGATTTTCAAAATTCAAAAATTCATAAAAAATCACGTGATGATGTCATCATGACGTAAAAGTTCGGCACACATTCTGAGCAGTTGCTTTAAGTGTTTGCTAAGTTTAAAGACAATCGGCTGCATAAAAGTAGCCAAAGTGCCGGTAAAAAGGAAAACGTGTACAAATGCTATGGGCAATAGTCTGAAAGAGAAAAAGAAAAAAAAAAGAAAAAAAAAAAAATCTTAACGAAAACAAAGGCTGTTTCGGAAAACTTCCGAAACAGCCAATAAAAAAATCCTAACGAAAACAAGGGCTGTTTTGGAAAAGTTTCCAAAACAGCCAATAATAACAATAAATAAACTAGAGCTCTGTCTGTCTGTTGGTCAACAGAACAGAGGGCTTTTCCGTTATTTTCACTATTTAATTGGATATCATCTTGTTTATTATCAAGAGAAGACAAAAACAAAATAGGGTAATGTTTTATACGGCGAATGTGTATGGTAAATGTACAATGTAATAAAGGCCTTAGGTTAGTAGGACCTAAAATTCAAACTCAAAAATTTAACGTAGAAGTTTATGTCACTTTACACACACGATGACGTCATCATGATGTCACTCTACGGCATACAATTTCAGCTGAGGGTGTATGTTTGTGTTCAATCTGATTAAGATCTGAAATTGTTTAGTGACCAAAGTGGCTCTTACAAATGTCGTGTACAGTCTAAGGGATTTGGGATAGAACTAAAAAATTCATAGAAAATCAGCTGATGACGTCATCATGACGTCACTTTGGATTTTACATGCTAGTAGCACTATCTACATGTACCTACCCACTAATTTTTATGACGATCGGACGTACCCTTATATGTGTTTCAAAAAAGTACATTTTTGATGACGTCATGATGACGTCACAAATTGTTCCCATTTATGTGAAAGAATATAGGAGCTAACAAATCTATTCCAAAAAGAATTTTGAATTTAGCATGTTCTGTTGATGAGATATGACTTTAAGAAACTTTAATGTTCAAAACCTTTAAAATTACTATAAAATCGTATTGTGACGTCATCATGACGTCACCTCATTTTTCATCTATAACACGTGGTGGCCCACCAACATACCAGGTTTAAAGGCAATCCGAACTACGGTTCTCTAGATATGGGCCCTTGAAAAATCACCTTTAAGATGACGTCACGTGACATGTGATGACGTCATCATGACGTAAAAGTTTGGCACACATTGTGAGCAGTTGGGGTAAGTGTTTGCCTAGTTTAAAAGTAGCCAAAGTGGACGGTTAGAAAGAAAACGTTTACAAATGCTATGGGCAATAGTCTAGCGACTTGAAAAAAGACTAGAAATCAACCCTTTTTATAAACAGCATGCACATTTAAGCCATGGTTATCCGCCCTTCCCAGAATTCCTTTGTGTTATATTGAATTTGGTCTAAATTTTGAAATTGCTGTTATTTCTTACTTGAGTGAGCCACGATCATGAAATTTTGGAATTAGGTACAGATAAATTCAATGTATACATTTTTGTAATCGGATTGACCCTTACAAGCGTTAAAAAAAAAAAATTGTTTGATGACGTCATCATGACGTCACACAATTTTCGCTTTTTAGGGCATATCTTTGAGACATACCAAAGCTATAACAAAAAGAATTTTGAAAAAATCCTGTTTTGTTCGGTAGATATATTGAAAAGAATGTTACGATTTTAACAATTCAAGAATTCAGCGACTTGAAAAAAGACTAGAAATCAACCCCTTTTATAAACAGCATGCTCTTTTAAGCCATGGTTATCTGCCCTTCCCAGAATTCCTTTGTGTTATATTGAATTTGGTCTAAATTTTGAAATTGCTGTTATTTCTTACTTGAGTGAGCCACGATCATGAAATTTTGGAATTAGGTACAGATAAATTCAATGTATACATTTTTGTAATCGGATTGACCCTTACAAGCGTTTAAAAAAAAAACAAATTTTTGATGACGTCATCATGACGTCAAACAATTTTCGCTTTTTAGGGCATATCTTTGAGACATACCAAAGCTATAACAAAAAGAATTTTGAAATTATCTTGTTTTGTTCGCTAGATATATTGAAAAGAATGTTACGATTTTAAGAATTCAAAAAATCATAAAAAATCACGTGATGACGTCATCATGACGTCACTCTTCGGCATACAATTCCAGGTTAGGGTCTATGTTTGTGTTAAGTTTTATTAAGATCTGAGATTGTTTTGTGACCAAAGTGCCACCTATAAAATTTGTGTACAAAGTCTATGGGATTTGGGATGGAACTAAAGTAAGAAGAAGAAAAAGAAATAAAAAAAAAAAAATCAGAACAAAAACAATGCCTTTTCCGACTGGTTGTCGGAAAAGCCAATAAATAAATAAATAGAAACCCCAAAATGGTACTTGGTACAGACTGAGATTAGTGGTCCATAGTATTGTGCATGCAAACTGATCTCACAGTGCTTACTTTTAAGTGTTTTTAAATTGTGATCAGAATGACAGTTCAAATGCTATGGACAGTGAACATAAGTGTGGGAGAAACAAATGAATAGGTGGTAGCTACATGTACAAATCTAATTTAAGAACCAAGTACTGTACTCCTATACCAAACTGCCACAAGTTTTGTGATCCAATCATTAGTACATGTACATGTACATGTAGCTCAGTGCTGGGCAGTGGTTCTTGTCAGTGGTTCTGAAGACCAGTGTTTCTGTCATGTTCCATTGGCCCCTAGAACATTCAGTCTACAATCCTGGCCACTCCCCCCCCCTCCCCCCTGCCATCACGGTCCTCCCTGACCCCAGGAAATTGTGCGTTACTCTTGTGGTTTTTAAAATTTGCATAAAAAGACAAACCATCAGTGTTGGACAGGGGATGGAGTTGGTCCGTTTTGCATGTACATTGTAGTTGTTCAACGATAAGAACCAAGATTGAAGCGAGAGTTTTGATGGAAATGTCCCTTTACATTGTATCAATAATCCAATACTTATGTCATTTGATTAAATTCATTTGTATAGATTCAGATAATAAGTAAAACCACTTTTCATATTTCCCCTTGTTTCAACCACTACTACTCTTAATCAGTATAGTATGCTCTTTGTATAAATCAGTATTTGGATCTCAGTTAACTGTTTTATTTGAATATATCATGACCTAAATACACTAAAAGTGACAATGAAAACGCCAATAAGCTACAGATACTAAATAGAATCTTGTACAGTTGTATATTGTACACGTTTTGTACAATAATTAAAACCCTAACTCCCTTCATCATTTTTCCTCCAAGTAACCTGAATCCTCCAACATCCTCTGATTTCAAAGTGTTCAAGCTGCATGTAACTTGAATCCTCCAAAATCCTCTTATGGGGACCATTGCATGTATCCTCAAATCCTCTAGGGGTTTTCGTAAACACCCTCCTTGTACAATTTGTAGTAACCTCAATCCTCCGAAATCAACCAGCATCAGATTGGGCCTGATGACCTGGATCCTCCATTTTCCTCCAGAGGCAAAATCCTCTAATGCCCTCAATCCTGCAAAATCCTCTGATGCTTAAACTTCCAAAGACCCTCAATCCTCCAAATTCCTCCTTTTGGCAAAGAGGATTTTGGAGGATTTGGGAAGGTTAGGGTTAAAAAATAATTGATTTGTTTGGGGTTAGACTAAAGTGGTCAACCTCATTTTTGTTGGGTTGCAACCTTGTTTTCATCACTTTGTTTGTATTGTTGTAAAGGTTGCTGTGAAGGCATTTTTTGTGATAATGATCAAGGATTTGTTTAGCTTTGTATTATGTGTGTTTGGCACTGCTTGTTAAACTTATGACGTAATCCAAGTTTATTTTCTGTTTAACTTGAAGTGGAGAATACTTCATGATAGAAGTGTGTGTTCATGTATGATTATGTGTTTCTGGTACATGTAATGGAGTCTGGAGAGCACCAGTGGCAGATTGTAAACAATGTACATGTAGCTATCAAGCTTGAAGAAATCGTTCAAAATTGGTTAAAAGGTCAAATTCGATAGAGCATTGAAATGTTTCATTTGATATACATTTCGTCTTAAGGGCTTCTTACATGTACGTCATTCTGATGTAATTAACAGAATGAAAAGGAAGGGAGGGAGTTTTGCACTTTTTTTTTTACCCCGTAAAAGGACATCACGTTTGTGTGTACCAATGTACCAAAACATGATACTGTACAAGTGCGTTCACCTCTCCACTTCAGTGGGATGTAAGTGCGCTTGGAGAAAGGTTTGTTCTTACAAAAGGTTGTTTAATAGCATAAATATGTAAATAACTTTAAAAATAAGTAAATTTTTATTTAACCCCAACAGTCGTGAATCCTCCAATTTGCATATGATTTTCCACACACCCTAGGGAGTTAGGGTTAAAAATGCACATTATTAGAAATATTAATAAATTTCATCTGACAAAAATTCAGCCTTTTGCGATTCTTAATTTAGAAATGGGAACACAAAAACTTTAAAGTTGATTTTCTGAAAATGTGATTTTTGTGTGACTACATGTATGTAGGCCCCTTAGGTCCTTTTATCGGGCACACGACGACATGCTAACATTTGAGATAAAAAATACCTAAAGTGACATTTCTAAAACGATGTTTATTGTCCAGGTCTTTATGAAAATTTATTTGTTTGTAAACATACATGTTACCATTTAAAAAAACAACAACCCAAATTAGCCACACAGTGTCAGTGTCAAAAGATAAAGCCTAGCACAAATTACTCATTTCCTGTCAGTCTGAATATTGACCTGCATTTACATACTTGTACAGTTATGCCAACTTGAGTAAGTCAGTGAGTGCAATGTGTACATGTACTTTGACCAGTATATGTATGTGTACAATGTACATATTGTGTGTGTGTGTATGTGCACTGTATTTATCTCCGAGGAAACACAAAGAAACCTTTCAGTCCTCGAACGTAGAGTCTTTTGTTGAAATCGGTCCTCGAACGTAAGGATACATGCTTAGTGTATGGGGGTTGGTTATATTAAAGGAACAATAGAAAACAGAAAGCATTGTCCTCGGACGTATTGGGGAAGTACGACTATATGTACAGGCATGGGCATATTAAACTTGTCAACCAAAACTGAAAAGTTGGCGGAATCATATTTTGTTTACATACATGTAGCTCCACGTCTTTCCGTCAAGGAGTTATTTGCAAAACACTTGGGGCATTATCTCCTTTCAAGTAAATGTATACAGCCAGTCAATGCACTTCTAAAAAAATCTGTTCGACCTCAGCCAAAATATACTAAACAAGCTGAGATCCTTATCGTTTTGGAATAACCTTTGCTCACCATATTTGGAAGAAAAAGTATTAAAGTTTTAAAGCAGATCAGTGGTCCAAACCACTTCCCTCAATTTTTGTGCATGCCTGGAAGGTCTCGCCAATATCACACACTTTGTTGCTTTAATCTACACTCCTTTGTACTCGTGAATTCGTGGAATGTCCACATTTTCCCAAACGTGTGAAATTGTAGGCAGTAGCTTACCTGCATTGAATGCATGTACTTGTATGTGCAGATAAATCCCAAAAGAGTCTCGTAGCAAAGCACAGCTCCACACCATTCCTGTAACCTTTCCACTCGAGCCATGAAGCCAGCATGGTGTTGTTTTTACTCCTTTGTCTCGTTGTGTCGCCACGGCACTCCATTGTCAAACAGTTTCTTTTGAAAGTACAAATGTAAGTTTATTGTGCACTACTAGCTCTTGGACTTGTTTTGATACTTGTGTGTTGGACTTAAAGTCGGTACTGTGACAAGCTTGGACAGGAAATGTTAGTCAGACTAGCCGAAGCTGAGGAGGGAAGACTGGCTTCCCTTCTCCCCCCCTTCCCCTCCCCCCTAGGGGGTCACTACCTCGGCAACTCGACAGCTCCATCTCCAGGGTTGAATAAATATCAACACATACCTCGGATTATTAATCTGGGCCACGTCCACGCCTCCTGATATGAAATTCTGAAATAGTTTTGTCAGGATCCATCGGCATTTATCCTACGTGGATTTGTAATCATGGCAGAGTTGTCTGCCTGCATCAGGTATCGTAGGAGATGAGCTCGACTGCTTTGGCAGAATTCACCATCTGTACCCACCATGACTAATTCAAGCAGGTTTCTTTATTCGCCTTTGTAGATTATGACTTCCTTGAACTAAGTTGTGGTCGTTTGATGATGTCATATCTCATTTCCTGTCCGTTAACATGCTTGTTCCTTTACACTCGTTCGGCATCCCAGAGTCGACAGGAAGCATTCATTGTTGATCAGAGTTTGTAGTTGACATCAGCTGGTGGAGTGGCAGTCCCTGCCAAAATTTGATTTTTTTTTTCTTTCCTTGGAAGACTCTGGAGATTGAGAGCCTCTTCAGTTCATCTCGCTAGAGATTCTTGACCACGCCGCTGCATCATCTTCTCCATCAATCCTTGCCTCTTGTTTGCTCATTGGATTATTGGAATCCTGCTGTACGGTACTTTCTTGTTCGATTTTTAGTCACTGGTCTTACTGTGACTCCATTGATCAACCCGTGGTGGGACTTCCCCACAGAGACTTCTGGCGGAAAATTTCGGCTTGGAGGTATCTGGGCTGGAGTGCATTGCATATTGATGCTTGATTATGCTGATCAATTAACCTGCATGTGCATTACTGTAGTCCTGGAATTGTAAACCAAGTGTGTGTATACCAAGAGCATAAAATTGTCGTCGTCAACATGTACCGTTAAGTTTGCGCCAAAGCTGACCAGATTAAAGTAGTTTTCAGCATCGAATATCTCTCTCCCATGAGTCTAAGTCCTCTTGAATTACACTCTGAACTTCACATGTATGCATATAGCATCCCAAATCAACTTAATGTTAAGTGTGCCGTGCACTTGTGCAGCGTTTGTTTCCTCGTGTGAGATCTTTGGATGACAAAATCGGAAACAATTTTTGAAACCAATTCTTCGTAATGGGAGACAAGAAGACGGACCAGAAGAGGGATACATATAGCTTCCGTCCTTTTGACAAGGACATCTCGCTGATTGTCAAGTGTCTACTGAAGGGGAATCCCTTACCTAAGAAGCAGGACAAGACAGAACGTAGCGATCGGGATAGTATTGACTCTGGAGTCGGCAGTTTACCAGATGAAGATACAGTCAAACCGGGTAGGTAAATGTGACATTATTCAACAGTTGGAAGGAGTAAATTTGCTTGTTAAATTTATTTTGTCCTTGTGGTACATGTACATCTCAATTGAAGCTCAGATGTAAATGGTGTCGTTTTTTAGTGTGAGGGTTTTTTGGTAAATTTTAATTTTTGTCTCACATTTTTTCGTGCCTGTGTGGTTTCGTTTGCACTGAATTTACTTTTGTAAACATTTTTTGTGCTATTTATTTTAACGGTTTTAAGGCCTCAGCAATTACAGGAATGTACAATGTATACACATCTTTGGATTCGTGCCCTTAGATTCGCTGAAATGGCTTTCAAACTTTGAATTTACTGCACTTAAATGTCACAGAATTGCTCCAAATAATCATTAAACCTGTTACATGTAACTGGCTTGACTCATCACCAGGCTGTGACTGGACAATTATTGCCTTAGAGTGGTATCCAATTTAAGTGCAAACACAGGTAAATGAGTGAAGTTTCCCCAAAGCCATGTGTAGGTTTTGCAATAAAGTTAGTTGTTAATTCACAATGAAACAGGCCATTTTAAAAACTTGTGACATTTTGACCCAAAATGGAAAAATTGATTGACAGGGGATTTATCAATAATTTTCAGTATAAATTAAAGATATTGACATTCCTTATTAATTGTAGCCAAAATCAGACATTATTTACTCCAGAAATGCCAAAATATAATGTCAAAACCCATTCACGGTTTCACGTGTAAAGGGGACACTAAATAGATGTTGTGCTATTTTTGTGATAATTCATGCTCATTGTGGTGTGTTTATTTTAAAATGTAATTTTTGTCTTACCCAGGATAAGTCATCAAGGTTCATTGTAAAAATAACATGATTAAAAAATAACAATTCGGTGCATGATTGCGTATTGGGGACACCATTTGGTGTCCCATTTACACGTGAAACCTAGTAAATGGCCCAAAATTAAACATTTCCAAGCATGCAATCTTTGTTATGATTTAACACTGATCAAGTGGGACATGTAATTAATTGTGATAGATTTGGATTTGCTAGTGAACCCAATTATCTTTTTATTACTCAGAAACATTACACAAATTTCCAGTGTAAAAGGGACACCAAAAAAGTGGTTCTTGTTTACACGTGAAACGTTTGGACTAACGCACTGTGAATCTCACTCAACTAGTAATTAAATCATTTAAATGTAGTGCCATTCTTAAGCAGTATTAACTTGCTTTAACATAATGAAGGGCAATTTTTCATGTGCACATGGTAGTATTTGCATTTCAACAGCAGTTTTTAAAATGTCGCAGCTTTGGTGTCCCTTTTACACGTGAAACCGTGAACTATTTAGGACACCATACTGTCAGGAAATTAGTCAGATGTTTCATCCTTTGCTACCAGATATTTAGATACAAGTACTATAATTTGAGCAACTAAAATCATTCACTGTTGCTAAATACTAGGGAAACAAATATCACAATGTAAAGAGGGACACCAACATTCATTGGCCCCCACATTTATGGAATCACTACAATCTCTTTGTGCAGTAGGTTCCAAACTTTAAAATTGATACTTTGTCTGAAGATGATAATTACAACTATTGTTTTCTTTGAACCCCTTGAACCCGGGCATACCGGGTATTTCATGGGGGCGCCGGGGTGCCAGGCTTGATTATGCAGCTTAAATTGGCGTGTGTACGGCCAGGTGGCAATTTTCAATCTGCACATATTTGGGTCAACCGTACTCAAGGGGGTTAAAAGATCTTTACTCTCTGAAGTATAAAATAGAATATAAAATGTAGATGAATCCCGAATAGCACCGATCTTCACACTTCCGGGTTTGAAAGCGAGGTTCTTAGTAAACGACATACTTTGTTGAACATGCACTGCGCTGCCATTTATGGCGTGATTCATTCATGCATGAATGGTTTTGATGAAAAGCACTGTTTGTTTACCACTGAGAGCCTCGCTTTCAAACCACAAGTGCATAGATGGGGCTAATGTGAAATTCCTCTATAATAGTATAAGGCCTTTTATGAGGATGGATCAGTAAACTCTTAAAATGGATTTCAGATTGATTTCTTCCCTTTGATTTTTTGACAGTTATTATGCATGTAGGTGTCCACATCATTTTTTTGTCACAATTAGCTCATCATTGGCAGCCTATGTATGGCCTGATGAAATGACCAATGAAAATAAACAAACTGACGCAATGACTGGGGGGGATGTTGGAATTGGGAAATCAATCTTTTGTATGACAGTTCTTGAAATAAAAACAAATAGTGTATGGTTGTCTACGTAATCAGAATGTCAAGTGTGCCATGGTCTGGTATCACAAACCATTGATATTTGTGGCAGTTATGAAGACAAGCTTTCTTGCTTGTTTCGGATGGTTGATTCGTTCCTGTAATAAACTATTTATGCTTTTACAGATATTATTTAGTTATGATTCCAGATGTTTCTGAAAATTGTCTTTAACAACTGAAGAAGAAAAAACGGCTGCAGCTTTGTCATGACATTTTAGCTGGAAAAAGTATTTTTTTAGTACTGTACAAAATTCTGTGTTTAAGAAATACTTTGTCACCGTTTAAAATTTAAATAAGAGATTCTTGAATACAGACACAGAAGTATATTTTTTTTAGAATTCTTCAATGATCATTTTACTTGTAATTACCTCTTCATATCAATATTTCCAGAAATGAGATTTTGTTGTACAGAAGTACATACTTATTTCTATTCAAAGGAGCAGAATAAAAAATTACGTGTACAATGTACCACCCCTTGGCTTGGACACACAGTCACATGTACATTAAAAGGCTCTGTGTAAAATGTATCTTATAATGTTTTATATGTACATGTACCAGCCTATGTACAAAATATATCAGCTGTATCTAAAGTACATGTACAATATTTGGACATACATTTCAATCATGCTTCTCCCCTACATGTAGGAGTGTAATGGCTACTTGTGGGCAGCAAAATTGGTTGTGTATTACATTTAAATACTTGTAATTGAAGTCTAGACTCTTGAGTACTTACATGTACATGTACATGTATCAGTACATGTAAGGAAGCCTAAAATGCCTGTGTAAGTCCCCCAGGCAATTTGAAAGATCCTGGAATGACTTGATGAATAAGCCTGTTGGTCAGGGATAATAATGTGAGATGTGCACAACCTCGGTTAAAATTGGCAGGTAACATTGTAAATTAAATAACAACATTATTTACCTAAGGTCCCCTTTCAGCAGTATGTTGAACACAACCCGATAGAAAGTTTTTCTATCCTTTTATATCACAATCCCCTCGCTTGTAAAAAAACACACCACATTTTGAAGATTGACTGTACATGTACATCAGTGTGGATTACTTGAATTACTTCCAGCTTGTGGGCGAAGTCAAGTTCAAGGAAATTGCTTGGAGATGTTTGGTCCAAATCCCCCCCTTGGGTGCACTTACAGTACATGTAGTGTTCCATATTTAGGTCTAACATTTTAGCTTTCGCTTTGTGCTGTACCCCATTGAACTACCTCAACAAGATCACGTTCAGAAACAGGAGGGGAGCCAGAAATTGAATTAGACTCCCTCAGCAGTAGAATCTGAAGGGAATACATACATGTATGTACCAGGTTACTGGGATAGTGCTGGTGATAAACATGCCCAAATTAGGACAGATAATTCATCTGGTTTACATGTACATACTGATAGAATTTCATTGAGCTTCTAAATGCATATTTGTAAAGCAGAGACAATTTTTGCTTACCGAGATTAATTAAGAGACAAAAATGTCTTACAAGATGTCACGAATTACTTGTAGTGTGTGCACTGTTCATACGTGACTGGTGATTTATAACTACATGTATGCAGTATTTTTTGCTTAGTTTTTAGCATCACACAAATATTGATTTTTTTTTATATGCAAGTTCACCCCGAACAAGGCTAAAAGCCGCTCAAGGTACGGAGCTACAAAAAGAAAAAGAATCACAGATACAAGAGGTAGGAATTAAGATTCCTCTTGAAGCAGGAAAGATTGTAAGATGAAGGGAAACATGCACCAGGCAAAGAATTCCATAGGGATACAGAACCGTAAGCGAAAAGCTACATGTATTGGACATCGCTACAAGAAATCCTATCATTACGGTTTCTAATTTTTTGTTTCTGTACACAGTATTTCTGCAAAGTTTACCCTTTCTCTTCTGGTACTTGTACTATTTAGTTGTCTGAAACTTTGTTCGTGGATAGGTACATAAGGCAATTTCTCCATGGCAAGGGGACTTTTATAAATCAAATTGGCTGTGAGAACATTTCAAGGAGAGTCAAGGCAAAGACCAGGGCCAACGGAGACAATAGACCGATTTATTACATACTGCATATTGACCAATCAAAGCCTTGATTATGTCGCGCAAGCGGCTGTGATTGGTCGATGTGTCAAGGGGCGTGGCCTAATGGACTGGTCTATTGTCTCCATGAAGTCACATTTAACCGATTGTCTTCCTGTTTCCTAAAAACCTCAATTTGTGATTCATGGCGTTGCTAAATTGATGACTTCTGTCTTTGATAATCACATCCTCTCTTTAATTAAACTTCACTCGGGGATGATCAGAGAATGATGTCAGCGAGAAATTTGTCAGTGCATGCGATGTGACTAATCTGGGGATGTGCTGGTCTTTTATCAGCTGGACTTGTACAATGTAATTAGGGGTTGTGGTGATAGTAAACACGGTTTGTGAAATACTGGCCAATCTTATTCTACCATTTCGGTCATCTGAAACATGTTTTGTACCATGGAAGCAAATTCACATCTTAGCAGGAAATTTAGAAATCCACTCACTTTATCTGGGGCCATTTTGTCCACCCTTCCATAAAAAAAGTCTTCACATGTTTTATTTAAACTACATGTACATGTAAACTGAAGTCTCCATCACTAAAAGAAGATGATATTTTGGGTCAAATGACATTTCAGTTAAAGTTCAACATGTGTACTATACAGCATGTAGTAAAAACATAGTTTATTTTGTATTTTTCTATTTAATGTAATCTTTAAAGAGGGTAGTCCTTTTCAGTAAAAAAAACTGCTTTCCAAAGGAGCCCTCTAATATAGAAATTACAAACAACTACATGTACATGTATTTACATTTGACAAATGTTTGAGTTTAGCACTCAGGTACATTGTAGATAACACTCAGGTAGATAACATTTGTATTAACAAACAATGAGTATGACTCACTGGGGTCTTTTGTACGTATGCAGGTCAGACGTGAGTTTTCAGGGCCATTAATTTCTGGGAATATGAAATTAAACATAAACAGATGTGGATATATACTGTATTCTAGTCTTTAACTCACAAGGATTGAAAGAATCAACAGAATCCAACAGACTACATTGTACATTTAGAACAAAAGATCATTTATTCACAGTCGACAACAAAATCCAACAGAAAGTACCCACTGTATGTTGGAAACTGTTGGATTCAGCATGGATTTGTTCTCATATTCCCATATGGATACTGTTTAGGGAAAGCATTATTCTATTTTGTTTGGTCTGCAGTTCATGAAAGTGTTACCTGGAATTGTGGTAAGAAAAAAGCCTCCCTAACATTTCAGTGTAGGGTGTGATTGAACCTGAACAAAACAAAACAAACATGATTACTTAATCTGCAACTTCAAGTAAGGTCAAAACAATACATTATTATTTCAATTTCTGAAAATGATATACATGTACATGTAGAATCAATTGCTTTATGAGTATCATACCGCAAGACACGTTTAATATATATCCAGTTCACTGTACACCGAGTTATTTCTTCCCAATATCTCAACCCAAGTTGTCTTGCCATCCACTTATTTAATCAATTTCAGTCCTCGATCTTTAATTGAAAAAAAAAGAAACCCGAGGGCTTTCTATTCATCCCAGTCCGTAAGCCAATCACGGACCGCTGACGTGAAAACCACCATCTTTTTTGGAACCCCGAGGACAAGCTTTTTTCCTCTGTCAGATAAACAAACACACTTCATCATTTGTTAAGCAACCGGCTTGAAGCTCTCCGTGGAATAAATAGGATTTGGAAACGTTTTGTTGTGTTTATGGTGATTTTTGAACGGATGTTGGAATGCAATTTGGATGTGTCGGTATTGCACGTGTAGCATCTTGCTAGGATGTACATGTAATAACTTTTATTAGTTTAAATTTAACGATGCCGTACAATGGAAGCAGGATTCCACGTCTGCAATGCTGTGAGTATACAGAAATTTAATATAATATTGTTCTTGGGTTTAAATTTCAGCTTATGTCCTGAAATTCCGGTGCTGAATTTGAAAATATTGATCCAAATAGTAACTACACTGTACAGTATGTGCATGTACATTGTACACATGTATTACAGCACTTGCAGCTGGACATTTGGCTTGTGTGCATTTTAACTTATGTACATGTACTTGATAAAAAGGTGGTGGAAACTACAGTAAGGAATACATGCATTGTCTTCTGTAATGTACTGCGTTTGTTCTCCCAAACAAACGTGGACGTATAACAAGGGGAACAATATCGTCCGCGATTCCCAGAATACGTCCGCGATTGAGATCGTGTACAAAACCTATGGGAGTCTTCCGAAAAAGTAAAAGTACAAACAAAAGAGGGAACAATAGGACGTCCGCGTTTAGAGGTTGATACACGTTTAACTGTGTTTGAATAACGAGGAACCCAAGTCACATAATTACAGGCTTTTGAATTGAAACTTGGTTTTGCCAATTATATTTCATGAATAATCAGTCTAGTTTTTTTTAAGAGATTGTTTGCAGACTGGGAGTTTATTGTACAATATACACATGTACATGTACAGTACATGTATGTGAGGTAATATTTACTGCAACTATGGTACATTTGCACATACTGAAAGAAATCTGTGAGATCTGTATTCTGAACATGAATTAAATTGCTGCAAACTGCTTACTGACTGAAATAAAAACATTACATGTAGCTGGCCTAACGTTTCGAACTTAAGCAAGTTCTTTCTCAAAGGCAAGATCTGTATTCTGGCCGATTATAGCTCAAGAATTATACCTGTACTGGAACAGAATCACACAAAAATAAAAGTTGATAAGAAGTACTTATTTTTATTGTAAGAAAAATATTGAAAACCACACTTACTTTAAAACCTATAGTATAAAATTATCAAGACTTTGTACCGTAATTTTCGGAATATAGGCCGCGGCTTATACGTTGATTATCACGCTAAAAAATGTCCCTGCGGCTTATACTCCGGGCGGCTTAATATACGGCAACATTTGAAGAATAAAATCAGTCACAGAAGCCGCGCCTAAGCGTGTTGGAAATAAAGGAAACCAGTCCAGCCAGAGGGACCGAATAGACTTGCAAATGTACCGTAAGTACCGTTCACACCTCACAAATCGTGTGGTGCGTCTGTTCGTTTTTGTCTGTTTTATCGTTGTGTAATCCATGTTGTTTATTATTTCACTGGTTAATGTAGGGTCCGGCTATCAAAATTTTCAATAATCGATACATCGGAGGTCCAACATCGATTATATTCGATGTCAAAATTCTGGGACTAAACGAAGCGCTAGTCAACTATTTTTAGTACTGGGTAAGGATCATGATAAACACATACCTCCACCACTTTGAGGCTTAATCTATCGCATCTGCGGTCTGCGAATGTGACAAAAAAAGTTGTGTACGTATTAAAGCCTACAATAATTGTAGGCTTTAATACGTACACAACTTCCATTTCCAGCGTCCTCTAAATTAAACAAAATATTGTTGCAATAATGTTTTGTCGCCACATCTTTGCAGAAAAGTCACGTACTTCCGGGGCGCGGGTACCAGTATTGTCCGTAGTAACAAAATCGCGCGCGGGCACCATGCGACGTTCATTTTCACATTAGAAGAATTTTTACCGAAATATTACAATCCATTGCAATCCGCTGAAATCTTTCAGTAAAATATATTCATCTATCTGCATATATATTTATTATATATCAATTGTCATTCTGGCGATTTAATTTCGTCCTCGTATGTTCCCTGAAGTGGAGAAAAATCCAGACAAAAATCATCTTTCGTTTACAGCAAAACAAATTATTTTCTTCAGATCTAATGAGCGTGCCTAGTTTTGGATTGCACCAAATATGCTACGAGGGATGTTGTTGAATTTCCGAAAACATTGTCAAGTGGAGTAAATGATAATGTGGGAAATAAATATCAAATTTGTGTTTGAAAAAGAAGTTACTTGCTTTCAGGCGTATTTGCTTTATATCAAATTTAAAGAAAAATTACTTTTATACTGAAATCTTAAGCCGAAACCAATAAACATCCCTTTGCATGAATTGGCAAGGCCCCCAAATTTATGAATGGTTGCCAGCACGTACATGTTAGCGTACAACAAAATCTACTTTGGCCAATCAAAACAACGACTAGCGACACGTGCTCATACATGATGCATAATGCATAAGGGAATTTGCTTCGCGATGCCGGTGAAAATAGACATGCTCGCCGTTGCTCGGCGGAGTACAGATGACTCTGTATTATCGCGGTACTGGAAGTGGTTTTTACAATGATCTCAACTTTTTATTCATAGTTAATGTTTGACCAAAACATCCCCTGAATAATGTACGATATTTTCCCTGTCAAGTTCAAGTTGATTAAAGACGATTAGGCCCTGCAAGATGATTTCTTAACACCCTGTCCCCCCCGGAAGGCGACAAAATTCACTGAGACAAGTCTACTGATTGACGATTGGGGGCGCCATTCACTTTACATGGTGCGTCGTTACGCGTTTAATTTTTTTACCGCACTGTCATTTTGCTCCCGTAAGTTTTTACGATTTCGCGGTGGAAATATCGTCCTTCGGTGTCATTTTGCATTTGTACATGTAGCTGTAGAATGGGAACCAGACAATAGAACTTCCATGGACAGACCACCATTGAAGATATACATGTATGTTAAAATAAAGACGGTACTTTTTAGCAGACACGGTGAGGCAAAAAAGTTTTGGAAAACGTGAATTTATTAAAAATCATTATAAAAAGTCCCGACACAACATTTTAAAATCGTCTTTTTTATACAACTTAGCAGGAAGTCCTTAATGTCTGATGAACTGGATGAACAATCGCCATACGGTTGGCAACGCAAAAAAAGGAGTAATTTCCGATGCCGCAATAATAAGAGTTGCCGCGAAAATTAATAGGGAGTCCGACTAGCGCTTCAGCATGCAACATGATGACTTGTAGTTGGACGTCGTCAGCGCCGCGGCTTGGCTTATAAACCGGTGCGGCTAATACGCCAACTTTAAATCTTAATTTACAGATTTTTGCGTGCTGCGGCTTATACTCCGCGCGGCCTATATTCCGAAAATTACGGTAGTGGTACATAACGGTGTAAAGTTCTTTGGGACTCCAAGTGACCTGCAGGTAGTGTGCAAAAATCACAAAGCCAGTAGACTTTTTTGGTCTGTTCTTAAATTAGGACGGTCAGGTTGGTGTCGTCGTTCTTTCCTTGCCTTGACTCCTGTGCAATACGTGTACATGTATGTGGATTACATTTTCAGTCCTTACTCTAACTACATGTAATTGCATAGATTACTCCAAAAGAATACTCCTTCTCTGGAGTTTCTCTCCAACTACACGTACTAAAACTGAAAGGTCCCTGTCTGTCTTCTGTCTCTTCAAAAGCTCAGGTGTATGGGAGACCATACATGCACTGATCAGGCTACCCAGGAAAAATAACAAATAAATATGACTAGAATCGGTCCAGTAGCTATTTTCATCCCTAAGAGGAAGTTTATGTCTGTTAACAGATCTTTATTTAGCTTTATCTTGATATGACCTGTATCATATTTATTAATTAGGTCTGGTTCTCCGAAGTCAAGATGGTGTTACAAACACATTCTTAAAATAGAAAATGAATTAAACTGCTACAGCCTGCTAGCTGAGTGGATTGACCTAAAATATACAAATCAACAAAATTAACTCAAGTTCTTACTTATTTGCCTTTGAGAAAGAACTTGCTTAAGTTTGAAATGTTAGGCCAGTTTCTTTTGTAGATTTTAAACATATTCGTAATTTGAAATGTTCCTAGACTATTACTTGCCATCCAGTCTAAAGTCTTGTCCAAAATGGACGTTTTTGTCAGCGGCTACGGCTCTTCAGCATGGTGTGCTTATATCAAAAATAAAGCCTTATCTACAAAATACCTGATTCGGACACAGCCTAACCTTGGCAAAGTAGCCCAAAGAAATTTTACTTTTGAAGATGTAAAAAAGATTAGAATTTGTACTCACCTTTTGAATAAGAAACAATCAGCCTGTCCGCTCAGAATTCAAGAATTACCAAAAGAAAATCAAAACTCCATCCTTGAAATTATTCAGAATGTACATATGTTTGTATAGTGCAGTAGAGTACGGCTCTGCTGTACACACACCAGCCCAAGCGAGACGAGGAAGCAATTAAGTCTAAGCCATCCAAAATATGACATTTTCATTTTCCCAATTCAATTATTTGGGTGGTATTAGATGCCCAAGGCGACTTAGCCAAGACTAGTCAATCCGGTATGGAGGAATATCTTAAACTCACCAGTGAATTTTAATCCGTCTTTTTTTTTTTATGTGTGGCCTAATTTTTCCTTGGCCGGAAGGACAATTTTTCTAAAGGTGCATTTCTTCCATATGTACGAAAGAGTCATTTCTTAACTGGTCAAAAAACTGCATGTAATGTTGTGGTGGGGTTTACAGTCTTCTCTGACCATCAATGCTAACTTGACTTTTCTGTTTTGTGAGAAAAGTGAAAAATTTTCAAAGATCTCTACAACTTCACCAGTGTAGTTTGGACACGTATACAATGTACATGCATGCTCATGTATTGTACCGGTACTGGTCTTACAAATTTTAGTTGACAGAAGAAAAATGGTTGGATGAATATCTACTCTAACATTTTTAACAAAACAATTGTGTGATAACAACACCTTGTGAAATAAATATGATTTAGACTTGCAATGATCTGTTTTTCACATATTTTATTCGTGACAATTTTGTTTGTACTCTTTTTTGTCATGTTCATGTATTTTGGGGTATGTGGGGAAACATTCCGATTAGGGACTATTTAAAACATGCAAGTTTAATTTAGGTGGAAGAGTTGCTTGGGACAATTAAATTTGGCCTTAGCAGGGTGGAACATGCGAGGGGGATGACTCAGGTTTGCACGGGAGTAATCAGGCTTTCCTGTTATTGAAGAGTGGAGTTAGCCTCGGAGTCTTTTAATAGTACCACATGAAGACGGACTGTCAAAATCAACAAACTTGTCTGCCGTGAGGTTTTAGCCTTCTTGCTGGAGCACCAGTTCATTTAGATTTGCATTTTGTGAAAGAATGAAACGATTTGCATTTCTGCGAGGATCTTTCAAGACTTCCGGTGAGTGTTGTGGTTGGGGGGGTGGGGGGGGGGGGGGGGGGTAGGATGGGAGCCATGTTGGCTTTGGACTTGGAATGCTGAAAGATATCGGGAGTAGTTATCAATATTTCTTTGCATGTTTGCTGTTGTGTTGGTCACACTGAAGGTCTGGTTTTACCACAGTGATTGACCGTGTAGCATTAACACCCTAACATCCTGAGCGTTCATTTAGGATCAAGTACAGGATACTACAGACTACTACAAAATGTATTTGTATGCAATACACAATACTAAATAATACTACTACTAAACAATAATGTGTCTGAGTAGTAAGAGTTTAATACAAGTGTACACATAAAGTATTTTGTAGCTTTAGGTCAGGTTAGGGTGAACAGAGAAAAAGTGTACTGTGGTGCTCTGGTGTAAGCCAGCTTGTAGATTGTATTATGTTCTAGGGCTGTCCTGAATATACCGAATATTTGAAAATTAGATTGTCAACCGAATACCTTTTTGCCGGATCAAATATTCGAAAAAATATATATGCATGTACAGATACGACTCTGATGCTTTTTTAATAGAAAAGTTACGGAGCTTAGCCGAGTTAAATGCTGCATTTTTGTCGACGGTAAATTTTTGAGGACGGAGGTTTATTGTTCCCGTCCGTAAAACCCTTGACACTTATAAAATAATTACTGCAAAAACGCAGGCTTAAGTTTGGTTTCTTGTTATCAGAACGTTATACGTACCCGTAATGATCTTAAAACAACAGGTACATGTATGCAAAAATGTTGATTGGGCGGTCCATAATATCGATTGCTGTGTGTAAAACACCAGCGTGCTTTGCGTGCAACTTTTTAACGGGGTGGCATGCAGTTGCAGCTGACGCGTGAAGCACTTGCAGCTGACGCGTGAAGCACTTGATCGGCGAGTATCGAATATTCGAAAAACATGTATTCAGTCAAACCCACTTTCGAATAATCGAATACTAAATTATTTGCAAATGAACAGCCCTATTATGTGCATTCTTAAATAAATCTTCTTTCACTATAATAAACCTGTTATTTTTAACTGGAAAGCACTGTTGTGTCGATCAAAGAAGTTGAGGATGAGTTAACATTGGACACAGTATTTTATAAACCAAGGATGTTCTCTTCCTGGTGTAATACCTTTTTGTGCATGGTGCTTTCAAAGAATTTGTAAGAAAACAAATTGACATGTTTACCCAGTGGGGCTTCAACCCATGACATCCTGTATATTTACATTATATGTATGGCCAATTTTGTGGTATGGTATGTTTAAGATTTCAGTGAGCAAAGTCAATCGACAAGAATGGGATTTAAACCTGTGACCTCTGGATTATAGGCCAACAAAAATAGTTCCGATTACATGGCATTTGAAAATAGGGTAGGTACAGTAGGTAGGGATATTATTACTTTTTTTGACAGTTTTTTTGTTGTGCTGATCATATGTAGTTGTCTACCTGTTGTCAAGGTTTAAAGGTAGTATTTACAGCATTTATGGGTTTTTTGTTGTTTTTACTTTTTCCCCCGAAAAAATTTGGGGCTGTTAAAATAGGGTAGGTAAGGTAACCGGAAGCAGAACCATTTTTTATTTGTTTTGCCTTACCGTACTGGTGCTCTACCAGCCGAGCTATTTTGCCCTGTATTTGTTGGTATCTGTGTTCAAGATGTTGAAAAAGAAGACCAGGTTCAAGTCCTACTTGTCATCTTTTTCTGTTCCCCTTTAACAATTATCTTCATTACCTAGTCAGTTTCCCTTGTGGTCTGTTTGGCAGAGCTTTCTGAGAGCTTTTAAAGCTAGTGTACATGATTGATCATTGTTGCAATTTTCAAAAATTGGCGGATTTGGGGTTAGTATTTTATAGGAAATATCGTTCAATTGACCTCTTCAAAGTTTTGCGTTGTTGGATGGCAAACAAAAATGAGAGAAAGACGGCGCTCGTTTTCAACCGTCGGGTGGATGATAGCCTTTTGTCAAGGCGCGCGTGGCTACATGGACGCGTGACGCGCCCCGAATGCCAGCATGTCCGGGGCGCGCCACTCCTCCTGGTAGCCACACGCGTGCCTTGACTAAAGGCTACAGGGAGTTTTCCAACGATTTCCAGCTGGAAATCGTTGGAAAACGATATAAATTTCCACTTTGCTTGACAACAGCACACCTGGTGCCATCATTTTCCAGGATGATTGAGACTACTATTAACTTACAGTCTAGTAAGGTATTTCGTAATAATTCAGTAAAACAAATTGGAGGATTACTAATCGTGTACACTACATTTAAGAGAAAAACGGGTTTGCCTGGACAGGCCTTGAACCCACAACCTCATACATGTACATACTTACAATAAAATGCTGTTGGTCAGACTAGAACATGCTTAATGTTTTCCAGTCCAGTTGGGACATAGCATCAGACTGCCAACACTTGAACATTGTTGCAATAAGAAATACAATGTAGCCATGTTATGAATGTCGTTGGCCCTAGACCTACATGTACATGTAGCCCAGTCCACCAGGTGTTAATCCAATCTGTCTGTGAATGCACTGGTCTCAAACTACAAATAAGTATCAAGATGGTTGACATTTTTTCAGGCCATTCTAAGCAAGTATTGGTAAGGATCTGGGTAAATATTTTAAGCGGGTGTTCTGTTTTTGTTTGGTACATTTTCACGCTTAGCAGATTGCTAGGATGAGCAGCAATATTCTCATTTTAGAAGATCATTGTGGTGTGGTAGTATCTGAGCTCAATTTCATGGAATCCTTAACCCTAGATTGTGTACTTACGGCCTTCAATTCTGTGCAAACTGAACTAGCAGGGGAATGTGAGTTAGTCTCACCAATGGTGGAAGTTATTACCTGCCTGGGTCTATACATGTACATTTGTAGGTCTGAGAATTGGGATAATTTCTTTGGTATCTATTAAAGATTTATCCTCTATTTAGATATGGACCCAAGAAAACCATATTATGATAGGGCTGGCAACCTAATGTGGGCAATCCTACTACCTCGGTTGTAGCCTTGTATTGGGTGACTTCCATTAAAAAAAACAAAGAAATTCTGCACCTACGCCCCGAGTGCAGAATCCTTAGTTACAAGGGATGTACGCAAAAGCGTGCAGAAGAGAAAAATTATTTTGTAACATTTTAGTAAAATGTGCTAACCACAAGTGTAGAATTTTCTGGGTACCTTGCTCACCTTAAACAGAGCTGTGAAATTAAGCCCATATCCCTCCTGCTCATTAAAAAGCAAACTATTTGTGGTTCAGCCGTGGTTGACCAGGAGTGAACGCCTTGTCACTTTAGGACCAGAGCCGGTGGTTAGGAAATCAAACTGATTGGACAAGAGAGGATTAGAAGTGAAAGATGTGAGGAAGAAGACTTACGCAGTTGCGTGTGTATCCTGCTCGCTAACCTCGGACTAGACTCTGTACATCTGTAGACAGCCGTACAGGCAACAACTAACGTACCATTGAAGAATATTAGTTGACACTACTCTCGACTATGTCCACTACATTTGTACTCTCTCTCTCTCTCTACTCTGTCTGATATTAGTTAGACACTACTCTCCTAAGGTCTCGTAAGTTCCCTATTGGAAGATTCAGGACATCAACCATGTACCAAGTTGTACTGGTACTTGTACGGATCCTGACGTTTTACTATCACACACATTCATTAAACATCAGACCCAAAATCTGCAAATGTGGGGCATGATCCCTAAAGGTGCCCTGACACCATAGCGTATGCTGAAACCTATGAGTTGCGTGTAAAAAATATTGTTATACGCACCAAACGCAACCCAAATCAACAATTTTGTCAATTTCTAACCTATTCAACCTATGGGTTGCGTGTGGGTTGCGAACTGAACTTATGATCCCCCAATATCTGCGATCACCTCTGTACGAGTTGCGTGCAAGTTGCGTGTGAGTTGCGTGCAGAACTTACGAGTTGCGTTTAAGTTGCGTTCAAAACTTACAAGTTGCGTTGGACCTGCGTGCTAGTTGCGTGGTAGTATACAAATAATGAATGTTTATGAGTGCGATGGTAAGAATAATTTCATGAGGTGACAGATTGAATGTTCCATTCCACGAGGCGAAGCCGAGTGGAATGGGACATTCCATCTGTCACCGAATGAAATTATTTTTACCATTGCACGAATGTGAAACATTCATTATTTGTTTTATACAACGCCTGAATAAATCAGACAGATTGCATGCATGGATTTCTTTGTGTAAGTTACAACGTGCCGTTTACCTTCTCAGTCCCGCATAAAACCGCGACAAAAAATTGTCGAGTTCCGAATCAGTTAAAGCTTCAATTGTTGTTCCTGTGTGTCTTGCAAATTCATCTAATCGTTTCACTGCATATTTGATTTGTCTCTTTGTATTTGGAGCGTCATGCGTCAGCATCGCGTACGAGTTCCAATATTTCGTCGTCTGTTAGGAGAACCATGGGAGAACAAACCGCGGCAGTTGTGTGAATGACAGCCCTGTTGTAGCGCCACTAATAGTGACCGTGAAATTAGGGAAGTTCTTTTGGTTCTATCAATGCGCGCGCACCGTTTGATAGAACCATGTGATAGAACGTTTTGGGCGGTGCGGGTTTGCGTCGTGTGATGGGTCGAATAATTCAATGCACGTGATCGACGATCCACCAATCGGATGGCTGGGATTTATTCAGGTGTTGTATAATTGCGAATATCGGTCACGTGATAAATTGACCAGATTAAACTGATGTCCAATAACAGCAAGAGGTAGCTCCATGTTGTCACCTCGGAGGTCCACCAACAACTGACACCGATCTAGAAAAGGCCCACTATTTATACCATTTCTCAACACGCATGTAGTACGCAACTAACACGCAACTCACATGCAACTAATAGGTTGGATACGCAGGGCATAAGTTGGGGATACGCTGGGAATAAGCACAATAGGTTGGGGGTACGCTACACACGCAACAGGATCGCAACAGGCACGCAACAAGATTGCAACATGATCGCAACAGGTACGCAACACATTCGCAACATGTACGCTACCAAAACCTGGCCAGATACCTCAAATTTGGACCTGCGATCACCTGCGTTCATAACTTATGAGTTGCGTACCTGTTGCGATCGTGTTGCGTGCGTAGCGTACCTGTTGCGTATAAATTGATCGCAGGCATTCGCAGAGAATTATTGAACATGTTCAAAATTTCTGAACTTACTCTGCGTGTGTCTGCGATCACCTGCGTGCTTGTTGCGTACTTCAAACCTATAAAACCTATTAGTTGCGTGTGAGTTGCGTTCGGAACTTATGACCACTATTTTTTATTCGCAACCATACGCAACTGGTGATCGCTATGGTGTGAGGGCACCTTTACATGTATACAGCATTATGGGTTTATGACTTCTGACTAGCCCCCCTGAACAAAGACACTGAACATTTGAGAGAGATAGTGCATTTGATAGCTCAGCACCAATACGGTAATCACAAGGTTGCAGGTTCAAATCTCACTTTTGTCCATTTTCTTTGTTAACTCTACACTTTTCCTTGTTCACCCTCTAAAAAAGGGTTTGAATGACTTCCTGCAGTTATTTGTCGTGGATATGTAACTACTGTATTCGAATGTACATGTAGCTTTGGTCATCCAATGTATTTGTATATTTATGTAGCAGTTTGGTATGCCATTCATGAAAAGATAGCCAAAGGGTGCTTACACGTACATGTACAGTAGTAATCATAATTTTAGTTGTTCTCATTTATGTATTCACAGCATATTTCTTTGAAGGTAAGGCTAACAGCGCCCTCTCTGGTGTTGCATTTAATCCATTAATCAAACTTGCTTGCTACTCTTTCCATTGCAGGTGGGGCACTGACAGGTTGCACAATAAGCCTTTTGCGCGTTGATTTGCATAGATCCTTGTACCCCGTCTTCGCTCAATCTAAGATGCACAGCGTGCGCCGGTCGTTGCCAGACTGATCATTATTATGCACGTCAGTACCGTTGTTGCTAGACCACGTGATTCGGGGCAAGCCGCAACGTGGCGATGCACGGCCAGTGGTGGTTTCCCTGTCTGGTATCTGGAACTACCGCTGGGTGAAACAGCGCACGATAGAGATTGTCACCACTCTAAAACACAACTGCTCGAATTGTTACAGTACATGTTGTATGTTCTTCTCGAAACGCGGCCTATTTTTAGCAATTATAGTTTCTTTAATGGATAACAACTTCGAAGGTTGGAACGTGAAGAAACTGCAGACATTTCTTCAAGAGAGAGGGGTTTCAATAACGGGTTACCCGAAGAAAGAACTGGTTGAACTGTGCAAGTGCGTCGCCAATCTGAAATTGACAACCGACCCGAATCTTTCAAGCCCCAACTTGACAAAAGATTGAAAGACGCTGGCTGCACATTTTCTGACCCATTTAATCTTCCTGGATTCACGAAGGATTTCTCGAATATACCAGATTTCGGACTATACGATGTCTTCAATTATTTGATTTGTTTTAGAGCGGATTACGACCGGCGAAAACTTATTCGTAAATATACAAAAACAATTTCTGCAAGACCAGTCACTTACGTAAAAACCGATAATGAGACCTTGCTCAACAGAATCTTTCTTCATCCAACCTTTCCCACAAATACAAATGGAATGGAAAGAGAGATTTTGTTGATGCCTTTACAAATCCTCCCCCCCCCCCCCCCCAGATAAGTTCGGACTCGCTGCGGCTACTTGTTGGAATGATCCATCAAAGAATCCACTGATTATTCTTCTAACGTAGCCAGCACATACCAGGACTGTCATCTTGCAGAAATAGTGGCTAAAACTGACTCCCTCGAAGCGTATTCCACTTTTTTTAAAAGAAAGAAATTACGCTTTGGGTGGGTCAGTCACACACCCACACGGCTGGCATACCCACCAACCTATTCGTAAATATATACAAAAACAATTTCTGCAAGACCAGTCACTTACGTAAAAACCGATAATGAGACCTTGCTCAACAGAATCTTTCTTCCTCCAACCTTTCCCACAAATAAGAAAAGAATGGAAAGAGAGATTTTGTTGATGTCTTTAACAACCCCCACCCTCCCTACCCCCTAAACGAACTTTGACTCACTGCGGCTATTTCCTGAGATGATCAACAAAATATGATAATCTGATCATTCCTTGAATTTTGCCTGCACACACCGGTTCTTTCTTGCTATTTTCAAAATTTAAAAAGCACTTCATCTTGTAAAGAACAAGAAGTTCAACCAAAATTAACAATCGGTTAACCAAGGCGGCCCTGAAACAAAAAGTTCCATCACATTGACTCAACATCGTAACACATAGTCTGCATGTATGATTACGCCCCCTCCCAATAAAAACAAAAACAAAATTGTTCATCTCCACCGCGCTAGATGTCGAAGCTGGTATTGGTTCGGTGTAGTCATCTGTTGGCCCATTGCCACCGACGAAATGTTTGGAGCAAATGTAAGTATTGTAAGTTACATTCTCCGCCGAAAAGTCTTTTCTGGAGCAGTTTTTTATCCAACGGAGACACTTCTCACGGTTCGACTTCGGCTTCGGAAAGGGTAGCCACAAACGCCATTCATGTGGAGACGGTCCGAAAAGCGCGAGTCGCTGTTGCATGTTCCGTAAGAACAGTGCTTCTTCGCAGGCATTCTCAAGCACTAAATCCCACAAACTTCGTATTTTATGTTAATGTCTAGATTCTAACAATAACCAGTACTAGAGTCTGACAAAATCTGCGTGGAAATTTATCGTTTTAAAGTGACAAGAAACGTATGAATCGCGTACATGTACTTCGATCACGGCAAGTGGACATATGCGATATGCATTGACATTGTGTCTGCACGCGCGTATGCGAGAAAGCTTGCCCCGAATCACGTGTCGTGGCAACAATCACTACGCAGCGGGGTCAAAGTACGGGTCACTCGCAAAAGGCTTATTGGGATTGTTTTATTTTATAATTTGTTACTAAATTGGACATTTTTATTTTTTTATTTTTTGTATCTATCTTTTCTGCAGCTCCGAAGCCATCATCAGGAGGAGATGAGCCCGACAGTAAAATTGTAAGTAAATGGAATGTGTCTTGAAGTGTCTGTTGGAGGTCAAGTACATTATTAAATATTTGAAAAGCCAGCAAATACTTGTATGAACTTGAGTTTGATGTATCAAAAATGCACAACACCACAGTTCATGTACAACCTTTTAGCATTTGTGCCTGGCATTGAAACAAACCAAAGTGTCGATAATTGGGGAAAAGCCAATATTTTGACAACATGTGACTGCAAACCTGATAACCATTTTTATTGCCACACAATAACTCAAATTATTCCTTTTTGTTTAAGTTTCTCATACAATGCATATGTACATTCTACTACAGCGATTACATAAAACCTGCAGGAATTAATAAAAGTGAAAATTTGTCCTGTTTTTGTACTTCAAAGATGAACTGCACACGTACAATGTACATGGTAGTACATTTGGTAGTAAAAGATGAGATGGTATTTTGCATAGGGGATGATGTAAATTAGAACAAAGATTTTTAGTTTAAAAAAACCAGATTTTAGTCATGTAGTAAAGGATGTTTATTTGGAATCAAAATACTCTTTTTTTACATTTTCGTGAATCTGGAGTGCTTATCTCGGACCAACTTAAATATGACATCCAAATTAACAGTGCTGTGCTGTACAATGTAGTTAGGAGACAATGCATTAGCCATTTGTGTTCATATTTTTACAGTCAGTCATGGCAGTAAGTGTCAGTGTACAAGCTTTATACGAGTACACTGTACAACCAAGTTAAACTGTTCACGGTTCTTGTATAGTGTAATAGTGGTCTGGTTCTCGGACTTCAGTCACATGAGAGTGTTACACAGTTGCTTCGACATAGCAAGTTTGCAGATTGATTTTTTTGAATGTCTTTAATACTCATATTAATCCATCGGAATGTTTTCTTCAAGACATGCATGTATTGTGCAATATAAATGATATCATTTTAATAATCTGAGTCTTACTTCCATAAAGATGTCCCACCTACATCCCTCTCTTGTATCGTTTTGGAAAATCAAAAACAAATTACAGAATCTCCTTTTATTTGGGATGCTCAGAAAATGATGGCTACACGTATCTAATGCATCTTGTGTGCAATATGTGGGGGAAAAAGCTAAGGTTTGGTTTGATAGCACAAACTACATTGGATGATACTGGGTTATAGTAGAAGTCTACTTTTATGAATCTATGAAGTACGTGTATGCAAGGCCTGGCACATGGTATTGTGTACAGAACTATTACAGGTCATACATAATGATTCAGACCTTGTTGGCATAGAGGCATTGCATGTATATCCGCACTGTACATGTAGCTCCGAAGCCGGAAGATTGCCTGCGGAGAAGACGATGACAAAATATTCAGTTTTAGAGTTGAGGGAAAAAAAAACCAGAATGATAATCTGGGGAAACCCACGTAATCAGGCAGCGACTGAAAAACCAGTGTTGGTCCCGGGCAGGATTTAAACCCAGATCACAGAGGAGGAAGGCGGGGAAGTTACTTCTTTGTCGACCCAATTAACTCGTTCCAATCATTTACTTACAGTAGCAAATCATTAATACAAATGTTATTACAGTTATATATATTACATTTGTAAATTGTTTCTCGAATGTACTCTTTTAGCAGGACACATTTACAAGTGTGAAGGAATGCACTAGCATACATGTACATGTAGTTCTCGCTATCACAAGTAAACTAGTGTGAATGAAATGCACTCTTATAGTTTGCAAGTAAACAAGTTCGCAAGGAACCCACTGTCCTGCAGTAGTCGGCGCAATCACAAGTAGGCCTACATGTTGAAGATTTTAAAATGAGCCCACTGTCACAGTTCTTACAGGTAGACTTCTGTGCATACACTGCTTCGCTATGAATATGTAGTAGTTGATAGGACAGAGCATGAATAGACCACATGAAAAGATACAATCTAAAGACACATTTGTAAGTGGTATACTTTGTAGTAATTAAAGACTTCACTTTACTCCACCAAATTGCACAACACGTGGCCATCTTCAAGGAATATCTTCTTTGCAAGCAGTGCTTGTTTTCACGTTGTCTGCGGCATTCTAACCTGTCACTAACTCTTTCTAGTCTTTCTGGAACCCCAAAATGAAAAGTGGTGTTGCTAAGGCATCGGCCGTCACTAGTTTTGTTGAGGTGAGCTGCATGTATTAAACACCGACACCCACTCATTCAAGAACTTGTAGTGTTTTATATTCATGCACTTACAGTACCGCCCACGTTTAGTAAACCCTGGTCAACGTTTATAATCCGATTAAATTATAATCCCCCCGGTAATACCGTTGCGTTATTACGGAAGGACGTACAACGAAGTCCTTATCTGATTGGTAAACAGTCTCCGGTTAGGCCACGGTCGTAAATTCCCTGTCATCGTTCAACGAAACCATAAACAAGCAATCTTCTGCAGCAGCCAAAACATCGTTTTTATCACCCCTATACCCGGACTTGTGGTTAGATAGTGTGGTCGTAAATTCCTGGTCGCCAATTATCTGCTATCGTGCATTTAACCATTGGCATACGATAATCTCTCACCCAACAAAAGAAATGCATAGACCATTTCATTCGGCCGGTGGTATGTAAAATGCGTAGTTTGCACCGGCGTGCTTGCAGACAAATTTTAAAAATCTGTCTCATAATAGAGAATGGAAAAAAAGAAATGGAGGTGACATCTAAGTTGTATTAAGTGATGATTACTCTAGATTACCTTGCTCGAAATTCCAGTTATTTCCAATACATTTGACGGTAGAATAGTGTAACGTATGATGTACCATGAAGGAATAAAAAAATACATTATGTAGGGCCTACTAAATGTGTTGTTTCTTGGATCGTTTTCTATCTAAACCCCGACAAAACTTCTCCGCACCATTCATTATATAGCGCACATGGGCGTGCATTCCATCGTGGGTGTAGTCTTGGTCAAGTGCAAACAACCGCACTGAATGCTCTACCGTATTATTCTCAGTGTACAATGCATGTACACGCGCAACGCGAAGTGCAATTCGCCTTGAGAAAAGGCTACTAAGACCTGGAGGGGTTAGAGCAATTGCTTCAATAACTGCAACCCCTAAAGCGCATCTGCGCGTGCGCGTTGCCTTGTTGCTAGCCTTGGTCAAGTGCAAGCAACCGCACTGAATGCCGCCGTCTTATTCCCAGTGTACAATGCACGTGCACGCGCAACGCGAAGCGAAATTCGCCTTTAGAAAAGACAAACACTTGCGGCGCATGCGTTGTACATGTACTACATGTCTGTACATGTACAATGTCTGTCTATCTTGTGAAGCTAGATCTTGTGTGCGAGCGTACACACAAAAAGACATAGGCCTATGTACAATTATACGATGTTTTTTTTTTACAGCTCTCGTGTGATTGTAGGCGTCCAATGGTATTAATTATCAGCTGTTACTAGTCAACAATGCCGAAATAGAAACAAACGTTAGTCTTTCTGAGGTGCCATAAAGAAGCCAACTGAAGGTAAATGTCGTAGTACTCCAACTTTACTCAACGAGTGAAGCCCTGTCAACCCCCCCCCCCCCCGATCTTGCTTTCCCCTGGCCTGATTCGCGATCTCGGTGGTCAGCCCCGATTAAAAAAAAATTAGCGGAACGACAATTTTGTATAGAGCCAAACAACCTTTTTTTAGGGGGGGGGAGGGTAACTTTACATGGGATTCTAACGTTAGGACTTTCTGGCTAAACTCAAAACAGTTTCCAATTGTAACATTAGTTTTGGGACTTTTTATATTAAAATAAAAATATTTGATTAATAAAATGGATTGTTCAATCATGGAGGAAGGGTTCAATTTATTTTTCTCCGAGTTAATTTCTTTGTGAAGCTTGCCCAGTACTTCCGGGCCCCAAGCTCCTTCAGTCATCACCTGGTGCGAGTGTGAAATTCAGTCAAAAGCTCTAAAACGTTATAGATAGTTTTTCTCAGTATAAGGGTGGGGGGGGGGGGCTAGGCCTATCCAGGTTTTTTTTTATATGCAGGCCTTTCTCGGCTTTCTTTGAAATATTTTAGGATCCAATAATGAAATCCTTGCATCAAATTTTCATGTCGGAATTTGTCACCACGTCAAACATTTTTTTGGAAAGGTGCATTTTTATAGTTTTTCGTGTATCAAGTTGCTCCAGTAGTCCTCCTGAACAAGATGATTTGATAAGATCTTGTTGGCAAGTACAAATTGAATTTTAAATACTTGTAGTTTCACAAGATTTTTATGCGAAAGACAGCCCAACTCACAGGTTTCCTGGCTCTAAAAAAGAGATGCACATTGTCTGAAACCTTAAAGTTAACCCCCCTCTCGCAAAACCAGTTGCCATGATTCATAATAGTTGCCGCGGTGAGGTCAAATTAATGGAACCACGGCGGCAACTTTTACACGCGATCATTTCTTTCGTCGGCAACCCTTAACAAAAGCAAAACTCGCGACCATCGTCTTCGTCGGTGTCGTACGTCGTCAGTCGACGGCTACCACTAATTCCGTTTCGTTCTCAGAAACTTCGGAAAAATCGCTAAAATCTCCGAAATTAAAATAGCTCAACGCGAAATCTTTGGGACCGTAGGCAGCATTTTGCATAGTAACGCTTGTTGTGCGCATGCGCGAAGAGACCAAATCCTTTCCACCACCATGCCGGCCATGCAAGCGACAGAATCTGGCTTTGCATGCTGACCGCACGCGGAGGGAGTTTACACAGCGGCTTAATCCATTTGTTATCAGTGCGACCGCCGCTGTGTTTACGACCGCGGCGACCATCATTGGACATTTTTTAAAGTCGATGTGTGCTATCTCCTATATTCCTTCCTATAATTCCTTCCTCCATGGTAGAACCATTGCCCCGGCAACTGACGTCAGACTTCGGTACTCTATTCCCTATTATTAGTTAAAACCTCTAACTTGACCGTTCACTCTCCTAATAAGCCAGTTCGGTATTAAAACTGCGCACGTGCACATAAAGATTTGACGATTTTTCTTTAGGGAAAAACATTTCATTGTATGCGACGTGCAAAAGCACAGTGGATAACGGCAACTTTAAAGAGGTCGTCGTGTTCTGTCTGAAGTAACATTAAAAAAAAACGTTTGGACAGCGAAGTGTTTTCAGTTGTCTTATTAGTCTAAACTTTTGTTCGATTGCACGCAAAAATTGCACAGAATGCAAATTCGGTTACCACGTCCCCGTGCATAGCCTTGTGTACAACACGAAGTACATATATTTACACACGTACACAAGTAATATATTCAGGTCCAGGAAAATAGAATTGGTTTTCAAGACCAGTTTTCCCACTTAAGTTTCTGTTTGTTGATTTGTTGTTTCTTGATACATGCATGAGTCAACGTATAGAATGCCCATTGCTTGCGTGTCTGAACCGAATCAAAGAGCTGCCGAGCGCAATCTGGAATCTTGCGCAAGTTTATTGTACACGTAATCCCTCCTGGATTGATGGAGTTCATTCACATGTAAATGAATCAGGAGGGAGTACAATAAACTTGCGGAGGACTCCAGATTGCAATCAACAGGGCTATATTAAATTATTAAAGCGCTCGCTGTACAAAGTCATGTCTGTGGCTGGACGCATCCATGTTTGTGTAAAAAACAAAATGTAAAATGTCTATTGCTTATACGGCTAGTTTGTTTTCTATATCTGTGATTCTGCGTTTGTGTTCTGTACCGGTGCGTTCCAGAAGGCGGCACACCTGAAACCTAAACGCACAATCCATATAATTAGCATTTCATTTTTCTATCAACAACAAAAACGTGCAAACACAAAAACATGCTGCTTCTTCGTTGGCATGTGGTGTTCTTTTACCTTGCATTTCTACATGGGCTTAATACAATTCTAAATTTATTGTACATGTATTTTCATTATGTTTTAAAAACACATACACGCACCTAAATTAAAAATGCTTGCACTCCGGACGGCATCAAAGCATATAGGCACGTACTAATTATCATAGTGAGCATATACCGTTGCGTCAAGGCCGTCTTTCGCCTCGACTATGCATACATGTATGGTGGGGACTGGGCACCTTCACGCCTGCGTGTATTCTCCCAAACAAACGTGGACGTATAACCATGGGCGGAGATCCCGAGGGGGGTGGGGGGATATATCCCCCACTTTTTGACCTGGGGGATGACCAATGTAATCACCCCACCCCCCCCCCCCCCCCACTTTTTAAGGGTAGGCGTACTCACTTGCGCAGAGTCCGTAACTTGCCAATACATGTATTTTTGTTTCGCTATACACGTGATGACTTTCCATTGTTCCCTTTAATATAACCTATCCCCATAGACTAAGCACTAGTTTGCCTGTCCTCACTTTTTTCAGAACAAAGAAATAAATGTGAGGACAGTATTGTTCCCTTTGTTATACCCTTTGTTCTGTCCTCGCGTGTAATGCGATACCATGACACCTTGACAGGCCAGCACCACGCAGCCCAGCAAGTGCGAGTGTCGTTCGTTTACTTTTCCTGCATTGAGTTTAAACGCACTGTGGGCAAGAGCTCGGTATGTACAGGCGCAGATCCAGGGGGGGAGGGTGGCCGCAAGGGGAATGTGTTCCCCCCGGTAAATTGAGTAAAAAAAAAATTTAAAAAGAGAAAAAAAGAAGAGGGGAAAAAAAGAGGGGGAAGGTGAGAAAAAAGGAGGGGAGAGGAGGGCAACCTCCTTAAAAAAATTCCGCCGCCGATATTAAACATCTGCTGTGTCTACTTTTTGGCATAAAACTACTGAAAAATGCAATAAGAAAAAAAAGGTTATCAATCATGCCATGGAACTGAATGCCTCTTTTTAAAGAGAAAACCGGAGTAGTTCCCGGATCCCTGGGATTTCAACTCTGCCCATCGATCCCCCTTCAATCCTCCTTCAATCCTCCTTGCCGGGTTCGATCCCATTTTAATCCCTTTGCCGGATCTAGTGTAAACGCGGTGCATCTCAACATATAATCCCCTTGGGGAGTTTATTACAGGTTAAATGGCCCCAACTAGCAGGAAACAATGGATCACTTGACTGAATGACATACTAAATGTGCCTAAATCCTCTATTATGTCTTGCAGCCGATCTGCCGATGGTTTTAACACAGGGCAAGGGACAGTCTGAAATCAAGCCCTTTTCTTGAAAACTACAACTGAACTGATTTTAAACCAAGAAAAATTCCGGAAAAATTAAAAATGAAGGGGAAAAACTGCAAATTGGACGCCAAAAATGGGGGAGGGAGAAACTGAGATTTTTGTAGTGATGCATGACATGGCTAACAAATTGCCAAAAAATAATGGCAAAAATCATGATATACATGTATATATTCTCCATAAAATCGTCACAACTTTTGTTTTAAAAAATCAGGTGAAAGTAGCCAGGAATCGCCTCAGATTGCACCACTGGGGCATCCACACTCCAACAATTTCCGGGGCCCTTCGGCGGGCCCCGGACCCCACGCCGTAAGGGCTTCGCGCTTGCATTTATCCGTTTTGGTTTGCCCCCGTCTAGATTTTTGTAGTCATGACATGGCTGAAATGATGGCTAGAAAATAATGCCTGAAATCATGATATATAGTCTCCATAAAATCGTCAAAACTTTTGTTTAAAAAAAGTCAGGTGAAAGTGGCCAGGCATCGCCTCAGATTGCACCATAGAGCATCCAGAATCCAAAATTTTAAGGGCCCCGGACCCCACGCCGTAAGGGCTTCGCGCTCGCATTTGTCCGTTTTGGGTGTACCCCCCGTCTACAAAATTCCTCGATCCGCGCCTGATGTCGGAAGGTAGATTGGTTGGTGGGGAGACAGTTGATGCCTCACGACAAGCACAGTAAGGTGCCGGGAATAGTCGGTCTTTGCCACATTAGAACGCGGAAGTTCAGATCCCAACAAAGATTATGGCCTTTTATTTTATTGTTTTCACTCAACTAACACACCCAACAAAGGCAATAGAAAGTTGCAACGGCAAACGGATTTTGTTATGCGCCAACAGACGGTATGAACGCACGTGCGGCGCATGTAATACAATGTAATTAAAATACCGATAGCAGACTTCAACTGACATTCACTGGGAATCGGCGCGCACTCACACACAAACGTAACGTTGCGTCCTGCAAACAAGTGTTTGGGAACTTTTGTTAGAGCCTGAGTTTTGCATCTCCGGCATTCCGGTTATAATGTCGTCGGGTATACATCATTTGTCAAGTGTAGACCAAATCACATTCTAATCATGCCTTACCGAAATGCATCCAGGCATTATTTTGCAATAATTATTTGTAAATAATTTATTCTTAATATAATGCATAGGCATTATTTGTGCTGCTAGGTGACCAGAGCTCCATTGTGCAAAGAGACGCTTACGCTTCCAAATACATTGAATGAGAAATTTAAGTTTTGAAGATCTTTTGTAATTTTTAATGTTTAAAGGTGTTAATTATTGTCATTTATTGCAATTCAAGCTCAAGAAAAGGTTAAATTGACACAATTTTGCACCTAAAATTGTGTAAACCCCAGGGCCTCCAGAGAGGCTTTACCTCAACCCCTAGCAGGGGCTTTGCGCCTGCAACCCACCAGGGGGCCCTTAAGCGGTCCCTTGGACCCCGTGCCGTGTCGCGCTCCACACACAAGGATGGCCTTTCAAAAATCATCCCCCCCACATGTAACAAGAAATCTCCGCGCATGCGTATAACCATAGGGAACAACATTGTGCGCGATTCTCAAAATACGTCCGCGATTGAGATCGTGTACAAAACCTATGGGAGTCTTCTGAAAAAGTTAGAGTACAAACAAAAGAGGGAACAATAGGACGTCCGCGTTCGACGGTGGATACACACCCAAGTGCTTGTACTGAATACTGGGGAATGGTTACTGTACGTATTAGCGGCTGCTCGCTCGTTCAGGGAAACAAGCTTGACAGGCTACGCACAAGATTGTATTTTATGATCCGTAAAAAACCCCAGCCGACAAGCGGTACACTTTGAAGTTTGTCGCTTCTTTTTTTCTGTGCGTCATCACCCAGTACACTCCATGGTTATACAAGGCCGTTAGTAGCGTGGTTCTAAATCATACACCATTCAATCTATATTTCCAGAGAAAGCAGATGTGCATCGTTCTTCGTTTTAGCCCGATTTAGATTGGACATGTATTATGCCTAGTCGAATTCCTCTGTCTGTGCGGACACGAATCTTACAACTTTCAAGTCGTGGTTTAAAGCTGAACGCTATAAGAACTAAAATCGCTAAAGAGGACCATTTTCATACCCGTGCAGCAATCGGCCAAGTGATTTCTAGATTTCATAAAGATGGGCGGATAAGTGACAAGACCCGACGTAAGCAAAGTTCCCTTTTGAAGCCTCGCCATTTGGCCATCATCCAAAGTTGTATGCAACAATGTGACGAGACGACTTCTGTAGATATTCAAAAAACTCTTCGCAAGAAAACGGGGACTCTCTTCAACGTCAACACCATCAAGCGTGCCCGGAAAAAACTCGGATGGGTCCGTACCGGTACCAAGTACTGCCAGCTAATCAGACTAGAGAACCGAGTAAAGCGACTGCATTATGCTCTAGAGTCTCTCCGTAGAAATGACGACTTCAAAAATGTCATCTTCACCGACGAATCAACCGTGGAGATGGACCGCCATTCCAGAATGACTTTCCGCAACATTCATGACGGTAGTAAGCGGCGCTTAAAGCCCAAACCGAAGCACCCCTATAAACTGCACGTTTGGGCTGGCGTAAGTTGGCGCGGTGCGACAAAGGTCATGATCTTCGACGGCATCATGCGGAAAGAATTCTACACAGACACTATTCTAAAGGACGGCCTACTGCCCTTCCTGAAGAAACGCTATCCAGATGGACATCGATTCATGCAGGACAACGACCCCAAGGTATGTTTAAAACTTGTCTAAACACAAAAGTTGATAATTTTAGTAACACCGCGGAGAAAAAATTATGCATTATAGAAATGAACGAAAAGTGTTTCTCCTTCGGTATGATAATATGGAACAGTGGTATATAATGTGGGAACATTGATTAACCGATATTTTCGCCTTGCTTGATTGGCAACGGCTATGGAGCCATAAAGGAATAAAGACACGGCCGTGGATAAGTAAACTGCCCCGGAAATACATCGGTGTAACACCATGTGCATGCACTGTAATGACCTTGCTCAGTTGCGGACCTAGCCTTTAATTTAGGGAGGGGTTATAATATTCACCCATCAAACGTGGAAGGTGCCGAAGGCACGTTCCCACTAGGGTGGTCCGGGGCATTTTTTCCATGGAAAATGTTGAAATCCTCGGGCTTTTTTTCTGCAATGCAATACATGTTGGGCACCGTTTGAAGCTCCATAATTTGTGGTTTTTAAAGAATTTTGTTTTCTCATATTGTGATTGGGCTGAAAAATTGCTTATCACAACTTTGCTCAGCGGCCCAAGAGGCGGTTGCAACCAAGCGCAACCGCTTTCGAGTCAACTCGTACCTTTGCCAACTCGTACCTTGGACAACTCGTACCTTCGCTAACTAGTACCTCTAATTAAGACAACTCGTACCGCGCGACAGGTTTCGCGCGGTGCCGTGTGCATTAAAATTTATGCCAAATTACCTCATTTGAAAAATAATAATATTCGATTGGAAGTACGGCGAGATCATAGTAAATTAAATCCTATTCACGACTTTGACAACACAATGGTGCGCCATGCTTCGGCAATAAATGCGCGCATCACCAGTATCAAATCAAGTTCAAACGGCAAACGCGTGCTCAATGCTTAGAGGCCGAGTTTGGCTACGGCACTGCAAAAGAGCACATAATTAACTATAGAATATGACAATGGGCAAACTTCAGACGATTTAATAATTATTTCCACAACAAAGTACGTGCCAGCCACTTACCTACAATAAATTCAGAATAAATTTCCTATCAAAAGTAATTAACAGCTAATTTATGAACTGCAAGTAAAACTGAAAAAGTTAAGACGAAAAGCATCAACAGTGTGGCGCACGGTCATTTTAACAAAAAGTTCACTTCTCAACAAAGTACTACTGTAAACAAATGAATTCCTACGTTCCTTTTCCATCGACGTCTAAAATAGCAAAAGTACAATTATAAACCTGAATGCAGTCTAAAAAAAAAAGAAAAAAGTATAGGACACAAGTTGTACATAAACACGAACATAATTAAACTATAAAATAACCGGTAAATTGTTTTTTATGAATAAATTCCACTTTCAATTAGAACAAAAATACATTTCACTTTACATTTCTTTTCTAGCAACGTCTGAAATAACCGAAAAGTAGGCCTATAATAGTATAATTATACCAAAGCACATCAATCAGTAACGGCCCGGAGTATTTCAGAACATTGACGGTACGACTTGACTTCCGCGTGAAGGTACGAGTTGTCCTAACTGGAGGTACGAGTCGGCAAAGGTACGAGTTGGTACGATGTTGTCGAGTTGAAAGTACGAGTTGTCCACGGTACGAGTTGACCTGTTACCTTGCAACCCCACAACCCCCACTCTAGATCCGCCACTGTTGCTCTAGGATAAAAAACAAACGAAAGTCTAAAGTCTTCATTCAGTCATAGTTCAGTCGACTCCCTCGGGAATGGGGGGGGGGGGGGGGATTTGTGATCCGAGTGCGAGATCTGAGTGTGTAAGCATTATTTACTTTTAAATGGGGTGTTCCTTTGTTATACAAAAGTCATGTACAATACCTGTATACATGTACCTTGTTTCCGTTTGTATTCCAGCACACCAGCAAGTACGCCGAGGAGTTCATGAAGAGAGAGAACATCAATTGGATGAAGTCCCCTCCAGAGTCTCCAGACATGAACCCCATCGAGATGGTGTGGAACGAGATGAAGGGGTTCTTACGAAAGGTGAGTGAATGCAATTACTACCGATATGAATACGACGGTTTCCCAACTCAACACTCACAGTCACTTTTCATGATTTAATAATAATAATAAAGAGTTGTCGTTGACGCTGTTAATTGTCATTGCTTAAACCACAAATAATGCGTTGGTATTTTTTCCCGGCGACCTCCATACCACACACGTTCAGAAAGTAATGAGAACATGTACATGTAATGATGTGTAGCAAGACGTTTGCAGCACTGCTGTTATTTCAAGCATGGAGGAAATTGGGCTGGCTTAAGGCGATATCAACAAAAAGCCCACATTAATAATTTGTACGATGAAAACAAATTGAAAATATCCTAGTTTGTCATTGGTGCCATATGTTGATCGCAATTAAGGCACCTTCTTTCTTTAGGCCTAGAATTCCCTATCACCGAAACAAATAAGGACACCGCTTAATCTGCTATCAATTTGCGTTGGCGAATGTGAAATGCTATCACGTTTACTAAGCTAAGATTTACAAAAAAGTACCCGGAAAAGTTTAGCTTTTAACCCCTCGTTATGTATTCACTCAGTGTATTCAACTTAACCGGTACAGGTTTATATTTTAATTTTGTTTACTATATGTACCACACAGATTCATAAGCCAACAACGAAGGACGAACTGAGGGAGGGAATTTTGAAGTTCTGGTCAACCCGGATGACTCCAACGAAGTGCCAAAGCTATATTTCGCATCTGCGAAAAGTAATACCGGTTGTTGTCGACTGTGGCGGTGAGGCGTCTGGTTACTAGATCGGTCATGTTTAAAACAGATACCCTGCACAATATGGGGAAAAGGGTGCCTCCCCCTTTTATCCCTATACCCTAAACACACTCCAGATTATTGTTATCTAACACATCCCCCTACATTTCTGAATAGAATTCCTGAGATTCCGGGAACACGATGACCTACACAAAAGAGGGGGGGGGGGGGGGTTCCCTCTTCCCCAATATCGCTCATCATATGTCAAAACAGGTGTCAATATATACATGAGGTTGTTGTTTTTCCCAGGTATCACAATGGCTATTATATTTTTTCATTTGTTATATATTTAATTACGCTGCACAAAAATTAATGGTGTTAACCCTAACCCCCTAAAAATACAATGTGTGTGTACAATCATGTTAATTTGAGGACTTGGGACTGCTATTAGGGTAAATTATTGCTCACCCTTTGAAAATTACACACCACTGCTGGCCATTCCGCCTGAAAGAACTTGGTCCATAATATTTTGGCAAGACACAGCATATACATGTACAATGACCCTGCTTTAAAAATATGCCGTATAATTACAAGGACTTGTCAGGAAAATAAAAGACTGTTATTTTTACACATGTATTGGCACTACACCCAAAACAAATTGGATTAGCTATTTGCCTTTGAAATTTCCAGCCATGATTAGTTTCGGTTTTACTAATTGTACACTGCGCGCAACGCAAGTGTGCATTGAACAGGATCCACAGCGTTTTTTGTTTTGTTGCTTGATTTTTACTCTTAATGTGAATGTTAGGTTTTGAAAATATGACTTTATAATATTACTGTAATTGTTTAGTTAGCCTACTTTGATGAGGACTTTTTGATATGATGTATACATGAAATTGTATCTGGACGACGCATTATTTTCTTTCCTTCATGATGCAGAACGCAGATTTGTATACATTGTATATGTTTGTGTAGGGAGGTGGATGCCATTGTGTAATTTAATAATTTGTTTTTGGATGAGGGAGGGTAGAAATACTGGTTGAATGAAATGTTGTGGCTCCTTGTAAGTTTCAATAAATGATTTTAAGATGCCTTTGGCAAAATAGATTTTTCCTGTAATTAAAACCCCTTGCGTACGGTTGACACAAATACGTGCGGATTGAAAATTGCCACCTGGCCGGTTGACGTCTATCTCTGCATTTTCAATCCATTATTGGGGTATTGTGTATGTGACGCTTGGCTGCACAAGCCTCTTGTTTCCGTTTCGCTTGGCTGCACAACCCGGCCTGGTGCCCCGGGTTCTCCCATGTAATGCCCGGTGGCAAGGGGTTAAAAACTAAAATCTATTCCAACAAGATACAGTAGTAGTGTAGTTTATCTGCGACTACGTAGCTATAATTGTGTGAGCAGCTTGTATCTGAAGTTTGTTGTTGCAAGTTTGAACTTTGATTAAAAAGATATACTTACCATTAAACCGGTTATGAATAATAAACCCTTTCTCATTTTCTTCGATTGATTGAAAGTTCTATAAGAAACATACGCCATTTGACAGTTCAAAGTTTGAATAAAACGGGGATTAACGAAATCCTGTGAATGTGGTCGAAATCTTTGTGTGTACATTATACATACTTGCATTGATCCTGTTTATTTAATTTCCTTGGCGTGTCCCCGCCAAGGCTATGCCGACCCCCCCCCCCCCCCCCCTCAAAAAAAAGGAAAAACGAAGACAAAAAACCAAATTTAAACAAACTGCTGTTATAACTTAATATATATATATATTTATTTAAATGGCGATGTAGGCTTCACCCACGCTCAATTCCCTTTTCTAATACAAAACGGCAATTTTCATTAAAACCGTGGTACATGTAGGACGCTATGACGTTTATCAAATGAAAACTAAGGATTTGTTCACATGAACAATTCCATTTCTCAATGTCTGTTATCAACACATTGGTATGCAGTATCGATGTATGCCCCATTTACTTTTAAAAATAATCGGATCATGAGATTAATTATTCAAAACAAATAGCGACTTATAGCCGTTTCACACAATGTAACTCTTATCCGGGTAATTCCGGGGTTAACGAAAACTTTAACCCGCGATTACCGTGGTAATACCGCGTGTTAACACTACACTTCTCGGGGTTAGACATTCTCCTGGTTAACTGCTTTAAAACCCCACTTAACCCGGGTAATTTCCAACCCAGCTGGCGAGGCAAGTTAACCCACTAATCTCGGGGTTAACGACAACCTTAAGACGATTCTCCAGGTAATTATCGGTAGTGTAAAGCTCTTCTGGTTTTCTTCAAATTGGGGTAGGTTGGTGCTCTCCGTCTTGTTTTATTGGCCAGCTACATGTAATTGGTTTTGGCCAAAGCACAACACATTCCCTTTCATATGGATTTTGAAACACTCCCGTCCCAGCCCAACTTTCATGATACTTGTATATTATGTCAATTTGATTGCAGGATGAAACTTTGTCATTTTTTTGAAAGGGGGGGGGGGGGGTGTTGTCACTTTCGAGGGCTATTTCTTACGAGGTTCTGTATTTCGACTCTAGTCCAACTTTTCGACACGATTTATGGCACTATTCAATGCTGACATCATGGGAAGAAAAATAATTAAGATGTATTTCTAGTATAATTGATCTTTCTTGCAAGTATTAATGTGAAAATTGCATTATGGATCAGTGTTTTGGGAGTGCAGAGGTAGGTAAATCAATGCACATTCTCCGTGATAAATTACCTGTGTAAGTTCAGAGTAGTGTGAAACCCCATGTATGTCTTTTCGCACCTCTTTGTAATAGGTTACAATGGGCCCAGTCTTCATCTTAATACCGAGCGCAACAAGGATTAAATCCCCACGCGCATGCAGTGCGATGCGCACACACGCGGCTTCAAAGAATGCTCTGAAACGCCACGAGCGTCTCACAATCCGCACCGTACGTACATGGCTTGTCAGGGCGCTTACATGACGTATACTTGTACAGGTACATGATTTCATATCGTTTATTTGCAACTCTGGGACAAAATCAACGATGAATGTTGGAATGCTGGTGCAGGCAGTGGACCCATCGTGCGGGCTTTGGCTACGAGGCCTCATCGTAGACAAAGTGGACGATAATTATGTTATCAAATGGACTGACTACCCAAAGTCCGAAAATTGTCGTGTCAATGCGGAGCACGTTAGACCGCTGGAGAAGCGACGCGTGCTTGTCAGAGAAATTAATCCCAGTGACTGGCCGATTCTCCGAAACCCTAGGAACCTCCAGCGGGGCGACGTTGTCGTATACAAATGTTCCAACGGCGATCTTGGAGAAACTTTCGTTGTTGATGTAAATGACAACTTCCGGTGTGAGGTAAGAATATACATATCGCATCGAGCATTGTTAACATGTATAGGCCCCTATATTAAATCACTTACTTGAAAAAAGGTCTCGATTATAAAGAGCTTTTTTTTTCTTTTTAATGCCCTTTTGGCTCTGTGTTGCCGCCCTGTGCGTTACCCGAATAGGATGCTTCTCCAAGTACTGCCAATGCATCGTTCATGGTTAACAACACAATCAATGGTCTTATCATGGAGTAAGAAATCAATCTAATAGCATTTTGTTTTAAGCCGTTTTTAAATAGTGCGGAAAGAGTTAAATATGTTATACTACGAAAAGCCACCGAAATTATATTGTATTATAAGGAATGTTAAATCATGGAGGAAGGAAATGTACAACCGTGTAACCTTGTCTTGTACACTGGATATAGAAATCTCGTAAAGTGTTCTTCTGCCTTCTACATGTAGCACTATCATTATGTTAAAACCCTGTAATAAATCGAGCTTTCTCATGCCAAATTAAAAGAAAAGTGGTAATGGCTGATCCAAATTTCATTCAATGCGATAACAATCAAGTTTTCCCACAGGGCAGTGACATACTGAATCACGGCGACAACCTTTCAAATTGTTTTCGCTATAACTTTTGTTTGCTTTGTTTTTGAATGTGTGATTTTAAAAGCCGTCCAAACGGCATTGCTTAAGCATTTTTCACTCGGGATATGGGATAACATACCTCAATCATTCTGACTATTAAATTAGATCGCACTGGGAATCATGGGGGTAAAATTTACCCAATCGTTGGTGAAAACTGCAACTACCCAAAGTTTGGGTAAATCTATGTAAACACAACCGGATGAGAGTTAAATTCAACCCCCAGTCCATTAACAATGTACAGGGGCACAAATTTGCCCCTCATTTTCTCTCGATTTGTCCAGAATTGGTCACCTTGCTCTTTAAAAAAGCCCCCAAAAATCGTCATAAGCATTACTTTCTAATTTACCTGGATTTTTTTTGAGGCCGTCAAATTGCAATCTCTTCTCGGACCGTTCGGGGTCGGGCACACCCATCAAAGGGATTGGGACTATTGCTTGAACCGATCGGGCAGGATTAACTCCACTGAACTTTCTGTGGCTCACCACAAAGGAACCAATTTACAAGGTGCCTAATCCTCCCGTATAGGCGAACAATGACTCAGCTTTAAAGAGTTTGCCGCTGGGAATCCCTTCACACCCCACAAGCAATCCCCATCCCATTTCCAAAATAGAACTTGAACGGAGCCCCACCAACCCATTACGCCCGTAGTACATGTATACAATGTATATCTATTTATAATATCATTATATGATGTCTTCTTCGGAAAAAAACCCTTAGCCCAAATCTAAAATTGTTTTTAACATCTTGCCATCTTTGGCATGAATTAAGAGCACGTTATCGGAGTATGTGTATTGGCCTTATCTATAATTACAAGTGTTTAAGAAGTACAATGCTGACATAGATGACTTCAAAAAAATGGAGGTGAACATTTGGGGACACACATCCAAAGAATTCTTGATTTCTTCAACCATGCTTCAACCTGTAAATAAAAAGAAGAGTCTGTTGACGTATTTTTCAATGGAGACTTAAGCCAGTCTTCCTTTCCAATTCACAGTTTATCTTACCTACTAAGGCGAATAATCCACTAACGTTGCCCAGAATTCATATTGAGCTGTCTTTTGTTCGAGCCGCGAGTCACCGCCACTTCGGACCGATCAGTGATCACGCTTGAGTAACCGGGCGGCTTCTACCTTAATTAATACCGATGGGGGGGGGGGGGGTTTGCATTCCGGGCCCGGTATCCGAACAGTGTGTAATCTGACGGCCCGCCTAACTTTCTGTTACCCTTGAATGCTTAAAAAAATTAAACTCCCAAGAATTTTACTGAGTAAAGTCCCTTGACCAAGCTTGACTATTAAAGTCCTTTCGATAACGCCGTGAACATTTTGATGATCGACATTTATTTTCCAGATTTCTCTGATGTATGAAAATGTTTACTAAGAGTAATTTATTCACACAAAAAAATTACAACCAGTGACAAATTTTAAAGAGATTTTAATTATGCAGCCAGTGCCACTTTTTGGGGCGATATTTTGGCTTGGAAAAGTCAATTTCTGAGTGCGAGTAATTTGTCTCGAAAGTCGAAAGTCGTGTCAAAATGTAAACGAGTAAAGGGTTTGACAAAAAATATAATGCTGGAAGGTATACAGGTGCCTACTAGTTCTAGATGTACAATGTAGATGTCGTGCTATAAACGTGCACCGTTGTCCTGAGCTTTATTAAGTGTATGTATCCCGTATGATGGTTCCTATCGTCTCCTAACTTAATCCCAGTTCATACATCGTGCTAATGCGAAGCGAATTTAGGACGTCAACGCCAAATATTCGCGCTGCGAATTCGCAACAGTTTAACACATTTCAACTTGTGCAAATCTAAGCTGCGAATGTTTCATGACGTCAAAATTCGCTTCAAATTCGCATAGGCCTAAACTGTGCCTTAAGGGCCGGTCACACTGGCCGCGATATCGAAGACGATAACGAAAACGGTGAGAATAAACGGCATTGATTGGTGGAATTGTCGTGCGGTAATACGCGCGCGTTCCATCCACCAATAGGAAGCGTTTATTTGCATAGTTTTCGTTTTCGTTATCGTTATCGTGGCCAGTGTGACCGGCCCTTTATTGTGTACACGGTAGGGTTGCGTGGTTATGAATGTGTAGTCAGGGGGGGGGGGGGGGGGGGCGTATGCATTTTTTGATACACTATTTGAAACCTTTGATACAAAACCACTTGATTCCATTTTTTTCTGACCGTTTTATGGGCGGAGAAATTGCATTATGTCCTTTAATCCCATTTTGTAAAAAATCCATCCTCAATTGTCCTATTTGTGGGCCAGATTTGATTTAAAGAATAGACGGCCAATCTCTCGCATCTAATTTAATTGAAACATTAAAAACACATTGAAACACTCGAACAAAGATACTGTCAATTTGGGAGACCGCCAACATAGGGCAAGATAGCTCAGTTGGTAGAGCGCCGGTACGTTAACCCGAAGGTCGCAGGTTCGAATCCCGCTCGTGTCAGTTTCTTTGTTTACTTTGAAAATTAATTGAAACATAATAGATTTTTATCCCAACTTAATTGTATCAAAAATTGTACCATTTGTTACTAACAACTGAAGGCCTACACTTACTCCTGTATAGAAGTGAAATACGATTTGGAATTTTGCTTTTCATTTAATGCTTCAACTGCTATTGCAAAAATCTGAAGGAAAAATGACGAGTTTGGGGTTAATAATAATTGTTCGTGATTTTCCAGGTAATTGCAGAGACTGGGCGTACGTTAAAGTATGAGCACATCGTGGAGGTAGCGCTCCGCCCACCACCAGATGGCAAATCTGTGTCATCTAAACAAAATGGACAAATGGTAGGTTTTTATCTTTTACTTCTTATAACTACAACCCTTTTGCTTTGTTTGTAACGTGTAAGTAATTATTATTGTGTACCGGTTTAGATATACTTTACTGGTGATGTCATACTCCCATCATTTTGTGAAAAATCGATTCAGTTGGCTGTAAAAGCACAAGGAGAAAGAAAATGTGCCGGGAAAATCACTTGCCCATATTTAATGCAAGATTTATCACTACGTTTTTTGTGTCATAAAATTACTGAAATGAGAACTAAACGTAAAACTGATCCAGCAATTGTCAGTGTTATAGGAATTACTGACATTTGTATCCCGGAATGAACTGACTTATGGTAGCTTAAACCTTGAGTTATTGGTCATTGTTGCTGTAGTTTTGTCAGTGTTATCTGAGTGCATGATAATCTTTGTATTATATGTAGACAGCTTACATTATTTAGGTGTGGCTTTAACAGAACACTGGGGAGTTTTGCAAATTCACAAATTGTATTTTTGTATTGTGTCGGCATAAAATCTTCATACAAGTTCAAATTGCAGGGATATACATACATTTTGGAAAATGTTTTTAAAAGTGTATCTATTCGTAGGCAGATAAGGGGTACTACTGTGATCGTCTGATGAAATTAGTGTAGATTGAAGTTATTGTACATTCATACAACTTTATTAATATCGTTTAACCATTTTCTTTATTCCCGAAAAATATTTTGCTATTTCCTTAACCCTCACATTCCTGAAAATGATTTTATAGGAGTTACAGTTAATCTGTTTAACATTTTCCTGTTACATGTGACTAAGTAAAATCACACCTACATGTTTTCATGAAAAGGTTAAACAAAAGGCATTGTATTAGATTTATTTAGAAAACTTCTCATGCTTGTTGCAAAGTCTTAAGTTTTGTTATTTCCATTAACAGGGTGCCAAAGGACAGCCTTTACAGAAAGAAAACTCTGCAACATTGAAACGGACAGTGTCGGCTCCGGGGGATAAAACAGTAAGTACAAAGACTTATGCGCACACATCCTTTTTAGCATTAGGAGGAAACAGGAATGAAACACTTCTTAATAAATTACATAGAGCATATTATTAAGGTGCATTTTTTGAAGGGGGGGATTGACACTATTTGCAACCTTTTCAAGGAACCATTAGTAGTGAATATCCTAAACATATATCATCACATAACATTGTGATAAATAATGAGAGAACACAATGTACCGATAATGGTACCCATTGGGAGATATTTCCGTTCAGCTGTGCACAATTTTGTTTCCATCTTTCCTACCCCTAATCTTAATCATTATTTCCCTTATCCTTATAAAATGATATCAATAGTATTCGGGCATACGTATGAACGCGCCGGGTGGTCGCACGACACGCACACGTTAATTACAGTCAGAATGCGCGTTCGCGTAACATCGGGTGACACGACGTCAGGTCGTCAGCGCTTTTATCCTGAATAACCTTTTTTGATTTTGACACTTAATCCAGGATACCGAACTGGCTTATTGACTAAAACAGCAAAAAAAATAGAAAGGTACGATATTAAAGATACAAACAACAAAAGGTAATATGAAGATACAATCCAACATCCATGAATATGCTATTTAAATGCTAGTTCAAAACACGGATCTTTAGAGAAAACACAAATACTTGGTTTAATACATGTACACGTATTTGCTATTTTTCTAAAGGAAGAATGTTCTTTGAAGGGGAAGCAAAACCCTGCAGTGCTGAAAAGGAAAAGCTCAGTCGTGACAGAGGATAAAGCGGTAAGAACAACATTTTATTGGCATTCATAAGTGCATTTTTTTTGCAGCGTCGCATCACAGACGGGGCTCTATAAGCGCTTAGCGGCGTTCTTCTTCTTGTGCCAATTTAGTCACGTGACAGTTTTTCCTTGACGAAACTCTCACACACGCAAATTCTGTGAGACCGGAGGCTGTCCCCCTTGACGAAACTGTCACACACGCAAGTCACCAACGACGCGTTGTGTGCATATGTATTCGCTTTTTGTTTTGGGTTTTTTTTTGCGGGGGGGGGGGGGGGGGGGTTGTGATCGGGCATAACCAATTCCCCTTTTGAAGTTGTTCAAATGAAAATTTCTTTCTTCTTGAGTGACTAGGCACAACCTTAAATAAATTGTAGTTTTTTCGCTTTCCGTCTTTAATTTTTTTTTGGGGGGGGGGAGGCAATAATTCTTTTTTAAAACACCTAACGCCACTTTTCCTTATCCTACCACCACGAATTTTTGTATATTTATGTTTTGGACCAATATCTATCGATATCACCTATTTGCGACGATATAATGTTGCCTCTAAATAGGGGCTGTGGAATTAAAGAGACGCTGAAATGTCTCCACTTGTCTCCCTAAGGTTTAAAATGACAAAGTCTCTCCTTTAAGGTAATTTAGTTTTACTTTTACTTAGGTTGAAAACAAACTCAAAATTTCTAGCTATGACTGTTATTGCATGTGAATGATTTATATAAAATTAATAGTTCTTGCTTTTACTTATTTTTTAGGTTAACAATGCAACAGCTAAACCCCGGGAACCTGCCAAGAAAAGCCGCTCTTTGATGGTCCAAAACCCCAAACGGGTGAGTTTAAAGTAAACGGTATTATTGCTGCAAAGGGAATGGTTGATTCAAATGACCTGAATATATAAACCAATTCAAAATACAATGTAGTTCTAGGTACATGTACCCTTGACATTTATTGCAGCCAATCAACGGGTGAACTACATTTTGCTCCTTTAAGAAATTAATGGTTTGTCATGTACCGGTATGTAAGAAATCTCTGGCTTTTTAAACGAAAATTAATATCCACGCACATAGGGACAATTACTAATTAATTTAATTGCAATAAACAAAAACAGTTATAAACCCAGTTTCCCCAGTACATTGCATATATTATACATGTAGTTTGTGGACAGACCGATCATTCCATTCTTTTTACTTCCGCAGATTAACCAAAACTGTAACATCCTGCAAAAGACACCATCAAACACCCGCAAAGCCCTCACGCCCGTGAACAACTTGAAGGTAATTCAATATTTTCCTTTTCGTGTATGACAAGTCAGTACCGGTACAGATTGATTTACGGTTAGGACCGAGAGAGAAATAAATTCATCCGGATAATAAAATTACGAGTGATTTTCAAATATTTTTCTCAGAAGAGCTTTCCAGTCAATGATTGACAGTCGACTGACATAAGTAATAAGATCTACCGGTACCGGTTTCTTTTTTCGGAGATAAGTGGGTCAGTGAAAATTATTTTGAGTCGGCGCCTTTGTTGAAACCCTGTGAGAATATAATATGACCTGAACGAAGACGTATAAGTTAACAACCAATGACAACGAAGATTTTTGTTCATGCTAGATTCATGATTAAACTAAAATGTTAGGCATAGACATTTGTGACGTTTCACTAAGGAATTTGATAACTGCGAAAAATAACCGTGCCGGGGTGACTATATTGGCTCCCAAAAACTGGAAGATATTTAATGTCAGCCACTTCCCGTAGACTCCGTGTGTAATTTTACGCCGTAGCCAAGTTAAAGTAATTCGGACACGGCCTTAAATTCGGTAGAGCAGTTTCCCAAGCATCGTGCACTTCAGTCGGATTTTTTGTTGTTGCGATGACCCGTTCACGCACAAAAAGAAACGGCTATTACAGGCATGAGAATTTCCCGCCGTTCCCCGCTTTTTGGAGGCAAAAACGTGTCCTCTCCAAGTTCAATGTGAATCCGGTTTAAAATTTGGGAGGTAGAGGTGGTCTAGGGTAATTTTTGTTTTGGGGAAATTGTGGAAATATCATTGCTGAAATGCCCCGAGATCGGCACTTTTAAAGTCGGCTTCGTAGCTCTGTTTTTAGACGCTCCCAGTTGTTTTATAAACCCGTTTGTCCGATCCTATTTACACGACGTACGCAGAGCGATGAAGTGCTGTTGCAGAGATGAAGTTTACTAAACGAATCAACCATCGCGTTAGGTATCAAGTATTCCATAACGTCATAAAAATTGTCCAATCAACGATCCCCTATAATGAGCGTTAGGAAATGCTGTTGTTGATTGAGCGGCCATCGTGTTAACGCTTTGGCCTTTGTGTACGTGAAAGAAAAAAAGTTATAGTAAAATTATCGTGAAATATCGGAGGCATCCGACTTCAAAATGCCGAGAATTTTGGATAGAAATGAAGAACAATTCGTACGGGAGTCGGATAAAGGTGTCCAAAACAAATGGAAGTGGTCTTGGTTAGAGGAAGATGTGGAAAAAAAAACTGCCTGGTAAAAGTGGTATTGCCGATAAAGTAAAGTGCAATCTCAGCGAGTTCGCCAGAAAGGTAGATATACCAGGGAAGTCGATGTGCACGCTTAGCAATAAACTGATGCTACTTTTCAGTACCTAGGTATTTTGTCAAAATTTTCTAAAGGGTACGCTGACCCCCTCAACCCCCGCCAGGGGGGCCCGGCCCCCTGAAACCCCCGGCATGCCTCGCCTTCGGCTCGGGCTAAGCCTACGGCTTGATTGGGTCATTAATAGTGAATCGCTATTTTCCAGTTTTTTCTAACACAACCCATTCTCATGCCTGCTATTAGCGTACAACCATCTCATTCAAGCTTGTCCAACAACGCGTGCGAAAGGTTGTTCGACACGGGAAAGGGGGGGGGGGGAGCCTTGATTTAAGGCTGTGAGTGCTGTCTTGGCCTGCGTGTCCCCAGCCCTGCCGGCTAGTGCAACTACCTCCACATAACATGTACGGCGAACGCCGATCCGTGACACGCACGGTGCCCGCAGTGCTTGTGTATACGCACCGCCCCGTACTCTCCGTGCTCCAAGCTGCAGACTATTGGGTGTTGGTACCGGGTGGTGCGTGTACAGCGTATGAAATTATGTATGTCATGCGTGTACATGTACATGCATAGCGGGCAGATCGTGCTTGTTGTAATGTATCGGCGTTCCCCGTGATAGCTGGCCGCGCCAGACGACCGCAGGCTGATACAGCACGCACAGCCTTGCATTCAAGGCTGGGGGGAGGGGGGGCGTTGGGGCGTTCAGAACGGTGAGGAACCCTTGCGGACGCGTGAGAACGGTCTGTTTATTTTTTGTCGTCTGCCCTGGCCTTGATACTAATTACCTTTCAACTGCGATGAATTTACTTTTAGTGGATATGGTTGATTATACACGCAACATCTCCTGGTCTTATAAGTAGGGAGTTTTTTAATGACAACACGAACAGGATAATGTTGAGAAAGAGCCAATATGTTGAAAGGGTTGTAGGTCTACATGTGCACACAATCATCTAAGATTGTTTCAAAGAAAAAACATCTTGTTTCCCTCTTTTTAAAGGTAACACAAAAGCCAGCAGCAAAAGCATCAAGAAAACCAAGAAATGAAACTTCAGTCACCAAGAAGAAGGTAAAGAATTTCCCTTTGTTAATACATGTATGTACATGTATGTGTACAATGTATTATGTTGTTCGAGAACATGTAGACTATATTAGACTACATTCTTTTACAAGTTACGATGGGAGGCAGAAGTCACATTTTTGTATAAATAAGTTCCTATTTAGTAAGAAAAAACACGAATTATGTTAAGTTCTCTATAAATATTTGCTGTTGGTACATAAATGTTGAACACGTATACTGCTTTTCCAAATCACAGCAAACCTTTAAGATGCAGAACGTATTGTTTTTGCTGCGTTGTAGAGTTTCATTATCAGTGCAAACATGGTTATTTACAATGTATGTTCCTTTTTTTTAATTATTGATTTTTTCTAAAAGATTAACATTAGGCCTATACATATGTTTAGCCTGTAAAGATTGTTTGTGAAACTACTTGAAAGAACACATCAACTAGGTGACATGCACAAAAATAGTTAATAAATTAAACAAATTTGTTTTACAAATAATTAATTGAATTACTTCAACTGGATAAATAACAATTTATATGTATATTAGTTTATTATAGAGCCATCAAACATAGCTGGTGAAATATTTTAATACATTTGGTGGATTTTTGTTTGCTTTGCATTTTACCAACAGGCCACAAGGAAAATCAGAGGAACAGCAGTAGTCATAAAAAAGGTCAGTGAATTTTTATATTAAAAAAAAAAATTTTTTTATTAATAAATTTATTATTTATTTATTATTTATTTTTTATAAATTTTTTTATTTATTTTTTATTTTGATTTTTTTTTTAGCTTGCCGATAACATTTCTAGGGTCGTGGCCGTAAAACTAGGGTTAGTCGGGTAACCGGAAGCAGATTTTTTTTTTTTTTACCTCATACATAAGTTACAATTTTTGGAGCTCAGAAAAACGCTGATTAATATTTACGTGTGCCGGCTTCTTTTCATGTGTAGCTAGGGCAATGTGTGTGCGGGCATTCTACGGAGAGCACTGTTTCAGAACCACCAAAACGACATCGTCATGTATTACTGAAAGCGCACTCGGCCTTACTGAATAGGTACAAGGCTTTATTGAAAAGGCACAAGGCGTGACGATGTCATTTTGGTTGGTCTTTTTAAGTGCTTACCGCATTCTACACCCTTGTGCCAGTTTTATGATTGCATCATAAAGCGCATGCGTAGTCGACTGTCGGACGGGTAACCCGTGCGGTAATCTTCTATTCATGCTTATTTAGCCTGTGCGTGAATACTCACGTGCGCGCTTAGCAGACAGCAAAAAGAACTGCTGGCACGTGATTGTGAGAATTCAGTTTTCGATCGTGAATACATGTATGAGGTATACATGTAATAATATTCTACAGAAAATAACTGTTAGGAAAAACCATGCTCTTCTTGTAATGTAGTTTCCTGAACCTAGTAAAGATGTTGGAAAAATTGTCAGGTCGGGGAAGCAGAGTATCTGATTTGCACCTGTTCACAGATGTAAAAAAAACTGGGGACAGTATTTAAACATAATCAGGTTTTTTTAACGATGGTCGAACGACCATCCTTGGAAATGGATATCAAAAATTCACCTTTCTTTAGAATGACAGCACACTGGGTGCCATAATTTAACAGGTTACTTGAGACTAATAAGCTTACTTAAGACTACTATTATTTACCCAAAAGTCGACTAACTAGGTATTTTACTATAAATTAGTATTGTTTGTGATGCTGGCAAATGTTTTATATTACTGTAAAAATCATTTGTGTCTCTAAAAGTACATGTGGTTCACTTTTACTCTTAATTGGTATCTGAATTTCGAATTTTAAAAGCCCCAACCCACACAAATATAAGTTAATTATGATTACACTAACTTTATTTCCCAATTTTAATTACAGATCGCAAATTTGATAGCATCTGGTGAGCCAGCAGAAGACCAAGAGAGTGAAGACAACATCACTTTACAGTATATCTTACCTGAAGGTCGTAGTTTTGCTGATTTGGAGGAAATAGCAAATGGAGCACTGGCAAATCTCCAAAAAGAAATCCAAAAAAAAAATGAACAAAAAGAAATAAAAAAAAAAAATGAAAAAAAAAAAAAAAATGAAAAACAACTGCCGGCTCTTGGATCACCGACGCCAGCTCTTGGATCACCGACGCCAGCTCTTGGATCACCGACGCCAGCTCTTGGATCACCGACGCCAGGTCGGCGGTCACCGACGCCAGGTCGGCGGTCACCGACGCCACCTCGGCGGTCACCGACGCCACCTCGGCGGTCACCGACGCCACCTCGGCGGTCACCGACGCCACCTCGGCGGTCACCGACGCCACCTCGGCGGTCACCGACGCCACCTCGGCGGTCACCGACGCCACCTCGGCGGTCACCGACGTCACCTCGGCGGTCACCGACGCCACCTCCGCGGTCACCGACGCCACCTCCGCGGTCACCGACGCCCTCTCCGCGGTCACCGACGCCCCCTCCATGGTCACCGACGCCCTCTCCGCGGTCACCGACGCCCTCTCCGCGGTCACCGACGCCCTCTCCGCGGTCACCGACGCCCCCTCCGCGGTCACCGACGCCCCCTCCATGGTCACCGCTGCCCCCTCTGCGGTCACCGACGCCCCCTCTGCGGTCACCGACGCCCCCTCCGCTGTCACCGACGCCCCCTCTGCCCTCTCCAGCTCAGTCTTCATCAATGCTACCGCCACGCCCATCAATGCTACCGAGATCATTGCACTCTTCATCAAACACATTCAGACCACTGCCATTCAGACCCCCACAAAACAGCGATGCAAGACATGGGCCAGGAACAAATCAATTATCTCGTCCATGGGTGACACCCTATCCACAACCCTATCAACAGAGAAGACTTCAGATGGCCACTCAGCCACCTTATGCCAGTAATCAGACTCCACCATGGATGGTACCACAGATTTCCCCACACCCGATGACACAACTAAGGCAACCCGCTCTTCAAACAGACCAATCTCAACGCATTGCAGCACTTGAAAAAGAGGTAGCCAGTTCGAAGAAAGATGTGGCTGCTTTGAAGCAAGATATGGCTGCTTTGAAGCAACTTGTTGCCTTCCAAGATACAAAATACCAGCATCTTCTCTCCATATACGTCGGCGCAAACAATCCAAACCTAGCCAAAACCCAGAGAATTGACGAGATCATGGACCTACTGGATACTACCACAAACGAAGACGGGGAGGAACTACTGGTAGTAAAACAGAAAGTGATGCAAACCCTGGCAAACTTTGCCCCCGATCATAAAAAAATTGCAAGGGAGCTAGGACGTATCTTGTTCCTCGATGAAGAAAGAGTTGGGGCAAATTGTCGTGGAGTAAGAGGATTGCAAAAGCTTAACCAGAAGAGGCTGGATGCACTCCAGAGAGCAGTGTTTGAACTGTGTCCAGAAAAGAATCAGCAGCAGCACAATCAGATGTTGAAAGAAATAATAGAAGTTGTGGACTCATACAGTCGTCACGTTAGGAAAAAAGTAAAAGACAAAATGGCTGAGTAAGCATAGAGCAAGTTCGATCAAGGACTATAGTTAACCATAGTTCGACTAACCCTGATCGAACGCACGCTAGTCGACGATGGTTGGACTAGTCTAGTGAACGATTCGCGACCAGCCCACCGAGGTTGGTCGCATCGCTGGTTACCAATAGCCGTTTTAATAGCACAGTGCAGAGAGGACCAGTTATCAGAAAAATTGCGAAAACACGTAAATATTCAGCAGCAGTGAACGATCGTTTTTTGTTACTTTGTCTTTCTTTTAACATGTTAAAATAATGCACACGTTACCACTTGTGACATTGTTGATATACTGAGCAAATATCGTCCGTGTCGCTTTCATCTATGAACTCGTCAAAAACGTCAACAGAACTGGCCACCACCATTTTCTCATGGTCGCGTTGACATGACAATAGTTCGACAAGAGTCGTTGGCACTTCAACTTCAGTGCTCATGCGCGACGTACGTCACGAACCAACCACTAGTTAACCATTGGTCCCTGATCGAACTTGCTCATTTCTACACACAAGATACATGATAAAAAGGTGGTTAAATGTAGTGTAAACAATGAGTAATTTTTTTACTGAAATATTACAAAATACCTTACTCTTGTAAGGTATTTCGTAAGTTAATTGTAGTCTCGATCATCCTTAAATGGTGGTACCAGGTGTGCTGTCGTTGTGAAGAAAAGTGGAAATTTATATCGTTTTCCAACGATTTCCAGCTGGAAAACTGCAATGTAGCCTTTAGTCAAGGCGCGCGCCATGGCATTCGGGGAGCATCACGCGTCCACGCGCGCCTTGACTAAAGGCTATCATCCGCCCGACGGTTGAAAATGAGCGCCGGTTTCCTGATTTTTGTCGCCATCCAACAACGCAAAACTTTGAACAGATCAGTGAAACGATATTTCCTATAAAATACTAACCCTCAAATCCGCCCATATCTGAAAATTGCAACAATGACCAATCGTGTACACTACGTTTAAGGTAACATAACCTACATGTACCTGGGGGAATTTGGTTTGTACGTTTGAAGAGACATATGATAAAAAAAAATCGCGTATGAAGAAATAATTTTAATTCTTTATTTCGTGCGCTCGGAATTATTTCGTGCTCACGAAATCATTTCGTACCCTCAAAATCATTTCGTACCCTCGAAAAAAATTTCGTTAGTACAAAATGATTTTGAGGGAACGAAATCATTTCCAGAAAAAAATATAAAGTTATTTGAGCGCACGAAATGATTTCGACCTCACAAAAGACTTCATTTTGAGCGCACGAAATAAAGAACTCAAATTATTTCTTTATACGAAATTGTTTCATGATCTGTATTCATGATTGAATAATTGATCGATTAATTTATTCATTTTCTTGTTCTGTTCCATTAACATGTACACAATGTAGTTTTCTGACTCGGTTGCGCATTGTACATAGGAACAACAGTCACCCATTCTGTTGAACGTTCTCACAGTGACAAATCAATGGCAGGGGTGGGATTAGGCAAACAATTTAAAATCCATGAAATCCACGAAAAAATTCACGAGGACCCCAGATCAATGACTATACATGTAGTTTGTATTTGCCTAAAGGCATCCTTTTAAAATATCCGTTTTGATTTGTCTGTATCCACTTTTACAGGTAAAAACACCTTAAGGAAAACATCTCAGGAATTCCAGAAAAAAAATCCTGAAATCAGGGAAAATCCTGACAAATCTTACTCTGCAATGGAGTGGTTGTTTCCATTTCCTCATTGTATTTCAAGAATTGACTGATTATTTTTATTTGTTGCATTTGTTCTTTAAATTTAAATATAAAAAAAAAATCAAATTTGAAGGCTATTAGAGTTTAGAAAGTCCCATAGGATCTCTGTTTAGGGACGAGTTTTGTTATCATGAATAATATTTTTTACCTTGCTAACCAATTAGAATCAAGTCACAGAGATGCCCACATCAAAACACTGACAGATCACAACTTTTCCACAAAACTGGTATCCTGAAGTAGATACAATGTATTATGTTTTTTTTATTTCTAAAGTTAAAAATGAATTTTACTTAAAACTATAGTCCTTGAATTATGTCAATTTCTAGGTGAATCGATGAATCGATAAACTTTCAGCACTCAAAATCCTAGTTTCGATTGGTCCTTGCCCCATAATATGTTTGTGTAGGCTATAAACCACTGTTTGATTCTTTGTGAATATCAACACGGTGTCAACATGTAGTTCACTGAAATAAAAAACAATGCCTACTAAATGTGTTTGTTACTATAAACATCATCGTTGTTGTTTTTTCTCTTATTCGTGATTTGTTTGGTTAATTTAATAATAAATAATATAATGATCGCTGACTGTTTTTCGTCATAAAGGCCCAAAAGGGTTAAAGCAAGGCGTGCCCCCCCCCCAAAAAGCTAAGTGCCGCCGCACCCGCAAAAACGTTTGTCCGCCCCGTTAAATACCGCACTGCTGATTTTGTCAATGCCCGAATTTTTATCTCGAAGTACAAAGACATTTGAGTACTACGACATTTACTTTCAGTTGGCTTCTTTATGGCACCTCAGAAAGACTAACGTTTGTTTCTATTTCGGCATTGTTGACTAGTAACAGCTGATAATTAATACCATTGGACGCCTACAATCACACGAGAGCTGTAAAAAAAAAAACATCGTATAATTGTACATAGGCCTATGTCTTTTTGTGTGTACGCTCGCACACAAGATCAAGCTTCATAAGATAGACGACATTTTACATGTACATGTACATTGTACAACGCATGCGCCGCAAGTTGTCTTTTCTCAGGGCGAATTTCGATTCAAGTTGCGCGTGCACGTGCATTGTACACTGGGAATAAGACGGCGGCATTCAGTGCGGTTGCTTGCACTTGACCAAGGCTAGCAACAAAGCAACGCGCACGCGCAGATGCGCTTTAGGGGTTGGAGTTATTGAAGCAATTGCTCTAACCCCCAGGTCTTAGTAGCCTTTTCTCAAGGCGAATTGCACTTCGCGTTGCGCGTGCACATGCATTGTACACTGGGAATAATACGGTAGAGCATTAAGTGCGGTTGTTTGCACTTGACCAAGACTACACCCACGATGGAATGCACGCCCATGTGCGCTATACATGTATAATGAACGGTACGGAGAAGTTGTGTCGGGGTTTAGAAAACGATCCAAGAAACAACAGATAATGTATTTTTTTTATTCCTCCATGGTACATCATACGTTACACTATTCTACCGTCAAATGTATTGGAAATAACTGGAATTTCGGGCAAGGTAATCTAGAGTAATCATCACTTAATACAACTTAGATAAATCTTGAACACTGCGAAAAGCAATATCGCGATATTCTTCGGTATGTCGAATTCCCCGATATTCCTGTGTTTTTTTAAGGGGCAGATAAGATTTTCGATATGAAAAAAATATCGAAATATCAGAAAATATCGTCATATCGAACAGCCTTAATCCGTACTAGTTGGCAGGCTCTCCCCGAGAAAGGAGCAGGCGGGCGGGGACGCTAAAACACTTTTTAAATGTTTTTACTTTGCCTTGCAAAAAAACCTGCAAGACGGGTCACATCACCGTACACATACTAAATTATACATTTCCCCCGAATTCTCTAGAAAGGTAATTACTTACCCCCCCCCCCCACCCCCCACCCCACCCCCTTTGACGGGAAACCTACGTGTTGCTTCCTTGTACATGTACTTTTTGATATGACAGGCCTTGAATTTAGTAATTTTTAGGGCAAGGCCACTTTGGCCTTGAATAAAGCAAAGTTATGGAGGGCACCAAGGCCAGTAAGTAGGGCACCAAGGCCAAATTATATCTGCAAAAAGGGCACGGAGGGCGCAGCACTGTTGATTTTTTTTACGTTCAAAACGTATTTAACAAAGAGTAAGAGTAAGACTATGAGGCCAAAAACATACTGCTTCCGATCACATGGGTATTCAATATGTGAATTTCAGCCTAAACTATTTCCGTTTACGCTACAAAAGCTATAACAAAAAATTGCCAAATTTTTTTTTTCAAAACTTGCCTTAATTAATGTCGATAATTCTTAAAAATTATGGAAAATTTAGGTCGTACATATCACTATGCACAATGCTAACCATAACGCTAACCACGATGGGAAACTGGCCAACACTGTCCGTTTATCCATGGAGAAATAAATTTCTCCATGGTTTATCGTACGGTGGTAAGCGTGCGTGATGCACTCTGTGTGGCGGGCGATTAACCTCGTGTTGCGGCAGGAAATGTCAGGGAAACACGCTGCGGTGTACAAGCGGTACAACCTCGAAATAAATTCATGAACACGGAAAATGCATACACAGACAAAATAGATCCAGTTCTGTGAACTAACGTGCAGAAATCTTCTTTCTCTATCGATTTGTTGGGCCTAATTATTCATCGAAACTTTTGACAATCGGAACACCGCGTGTTGTGACCAAAGTTCATGAAGTTACTGTATGTATGACGTAGCGCGCCGAAGGCGTGCTTCATAGCGCCGCCTACAAGAGCGCGTTTCCTCGTTCACGAACTCGATGCGTATTGTGAGGCGCACACGTGCAAGTACTGAGAAAAAGAAAGTCAGTTGACTGCACGTAAACGTTGCCGTACATGTACATACTCCTGCTGATTTGTGTGTACGTACGAATACACACATTTAATCTTGCGGTGGGGGTGTTGATGCTTGAAGTATCGGCATACTCCGAAACTGGAGCAGATTAATAGTTTGTGTGCATATAATGTACTGTGATTCTGTACTTGTATTGTGCAGCGAGATTTTATAAAGGGCTAGCTGCTGCTGGCATGACATCGAAAAAACAAATGATATGAAGGATTGTAGTGTTTTTGCAAAAAGGGCACGACGGCCAAGGTAAATTTGGGGCAAGGCAAAACTGGCCGTGAAGACGGAGATTTTGTGTGGGGCACCTCGGCCAGTAAGAAGGCAACGACGGCACTGGCCGTCGTGGCCGTCGTGGCCGTCGTGGCCGTCGTGGCCGTCGTGGCCGTCGTGGCCGTCGTGGCCGTCGTGGCCGTCGTGGCCGTCGTGGCCGTCGTGGCCGTCGTGGCCGTCGTGGCCGTCGTGGCCGTCGTGGCCGTCGTGGCCGTCGTGGCCGTCGTGGCCGTCGTGGCCGTCGTGGCCGTCGTGGCCGTCGTGGCCGTCGTGGCCGTCGTGGCCGTCGTGGCCGTCGTGGCCGTCGTGGCCGTCGTGGCCGTCGTGGCCGTCGTGGCCGTCGTGGCCGTCGTGGCCGTCGTGGCCGTCGTGGCCGTCGTGGCCGTCGTGGCCGTCGTGGCCGTCGTGGCCGTCGTGGCCGTCGTGGCCGTCGTGGCCGTCGTGGCCGTCGTGGCCGTCGTTCATTTTAAGCCCTGATGGTGCTAGTGTGAACCGTCTTCTAATGTTATCATCCTGTGGTGTTTGCTCAGGATTTAAGCACAGATAAGAAGCAGTCACCGTCCTCGTAAAACCCCACTACTGCCAAGAGATTTGCTTGCCTTTGAAAGGTAAACACAACAACGTGTACTGCAGCAATTAATGACGATATCAACTGGCCATTTAACCACAGGGTCGTTTGTGGTTTTTAATCCCCCCATAAACTGCCTTCCGTTAACGGTCAGGTATGAACAACGGTGACGGATTAACGATCTTACCGTTTAAAAAGGATTATTAAACGTGAGCGGTACTGTACATGTACATACAGCGCATTTATGCAAATGGAGCATCTCATATTTTTGTTTTTCCTTCTGATAATCTTTTGCCACATTGGGTGCCTTTCTCACAAAATCAAAATAGAATTAACTATTGTAAAACTGAAGTAGATCCTTGCAAGCCAGCATTCCATTGTTTCTTTGAAGAAGGTCGGCTTCACCAAATACAACTTGCACGATAACCGATCGTGCAAACCATTTCCTGCATGGTCTTCCAATTGTGCAAGTTCTGCCTTTTGCAATCGGTCCATAACCCCTTGAGTACGGTTATCGTAGTGAGGCGTCCGGGTGCCGGGGCGGCCTGTGCAGCCAAATGAAACGGCCACAATGTACTTGTGCAGTCAAGCGTAACATACACAATAATCCAACAATGGATAGAAACTGTACAAATAGCGGCAAACAGCGTCATCCGACCTGGTGCCACTGTTTTTTTGCGCCATTTGCGTCATCCGTACGCAAGGGGTTAAAGAACTCAGTGGATCAGGCAAAATCTGTACTATGCGATGAGCCGATGCTTGCGGTATCAACTAATGCTTGCACAAATGATAGATTGTGCGATAGTACAGCGTGAAAAATCAGATAGGAAAAATCAGATACGATGTCTCAAATTTTAACATTTTGATTTTAATTCTTTTAAAATTTTACCCAAGTCCCTTGGTGTAAAATCTTAGCACATACAATGTACATGTACATTCTGGGTTCCCAAGCTACAGCTAAAGGTTGCTGATGTAAGTCTTTTAATGCGTGAGCCAAGGCAATTGACAGATTGAAAAACTCCCGACATTGGTCTGGAAAGCATACATGTACACGTACGTACGTAGCTTGTTCGGGTAGAATTGCTAGAATGGCTGTCAAAAATGTTGCTGAACCCAACATCTTCAGCTCATGGAATGTGGAACATCGTTTTTCGCGTAGTGTATAAATTTCCTTTGAAATCAAAATTTTGAGATGCTCCAGAATCGTCATACATGTATCTTGTACTTGGCATATATTCATCATACACATGTACATGTACATGTACATGTACTTCCATTTCACTCCTATTTTGTCTATGCATGCTGTGTATCTTGAAGGAGATTTTAGTGTTTGCTGGTGTCCATGTCTGTTTCTTGTGCTTCATATCTTCAAAGATTGCGTCACATGTGTATCAACTGAGAATAAAAAGTGAAAAACAGAGGCTGTTTTAATGTGACGTTTTTGACTTTTGATCTGAAGGCCATATTGGATAACAGTACTGATCAGTTGACATGCAGAATACAGCATGGGACTTGCTAATTGTTTTGTTCCCATTTTTTTTGCTTGCACATGGTTGAAATTTTGCGTAGTGTAAATCATGTGTACTAGGTTTTATGAGACAGTCATGCTTTTATTTATAATGTCCGCTTTATTCATTTGCATCATTCGGAATATGTACGATTCTGTCCCAATCGTTTAAATGATAAATGTCCTTACATTTGGCACAAAAAGGTACAACAAAAAGACTAAGGTGATATTATTGATGGTCTATAGGTCTGAAAATTGGGGTAATTTCTCTGGAATAAGAATTATCCTCTTTAGATATCAGCCCAGGAAAACCGTAAGGGTGGTGGGGTTGGCAATTCAAAATGTCGCCAACCCTACCACCTCTGGTCGTAACCCTTTACCTAGAGTTTCTTTTAGCCTTGTATTGGATGATTTCAATTTAAAAAAAAAACAATACAAATTTAAAAGGTTTGAACAAATTTTGCTGATAAGGGGGTTGGATGATCAACTCATGAGAACATGTGGAATTTCTCCCATGTTCATAATGTGAACAAAATTGTACCATGAGTATGGATGTACATTGTGTAAACTTTGACGTATTTGCACAGTGTACTGTATGTACCGGTACTGTGATTGGCTATTTTTTTTTTCAAAATTGTACATATACATGTGTATGCAATACAGAAAGTGAACATTTTTTACTCCCCACTCAGGTAGTGTACATTACATACATATAGTCCATTGTGTTTTCCTTTTTTGTGTGTTTTTATTCATTTAAAAAAAAATTGTCCCCTGTACTGCTATGGTTTTTAAATTGTGCAGTGTTTTTCCGACATTATTTGATGTTTCACTTTATTCAATGAATTGGTGTTGAAGGTGTATTTCCATTCTCACTGTCCTATGTTCTAAGATTTCTGCCTCTCAAACATTTCTGGGGAAAGTGGGTAAGGGGGATGGGGGGAAGTGGATGGGGGGGGGGACAAAAAAGTATACAAATTAGCAAAAATTGATGTGTCCTTTTGAAGATACAAACTTGAGTTCAAATAAAACGAAAGTCTGAAGTGACATCGTGTGTAAATATCACATGATACCATCAACTTACCTTTTTTTAAATTGACTTGTGAAATCGGTATGCCTGCACTGATTTGCATTCCCTTCAGAGTGAATATTACGAGCCGTGCACACTACATTAGACAGTAACGTTGCATGTACGTTTTGGATTTGCATTAATAAGTATTGCACTGCATTGTTTGCGTGAGTAGAACACACTCCTGTTGTTGGGGCTTGGCTGTGGCTTACAGAATACATTAAAAGAGGTTTGTTTGAGAGGCACAAGTCTTAAGATTGTCTGACATTCCTTAGCTTTCATTCACACTATTATCACCCTTTCCTACTTGTTTCCAAGGAGACATTGTATGAGAATGAAGAGGTAAGGTACAATGTAATTGTTGTTTAAGTGTCATTTTAGAATAAATGTTCATTTTTGTTGTTTCTCATAAAATGCCGCTTGAAGGGGCGTAACTTAGATTTTGACCATTTTTGTTCAGCCCCCGTTTGTTTTCATACTTTCTTTACGCCTTCCACAAAGGGTGAAACTGTACAATATAGCTGCTCTAATCTACAGGCACTAACTATTAATAGAACATTTGTTGCTTTAAATAGTGCAAGAATTTCAATTGAACAAGATTTATTATTTTGTTTCCTAAACAAGAATTTTTTTTGGGGTGGGGGGGGGGGGGGGGGGGGTTGAATTGAAAGTTAAAAATTTGATTAACCAAATAAGATTGTAGTGTGTAGAGGGGTGTATTTGTACATTTATGTGTCTGCACATTTATCCACAAAATTCCGTGCATTTTTTCTTCAGTTTGTATCTCTCAACAAATTTCTGTCACACTGGATATTTGAAATAATTATAATGTGTGGCACTGCCAGCGTTTGTTTTTCTTGCATTCTGCAAACAAAATGTGAATAGAAATGCATTATTTTCTTGATCTTTAAAAAATTTATTTGCATTTGTTGAATTACATCTTGTTCTGTTATTTGCCCCCTTTAACAAGCTCTCTGTATTTTCATTTAATATGTGATTTAAATCCTTCTGTTGTTTAGTTGTCAGTTTAAATTTATGCCCAGTTCCCCCACAGTACCACTGAATGCAGAACTCTAAACTTAACAAACCAAAACTGTCAGTGAAAAAGGCTGCTGGTGTCCAAATCTATCCTGATTTAGACCTCATGATATCATGTGTACTTAAAAACAAAACAAATTACATTGACATCGACCAAAGTTGCCATACATTGAAGTGTTTATCGATATGAAAATGGAAACATTTGTTGGTGGCACTTCAGATATCATGTTGTTTTTATTCATTATTTGTTCACGGGATATCCACAGAATTTAACATTCTGTAATTGTTTATGTAAAAGTTTTGTAACTTCAGTTACTTTACATGCAGAAACTCTGAAAAATGTCATAAAGATCTCTTGTTATAGTTGGTTCTGCATGCAATTCAGTTCCGTTTCAGAGTTTTAGCTTCCAATGAATTAAAATTAATTTTTAGTTTCTTTTGCAGTTGACTCTGTAAACTTATTGTGCGTTGACACTACCAGAACTTGCATGTTATTCTGTTGATTAATCCCAAAGAGTTTTCTTCCTACTCTGATACTAGAATGAAGAGCATAAAATATCAACATCATTGATTTGATCAATACTTGTTAATTTCTTTAGCTAATAACGGAATAGTCTGCAAACACCCAGTAACTTGTGATAATTCAGTAATTGCTTGAATGAACTGATGCTGATCAAGAATTGATCCATTTTCGTAGCTCTGTTGCATTGCTGTCTTTCATTTTGCATGGACCCTGCTATACTCACAACTCCAAACCAAGTATGAATTAATTTCATGCATGTCACTGTGTTCATGAGCTTGTTTTTACTGTTTAAGTAGATGTACTAATTCCACTCGTTTTTATCTACCCAGGCTGGGCATAAAACCCAAGCAAAGCGTCCAGCAAGCACAATCAGCCGCAAGACGACAACAAGCCGGCCGACAACTACGAGTAAGATTTTAGTGCTTAACTACAGTCGAACACCTTTATAACAAGGTCCTTGGGACTTTACAATTTACCTTGTTATAACAGGTACCTTGTATTATCAGTAATGGAAAACAAAGAAAAACAAAGACTCGGGACCTATTTTTTTCCTTGTTATAAGCAGGATGTTGTATTAACAGTGCTCTTATTATCAGGGTTCGACTGTATAATGACAGTATGAAGATGGAATTTGCATCGGGGATGATGTAAATTAAGAGAAACAATGTATGTTCAGTGCTTTCCGAGAGCCTGTGGCTATAAATTGGCAGGCTTACTCAGAATGGACTCGAACCAACGACCTCCTGCTTACTAGTGCAGACGCCTTAACCACTTGACCACCGAGCTTTGAAAGCACCGAGTATACAGTGCTTCATACACTATGTCAGGAAAGGGCAAGAACGTCTCTTAAATTTATAATATTTGTCACACCAAGATAGCAATTTTGGTTGTTTCCACCTGTTATTTGGCTTTAACATTTGCTAGTTATCATCACTATTTCACCTGTATGCTCATTATTTTTGTATTTTGGCCATTATTGACCCTTTGCACAGTTGGGTTGGAAGAGAGGTATAGACCATGTGACCTCTGACATCACGTGTTTATATTTTTTACACCTCGCCCACATATTCTGTGTTTCGATTGGCTGAGTCACATGACATACGCTATTTTTGCTATCTTTCTTTGCAGGGCCAAAAGTACTATACCCGTAGCAACCAAAGTACTATACCCATAGCAACCAAAGTACTATACCCATAGCAACCAAAGTACTATACCAATAGCAACCAAAGTACTATACCCATAGTAACCAAAGTACTATACTCGTAGCAACCAAAGTACTATACCCATAGCAACCAAAGTACTATACCCGTAGCAACCAAAGTACTATACCCATAGCAACCAAAGTACTATACCCATAGCAACCAAAGTACTATACCCGTAGCAACCAAAGTACTATACCCGTAGCAACCAAAGTACTATACCCGTAGCAACCAAAGTACTATACCCGTAGCAACCAAAGTACTATACCCGTAGCAACCAAAATACTATGCGCATAGCACCAGTATTGTGTGCAAAATACATACGGGTATGGTGTGCGCATTGCGCGTCGCACTGTATTCTTCCCAAGCGCTAGCGCTACAAAACTTGGATAAAACATTTTGTGAAGGGGTAGTTTGGAAAAGTGCAAATAATTTTCAACTAATTTCGAATTTAAATAGACGTACATTTAATTGTAATTAAATGAAATAGACCCAAGATGTAATGACGTCGCGCTTTGTTTACATGTGTGCTTTCCTATGGGAGACAGGTTCCCTGACCTGGCTCCCGTAGGAAAGCGCACATGTAAACAAAGTCATTACGTCATTATGTCTTGGGTCTATTAATCTGTTAGCACTTCAATCAAGCAGAATCTGTGGGAGAGGTGCTATAAAACAAATGTGGAGCATTCTATTTTCCCTCGGCTTCGCCTCTGGAAAAATAGAATGCTTCATGGATCACCTCGGGAGGCTAGTTTTACTACACCACTCAAAGCAATCAACATTTATATACTAAATTGAAATGTGCCTGGTGGTACAATGTATGTGCACATATTGTGTTTTGCATAAAATTTGGTCAGATAGCCTTTGAATTATGTGATACCACTCCTTAACCAAGTTTATGCAATACAAGATGCATGCGCACACTCCTGGGCACATACATGTATAGGGTGGTTTAGATGTAAACTGTAACAATTTCGGCACATGGTCTATTCAGGCAAGTTTTGGTTCTTGAAAGAATTCTTGTGTGAAAGCTTACCATCTTAGGTTATAGCCTTAGCAACTTAGAGTTACAATGCAAAAGTGTCTTTGTTGCACATGGGTAGCCTCACTTTCATTCCAATATGGCGAACTGCCTAGAGGCAAATTGGTCATTAGTTTGCTTTTGTTTCCATCTTTCCTTACATGTAGGCAGTTCATCATCAGCTGGGTCTGTCGATGAGGATCTCTTCTACAATTCTTTTGAGGATGTTCCAAGTGTAACAGTAAGTTCAAATGGGAAGATATTTTTAAATCTGAAGTGCTGTGATGTTGGTTATTGCAGCTGAGTGACATGTAAAACGTGATGCAAAAATAAGAATGCCGTTTGCTCTGAGTGTTAAAGGTAGTATACACCATTTGCAAACGTCAAAAACAAAACTACCGAAATATGAAATACCGTACTTAGACTGTCAGTAAATAGCAGTCTTAAGCATCCTTTCGTTTTCAAGAAAAGGGGAAATTTATATTGTTTTCCAACGATTGTCGGCTGACAATCATTGGAAATAGTCTAGTTCCCCGACCAGATAATTCCCCGACGTCTATAAATTGCCCCGTTTTGTCTAAGGTATGGTCAGGGAACCAGACTACTATAACAGAATGTTTTTCTCTGTTTTCCTAGCATCTATGCACACAAAACTTTAAACATGTCAGTGTTACAGTATTTGCTAGCACGCTATTAAATACTTACCCAAAATCCATGTATTTCTGAAAACTATAGCAAAACCAAATTGTGTATACTACCTTTAAATATCCATGTGTTGTTTCAAAGCAATCAAGTTATGTGCCAACTGTTAGTCATGGCTTATAGTGTGTATTGAAATTGTTCATTCAAATTCACGTTTAATGAGCAATCTCGCTAGACTTGAGATTAAAAGGTTGCTTCATGAACTTAACAAAATGTGTGGGAAAACACTCATTTTGTGTTGCATACAAGTTGATAAAGTATTTATTCGTGGAATAATTTGTTTCTCATCCACCTTCCCATGACATTACGTTCGTCATGCACCAGAGGTCTGACAACATTTTTAAACTAGTCTCACAAAAGGCATGCAGGTTGTATTTGCTTATGATATCAATCTCTTTGTGTTTTGCATTTTAGATTTACAACAACAGAGGCCTGGATGAGGACCTGAACAAAATCTACGATGTATTGAAAGATGACAAAGCCGACTGGGAAGTACGAACCAATACTGTAAGTCACAAACGACATCACTTGTGTCATGAGTAGTGCTTTGCTAAGGTTTAACCCTAACGTTGTGTTGTATTTTGATGGGTTCAGGACTGTAGAGCCTTGGTACGATAACTTTACATGGAGCTATCATGCCCCAATTTGTCTAAGTACAAAGAATGTGCCATAGGTATACTGCACAGTGTTGGATTTTGACAGGTTCAGGACACTTCCAAGTAAGTGCCACAGGGGTTAGTGTTAATGCTTGTAAAACCTGATCTCGTAAAAATCATAACCTGCATGTAACGCTAGAAAAGTATTATTCTTGAAAGTATAGTTACAACTGACTGCAATTTTCTCTCTTCACAGGTAAAGAAACTTAGGAGTTTCTATATTGCTGGGGCTTCGGACTATGAGTGTTTCTTGCCTTGCTTACGCAACATGGAGGATGCCTTAGTTTTTTCTGTGAAAGACCTCAGATCACAAGTTGTACGAGAAGCCTGCATCACACTTGCGTAAGTCTGTCGTAAACCGTTTAATTTCTACTTTATAATTAAGCTACATTTTCATAATTATGTTTTTCACATTATGAACATTTTGTTGAGCTTTCACAACTCGGGATCTTGGTAATTACAATATAATTTACTCCGGCTTTTTGTTAAAAGGATTGTTCAGTGATAAATATTTCATCTTAGTTATTATTTATTTTGTACTATTTATCCTGGGTCGTCTGAACGGATCATTCGCGCTGGTTTGCTCAGGGCCTAGCTTTTGATTGAGGGAAGACAGGGAAGGAATTTTCAGTTTTAGTTGAGGGATGAGAAGCCGGAACAATTATTCCTGTGGAAAACCCACGCAATTGAAAACCCAATCCACATAGTGCACCTGGTGGGAATCGAACCAGGGTCACTAGAGGTGGAAGGTAAAGGAAGAAAAAACACTGCCAAACCAACCTGACTGCCCAACTTGTTTTCTGCATATCATCTTTAATCTTGTAATGAAAGGTTTCTGATTCATTTGTTTGACTTTGGTTTGTATTTCAGTTTTGTTTTTCCTTAGTTTAAAAAGAATTGCTTTTTTCATGTTTCCTGTGATTAAAGATTTTTTGTCTGTTTTTTGCACTGCAAACTTTCAGATCCACCTACAGTCGCATGAATTGCTTTTGGCTATGCTTTTTGTGTACAATTTACACCCTAAGTAGACTGATAGATGGCTTTGGCACGAACGATGACAAACTTAAGAAGTGTGCTTCAAGGTTTATATTTGTTGCAATTATTTTGTATATTACACTTTATTCTGCAGATTTTTCTCTGTTAAACTTGGTCGGCAATTTGACCATGTAGCGGAGACGTTGCTACCCCCTTTGTTTCTCCTACTACAAAATAGCGCCAAAGTCATGTCTACATCGGGCAGTGTCTGTCTGAGTATTATACTAAAGGTACGTAATTCTTGATGTCAGACCAGATTTAGTTGGAGAAGAGTTGGGATCATCCTTACAATCACTATCCCACTGGAGAAATGTTGCTACTCTTAGTCTGTTCTACAGATATTTTCATGTTAAATGTTCCACCGGCTTTTCCAACTGGGTTCCTTCAATTAGGGTGTTTGAGCGTGAAACTCGGCTTTCCACTTCTCAACAATATACTCTGATTGTACCTAGATGTAGTACAAAAAGTTATGCTAATAGCTTTTCCCTTGTTCTGTATCTCTATGGAATTCTTTGCCCGGTGCATGTTTCCCTTCATCTTACGATCTTTCGTGCTTCACGGAGGAATAATAATTTCTACCTCTTGTATCTTTGATTCTTTTTCTTTTTGTAGCTCTGTACCTTAAGTTGCCTTTAGCCTTGTTCGGGGTGAACTTGGATTAAACAAGATTGTGTCAGTGTTTTAATCAAGTTGTTTTTGAGTAATTTCACAAATCATTGTTTTCTCAAAAGAATGTCATTCCCAAGTTTTTTTTGTCTGTCATATTTATATGTATCGTATTAGATTTGAACCAGCCAACCAGCCGACTCCGGCAATCTCGGTGGTCGAGTGGTAAGACGTCTGCACTAGTAAGCAGGAGGTTGTGGGTTCGAGTCCCACCCGAGTGACTTTTTCCCATATAATCTCTTGGGACAACACTGAGTATACGTCTGTGAAGGGCAAAACCTCATATATTGAATTTACATCACCCCGATGCAAATTCCATCCTATGAATAATATCTATGAAGTGATTGTAGTATGTGTATCGTATGGGGCAGGTTAAACCAATTGTGCGCACAGAGCGTGCTTAATTGGTTTACTTATAATTAAACACATCCTTAGCATCCCTACACAATGCGATCCATGACGACACGTGGAAAAAAACAATTCAAAAAGCTGCCATAATGATATAAATTGCCTTCTCTAGGATTTTACAAATAAATATACCGTTTATCTTTTTCTGCAGCACACACATTCACCGAGGTTAATACCCATCTTGAAGGTGAACGCCCTTTCTAAAGCAACCCCAATTAGAAGGTAAGGACTTATGAGAATCTCAATTCAATGTGAAAAGCTGGCATTGCTATGTTACAATGTGCAAGATAGCATCAGGGTTGCTTGATTGCTTTTGTTCTCAAACCTGTCAATCAAATACAGTTCTTGATTGGAATTGTCCGTTTTTCTTGACAGACAATGCTTTCAGCTGTTGCTGAACATTCTGACTGATTGGGATACACATTCCTTTGAGAAGCACGTCAACATTCTCTCAGAGTGTTTGCGTAAAGGTATCGAGGATGCAGACAGTGAGGTCAGACCTCTCTCCAGAAAGTAAGTTAACTGCTTGGAAAATTACACCATATCTGAGATCTGGTAAAAGTTAGGACGGGCAGCCGTTTGGATCGTATCATAATCTTTTCCAAGACTAAAAGATATGAGGACAGAAACTGACAATTTGGAAAACACTAGAACAGTTAAACATAGGACGAAGGCAGACGGGGAGGGTTGAAATGCAGCTCTGAAATCTCTAAATATTCAAAATGTGCTCGCCGTGTTCGATACTTCCACAGCATTGTTGGTTTTCATGTAAAAAGGCTTTATATAGATTGGGTTTTCAATCCATTGCGTTGGTTTTCAGAAAACTTCTTTTGACCCTCTTACCCGCAGCTTAAACTGATGCCTTCTCGGGATGAGTTCTTGCTTATTTAAAGATGCTGTGTCTGTGCTTTTTGGGGCGTGGCATCCTGAAATAGTTTTTAAATAATTGAATAACTAATTTGTACAGTATTTTCAAGGTGAACAAAGAAACTGGCAGGAGCGGGATTCGAACCCGCGACCTTTGGAATACCGTACCGGCGCTCTACCAACTTCTGACTAGCGCCCACCCGAACAAAGATACTGACAATTTGGGAGACCGCCAACATAGGCCAAGAAAGCTCAGTTGGTAGAGCGCCAGTACGGTATTCCGGAGGTCGTGGGTTCGAATCCCGCTCCTGCCAGTTTCTTTGTTAACCTTGAAAATACTGTACAAATTTACCTAGTCAGTTTCCCTTGTGGATTGTTTGACAAATTAATTTGTACAGTGGTAATGTATCTAGGGCAATCATCACGCGTGAAAATAAGACGAAATAGATTACAAATTGTAGTAAGCATTTTCCGTACAAAAATAGCGTTTGTAGGCAGAAATCCGTTGAATTGAAATGTTCGGCCAGAGTATGGACATTATAGCTTGAAGTTATAAAATTCAGTTTTCAAATAATCGGTTGATTGATCATGCATCTTCACAACATCTTGTTTAGTACCAGAATGGGTAATATCAATAACAAAGCTCTGATTGTTGGTTTTCTTCAGGGCGTTTTGGAAGTTCTCGGAGCATTTCCGTTCTCAGGCTGACAAGTTGTTCCACTCCTTGGATCCGCCCAAGCAGAAGGCGGTGCAAGGTGACATGAGCGGTGCATCCAGCTCGGGATCGCTCAGCTCCAAGTCCCCGTCCAGAGCTTCCAGTTCAGGCTCACAGGAGAACGTCAGGTACCAGACTTGTAGGACTCTTAACCTGAAACATGGTTTTGTCTACGGCTATGGATAGTCACTGTAGTGCAACATTGACAAAAGCAGAAGCCTTAGCCACAAATGCCTGAATCAGACATGGCTTCAGATTGGCTTGAGTGCTGTTTTTAGTGACTGGGACTACAAAATTGTGTCATGTAGGGACCTGACTCAAATGCTTTACAATGTCAGTCGACAGATGATAGAAAGTTTGACTAACCATAAATTGAGAAAATGGAATTTGCGTCGGGAAAGGGCAAAAGACTGATAAAATTAACCACAAATTATTTCTTTGCACCCACAAATTATAATCAATGTTAATTTCTGGAATGGAGTTAGAAAAGGTGGCAGGTGAGTTGACCTCGTGAATAGCGGGAGTTACCCCGTCTAGGTCTGTAGAAATGTTTCGGCACCGTTGAAGCTTTATCCGCTATTTAGATCTGGGCCCAGGAAAACCGTAAGGCTGGTAGGGCTGGCAACCTAAAATGTGGCCAACCCCACCACCTCTGTTGTAGCCCTTTACCTAGAGTGGCTTTTAGCCTTGTGTAGGGTGACTCTCATAAAAACAAAGAAAGTAACAGTGTTGTGATTTGCATTTTTGTTAAAGCCACTCAAGTTAAAGGGCTACAACTGAGGTGGTGGGGTTGGCCATATTTTAGGTTGCCAGCCCTACCAGCCTTACAGTTTTCCTGGGTCCAGATCTAAACAAGGGATAAATCTTCAATAGATACCCAAGAAATGATCCCAATTTTCAGACCTGTAGACCTCATGAAATTGATAAGCTTGTATTTATTTGTGATTTGTAATGAAATTGATAAGATTGTATTTATTTATCACGCAGCTCCACGACCTTGCCCAGGAGGTCAATATATGCGAGTAGATCAACACGAAGGAAGACGACTGAAATAGGTAACGAGTCAAAAAACACAACATGGTATTACGCATTGATTTTATGCAGTGTGTACACAATGCAAACACAGTACATAAGGCAGTGTCACAATCCATGCATCATTTGTTGAGCCTCAATTGATAAAGGTAGGAAATTCATTCAGAAAATATCTCAACAATTTTGCGATTTACAATCAAGTCTGCTACCAATTGTTTTCCCACCAGGTAATTGTTTGGTAGTGTATCGTGGGAAGAGGTTGACATCAAATACGTGATAATAAAAATGTGATAATATATTTGGTAGATGCACAAACATGTTTGGTTATACTTCCAAATGCTTTTCAAATCTTGCTATTCCTGAAACAAGCAGAGAATACCCTTGGATGAAGGAGATATGGGCGTTTTGCCTATCTGAAAGTTTGAAAATGTCCCCTTTGTTGCAACCACTTGGTGGCACAGTGTATTGTGAATTGCCCGAATTGCCCATGAATGACATCAATTTGATTGTGAGACACATTTCATTGGCTAAGTGCTAAAATTTCCAAATTTTCTTGCAAATAATTAAGTACATGGTTTAAGCTCAACGAAAATTCCTTGATGAAAATCCTGTCCGTTTGATATGTTTTGCTAAAAGCAATTCTTGCACTTAACTTGGATTTTATGATTTTGTTTCCCTTATTTTGTGGTAAAATAAATCAGCACAGAGTTTCAATAACGTCCTTGAAAGAAAGACTTATGGAGAGATTTTCATTAAATTAAGATTTAATATTTATTTCCAGATTTGTTTTTGTTTTAAATTTCATGGCATTCAGGTCTGTTAAAAGACTGGTTCATCCTCTCTGTCTTTGCTTTTTTAATACAGAGACCTTAAGGCCAAATTTTCAAGCAAGGCTGATTTTTCAATCTGCCATTTTCTCACGGTTTTAAACAGCTGATTTATGACGGCCTTCGCTTTCTAAAACAGTAGAGCAATTGAAATTGTACAAGAAATGTCAGTGGCCCAAACTGCCTGTGATAGACAACTATTTATAGGATGGGATAATATTCGCAAGCGGCTTGTATGAACCAGAGTGAATACCGTTTGAATTTGTGTACACAAAATTCCACTTTAACCATTCACCGATTAACCCAATTTATGTCACTTGTGTTTCCTAGTTTATAGGCCCAATACACACACAGACAAAACAGGTATAACTCAAAATTTAATTTAACACTTATGCAAAGATTTGTTTGAAGAAATAGAACTGGTATTATGTTAGTGTTTATAAGGGATTATGAACATTTAAGCACACCAAAGGCAACATTTATACAATTTCTTCCATCAAAGTTTCAGACCACAGTTTTTTTTGTTATACACAGAAACACCCGTTATTGTTACCAGTTCTGTTTCTTCAAAACAAACCAATGCTCTGTTTTCCTTTGGGGAAGGTTTACACATTTTGAGGTGATGGCGTCTAACCTTTTAATCCACAAAACACTATTTATTCTGCACATATAGGACAAATCATATCTTAAGAGTGCATCAGTTCACACATCATTGCTCTGACTAGGTGATAGAATTGACACCTAACCAGATTTATTTTATCTTTTATCTCACGACAATCACATCCATCTTGCTATCCATGTCTCATCCTGCCCAACCTTGTTTATCCATCCGTCAATTCATCCATCTCCACCATATACCCTAACCAATTCCCATCTGCTGCCTGTGTGACCTTTGACATTTTCTTTGTTGACCTTTGGCCTTTTCTTTGTTGACCTTTGACCTTTTCTTTGTTGACCTTTGACCTTTTCTTTGTTCCCTTTGACCTTTTCTTTGTTGACCTTTGACCTTTCTTTGTTCCCCTTTGACCTTTTCTTTGTTCCCCTCCACTTTGTGTCCCTGTCTGTGTCTCCATCTATCTGCCTATTTGTCTGTTCTTTATTCCTATGTTTTGTTAACATTTTTCCCTCTTATTCTTGTCTGATGTCCTACCTTTTCTGCTGTTTGTCCATTCGTCTTCGGATATCTCTGTTTGTCTTTGATAATATTATACCCTCACACACACCCCCCCCCCCTGTCATCTGTACATAAATCTCTCTAAATCACCCTTTTCATATTCCGTCTATTCTTGTACCTGTCCGTTTGTCTGTTTGTATGATCGGATTATCACTTGTCCTTAAAATTCTTGCCATTATGCCAACCCACATCCACCACGATCCCTCCCCCATAACGCAGATGGCTCCAAAAGCGGTACCCTAGGCCAACGCTCAAGTAGCGAGGTCAATCTCGCAGCAGCCTGCAGATCCCGTTCCCGCTACGCTTCCAACACGAGTGCCGCCGGCATGGCGGCGCGTATGCCCAGATCCAAGTCGACATCTAGGGAAAACTTGCTGGGTAAATTAATCATGCATGCCTAATCAAGTTTTGCTTGCAGATCTGGTTTTCTTTCTGGTTGTTTTTTTTTTTTGGATTGTCTAGAAATGTTTGTTAATAATTGCATCAATTTTCTCTTGAACTTATTCATTCTTAAAAGTTGGTTTCAAAGAAGTCAGGTTACCCTTCCAAGTTGCAAAACATTTATACATTATTGGTGAGAGTCAAGGTTCCAGTCCAAGTTATTTTTTAAGTGGAATTGTGAACTTGTGAAAAGTGTAAAAGTACCATATTTCCATTATACACTGTGCATGGTTTGAAAGCATGTAGTTTTGGATATAAAAACCGTGCATAAAAATGGTAAATTTGGATTTCCATACAAAGCATACATTTTGTGTACACTGAAAAATGACAGCAAACTGCTAGTATAAACAAATTTCTCATCTTGACAATTTTAACGGGTAAGTTGTCACAGAAGAGGCAGTTTTTCCAGAGCTTGACAAGACAAGTTAGGAAGGCACAAGTTAGAATCAAGTAAATTTGTAGAAGTTTCCAGCTGACGTTCATTTTTCTCATTCCTTCTGTCGTCATATCCTTCTGATATCAAACGTTCTGGAGTAGATGTGCGAAGGAGAAGAGGTTTGACATAATTAACCTTTGACCCTTCAACCTTTCATCAAATGAAAGGGCCAATGTTTGGCTCCAAAGTTTCAGATCTGTTTTTGAGCTGTGGTTGTGCTGGGTATTGGTGTGGTTTCTTGGTGAAGTGATCTTGGACAGTTCCTTTTTACCAGCTGTGGCAGTGCTGTTTATTTTTTGGTTTGGCTCAGAGGGTTTGGAATTTAAATCACGTTTTAAAATGGCTTTTAGCAACAAAATGTCTTGCTTTTCATTTCTTATGCTGACTTTCGTGGGTCTTACAAATTCGTCAAAAATGCAGATTATTTGTCTTCAGATTGTGTGCTGTTTTTGTCTTAGTGGTTTCGCTGCACTTTATGTGAATAATTTTGTGTGCGCGTTGGTTTTGATGATGTGTGCTTCAAGAAAGTGAAGACTGGTTGTTGAGCCTGGTTTGCTTGGCAAGATGATAGGGATTCATTTCCTCTAGATCTGTTCCTTCTGCTTGCATGCCTGCTTCTGAAAGTAAAAACTGCAAGAATCAATTCATTATAGTGTAGAAATGACCGAGTTAACCAAGATTTTAAAGAGCAACTCCAACGGTTTTGAAAAGTGTCAGAATTAAATGTTATTGTGTTCAATATATAATAAATTACTTATTCATTACAAAATCATGTTTGTTTTGCGTCTCAATGTTGTGTTATTTTGTGAGAAATTATTTCCATTTTCTTTCGAGTTTATGAAAAATGTCTACAAATTGGCCGCTGGTGGCGCTGTTGAGAAATGAAAAACCATGTAGTACTGGAGAAAGACGCACGCGATGTTATGTGCATGCAACATTGCCGTACACATGTACGCGTCGCGATGTTGCATGCTCAATGTTAATACGTCAGAATGAATGTTCATTAGGTATAAATGAGCTTTGATGTCACGCTCCTTTTCATGAAACTGGGATAGACTCGCTGAAAGAAAGGCAACAAAAATGTTTCTTTTTACATAAAAACCAGCATCAAAGATTGGGATCTTGACAAGTATCTGTTATATTTGACATAGCTCTTCTCAATTAAATCGAAACCTAAGAAAAGTTGGGAATCGTTGGAGTTGCTCTTTAATACAACAGGTTTTTCAGACTTGCTTTTAATACCTCATTTTCATTGTCATCTGCTGATATGTTTAGCTTAGAGGCTACATCTGCAGTTTCCTCACACTTCATCCTTTCCTTGAATGTCTCTACAGGCTACATCTGCAGTTTCCTCACACTTCATCCTTTCCTTGAATGTCTCTACATGTTGCTTGGGTTTTGTGTTTGCAAATATATTACTAGTTAAAGAGCATTCATAAATGCCTCGGTGAGTTTCACTATCCCTATTGGTCGAGAGCCTGTCACGTGGGTGTGTTTAAACGGTTGTTTAAACACGGCTGGAAGTTGTTTAAACACGGCGCGTCATAACCAGCTGTTCTCAGCCGATACGCAACAGGGAGAGCGTAGCTTGTGCGCGCACAAGATGTACTGAATTTCATAATGTAAGACAACGCTAATCCACGCGTATAAAACGCTGCATCCCGTGCGTGTGCGTACGCGCACGCGACAGACAGGCGCGGAGCGCCTTCACGCGCATGTGTTTTGTACTGAGCAAATGGGAGAAAAAGTGGGGTGAAAAAGCTTCGCATTTTGTCCTTTTTACGGGATGTTTTTGCTTTTTTCGTAAGAAGGCATTTATGAATGGGGATAAAAATGTGATGACCCGGTCTTTACCAGTCAATAATAACCTCGAAGGGTCGTGACCGCTGTTAATGGACCTCTCCTTCGGCTCGGTCCATTAACAGCGGTCACGCCCCTCCTCGGTTATTATTGACGTGGTAAAGACCGGGTCATCACACTTTTATCCCCTTATTAACCCTAACCCTGTCAGACGCAGCACAGTGCATCTGTGGTGACAGCTTGACCTTAATTGCTGCATGCACTCTGCACACAAGTCAATGTGACAAAGTATGCAATCTGATGCATCTGGCAGGGTTTCTAGCCAAAATACCTTGGAGGGTTAATTAGGGTTAAGCAGACTTGCTATTGGTTGTTGGTGTTTTAATTCATTTAAACTTCTGGTAAACTTAGCCCAGTTTTATTAATTTGCTTATACCATGCTAAAAGATCTTTGTTTGCAGTAAAATAAATGTTGCTGTGTTTTATTGTTTTATTATTAGCCATTATTTTGTCATTTTGTTTTCTATATTTGATATCGGTGATTTGGTTGATTTTATTTTGGAAAAAGCATGGAATGAAAAACAAAAATCAGAAAGGCCTCAAATTAAATGCTTCCTTTGTTCTGGAAGTCATGCTGAGGTACATGTAATTACCTGAAATGATCTAGGGTGCATGTCAGACGAACGATGTTTGCACTTTTTGTGCATGTCCAGTGGAAAATTCTAAATGAAATTGGGCGACGTTCCTGTTGTTCGTGTGACTGGAACCAAAAATAGCAAAAAATTTAAAAAGTGCCAAAATGCTTTGATGCAGTGATTAATTAAAGTTGTATTTTTTGTTAAATGGTCTAAATTGTAGGCAGTTCCCTTCATGCCTGCAACATTTGTACCTCAGTATGTTCAGAACCTGCCCTTTTTCCTTCAACATTGATGGTTTTTGAAAACGCACACAGTTGCAGTAATGAATTTTAATCCTCGTTCCCGTTATGTGTAGCTGCGACGACACCTGGCCGCAGCGCAATCCCAACACCGAACGGAAGGACAGGAAGAACCAAGAGTAGAATCGGAATCTCGCAATCACAACGTAAGTCCACCCATAGACTGGAGTGAATGCAACTTAATTGTCAATGTTCAGAAGAATGATAGCTGTCTTAATGCGCGAGTCCAGAATTCCAAACTTACGAATGCTTAATGAATAGAAAGTGGAATTTGTGTCAGGGTTGGTATGAAGTTAAACAGGATATTTGCTCGTCAAAACAGTGTTTAGCTCGGTGCTTTCCGAGAACCGTGGGGGGGGGGATCGGGTGTACTTGGGTGGGGCTCAAACCCATGATGTCCTACTTAAAGGTAGTATACACGATTTGCTTTTGCTGTAATTTTTAGAAATAAATGGATTTAGGGGTTTGTATTTTATAGCGTGCTAGCAAATACTGTAACACTGACCTGTTTAGGCCTACAGTGTTGTGTGCATAGATGCTCCATGTAGGAAAACAGAGAAAAAGAAAAAAACATGTTCCAGTAGTCTGGTTCCCCGACTATACTTTAGACAAAACGTAACAATTGATAGTCGGGGGAATTATCAGGTCGGAGAACTGGACTATTTCCAACAATTGTCGGCCGACAATCATTGGAAAACGATATAAATTTCCACTTTTCTTGAAAACGACAGCACACCAGATGCCATGATTTCACAGGATGCTCGAGACTGCTATTTACTTAGTCTAGTATGGTATTTCATAATAATTCAGTAGTTTTGTTTTTTTATGTTTGCAAATGATGTATACTTTAAGCTGTCTACAGCTGTAAGTAGGAGGTCATGGGTTCGAGTCCCTCCCAAGTAAAGGCCAATTTACACATACACGACTTTGTCGTGCGATATTGTCGCTCGTTTTTCTAAATACGCACAAAAAATGCACCAATTGATTTGCATGAATTTAGAAAATTGTCACACGACTATGTCGCGTATGTGTAAATTGGCCATAAGCCTGTTAATTTTTCAGGCTCTCGGAAAGCACTGAACATACAGTATTAAATACCACGTCTGAATGAACAAATATCTTCTTCAATTTTTGTATTCATTGTGTACATTGTGTGTAATTTTGATCCGTACCCCCAAGTTCCAGAGTATCCTATTTAAGATCATTTTCTTAACTTCCCCTTCTAATATAATAGTGAAATTGTACTTTGTGCTCTGGGAAATCAGTAATTTATAATATTTACACAACAGTCATTTTGGGATTGTTAATATCCACCTTGTGCCGGTCTCCTTACATAATTTAGCTGGTAGCCGGACTAACAGTCGGTCTAGTTCTCCTTCAACACTGCGTTTACAGCAAGGCTTGGCAGTCAACGGTAGCGCATCTAGTGCTGCACGGAGACGCAATAAGAGTGGGATACCGATACCTCACAGTCAGGGCACAAGCAGGGAAGCAAGTCCAAGCAGATACAACTTTGGTGAGTCTGTGTTTGATTGTAAGCACACAGTGTCTGCCTGTTTGTGTAATCGGCTTTCTATAATGGGAGATGCATTTTTGAGATGCTGGTGACAGCAGTCCTTTTTGATAGCCCTTGGCATGTACACATAGTTCTGAGCATGCGCGTAGTTCTGAGCTCGCGTGCGCGTAGTTCTGAGTATGCACGCGTAGTTCTGAGCTTGCGTGCGCGTAGTTCTGAGCTTGCGTGCGCGTAGTTCTGAGCTTGCGTGTGCGTAGTTCTGAGCTTGCGTGTGCGTAGTTCTGAGCATGCGCGCGTAGTTTTGATCATGCACGCGTAGTTCTGAGCATGCGCGCATAGTTCTGAATCTTTCACATCCAGGAGATTAGGTCTTTAGGATTCCGCATAGAAATTTTAAGATTTATATTGTAATTTTGTTTAGAGAGTTTTGCACAAACCAATGCTGCTCAGTAGTCGAATTTGTTTCTCTTTTTTGAAGCAACCCATGCCGTGCATTTCAACAACTTGCCAGCTGCCCAATTCAGCTTATTTCGCTAGAATTTTTAACAACATCCTCTCAGGTAATGACCAGTGGGCTCTATGATCTTGTTGAATGTGTGAGCTATAATCACTAGAGGGCATTGTTAAAATATTACTGCAAAACAGTAATACAAAATTTGTCCCCAACTCTATTTGCATAAAGACAACCTCAGAGTCCAAGCCTAGACTAGTCTGTTTGATACCAAAACATTCACACAAAACATGATCGCGGAGTTGTGACACTTGCTTTATTTCAAGAGTATATCATATACTTTCACTGTGTAAGTTTAGTCATCAGCGTTGTCTGATTGTCTTCGCTTAGCTTCACGGGATCGTCGGCCAAGTAATTCCTCAGGCAGTCAAGCCCAGAGGGAGGTCAATCACAAAGGGAATATCCTGACGCAGCGAGTTCTTGAACCTGGACAGGATGCAGAGACTGCATTGGCTATGGCACTGGTAAGATTCGAACTCCCCATTCACAATCATCGCTTATTAAACCTCATCCATATTCATGTACTAATTTGGTTATTGGATTGGCCGATATACAGATTTACCAGCACTATTCTTTGTAAGCCAAATTTAGGTCACGTGAACATTGGCTATTTTTTTGTTGTTAAAACGTAGCAACTTGGAAACAAAACACCAGTGAGCAGTTTGAAAAATTTGCCAATCTAGATATTTGAAAAAGAAAGTAGCCTCTTTCATTTAAAAAACAAGAAGCAAGGCTTTAAACATGCATTTTTAGCTTTCGCAATTTTTGGGTTTAGGTGGGGTAAAGGGACACACAACAAATACCTGTCGTGTCCAAACATGCTGGTTGATAACCCCAGGAGAAGAGTTAACCCTAACTCCCTAGGGTGTATGATAATTCATATTGAAATTGGAGGATTTGGGACTTTCATTGTGTTCTCTTTATTTAGTCCGAGTGTACTTGTTGTAATTTGACAGACTTCTTGTAGGGGCACAATGTGCACAGAAGAGTAAACACTAAACTGCCCTGTGCTTGAAAGAAAGTATTGGATAATTAATCTAATGTGTTCAGTTACTGTTGTAAACCCCATTGTTTTGTTTGTGTTATTACTAATCTTTCTCACTGGAGTACATGTTATAAAGAGAACAGTATTCTCAAAATAGCCCGAAATATTGGCCTGATTTGTGTATGTTACACAGGCTGTTTGTATTGCTCAACAAGGTAGCATCCAAACTGCATGCAAGCTTTGAAGACTGTATGGATAACTTGTGTTGTACTCACATTGTCAGAAAGCACTTAGCATTATACAATGTGTGGTGTCTTGAAATATTGGGATATCTGATATCTGACTGGGATTTCTTGGACACATTGTGTAGTCCTGGTACTGCAAGGTTTGGCACATTTTTGTTTTCTACATCCAGCTGAGTAGAACACTTGATCTGTGTAACTTTCATCCAGCCTGCATGTTTTTACATCAAAATGAGAAATATGTACACGTATATCCCCTCAAATTATTTTTTTTGGTTGAAAATTCTTTGAGCAAATATAGAGCTAGAAAAGGAAATAAATTTTAAAAAGGTAAAATTATAATTCATTCTGCAGATAAAGAGGTATCACGGAAAATTAATTGTTTTTTGACACAGTTCATTATTGTCTGCTGACACCGTCCGAAAAAAGTTTATTAAACAGTTAAAATACAGTATAATACAGTCTGGACAGGCCCAGCCCTTCACCATTCCTCTGTCATTTTCTTATATGGTTAGGGCCAAGGCTGTTTCCTCAATTACCAAAGTGCTCCTATTCGTTCATTTCCATTTTTGCTGTATCTAGTAAATTATAAATACATTTTTCATGCAGTGTTTTCTTTTTCAAACGTAGAATGTTCAAAAGCTGATCATGTGCAAAGAAATCGGCCCATCTTAAACCCCGTTACCCTCTGATTTCTTTTCTTCCGATTTCTTGAAGGAGGATCAAATAGACCTAGGCTCACTCGGCGACGGCGAGTTGGCCGGTTTAGACCAGGAACTAGTCGATTCGATCGAAAACGAGCTGTTCTTGCGAAAAATACAGGCAAGGCTGAGAATGTGTGAATGCTCAAAGCACCCCCTGAAAAAAAATTGCAAATGGCTGCATGTCTGTTGACCTTTGACCTGAAGCTTTTTGTTTATTACTTGCCATGGATGGTTATTTTAAGCGCAAGATTGGAGACGATGAAAAGAAAGCATTGCATGGCCCCCCCACGTGCTGCCTGCCCGATCATTCAGTGCAAGTTGTCATTTTGTCAATATCTGTCCCCACCCTGGGGCTGTTGTGTACCAGATTGATGTCAGGATGTGTCACAGTCCCCACCCCTGTTGTATACCTAGTCATGCATTATTCCCCAGCACGGGGAAGTGATTGTTTGATTCTGAATTTCTGATTCAGCCCCCCCCCCCCCCCAACTTTTCATGTAGAAATTATCTAGTAGATTAATTATGCCATGCACATGTGCAGTACTTGCAAAAATGTAGTTTCTTTTCCCATGTTCATGATGAACTTTTAAACCACATTGGTCAGACACCACACAATGATTTACTAGTATCTTCAGTTTCACAAAATCATGACAATAGGTGCAGTTTTATTTCCCTACATTCACATTTTAACTTATATCTACACCGTCATGATCTTGTAACACTTGCTGAATGTGTACCAGGGAGAGTAAAACAAATCTAACATGATTTGATTCCCTTTGACGAACTAACATGATTTGAGTAGAAAGGTGATAGTAGCTCTCTTCATGTTCTAGAAGTCGACCAACGATTTCTCTGGACTTCTCCTCAGCAAGTCCGTTGGTTAGCTTCTAGTACTCTGGAGATCTGAAATTGCCTGTCCACCCACGAATTCTGCAATCCATGTCATATTTGTTTTAAGGCTGGTTCGTACTTCATGTGAAAGCAAAGCGAATTGTGTCACATCGGCATTTTGCATTCGCCGTTAACAAGATAAATTCGCTCTGCCCTCAAACTCTTATGAAGTATGAACCGGCCTTTATACTGCACACTGTAGACACACCGATAACATTGACAACTTAATATTGCAGAGGCTGACCAGTGTCAGTAGTCTTGACATATGATGTGGTCAGTGCAGTATCAATTTTGGTAGTACAAGTTTAAAGCAGTTGCACAGAAAAATGAAGGCTTAATCCCCAGTTCTCTTCATTTCCATAACAGTCGGTGAAACTTGGAGCGGAAAAAATGCTTGCCAAAAAATCCTACAAAGAGTGTGTAAAGCCGCCATCCCAAGCAACTAAATGCACCATTAGCCTTTTTGAGATATGACGGACACAATAGGAGGGCGCTATTTGATTTGGGTGAACCTTTTGTATGGCACAGAAGGTTTACCCAAATCAAATAGCGCCCTCCTATTGTGTCCGCCATATCCTAAAAAGGCTAATGACCTTAACGCAATCCCATCAAATGAATTGCACTCCAAACAAAGCCGTAACCATTACAAATTTAGTTGAAACACCGCACTCCCATCATACAGATTTCCATTCACTCACCCACCCCCCCCCATAAAACCTCAAGCAGATCATTTTTTTTTTAAATAACCTCTGACCTCTATTTATTATAACCATTGACTTGTAGCTTGGCTGTTGTCAGTTTCTTTTTGGCCTAAGTCATAAAACCTATTTGTAGTCAAAGCAGCCATATTATGCTCTTTTTTTTTAAACCCAAACTTTTATTAAGTCTATTCTTCAATACTTGCATAAAGAACTACAGTGACTCTGTTCCTTTTCCCTTTTAAAGGGGAGGTGAGTTGGTCTCACCAACTGTATAAGTTACCCCGCCTGGGTCTATAGGTCTGAAAATTGGGATCTTTGTTATCTATTGAAGATTTATCCTCTATTTAGATCTGGGACCAGGAAAACCGTAATGGTGGTAGGGCTGGCAACCTAAAATGTGGCCAACCCCACCACCTCTGTTGTAGCCCTTTACCTAGAGTGGCTTTTAATTGAGTGACCTTGTATTGGGCGACTTCTAGTAAAAAAAATCATACTGCAGGACATCTTGGTCTGGTAATGCAAGACATTGCCAGAGCATGGGTTTTTGAAATGGAATTGTCACCAGCCTATATTCACCTCTTGGCCACTCTGTATTACATGCAGGACACGTTTGGAAAAAACATAAAGCTTATTGTAGCTTGAAAGTGTCATTTGTGTAGCGCAAGATACTTTAAATTTCTGGATAAAGAAAAGATCTGTCATCCTAGACTTCTTTGACAAGTCTTTAGATTTCCTTGTGAATTAGAAAGCCATTGTGAAATGAAGTCTGAAGTATGTTTCATTGCTGACGATAGTAAGGAGATTTGTTGAAACTTAGTAGACATTTGGACATGCTAAGTTGCAAAGTTATAAGTATTCATGGCAAAGGTAAAAAGGATATGCTTGAGGAACTGATGAGGGTAATATCTAGAGAACCCAGAAGAATGGTACGAAAAGATACAAAATCAGTTCTTTAAAGAAATCTGAAACCCAAAATATTGTTTGCCAATTTTAGTTCTCTCTTTTGGCTTTTGTTTATTATTTTGGTCTGTGAATCACGCTTACAAATCACAGGCAAGAGTCTCCTTTCATACTAACAAAAAACGCCTTGAGGATTTGCCTGTTTGTCATTTATATTTTATGCAGTTATCATTGCAATTCCTCTAGCACACTGAGCAAGTTTGTATATTAAAGAACCACGGTCAATCATTGTATTAAGGGAGAATCTCAAAAGTCGGAACGCTTGGAATGTTTGTACTAAGAACAGCTTAGGAAAACTGCTCGATCCTACATGTATATAGTAACAGTGGTCTGTGCATGTGTGCGCTTACTCAGGATTGGTCCGTTCTAGTTGAGAATGTGCTGGAAACACAACGGGTATACATGTACACAGTGTTCCCCAAAATGAATTGTTCCGACTTTTGAGACGTTTCCTAACTTTGGCTGAATTTTGGCAATGATTGGATTAGTCTACGACCCAAAATCCATGTATCTGTCGTCTTTGTGTAGTTTGTGAATTCATTCAAATGAAATTACACGGACAGTTTGGGAGACCACCAACATAGAGCGAAATAGCTCAGTTGGTAGAGCGCCGGTACAGTTTATCCGGCGGTCAGGTTCGAATCCCGCTCCTGCCAGTTTTCTTTGTTTAGTCTGAAAATTCAAAATAGAATTACACAGAAAAAAGTAGATTACACAAAATGGATAACGTGATATGCAATATGGATACATGGAAGTGTGGTTATTGCATTTGGTGTAGTTTTATTTTCACACATTACTCACTTTGCATGGAATGCAGACACCACACCAACTGTTAAAACCAGCCAACTGGACACATAATGGCTGTATCACTGTATTGCAAATAGGGGTGTGCATTTACCTGTAGTATGGGAATCGGTACCCGATTGAAAAAAAAGCATGGTTACCCGTTAAAGAAAGCCAATGCCGAAAATCTCGTATTGTACGAAAAGGTCTACACGTTAACACTACCACATTGGTGCAGCAAGATGCAAGTGTGTACAATGAGCTCTATAGCTTAATGGTTTAAATCTATTTTGTTTTTCAATGTACCCTGGTTTTCATTTTGAAAATTCCCACAAATAATCAAAAACTTCCTTTTTCATTGTCTCAGAAATTACTAAGTAATATGTTAATTCGGTTACGGGTACTCGATTCCATAATTTGGAACCGGTTCCTGACTTTAGCGGTCGGGTCTCGGGTACCCGGTTCGGATGCACAGCCCTGATTGCAGAGTACAACAGGGAACCAGACAGCAGATTCTGTTTGGCTCTAGTTTGACTGCTTTTAATGTCATTCTAGTTTTACATAGTTGCAAGAAGAGATACACTGCCAAAAATGGTTTTCTTAAAATGAGAAAATTATCTTATTTCAAGACAACTTTTCTTGTCTCACTCCCTAGAAAAGTTTTCTAGGGAGTGAGACAAGAAGATTTTTCTTGAAATAAGAAATATTTTCTTTTATTAAGAAATTAAGAAAATCATTTTTGGCAGTGTACTGATCATCAACCACACTACATGTACATGTAGTTGACTATAGCTTACTGTTTAAACTTGCTCCATTGTGCATCATGCTAGCCAAGTATTCAAATTTCATGGACTGAATCGTCCTTCATAATCTTGCCTTCCACAGTCCCAGCAAGCTAAAGCCAGTCGACGGCGTTGGGATAGCTACTCCGATGATGAGAGTGAGACATCTAGTGTCTGCTCAGTTGGTTCATTTGGGTCGGGCAGGGATCGTGCGTTTGAGGTAAGCATGTGCTGCAATCGTAAATATAATCCCAACAAATTCATGTTCAGACAAGGCAATGAATAGCAATCATAGAGATTGATATGAGTTGATCGACTACAAAGGTCACCTCGGGCTTTCAATTATCCCTACTTTTCCTGCTCTTTTTCTAATTTGTTTACCTTGCTCCTACTTTTCCTATTATATTTTTGGAATTCATATTTTTTCGTAGTTTTTTCTCTACTTTTTTGCCCCAAAAATAAAATCTCATTAAATATTTTTTGTAAGTGTTACACACTGTCATATGAAACTCACACAATGAATGGGCTTGGGTGCAGGAGTACTGCAACTTTACTTCCAAGAGCTTAGTTGAGGATGGAGCACAAGTGTTGTGGGTACAGAACATGCCAAATGAGGCTTGTGATGCTGTGGACATGGGTGAGTATCAATGAAAACTACTTCAGAAAGCAGCAAAAGTCCTACTTTTGTCTTGTTTCTTTTTCTAAATTTTGATCTTACAATTCTCCTACTTTTTTTTCACCTGGGTCAGCTTGAAAGCCTATCACCTACACATGACCTTGTAGAACTACATTGTAGTAGAGGTGACGCAAGTACATGTAGGTTCACCAGTACTCACTCATGGACAATCAGCAGATGGCAATTCGGTCGATTCACAACTCAGTGCGCCGCCAGCGGTAAGCCGGGAAAGGCCAATTTCCCACTTTCGGGGTCGACATCACATCTATCGCGTTGTATTAGATGGTGGACAGTACAGCAGTATGGATTTCGCACGAATGCGAGTGGATGAGTTAAAGCAATTTTTAACTAATCAGGGAATACCTTGTGCGGGAAAGAAGAGAGAGGAGTTAATAGATTTAGCAGAGAATGGGTGTAAGAAGTACGGTTGATGCATTGGCGATACTCACTTCCTGTTTTGCGATGGCAACTTTTTCCCATGATGCACTGCATAATTTGGCCTCTCCCCGGTTGCCGCTGGCGGCGCACCGAGTTGTGAATCAACCAAAATCATTTTCATCGGTTCAATCTGTACTGATTCTGCTTTGCTTTTAAGACCAAATAGATCATGTGTTGAATTATTTTATAAATGACTGACTTGTTGGAATATGATTTGAAAATGTTACATAATAGAATTAATAGTCTAGTTCATTAAGCACTGCCCTTGGACATAGTGACCTCTCTTAGCCGCGCCTCCCACACATTGGTCACTTGTCAGACTATAATAGTGGCTGCTATCGGTCACTATGTCAAGGAATGGGGCTTAAAGGATTGGTTGGTTGACATTTAGAGAGTAAAGTGTAGTCTCTGCCTTGTGTTTGAAACTTTGTTTTGCACAATTATCTCCTGAAGGACGTTTCTGAAATTTTAAACAAAATGGCGAGTCCAGGCTGGTCTGAGAGGAAGGAAGGTCTCATCGGTATGCAGAATATCCTTCAGAGCTCCAGACCACTCAGGTATGAATATTCATGAACACAGCATGTTCATTCTACGTGTTATTATTTATTAATTTCTGGTAATGAAACCAAGGATTCCTCAAAAGTATATATCGCAAAGTAGCTTGAAAACCTGAAGAAACCTGTAGGAAGACGACGAAGAAATGTTCAGTTTTCGAGGTGGGAGGAAAACCCTAAATTTATTGTGGGAAACCCATGGACTGAAAACCCTATTAAGATCTTAACCTGGGTTGGATTTGCATCGGAGTCGCGGTGGTTGAAGGCAAGGAAAGTACTAAAAAGCAGACCAAGTTGACACCCCCCCCCCCCCCCCCAACTTCCCTATGACATATATAATATTTTACATTATCCGGTAGGCACAGGTGGGGTGTAAGGTTGATGCATTACTTTCCTTACCTTTCACCTCTTTGGTCAAGGTTCATTTCCAACCAGGGCTGATGCGGATTAGGTTTTCAGTCCCTACCTGATTCCGTGGGTTTCCCTAGTTCCTGTTGCCGTTAAACGTGAAATATTTCATGATTCTTGAGGAATTTCCAGAAATGGTAACAATAGTACGATTGTTAATGATTATTTTTGTTTTACTTTAATTACAATGTTTTCATACCCTTGAAGTGTCAAAGCAGCAAACATACATGTCAGGGCTTGAAATGAACGACGGCCACGACAGCCAGTGCCGTCGTTGCCTTCTTACTGGCCGAGGTGCCCCACACAAAATCTCCGTCTTCACGGCCAGTTTTGCCTTGCCCCAAATGTACCTTGGCCGTCGTGCCCTTTTTGCAAAAACACAGCCACTACAATCCTTCATATCATTTGTTTTTTCGATGTCATGCCAGCCCTTCATAAAATCTCGCTGCACAACACGTTGGCGATCGCGCGTACAGAATCACAGTATACGTACATGCACACAAACTATTAATCTGGTCCAGTTTCGGAGTATGCCGATACTTCAAGCATCAACACCCCCACCGCAAGATTAAATGTGTGTATTCGTACGTACACACAAAGCAGCAGGAGTATGTACATGTACGGCAACGTTTACGTGCAGTCAACTGACTTTCTTTTTCTCAGTACTTGCACGTGTGCGCCTCACACAATAGGCATCGATGTTCGTGTACGAGGAAACGCGCCCTGAGGCGGCGCTATGAAGCACGCCTTCGGCGCGCTACATACGTACAGTAACTTCGTGAACTTTGGTCACAACACTTGGTGTTCCGATTGTCAAAAGTTTCGATGAATAATTAGGCCCAAAAAATCGATAGAGAAAGAAGATTTCTGCACGTTAATTCACAGAACTTGATCTATTTTGTCTGTGTATGCATTTTCCGTGTTCATGAATTTATTTCGAGGTTGTACCGCTCGTACACCGCAGCTTGTTTCCCCGACATTTCCTGCCGCAACACGAGGTTTATCGCCCGCCACACAAAGTGCATCACGCACGCTTACCACCGTACGACGATAAACCATGGAGGAAGAAAACACCATGGAGAAATTTATTTCTCCATGGATAAACGGACAGTGTTGGCCAGTTTCCCATCGTGGTTAGCGTTATGGTTAGCGTTGTGCATAGTGATGTGTACGACCTAAATTATCCATGATTTTTAAGAATTATCGACCGTAAATATTTTTGACATTAATTAAGGCAAGTTTTGATAATTTCTTTTGGCAATTTTTTGTTATAGCTTTCGTAGCGTAAACGGAAATAGTTTAGGCTGAAATTCACATATAATTGAATACCCATGTGATCGGAAGCAGTATGTTTTTGGCCTCATAGTCTTACTCTTACTCTTAGTTAAATACGTTTTGAACGGAAAAAGATCAACAGTGCCGCGCCCTCCATGCCCTTTCTGCAGATATAATTTGGCCTTGGTGCCCTACTTACTGGCCTTGGTGCCCTTCTTACTGGCCTTGGTGCCCTCCATAATTTTGCTTTATTCAAGGCCAAAGTGGCCTTGCCCTAAAAATTACCAAATTCAAGGCCTGACATGTATATTGTGTTTTCATTAAACTTAATACTGCACCTGTTTTTTTGTTTTCCTTCAGTCGGGCAGAGTTAAAGAGAGCTCAGGACATCTTCACCAGAATGTTTGCAGATGCACACAGCAAGGTAGGTTTGTGCAGCGATAAGTTTCATGCAAATTAGAGATGTCTTGCAGATAAACCGTGCAGAGGAACTGACTAAATAGAAAAGTGTGGTTCTTAGAAAAGCCAAAAAAGGATTAACCTGATGCTTCCATCGGTATGCTGTGGCTGTTTCTCCTGATGATGGTTAAGAGCATACTGACCAAACATCAAATTAATAACTCTTGCTCTTAGAAAGTCATCTTTGAAATCTAAGACAAGTTATACAACACAATCCAGCATGCCACCATGCTTTACTTGTTCATGGTACGTTTCGAATGATGCAAATGTATATTGTATGTTGTGCCCACATGTTGAAATATGCCAAGTTTTCTTAGGGGTATAGTTTACTTGCAAATGAAATTGCAGGTCTCACAGATACACAGTAAATTTGATCACGTTTTATGAGAATGTCTGCACCAAACATTAGGGTTTCGTCTTCCTGATATTTTTATGTCCAAACTTCAAATTATTTTCAGGTGTTCAGCCTTTTCCTGGAGACGCTGATAGAGTTTGTCATCGTACACAAAGCCGACCTCTCTGATTGGCTGTTTGTCTTGATGACCCGCCTCCTGATGAAAATAGGCGCTGACCTCTTGGGTTCGGTTCTACACAAAGTTCAAAGGGCGTTGGACGTTGTCAGGTAATATTGTTCTGTCATCTGTAACCAGCGTTCAACAGCCTGTGGTGCTGTGTATGGTAATGTCTATTTCAGATAGTGGTCAGATGTTTGGGTACTTATTGAAAACCGTGTATTTAGCTTAGATTGTGCCAACAAATTTGATATGAATTTGTAGTGTTTGTATTTATTTATTTATTTATTTATTTACTTATTTATTTTAATTCTTTCTGGTAATGAAAACCCAATCCACATGTCGACCCTGGGGGGATTCGAACCCGGGTCACAGCGGTAGAAGGCAAGGAAAGCACCACTAAGCCAACCTGACTCCCCTAAACCTGACTCCCCTAAACCCGACTCCCCTAAACCCGACTCCCCTAAACCCAACTCCCCTATGATAAATTTTTTGAAAATTTCGTGTGAAAATAATATTTACATAAAACATGAATAGTGATGTAAAGCACAAATATTGATAAAACATTAGTATTAACCCTAACCTACCTGAATCCATCAAAATCCATACCCCTGTTTTGGAGGATTTGGGCGGATTCAGGATACCTCCATATTGAAAACTGGGGGATTTTGATGGATTGAGGATTGTAAGCCTAGCGGTACTACAGGATATTTTTCTGGCAACTAAATGTTTGAAACCAAATCTGCCCAGTCTTGAGCTAAACTAAAAGATGACCATACAAGCACTTGAAACGAAGCAAATAAGTCACTACTGTATTTAACATTTGTATATGTAGACCCTAATTTTAATAATGCCCATAGAAGTAACATTCAGTGGAAGTGCTTACCATTAAGATAGGAATTAAGAAACTACATCAAGCCAAAGTGTATCATACCTTTAAGAAAACTTTCTTATTTATTTGGCTGTGTGGTATCTTTACAGAGAGGCATTTCCTTACGATCAGCAATTCAGGATACTCACCAGGTTCATTGTGGATCAGACGCAGACACCAAATAATAAGGTAAGATTTCACACACTTATGTCCTTCAATCTGTCTTAATGTATCGCATCTGTGTACAGGTTCTGTATATACGTCCGAGGACAAGAGGAGAAAGAAAATACAAAGGAAACTTTCAGTCCTCGCAAGTCATTCTTTTGTTGAAATCGGTCCTCGGAAATAAAAATACGTGCTAAGTCTATGGGGTTGGGTTATATTAAAGGAACAATAGGAAACACAAAGCATTGTCCAGGGATGCCAGACTTCCGGCAATTGCCGGAATTCCGGTTTTTCATATTTTTGGGAAAAACCTCCGGCCTTCGGCATTTGTGGGCCGGAACGACAATATTAATACAAATTTTACCGTAAGACCATACAGCACTTTCCTACCTTCATGCGCTATGCCGCAATACACGTGTACGATTTGATTTACACATGGGGCCGGCACTGTATAAGCAGTGTCCTGGATACGTATGCAGCGGACACTAGACTTACATACTATGTACACGCAACTGGTAAATTCCAGTCTGTGAAGAACAATTTATGTGTATGTTGCATACCACTGGTGCGTACACACAATGTGCGTGCAGAACAAAATCCAATCAATCAACGACTTGGTCAAGTTTAGTTCCACAGAGATTGCCGATTTTGTTGATTCCCATGCATCCCGTATTCACTTTACGCAGTCAAAGTAGGGAACCAGTTATGTTCGTGCATCAAATGGTTTCGCGAGCGTGTATACAACATGGCGGAATAACAACAGCGGGGATCGTTTGTCAAAATGGAGGGGAAGTTGAAATGATTGAACATCTACGATGTGATTGCGTATACTAGTACTGCTCATTGTTGTACGATAGATCTACGTTCGCTTTGGAAACATTCTCATTGGAAAAATAAATCGAGCACTTTGTAAAAATAAAGGCAAAGTTTATTGTACAATTGTACATGTATTACGCATAGGCCTATGTAGGCCTAATTGTAGCGTGGCCCAGATTCCGGACACGCAATTTTTTCCGGCCCTGCAGCCAAGACCTACTGGCATCCCTAATTGTCCTCAGAAGTATTGGGAAAGTATGACTGTATGTACCAACTGTTGAGGGCATTGTGTAACCTAGGCACTAGAACCATGAGTAGGAAGTTCACTGTCCATGACTCCATTTATGCACATCAACATCAGGCCATGTTTTTGTTTGGGAGGGGGGGGGGGGGGGGGGGGGTTGTATAGCCACAGATCACACGACTTTACCATACAGTGAGGATATACTGGTTTATCATATAATATCAAATGAACAACAAGAAGAACTAAGAAATGTTAAACTGAGGAAGCTGACAATTTGAGGCCATTTGTCAAGATTCCTGTGGAATTTTCAAAGTGAACAAAGAAAACTGGCAGGAGCGGGAATTGAACCTGTGACCTCCGGAATACCGTACCGGCGCTCTACCAACTGAGCTATCTTGCCCTATGTTGGCGGTCCCTCAAATTGTCCGTGTCTAGGGCACTAGATTCCTATTGCTAACAAGATCACTAGATTCCTGCAAATGATGATACGTTCTGTTTGTGAAACTCATTTTGCCAGGTCAAAGTTGCTTTACTGCGATACATCGAGAGTCTATCTGAGCTGATGGACCCATCACAGTTTACAAACTCCAGTGAGACTAGACTGGCCGTGTCTAGAATTATCAGCTGGACTAAAGAGGCTAAAAACCCTGACGTCAGAAAGGTAGGAGTTATAAACAACTCTGCTTATTGTAAGCAAAGAGTAATAATAATAATTGTTATGCTTATATAGCGCTTTCCATCGTATTAACGATCTCAAAGCACTTTACAATTATTACCCCGTTCATCAGGCCCTGGACCACGCGGCAGCCGATATCAGCGCTCAATTGGCCTCAACCCTCTCAGGTACCCATTTATACTCCTGGGTGGAGAGAGGAAATTGTAGTAAAGTGTCTTTCCCAAGGACACAAACACCATGTTCTTGGCAGGGTTCGAACCCACGTACCATCGTACATGAGTCGAACACCGTAACCACTAGGCCATGGCATTCTAGAGTAGTCGCAAAGTAGTCGCAAAGTATAGCAGAAAATTTGGTATTAACATCTATTCTGTGGGTTGGCTAACCCTCCCTCTCTCTGTGCCAAAATAGAGCCAACTACCCTACCTATCAAAACCTATCAAGTTTCAGGTTAAAACACAAGCTGTTGGAGAGGAAGGGCTTAGGATTTTTGATAGGTTATGATAGTTATAACAGTAGGAGGGTTGAGGATTCTCTACTTACAGGATTAATGCAGAATTTCTGAGCTGTCACTGTAAGTACATAAGGCGGCTTGTAAGTGCGAAATTCCATTGTTAGCTGAGCCATTTAATTGGGCCCAGACTGGCTCTTGTAGACATGAATTGCCTGTTACAAGTTATATTTTTGCATTGTTACCGGTATGTACTTGAAAGCTTGTAAGCAATTCAGGAACAGTCTGGTAATAATGGTTCAGTGGTTTTTTTTCTGGGAGTATAAAGTTATTTCAAAATGTTGTGCTTCATACTAAATGTTTTCAAACAATTGAAGGTTTCAGTGCCTCAGACAAAATGTTGAGACATTCCCAAATGTTTCAAAAAATGGAGTCAGTTGAATCAGTTGAAGGAGACACAGCTGGAGTGAAGTGGTTTTTCAGAATGAAATAGTTTTTGGTTTGATAAAACAAAATATTAGGCTTGCAGAACATGACAGGTTGAGATACTGCAAATATTTTTGGTCTGATCCAAAGAGGTCCTGCCCGTGTTTCTATACAAAATTGGTTAAAAACAAATGAGTGTATTAATTGTTTGTTTTGCTTGGTAGGTCAAACTCAAGATCCTCCGGGACATCCTACAGATTGTGGGTTTCAAACATAGCCATGGAATAGTGTAGATGTGTCCTTGAGCAAGACACTTTGCTGCAATTGCTTCTTTCCATTCATGAGTAAATGGTTCCTGTGAGGGCTGTGTTAGTTGTGTTTGTGTTTAGCCCTTTCTGTCGAATATCATCAATTAGACTGTACACCTAGGGAGCTGAGTTGGTCTTTAAAGGCCTGATGAGCAGGGGTAATCATGGGGTATACCCTTGACCACAATATTAATAGATATTTCCGATCCTGATTTTTTTTTTTATTCATTTTATTTTCAGGCTTCCCAGTCAGTTCTGATTACACTCTTCGAGCTCAACACACCGGAGTTCAGCTCCATGCTGTCAGTGCTTCCCAAGACATTCCAGGTAAACCCATTTTAGCCCAGTGTATACCCAGTGCATGCCCAGAGCACCCATACCATTTGTGCATTGTTTTCCTAGATTAGCCTGACTCCACCCACCACCCGTCTATTGGTTTTTTTTGCATCCCAGCTCCAAAGCATGCGAATGAAATGTAGCCAATTTAGCGTAAAGTGAATGAAAAATTTGTATTTGTTACTGTGTGTTTTTGTTTCTTTGCTCACGGTTTGAAAAGGTAGTGTATCAGCCTTATTTGTAATTGTTTGAATTGCTTGGAAATGTCAGGGGTGAGATTTGTCAGGATTTTTTCCTGATTTCAGGATTTTTTGTCTGGATTTCAGAATTTTTAAAGAATCTCTTTTGCAATTTTGAATTCCTGAGGTGTTGTCTTAAAGGTGTTTTCACCTGAAAAAGTGGATATAGACCGGATAATTTAAGGGGTGCCTTTAGGCAAATAAAAAACTATTTGTTTATCTGGATTTTTGTTATGGATTTTTCATGGATTGTTCATGGATTGTTCATGGATTGTTCATGGATTTCGTGGATTTTTCATTTTTGGCCAATCTCACCCCTGAAATGTGATTGCTTGCTTCTGACATTCTTTACAGCGTCAGACTGTCAGCGTTAGACCTTACTTTTCCATGAATAAGAATAATGAATTATGTTAACAAAGTCTGTGTTTGCTGAGTAAAAGTTTTTTTATAATCTTATATCAACAGACATTTCAGTTTTCAATTAGGAAAAAAAAATCAGATGTGGGTACAAAGCACGCACTGAGGAAGATATTTCACAAAATGTTTGTCTGAATTCATAGTCAGTTTGGAATTGATGTTTTTTTTCTCAAGTAAGTACTGTTTGGCATTTTTGAGAAGACTTATTATCTCAGTCTTATAGCCCAAGTGTTCTTTCATCGTACTTCAGTCATCCTAGCTGTCTTATAGTAGGAAGTGGACTTCCCTCCTTGCAGATAGTGTAGTTCATGTTGGTAGTCAATCTCTGTGACTATACAATGGCACCTGGTTCCCTCTGATGTAGTGTCTCAAGTTTGTCCGGAAACATTGCATGCCTGTACATACAAGGCTATGACGCAAATTAGGCCGTGTCCAAATTACTTGGCTACGGCTTGAAATTACGCACGAGTCTATGGGAAGTGGCTGCAGCCGCTACCATAGACATGTGTGTAGCATCCAGCCATAGCCAAGTAATTTTGACATGCCCTAATCCCTGCCATTTAGATCTTGATTTCATATAATTTTTTTTATTTTTTTTGTTGAAGTCACCCCAATACAAGGCTAAAAGCCACTCTAAGTAAAACGTCACAACAGAGGTGGTGGGGTTGGCCACATTTTAGATTGCCAGCACTACTAGAGGAAAATTCTTCATACAGACGAACTCACCTCCCCTGTTATTTTTTTGAATACCTAGGATGTTTGAGGCATTCACTGGGTTAATAATTGGTTATAAACTGTCACAATGCAGTGAGTCACTCACACAAGAGAACATGTATGTTTGAAGAGGGATGAGATTTTTACTAAGGTATGGAAACACGTTTAGCATGAGTTCACTTGTAGTTATAAAAACACCAGAATGAGCAACAGAGCAAAGTGAACGCATTCTTTACAGATTTGTTCTTTTGCAAAACTTCAAGTTTTTCCCTAATTTACCAAGCTGGATAATTGATTCATTTATAATTTCTAAATCCTCTGTGCATCATTTTTCAAGCTATGGTTCATCTGAAAAGAGTTCTGCGCATACAACATGAGAGCGAACAGGATGTTTTTCTCTTCAATCAATTAGCAGACACTGTTTTTCACAAACAATCCTTTTGTTGTGTTTTTGAAACTTGAAACTTCATGTTGATATCTTATTCATAATGGACAGCTCACTCTGAAAACTTTGCTGTAAAGCATTTATTTTGTTTGCCAAGTATTGTTTAAAGTGTGTCGAGCTGTGTGTCACTTTGTTGTTACTTCAAAAACTGAACTTTTCCTTTTCACATCATTTAAAACTCAACCTTCTCAAATTGTCAATGTTTTGTAATCATTTCTGCATATCTTATCATTTTATTTGAGTTTCTTGCACTGTCACTGCACAATTTTCCCCTATGAGTTGTTGCTTGCTTCCCGTTCAATTCATCACGTTTGTGGTTTGATTTTCCAATCTGTATTTCACCTCTCCCTCGGCTTGTAATCTTGTCTATTTCTTCTTTTTCCCCGACAGGAAACTGAATTGATGAGTTAGTCATCACCCCCCCCAAAAAAATTTTTTTTTAATTGGCACTGATACATGTAGTTCTTACAGTTTCAACAACTGTTTACATCTTAGTGATGTGCCAACAAAGTTACATGTACAAACTCAAATGTTTTCGTTTGCACATTCTATTTTTTTAAACAGATATTTTGGGCCTTGTTCCCACGAAATGGGTGGAAATTAGCCAACATTTGAACATCCAGATGATGGTATTTCCTGAAAGTACAAGCTTGAATTTGATGAAATGTGTGTTGCTGTCGCTCATTCCCAGCTCCTGCTGTGACCTTTAAAGTTGTCAGAGTCTTGATCTCTTGTTTTGAGAAAATGAAGCTCATAGATTGTGACCTGTGCACACTTTAAGCCGAGTTAAAAAACAAAAAATCACCCCCAAAATATTTCGAGACTGAATTTAGTTTTAAAACTTTGGGATATGGCGGAATAGGGTTTTTAAAATGTAAAAATGTTGAAATCCCAAAATTGACTTTCCAGTGAAAAATTGTTGTTTCTGCTTGTAACTCAGAAAGCCATCGTGTGGCTTTCGCGCATTTCGTGCTGCCAAGTCAAAATTGACTTTGTTTTTTATCCGAAAATCAATCAAAGATGAAATTTACATTAAAAAAGTGTCAACAATTTTTTTTTTTAATAATCTTTTGTTCTGATACATTTTGGTCAAGATGCTACAGAACCTCTCACAGTTAGAAAAATACCAGTTCAGTGGTACTTTCATTTGAACAAATCTGTGAAATCTCTAAAAGTGATTTTGCCTCAGTGTAACATGTACATGGTGTACAAACTGATTGTTCTGTGGGATAAGAATTGGGGAATAATACCTTGGAATAGTCTGTCATGAAATCCTAACTGGTTCGGAGGGTCGTCATGTTTTTGTTTTGGGCAGCCCCAGTGACCTAATGGTGTCATTGAAGAGGGTTTCTGCTTGACCAGACAGTGCAACCTTGGATCTTGACACTGGAAGCAACTTGCATTCAATGATAGCACATGGTGTATGCGTCTGCATACTGACTGCTTGCCATTTCAAAAGGATGTTGACGGCTCAGAGAAATCGTCTCATTTTGTAGTTTTTTGTAAATTAAGGTATATTACAATAAAACAGGTACAGTGAAACATCGCTATAATGAACATCGCTATACCGGACATTCGGCTATATAGAACATTCGGCTAAACCGAACACCATCCTTGGCTCCCAAATTTTGTGTACAAAACTTACCGAACATTGTTGTTGAAAAAAAAAAGGCAACGGATTAAAAAAATGTAGCGGATATTTGGGCTGTTTGTAATTCCCAAACAGCCGCAGCTTTATGTTGAAGAGTGACAGGTGGCTAATTATTTCCCCAAGGAATAGAAGGGAAAAGCCAACTGTTGCTATAGAATTTGGTAAGTTTAGAAAGTACATATGTATGAATATGTAATTACATGATTCAGTGGCCGGCATATGTTCAAGTCGTCCTTAAGTAACCGCCAGGGCGTGCAGGGTGACGTGCTGCCAAGATGAATGGACAGTGGTTTTGTGTCTCCGCGTGCGGGTGCGAGAAATGCTACTACATTGACAATGGTTAAAAGAGGGCGCCGCTAATGCGTGAAAACCACAAAATCTGGGGAAATATGTAGGACAATTGAATAAAACCTTCAATTACAATCAAGAGGGCGCACTTCAAATACGATGCAAGAGGGCGCTATTTGAAAGACCGGACGACATGTTAAAAAATGGGCACACGGTGGACCGGTGGCTGAAAATCGCTATACCGAACGATCGCTATACCAAACAAAATCTGTGTATCCCACGATGTTCGTTATAGCCGCGTTCCACTGTAATTAGTTCTGACATGAAATAATAAAAGTTACTTTTGAGAGCTGTTTTTGTCAAGTCCCGTCCAGCCCACTGGTGCCATTTGTCTAGAAGTTGTGACTGCGGACAGCAAACAAATTTGACATCATAAAACAAAGTCACCTTTTGTGTCTAGCACCCGGGTTTTCTTGTAATATATACCTTAATCTACATCAAACTACAAAATTAAGCAGATTTCTGTCAGTAATCAATATCCTCTTTTACAAATTGGGAATGGATGGAAATGCATACCCACATCACTGCTAGTAAAGATAGAGCTGCTATGTCTGTGCTCTGACTGAAAATTTCATGGATTTCTTCCAACTAATGAAGGAAAATGTATGCTTTTTTTGGAATGAAAAACAAAAATAAACACTCGCTGTGCACTCTGTTTGGTCGTCCGCAAATATATTTTATTTTGTGCTACACGCATGCATGTTCGTCCCATGCGTAATTCAAAATTGGCAACTTATTAAATCTGTTATTTGTTGTCGGTCATTTTTTTGTGTGTGGAATGTTTCATTGTAAAGCGCTTAACTTATCCAGTGCTAACAAATTTTTTTAAAAATCCTAATGATGCAACGCCAAAAGCACCGACATAGCAGCTTGAAAGTAAAACATTTTCAAGAATGTCTAAAAAAAATGATTATTGTTTAAAAATCTCAAATTTTCATCAGATATTTTCAATAACATTTCAAAAGCAGGCTCTCAAAAATGGCTTGCATTTTAGCCCCCCCCCCCCCCCCCCCGATACTCCGTTAACAGTTCAGAACCATGCCAAACATTGCTTAAAATTGCTGTGTTCCTGCCTACTCCTGATTACGCGGCCAGTTTTGTCAGCGGATCCAGAGGTTGATGTTTTATGCCAAGCGGGAACCCTTTCTACATTTTCAGCCCATGGTGTATCGGCTTGCCTTCATATCGTCCCTTTCTCTCGACCCCCCCCCCTTTATCTTAGGACGGTGCCACACGGCTCCTACATAACCACCTTCGCAACGCTACGGTCAATGAAAATGAGGTAAACAGAAAAAAACAAACCAGCAAGCTGTGCATGGCGTGTACAAGTAGTGATGGTGGTGTCAGGGTGCCAGATTTGGTTTGATGACTACACGCATGAGTAGCTTTTCCCGCCCACATTGACCCCCTATCCTCTCCAGTATTTAGCAACCCCCTATCCTTGCCAATATTTATGTTCATGCTGAAGTATTCTATTCTTACCGGATTCATACTCAGATTAACACGGTTATTTCTCGATCTCTCATACATGTTGATCTTGCATCTTATTCTTTGCAGTGCTTTCCTTTCAGTTAATTCATTGTAAACATAACATGGTGTATTTTCCATATAAAAGAGAATTTCCATAGATGCAAAACTAAACATCTTTCCTTCCCGATAAAAATTTGTTCAGATAATTTTCGCTGCTGTATAATTTTCCCTCAAACATTTCATTCAATGTGCCAACCAACCAACCGTCCTACATATATGTACATATATCTTCGCCTTTTGTGTCTGAATTTTGCCACAGACTTTAAACAAATTGTCTCTTCCTTTTCAGCCTTGCACTTGTCCATGGCTGTGTTTCTTTAACCCCTTGCGTACGGATGACGCCATAGGGTGAAAAAAAAAACCAGGCCGGATGATGCCACTGGCCGCTGTTTGTGCAGTTTCAATCCATTGTTGGATTGTTATTGTTTGTCATGCTTGACTGCACAAACACATTGTAGCGGTTCGATTTGGCTGCCAGAACCGCCGCGACACCCCGACGTCTTCCGTAAAATACCGTGCCCAAGGGGTTAAAAATTAATGGAATGAATCACATTTATTTCTTTGTTGTTCATAAATAAAACCAAGCGATACAAATATGAAATGCTTTTCTGCTGTTCCAAGTAAGCACATTAAAATACAAACTTTTATTGGACGACCCTTTTCCCAAACTTCTTCTAAAACTGTCGTGGATGTTACTACTTAACAGAAACTGAAAATGAACCATCTTGCATAATGTTAACGCATCGTATGGAGGTACCATCCATTCAGTGTGGTTCGCATTTCGGAAATGAACAGCTTTCATTGACGTAATGCTTGCATTCATGAGGATGTGAGTAATTTATCAAAATAAAGAGTTACCTTTGCTCTTTCTATGCATTTCAAACATTATCCTGTCTGAAAAATGTCCTTAAGACTCACTTTGTAGAATCCTGATCTGTCACGAAACTTTTCTTAACCAGTTCACGCTGGGATTATTTTGACATTCACCGGACCCAGACGCGGGATTATTTTTCACGAACCTCGATGCCAGCCGGGTTCAGGTGGAATCAGGCCGTAATCTGCAGGTAGCACACCCTGATATTTCTGGCCTCGCTCGCTGCAAGTGGGTCGCTGACAGATATTACCGGCCTCGATCGAGTGCGTGTTTATCAGTCATCCATTCCGAATACCGCAAAACCGACGCGAACTGGTTAAAATGACATTTAGAGGAAAAATGAAAATTTCATGACGGCAACTTTGAGAAACATTGGTTAACCAGTGGTTGATTTGTGAGGTAGCTTTCATCTGCAATAACATCCAAGTACGAATGATAGCTCGTCAAACTATGGTATCCCTGGTCCCCTCTGCATTTGTCACAGTTTAGTATGACGAGTGTAGCTATTGATAACCGGTGCGACTGTACCCTCTAGGCTTGTTTCAAATCGCTGACTAGACGTGGTCGACTAGCCAGCGTTCGGACAAAGCTAGTCCAACAGTTGCTCTTGAAGGTCTTTTCTTAGATTGTAACAACTAAGCAATATCTCTAGAAAATCTCTCCAAATCTCACTCGACCCTTTTCATGTCTTTTTTGCATCTCTTCCAGGTGACTTAACTTTCTTCGCAGTCATTGTGTTTTTGCAGTGACATTTTTCCTTGCATCCAAGACTAACAAATGACAGATGTTACCAATCGTGCTTCCCATGCTGTCTAGTTAACAACTGTGGCGCAATACTAATATATGCATATTGAAGACGCACTCGTATAGTTTGCTGTAACATTATGAGTGATGCAAGGTTTGTGTAAAATGACAGGTAGAAAATATAGAAAACGTAGACAAATGTTGACACTGTCACAAAGTGACGAATCGCACGTGCTAGGTCCGGAATGCTTTTGATATGACAAAGGCATTTCAGAATTAGCATATGCGATTCGGCACTTCATGAAAACGGAAACGATATGTTTCAAATGAATTTTTCTATGAAACTTTGTGTATTTACCACAGGTTTACTGCAGTTTCTGTAGTACAGTGTAGTAATTTGTGTTCCATAGGTTGATGCTCTAGACTCATTATCGATGATGTGGTGTTTGGTCATGTGACTGTTGGTCTGGTAACCTGTGTTGTATTCAGTTGTGACGCACTGCATGCAGAGTTTACATAAGGGCCAGTCTAACCATGGGGTGTTGTGGTACAGTCGGTCAGACCGTTATTTATTTTTTTTTCCACTTTTTCAACAGCATGGTGTTTAGTCATTCTAAAATGTATTATCCATCGTAGTTACTTCACACACATTTGACTAACACTGTTTGCCATTGTCAAACTAGCCGCTGTTTGAACTTTGCATCTTCTAATGGAATGACATTTCATTGCAATAACATGCAGATTTATTGTTGTAAGCTGTGCACCAGTTTAGAATGTTTACACCATGTAACCATTCACGTTGCACAATACCTACCCCTACTAATCCAAATCATTCAAGTTTTTAAGTTTCATGAAATATTTTACCGGTTATTAATCAAATATTAGAATTGTTAGAATAACATTGATTTTAAATGGTGTCTGCTTAACTTTGGTACAGGTCGTATAATTTGGAGTTTGTGTTTTTCAAACGCAGAGTATAGTTGGGGATTTGCAGCAGAAAGCGTCCCCACGCTCCCCGTACAAAGCTGCCCCCCACTCCACAGACTCCTCCCCCAGGGGAAGCTACGCTAGCAACGGCCCGCCGGAGTTTGACACGGAGAACATGAACTCGGAGGATATCTACGACTCTCTGCGCCGCACGACGGCCGCCATCCAGAGCTTCACCTACAGCAGTCGAGACGACTTGGATGCCTTCCTGAAGGAAGGTCATCGAGTAGACAGTGATGAGGTATCGGCCGATAGCGGCATCACAAGTTCCATGACGGATGTTAGGGCGGATAGCCCTCCGGGCAAGGTGAAAACATGCTGGGAGTACTTGCCACCTCCAAACAGCTTGGCCAATACCAATGCGCGCCTGCCGCCGCCTCACAACATCCCTGTTTCATTCTCCTCTTCTCCTGCTACATTCAACTCCTATAATCCTATCATCTACCAGGACAATGTTAGTAGTCGCTTCTCCTTATTTTTGTTATACGTTCCTTCTGTTCACAGTTGCTGAATTTGTTTTGTCCAGAACAACAGACATCTGTTTCTGTTTTTGTTTTTTTTAATTGATGCTTTTTTTTGTCCTATTTTGTTTTATGGTTTGACAAATTTAATCAGTTTTGAGTGAAAATTTTGTTGATCTTTTTTTTTTTGCAATTACTGCCAACCAAAAACCCAAGTAACAAATCTTCAAAACTAACCCATTCTTGTTTTGTTTCTTATCGGCATTTCCTCAATCAGTAACCTTTTTATTTAGTTTTTATTTAAAATCACCAAAACCTTTATCCATGCTCGAGACTCGACAACAAATAATAATGATACACAGAACCTAACTTTTCCATATGGAGCAGAAACTCACTCATCTCTGAGAAGCTGTATTTCACTGATCTGTGAGGCACATAACCTAACTTTTCCATATAGAGCAGAAACTCACTCATCTCTGAGAAGCGTATCTCACTGATCTGTGAGGCACACAAAACCTAACTTTTCCGTATGGAGCAGAAACTCACTCATCTTTGAGAAGCTGTATCTCACTGATCTGTGAGGCACACAGAACCTGACTTTTCCATATGGAGCAGAAATTCACTCATCTTTGAGAAGCTGTATCTCACTGATCTGTGAGGCACACAGAACCTGACTTTTCCATATGGAGCAGAAGTTCACTCATCTCTGAGAAGCTGTATTTCACTGATCTGTGAGGCACACAACCTAACTTTTCCATATGGAGCAGAAACTCACTCATCTCTGAGAAGCGTATCTTCACTGATCTGTGAGGCACACAGAACCTAACTTTTCCATATGGAGCAGAAACTCACTCATCTCTGAGAAGCTGTATCTCACTAATCTGTGAGGCACACAGAACCTAACTTTTCCATATGGAGCAGAAACTCACTATGGTCACTCATATTAAGGCCATTACACATGTACATCAAAACCAGATTGGGAGGGGGGGGGGGTGTGAGATTCTTGCCCAAGGGGATTGTAAAGGACTTTGGAGTTTTGCTCTAATAGTTCTAAATCTTGAAATCTAGCAAATTGCAAACTTGACTGTCTTGCTATTCCCACCCACCACACCCTATGCCATGCACAAATCTTCCTGCTACTGTGTGTATTATTGAGAATCTTGCCCATACACTACATGTATATGCCACTTTCCTGCACTCAAGGGGTGTCACAGAAACCACGCTTCCGAACATGTTGAGCTTTCACGGGTGCATGCATCATGACCATCATCGGTACTGTTACCCACAAGAAACGCTCCAAGATGTGCTAATGTCTGATCTTGAATGGCAGACTGTAGAGTTAGTTTGGCTCTTAGTACATGTACGTGCCTTGCCAATGAGGACGTCCGCTCTAACAACTGCCTAGACTAGATGCATAGACTTAGATCTTAGATGATGTAAACATTTTCCAAGGGGCCCATACAAGGTTTGGAATAAATACTGCATTCAGTGCAAGTGTTTTCTTTGATGAGCAGTTACTGCAGAAAAGGAAAAGTCGGATTCCTTTGTTTGAATCTTGTGAATTTATTTCAGCTTGGAAATGTTTGGTTTCCTGGGTACTGCCCTGGAGCAAAAATAATGCTGACAAAGGTAAACACTGGTGGTTTGAATGCAGTATTTATAGGCAACTCTGTTTGGATTCCTTGGGATCTATATTTATAGATGAGCCAGCCCTGACCAGGACAGAAATGTCATTTTAAGATAGATATTGTACTTGCACCTAAATGTGAAGTTTTGATTAGTTTGACAAGGTTTTTGTTAGATCAAAACTTTGGTAATTCTGATGCATCTTCGGGGAACTATTATTTCTTCAAGCCACTGAACCAAAACACATGCTGAAATGATAAATTGTATATAATAGTGGCATTTTCTTCAAGGGTTGAAGTTATTTTATTTTGACTGGGGTTAACTTTCTCTAGCCTTGTTTAACCCGGCCAGTATTTTGGTGGCCTGTTGGCTGAAATGATTCAAGTGTGGACGAGGGTGTTTTTTTTTGTTTTTTTATATTTGGGATTTAGGAATGGCATAGGTCCAACCCTGATATTTTTAGATTATTTGTAAAGACTAATAATATACCTCAACAGAATCAGGGATTTGTTTGTCCTCTTCTATTTGGTTGTCTGGTTTGGGGTTGAGAGGCTGCATATGTTGTATCAGTAGTGGACTAAGAAATTAAAAAGAAATTGTTTATGAGTCTGTAAGCCACGCTGACTAATAACTATAACAGAGTTTCATTACTTCTCTGTTCTAAAATCAACCAAAACTGGAATCATCACATTTATTCCAAAACCAACTAACTAAACCTAACACTAACATTTTTTTTCGTCAAACATTGTTTGACGTTACATTCTAAACTTTAAGATTTTTTTGTCATTTTGCAATTTGTTTATTTTTGTTGTTGGTGGTATTGACTTCTCAACAATTTCTATAAGAAGATGTGTAAGATGTGTCATTTAGCAGGTTTTTGCCAGAACTGTTCTGAATATTGATCGTGCATATTGGACTGATTATTTTTCCTTGTGAGCAGGGTATATCAGATACCAGACTGACTGTTATTGATGGTTCTTATGACGACGATCTACTGAGTGAAGGTGAGATCCAGACTGGTGCCTTCCCACCAAATACCAGAGAATTATCATGTAACACAAATATTACCAGGCATCATGGCTGGTCTAAAGCTGTGGATATTATCACATTTTTGAAATTGAAGAAAAGCTTTTTATTTGAGATATCAATCAGGGGTGAGATTTGTCAGGATTTTTCCTGATTTCAGGATTTTTATAGAATCTCTTTTGCAATCTGGAATTCCCGAGGTGTTTTTACCTGTGAAAGTGAATAAAGGCAAATACAAACTATATGCTGAAATTTTTTGTGGATTTCGTGGAATGTTCATTTTTGGCCAATCTCACCCCTGGTCAATTTTCTACCTGTGGTCTATTGAAAGTCTTCTGATAACCTCTGTCCATTGAAGGGACAATGTACATGTACATTCAAAGTACTCTCTGTAAATTAACAAAAAATGACACAAAGAATGCTTGAAATTAGGTATTTTCTCCTAAGTTACTGTGTCAAAGGAATTCATTAGATCCATAATTACATGGACATGTACAAATGTTGGCCATTCCTTTATATACATGGTTAGTGGTAAATCTTCATGGCGTATGGAACCCCTGTTCTCTGAGTGTTGGCACTGTATACTGACTGCACTGTCTACGGCACCAGTCTAATGAAACAATTTGAACATTTTTCAGGTTTTCTCCATATATTTATGATTATTTACTTGATTTTGTAGGTGATCACGTGGACATTCTAGTGCCTCTCCTGACAGAATTATCCAATCACAATCAGAGGTAGGTTGAAAAATGCTTGGTTTTAAGATCGGTGGTGTTAATTGTAAGGGAGTTTTAGACTAGAGTGCAAATTGTGACTCGTCAAGTCATCCAGGAAGATATAAATTTAAAACCTGCTGTCTTTAGTCTGGGACATGAATAAGAATATGAATTGTAAGGCTATGTAGAATACTTTTAACAAAAGCATTTATCATATAAACCGCAACAAAAAGTCCTCTTGTCCCTATAACCTATACACACTCCAGACTAACACACACCCCCTCCCCCCATATCTGAAAGGAATTCCTGAGATTCCGGGAACACAATGACCAACACAAAAGAGGGGGTTTCCCTCTGTCCAATATCTTGCTTCAAATGACTCAGTGGGTAGAGTACCAGTATGGTGTTCTGGAGGTCACAGGTTTAACTCAAAAACGAAAATATCTACACGTAGGTTGAGTAATTCTCTTATAGTGATTATAAACTCAGTCAGGCGAACAGTGTGATTCTGTTCTGTTTGAAGAAAGTTTGTTGTAATTACGTCTGTTCTCTCTGAGGAAAAAGGTATGTGATGATTTGATTGTTGCGCAGTTTAGTGCCAATTTCCTTGGTTAATTTCTTTCTTCAGCATTTGCAATTTTGACCTCATTCACTGGTTGTCTGATCTTGTCTTGAAGGTTTGAGGAGAGACGGACAGCCATGATGCAGCTGATCAAACTAACCAGGTCAGAGAGTGTGACGATGTGGGATAACCACTTCAAGACAGTGCTGCTGCTGATGTTGGAGACTCTAGGAGATGTGGAGGTAGGATTACATCATTTCTCCCCCACCCCCCCCCCCCCCCCCCCACCCCATTCTCCTAAAAGCCAGTCCCACACCTAAATTATGCTTGCCCTAAGATCTTAAACTCTAGACAGTCCTGGGCACAAACATGCAAGGAATCACTGCTAACCGTAGCAGAAAATGTTGCACTAACCGTATATTTTACAGGGTAGCAATTCTGGCTTGTGCATGCACACATTTCGTACCTAAGGATTCTGTGTTTACCGGGTTAGTGCAGAATGTCTGTAGTAGCTCAGTTGGCACAGAATTGTGGGTTTTTAACATAGAATCCGGTGTTGCGGATTCCATGAAATTTGACACCCAAAACTTATTTTAGGCTGTTGCACATTTCAGATTCTACACCCAAGATATTGAGGTTACATTGTACTTTCTAAGAGTACTGTAGCCTTGTGGTCTTGCGTACCATACACAAGATCTTGGTGATACTACAGATTGTTGGTTCTCGTATAAGGGTCATGGTGCTTGTGTCCTTGAGCAAGACACCTTGTCACAAGTTGCTTCTCTCAACCGTGGAGAAAATGGGTACCTGTGAGGGCAGTGGCTGTTATATGTTTGATTAGCCCACTGGTGCTGAACTTGCAGCCGGGGCTGTATACTCCCCAGGGAGCTTAGAAGGTTTCAGGAATAATTAATAGGCCTGATCAGCAGGGGTAATAATGAGCACAGTGATCATGGTGGATATGTGTGCGTTACAAATCTAGATGATTATTATTATTAATGTCCCCTACGCAAGACTCTATCAGTTCCTATTTGACGTGGTATGTCATATAGATTCTGCCTCCTCTCACCCAACAGGCTTCGATTCGAGCCATGGCCCTGCGAGTCTTGAGGGAAATCTTACGCAACCAGCCGGATAGATTCAAAGACTATGCTGAGCTGACAATCCTCAAGATCCTAGAGGCTCATAAAGATCCTCAGTCAGAGGTAAGGCCCCAAAATATCCTGGCGTACCAGTTATCTTAGTTTTAGAACTACCTTAGAATTCTAGAATAATGTCAATCGGCATCCATCCTGTGACATTTTGATGCAGGCTGACCTGATAGATGTAGGTGACCCGAAATGTTAAATTATGATTGATTTAGGTACAAGAAGATTACATTTAGTAACACAGGAAAGAGATTGAAGCTGGAAGGTTTTTTTTGTCTTGCCAAAATCTCAATAAATTACTTAAACCCAAAAAAACATTAAAATATTTATTTTTATTGGATAATATTGCTCATTGTTTTAGAACCGTTTATATAATTTTTCCTGTGTTCATTTCCGTGAACCCGTAAACAACTTTGTCTTTTCTAGTTTTACAATTGTAGAATCATACCATAAATGACTGGCATATTTGGAATATATAGACTTGTACATAGGGCAAATAATTGTCCAAATCTGTTCTTAGGTTGTACGTGCTGCCGAGGAAACATCCGCTACCCTGGCCAATTCCATTGCGCCTGATCAGTGTGTCCGAGTACTGTGTCCCATCATACAGACAGCAGACTACCCCATCAACCAGGCTGCCATTAAGATGCTGACTAAGGTAAAGCCTGGCTCCTTACAACCTTATTAATGACTAGCAAGGCTAGACTACCCCATCAACCAGGCTGCCATTAAGATGTTGACTAAGGTAAAGCCTGGCTCCTTACAACCTTATTAATGACTAGCAGGGCTAGACTACCCCATCAACCAGGCTGCCATTAAGATGCTGACTAAGGTAAAGCCTGGCTCCTTACAACCTTATTAATGACTAGCTGGGCTAGACTACCCCATCAACCAGGCTGCCATTAAGATGCTGACTAATACCGGTTTCACACTACACTGAACTTACCAGGGTAATTTATTACCCGGGTAGTTGTTATTACCCGGGTAGAAACTAACCCGGAGAATCGGTTTCACACTACAAAATTAATCCTGCAATTCTGCTTACCCGCTTCAGCGCGCACCCGGGTAACTTGTAGCCGCATTCACACTATGCGAATGGTAACCCGGAGAATGTGCTTTGCTTGATCTCTGCCCTAGCCATTGTTTCGTCGGCGTAAAAGAGCGAAGTGAGAGCGGCGCGAGAGCATGCAATGCAAATTTTTTAAAAATCAGATCAGCATTGGTACATGTAGCGTGCACGCGTCATCCTTTAGACTTAAAGACAAGTCGTTTAGACAGTCGTGTTTTGTCTGCAGGCGCCGCATTTACCAGCGCGGTACGCAATAATATGCACGCCTTTCGTGAAGTTCCGACAGGTCTTCTTTCCTTCATACCAGTCAGTAATTGGACAGTCGACACACACGCATCTTGGGGCCAAGGTTGCACGAACGTTCCCACATGTTATTATACCGCTCGCTACACGTAACCCCTGCAAAGTGCGAAATAAGTATTATAATACGCGGGGTGGTGCAGTCGGACTAATGCCGACTAATTACCGACTTGATTTCAAGTCTAGTCATCCTGCAACTGTGCGGTCTAGACTGGTGCCTTGCATTAAGTGTATGTAAAATGTACTTATTAAGACGAGGCATCATCTACGGAAGACTGGTGCCTTTCATTAAGTATACGTAAAAATAAACTTAAGGCGAAGTACCAGCCACGGAGGCCGTACTAATAAATTACGTCACCTTCGCAAAGTTGGCCGATAAAACACGACAAAGCGCACGCACCCACCCACGTACCTACCCGGGTAGAAGAAAACCCGGCGAGCATTCACACTACTGATGGTAACCCAGAGAATCGTCTCAAGGTCGTCGTTAACCCCGAGATTGGTGGGTTAACCCACCTCGCGAGCAGGGTTAGAAATTACCCGGGTAAGTGGCGTTTTTGGGCAGTTAACCCGGAGAATTTCTAACCCGGCGAATTGTAGTGTGAACGCTCCACATTACCCGGGTAATTGCCGGGTTAAATTTTTCGTTAACCCGGCAATTACCCGGGTAAGAGCATAGTGTGAAACCGGCATTGGGTAAAGCCTGGCTCTTTACAACCTTATTATTTTTTAATGACTAGCAGGGCTAGACTACCCCATCAACCAGGCTGCCATTAAGATGCTGACTAAGGTAAAGCCTGGCTCTTTACAACCTTATTAATGACTAGCAGGGCTAGACTTACCCCATCAACCAGGCTGCCATTAAGATGCTGACTAAGGTAAAGCCTGGCTCTTTACAACCTTATTAATGACTAGCAGGCTAGGATTTCTCAGGATTCATCCTGATTTCAGGAATTTTTGTCGGGATTTCAGAATTTTTAAAGAATCTCTTTTGCAATCTGGAATTCCTGAGGTGTTGTCCTAAAAGGTGTTTTTACCTGTAAAAGTGGATATAGACCAATAAATACAGATATTTTAAGGGGTGCCTTTAGGCAAATACAAACTCAATGTTGATCTGGGGTCTTCATGGATTTCTTATGGATTTCGTGGATTTTTCATTTTTGGTCAATCTCACCCCTGGACTAGGGACTGTCACAAGGCTATATTAAATGACTTGAGCGCAAACTCAAACTCTATGGCAAGTGTAGTGCAGGCCTTAATGCTTACTTTTTTTGTCTTGACTCTAAGGTACTTGAGCTTATGCCAGGACTTGAACTTGAAGAAATTGTTGCCGAGGTTGTCCCAGTCTTGCTCAAGGTTGGTTACATTTTTAAAACGTTTACAATAAGATGATGTGTGCTGTTTTAAATGTTTGCATTTTACCCCACTGATCTCCATGTATACAAATCTGGATGGATTATTGGCTGTTCAAGTTGACGACACCGTCCGCCATCTTTCTACTCCACGTGACAGTTGTTTGTACAGCGCACAACGGCCAATGAGCTATCCAGATTTGTATGTGTGGAGATCAGTATTTTACCCACATTGAATTTGTATTCATTTTTTGTGTTAATATTGATTTGAGCTTTTAAGTGTGGAAAAGATTGACCTTTGACCTAATCTGTCCACAGTCCTACGACCATAATGAGAGTAGTGTACGTAAGGCTAGCGTCTTCTGCTTGGTTGCTATACACAGTGTCATAGGAGAGAGACTGAAGGATCATCTGGGTAGCCTATCAGGAAGCAAGGTAAGGACTAGGACAAGTCCAGTCATCTCGTCCCAGGCACAGTTACCCAAATAAGTTGGACTTCATTGTGAATTAAATTTTTTAAGTACATGTGATATTTTACAACAGTTTAAAAAAATAAAACCAATTGTTAAGGATTTTCGAATGAGTTTTTGGGTTCAGTTTTCAGTCCTCAGAAATTGATGACTGTCTAAAGTAAATGAGGAGTTAAAATTCTGGTCCTTAAAAAGATTTTTCTATCCAAATTTGTTTTAGTCTCCACATTTGACAAAGAACCATTTCAGGGGTGAGATTTGTCAGGATTTTTCATAATTTCAGGATTTTTTGTCAGGATTTTGAAAGAATCTCTTTTGGAATCTGCAATTTCCTGAGGTGTTACCGTAAAGGTGTTTTTACCTGTAAAAGTGGATATAGACCAATAGACACGGGTATTTTAAGGGGGTGCCTTTAGGCAAATACAAACCATAGACCCTACATTGCTCTTGGGTCCTCGGCGACCCCCAAACACTGCAGATTTTGTGGGTTTCTTATATTTTGACCAAATCTCACCCCTGCCATTTGGTTAATTCAACCTAAACATTGTACTCCTCTTCATTTCAGACCAAACTGCTGAACCTGTACATCAAGAGAGCTCAGTCAGAGAAGCAGACCACTGTGCCATCACCAAGCTCTCCTTCAGCTTTATCAAGTGAAAGTAGATAGCTTGATTAAGATCATAGCCAAGCCCCACTCGCATTCCTGTCCATCCAACTCTAAAACCCTCCAAAGGGGCTGTAAAGTATCTCTCAACCCTCGATAATCTCATCCCTACCCCTCCACTCTGGTCAAGTAAACTCTTGAATTGTATGGAAAGAAAGAGTACATTACACACATCCAGATCCCCAAGAAGTGATAAGATGTGGGGAGAGGATAAAGTCTTGTTCCTAGAATTATTTCTATGCTGTCATTCATGCCCTTCACACTCACCAGTCTAATAACTCGAATCATTGCAACACATGTAACTTTGTTGTGCATGCTTCTGGCAGCCAATGAAATAACATGCATTTTAACTGCACTATGCTTAATGTGTGAGGCATTACATGGATGTACTTTGCGAACTAAAAACAGCGCCCTCAATTGTTCATGCAGAGAGCAGATACAGCTGACAGCTCCTCGTGGATTACAAAGATAAGCTAGCACTGTAACCTACATGTCTATTTAACTGAATCAAGTTTTCTTCCTTTACTTTGAAAATGTATTCAAATTTACCTAGTCAGTTTCCTTTGTGGATTGTTTGACGAATTATAAGTTAAAAAGTTGTATCCTCATTGAGTGATCCCCACAATGTCGCTTCCCAGGTTGTATCGTAAAATTGGGTGTGATCCCTGGCTATACGGCATTCTGGGTTTATGACTTCTGACTAGTGCCCACCCTAACAAAGATACTGACAATTTGGGAGACCGCCAACATAGGGCAAGATAGCTCAGTTGGTAGAGCACCGGTACAGTATTCTGGAGGTCGCAGGTTCAAATCCCGCTCCTGCCAGTTTTCTTTGCTCACTTTGAAAATTTAACTGAATCAAGTGTTAAAAGCGCAATGTTTTAATCAAAAACTATAAGCAGGGGGCATTTATATACAGAAAGTATTGCCTTATCAGGACGCACCTCATAAAAGATGTATTTGATATCAGTTAACGCATTGAATACAGCTTTTATAATGGGGAGCCGGTATGCTAGATGTGTTTGTGCAGCCAAGCGTAATGCACACAATATGGATTGGTAGAAGAATGCGGCTATATTCAATGGGTTAAACATAAAATCTTCCATAAAAAAAACGGTCAGACTTTATTAAAATTTCCCAGTTGATCAGAATTGGAAATAATATTTGTGATGTATTCCTTCCATACAAAGTTACAGAGCTAAGGGAGGGAGGATGGTGTGATATCGGTCACTGCAATACACGTGTCCTGGGTTGAACCGTTATAGGCTGAGGGATGGATCCTCATTCAATGATAAGCATAAGTCATTCGCTTATTTTCTGTGGCACAACTTAGCATTATGCATGCATGACAACTAATGATAACCCGTACATAATTCTTACAATCTTCAGTGTTCACTGTTTTCAAATATCTGGAAAACTCCACGCCATTTTCTTCAATGCACAAAAACTCTCTTTATAAAAATGGAGGGATAGTGCGAAATCTGTTGGTTTCTTAAACTGAATCTTGGAGACGGACATTCAGATTATCCGGAAGCGTAGAGACGTAAACTTGTAGCCTGATTTTCTGATACAAAGACTGGCAGCGTGCTTGATGATAATGCCGATTCTAAAGAACCAAATATTTGCATTTTGGAACAAAGCCTACGGTGTTTTTAAGATTTTGTGGTAATTGCCTTATTTTATTTAAAACAAAAGTTTTCTGAGTACATTTGGTTATTTATAAAAATCCAACTTTTCAAGAATGATGCTTCTGTATGATAATTGATAGATATAAAGATTGAAAGTAAGTTATAATGATACATACTGGCCACTTTGGGATGTCCACGGATGGTCATCTGTGAATCGTAACTGGGTAGTAAAGTGAGCAGATTCTCTCTGTATCGTTGTAGTATTTATGTACATAAATTAACATCTCGAGATATTTGCCTTAAGATCACATCAAAAATAAAAGTCATGCCTCTTCCCATTGCCATGACAATCTAAAAGAAACCAATTTAGTCACTTTCACATGTATCAAACGTTAATGTAAAAATGAGTCTTTTAGTCACCAATAATGTAAAATATTTAAGAACGAGTACAAAAGTCACCCTTCGATGTTTGTGAGCCAGTACCAAAAAACTGGCACAAATGTTCTTTCTTTTAAATGGAAAATAAAAGTTAAATTCATGGGTTTTAAGTAAATCATAATTAGTTTTTTATATTGTCATGTTTGCCCTGTACGTCCATGCAGCTGTACATATTGGGGTATTTTTGACCACTTGAGTGGTATCAGTCAGTAAGTTGAGATGAATTCAGTGGCTGGGGTTGGGAGGGACAAAAAAGAGAGACTTATGCCCTCAAAAATGAAGGTTAAGTTTAAAATCTTCTTGTTTTTGTTTTGTTTTGTTTTTTAAATGCCTCTTTTTCTCTCCTTCCAACCAAAAAATGAAATTCTGTGTCTGTCCGTGAAAGTAGGCTAAATTTCTGAGTTAGTTTCATGCATGTACAGCTGGGGGTTTAAGTGTCGTTAAATTCTGTGGACAAATACTTCTGTTTATGAGAAAAATCATCGCCTGGGTTTATTCTGGGTTTTTGGGCAGTTTTTGGAGGTAAATGGATGTCTTTACAAGAATGTAAACTGTGCATTCGCTGCACGGACACGTTTATCTATGAATGCTGGCCTAACAATAGGAATAATACAAAATCAAACTGACATAAAACGCCCCAAATAGAGTCTCATTTTATAAAATGTTTGAATATTCTTATTGCTACTCTAATTTCCCAGAGAATTGAAGCTTGGCATCTTTCTTGAAGCTGTTTTGTCTATGCTCTGAAAATTTCAATTGAATGGATTCCCCCAACTAACGGATTGTAGAAGAAAATTTGTGAATGAAAACGAGAACTTACTACACTGTGCATATATTGTTTTATTATGTGGTAAACGGGAAGATTGATCTGCAGTAATACTAGGAAGTAGGAGCGTCTCATTCCTAATTTACTATTTGAAACTTGTCAATATATTTATGCATTTTTGTGGTGGAATGTCTTTTTGAAAGGCTCATAAGTTATTTAATGCTAACTAATTAGGATATCAATTTGAAATTTTAGTTTTCAGGGACACGCCCTCAAAGCATGGACATAGCCGGTTTAAATTAATTGATCAATGGACCTACAAAAAGTCATTGTTTCCTAGCGAGTTTGAAAAATGAAGCCTGTATTTGTCTCAAAAACAGGTAAAAATTGACATGATCCCAACTTGTATGTACTGAAGTACATGCTGTCATACCACAGCGTACTGTAACGTCCCCACATGGCTACAAAAATATGAGGTAAACACGGCCTGACGTCATTTCTTTGTAGGTCCGTTCCAATTGGACCTCGAGCATCCCATGGTGAAGTCGGAAACACATTCACAAACCTAAGATCTGGAACGTAACCAATGTTAGAATGAAAAAAAATACAGGATTAAACTGAAGCTGTATAGAGTACCGAAGTGATGACGTCAATCAATGCAATGTTTGGAACCGTCTGACTTCGGTACTCTATTGCAAGAGGTTTTCTTTGGGTTTGGGGATTTTGTTGTTTGTGGTCACTCTATTTTGGTAAAAACAAACCTTTCTAGTTTGTTGTATTTGGTAAACAGGGTTTGGTTTAAACAAATCAACAGTGATACGTTGAGAATACCAACCTCCAGGGAAGTATCTTGTACATGTAGTCACAAAGTCTGCACTTTGTACAAAGAATATTAGATGGTTAGTCATCACCTTCATCTTAACTCTGCAGTGTGCCATGGCGCTGTTTTGTTAAGTTGGTCACAGTGCGTGTTTATTGTCATGGCACACCGCAGGGTTAAGGAAAGGATTTTTTTTACGATAACTTTCAGAAAATGGTAACAGCATTATCTTTTTGCAGTTGATTAAATCTGCAATTATTTTCTCGTAAGTATAACTGAATGACTCTGTAGAATACGGAGGTCTTGTTGGACAGTGTGTTTTAGTCATTTTTTTCTTGCGTTTTAAATAGTCTGATTGAACTAAAATGACCTTTGTGGACTCGTCTGTGGTTGTAAACATGATTGTGCGGTATACGTACATGTGTTCATTAACGAAAGGAAATTGTAAATATGTACGAGGCATGGGCTACTTAAAACAGTGTTATCTTGGGATTTTGTTGTCTTGCTTTTATATTGGACACTGTACGAAGGCTGTGCGGACAGATTAAAGCTAGAATTGTTTTATTGCTGTACAAATTTGGGTATGTTTAATGTTGTCGTTTTTGGATATGCCAGCAACTGCAGCCCTAGTTTATTAGTTATTTTATTTAAATGGTGTTATGGGAATTTGTTTTGGTAATTTATTGGGCTTCAATGTGATAAATTCAAGGTTTTTTATGATTGGAAATGCTAATTATTCTTGCTATTTAGTTCCAATCAGTTCCGTTTTATGATGCTATTTGCTCCATTTTCGATCAGATGATAAACAATCGTGTCTTTGTATTTGGCTGCTGGGGTTGCTGTATAAGTGGTGTAAATAGCAGCGAAGATAATAAAGATTAGTGTCAGTTACATCCCGCATTTTCTCTGCGTTTCTTTATTCAGTGTGAGGAGATGGCACATGTTCTGAGATATATTTCCAATTATTAAACTTCTTTGACCATCTTTATTAAAATCAGGAGTAGGTTTGATAATCTCAGATGAGTTAAACAAATATCCAGAAGCTGTATTTAAAGAGCTTTCTATTGCTGCTGGGCACAACCATGTGTATGTACTGTGATAATTTTAGGAACGCGGCATTGTTTTTGAGAATTAGTGGCGAGACATAAAATTTTTAAATATCTATAAACCAATGTGAATGAATTACAATTTTAATATTTTGCTCATTGATTCGACTTGATGAATGAACCCATTATGAATGATTTAAAGAAAGACAATGGTACTGTCATGTTAAACCACAAACACAATGCAGTCAATATTTGCAACCATACTTAATATTCAACATGGGTACTGGAAATGGCCACAATGTAACTTGTTCCAGATTTTGCTAGAGTAATAAATATTCAAAGTTTATTCCAATTTGGACACAATGGTTGATGAATATTATGACTTTATTCCTGAATTTGATAGAGTGGATCAGTTTATTAATCTATCTCCTTATTTACACATATTAAACTATAATCACTGAAAAATTGAAAACGATGTTTTCACAACTTTTTTCTATTCAATATTTAAAGAAATCATTTCAAGGCTCCGTTTGTGTCACAATGCAACGGTTGGTCTATCAATTGCAGAATGGATGGACTAGTATATGGTGCATGACATGATAGTCAAACACCAGCACTGGGAACATAAATAATACTGTTTGCTATTAGCCAAATCAGCTGGAAAAACAAAACTGGAAATTTAATGAGGATGCACAGTTGTACAAACCACAACCTGACCCACGAATCACCTCAAGATCATCTATGATAGTCAAGGCAGGTCAGACCATCATGTGATAGTTTCTCGCACATGTAGTATGCTCTATGCACTAATATAAAGAACGGTATACAAATAATGAATGTTTATGAGTGCGATGGTAAGAATAATTTCATGAGGTGACAGATGGCATGTTCCATTCCACGAGGCGAAGCCGAGTGGAATGGGGCATTCCATCTGTCACCAAATGAAATTATTCTTACCACTGTACGAATGTGAAACATTCATTATTTGTTTTATACAACGCCTGAATAAATCCGACAAACTGCATGCATGGATTTCTTTGTGTAACGTTACAACGTGCCGTTTACCTCCTCAGTCCCTGCGTGTCTTGCAAATTCATCTAATCGTTTCACTGCATATTTGATTTGTCTCTTTGTATTTGGAGCGTCAGCATCGCCTACGAGTTCCAATATTTCGTCGTCTGTTAGGAGAACAAACCGCGGCAGTTCGGGAAACTCAGCCATGTTGTGTGAATGACAGCCCTGTTGTAGCGCCACCAATAGTGACCGTGAAATTAGGGAAGTTCTTTTGGTTCTATCAATGCGCGCACCGTTTGATAGAACCATGTGATAGAACGTTTTGGGCGGTGCGGGTTCGTGTCGTGTGATGGGTCAAATAATTCAATGCACGTGATCGACGATCCACCAATCGGATGGCTGGGATTTATTCAGGTGTTGTATAATTTGCAATAGCAAACGGTGCCATACAACTGACTGCACCATGCCGTATTCTTGAATGCTATAGAAATATTACAAACAAATTTCTCATCCGTTTTGATTCAAGACTAAATTAAAACAAATGTTTCAGAGCGGGCAAAACCAGATTCAAAATATGAACTATGAAACTAAGAATGTGTTCTACATAAAACAAAGGCCTTACGCCCTTCCCCCAAAAAAGAGAGAGGGGGGGGGGGGGGCGGGAGAAGAGAAAAAAAGAACAATTTTACAAGTGTCTCAGGGCCCACACCATTCAAACTGTATAAAGTAAAAAACTTTTTTTCACAAAAATATGAGTTTGAGTTGGGCGGTCCACTTCCTGAGAAAACACATCTACATAATGTACACATTCATCAGTCAACTAAGACATCACAAATGAAATCTTGTTTAAAGTTCAGAAACCTATTCTTCTGATTTATTACTTTCTTCCATCTTATCACATTCAGTTGGCTAGGTATAATGAAATGGCACTAAATCCATGTTCAACACCAGATCGATTTGTTGACCAACTCTGCACACTGTAAAACACTAGCATTTGATGAAGTCTTGCATTTTTTCAGTTTGTAAGATTTTTCCTTCTAACTTTACCAAAATTAGTTTACTGAATACTATGGCTTGCCTGTAAAAATAAATCTTGGAGCAAACTCATGCGAGATTCGCTCCACACTATCTGGCTTACTCCTGCTGATGAGTAAGCTAATTAATCAATATAAGGTTTGCAAAAATGTGCACTGAAACAAAATTATACCTTTAAAAAAAAGTGATTTGTGCTAATTCCAATAGCTACATCTCCAAACCATAAAACTCTTTCCTAACCAGTGAATGCACCTTTTCAATAAAGTGACTTTTCCAATGTAAAAATATTTAATTCAATGCAATTGAAGGGTTAGTCAAAGCCAAAACTTTCTTTCATAAAAAAAAATTGAAAATTGTATAACTTTGTAAAGTCCTCCTGTTTTGATGTTTCAGAAGAGAAAGATGAAAAAGAACAAAACAAAAAAGATTGTACATGGATGTTACAATATGCAATAATGATCATCCCAGAATTTATATCATGGCATGAGGTTCACACACAGTGTATATCACGAGGTTTATCCACAACCTATAAGATGAGGTTCACCCACAATCAATAGCATGAGGTTCACCCACAATCTATAGCATGAGATTCCCCCACAATCTATAGCATGCGGTTCATCTACAACCTATAAGATGAGGTTCATCCACAACCTATATCATGAGGTTCACCCACAATCTATATCATGAGGTTCATCCACAATCAATAAGATGAGGTTCATCCACAACCTATAAGATAGCATGAGGTTCATCCACAACCTATAAGATAGCATGAGGTTCACCCACAATCTATAGCATGAGGTTCACCCACAATCTATAGCATGCGGTTCATCTACAACCTATAAGATGAGGTTCATCCACAACCTATATCATGAGGTTCACCCACAATCTATATCATGAGGTTCATCCACAATCAATAAGATGAGGTTCATCCACAACCTATAAGATGAGGTTCACCCACAACCAATAGCATGATGTTCACCCACAATGTATATCATGAGGTTCCCCCACAATCTATAGCATGATGTTCAACCACAATATGGGGTTCAACCGCAATCTCTACCTTGAGGTTCACCCAGTCTATATCATGAAGGTCATCCACAGTCTATTGGATGAGGTTCACCCAGTCTATACTGATGTCATCCACAGTCTCTACCGTGATGCTCGTCCACAATCTATACCATGAGGTTCACCAACAATCTATACCATTCACTTGCAATCTGTACCTCAATGATCATCCAAAATCTGAGCCAAGATAACATCCACAATACCATGAGGTTCATCATCCACATCTATACCACAGTGATAACCCACAACCAATGATATGACCATTGTCCATAATCCACTTGTTGATTGTCCACAATCTATGCCACAATCATCGTCTAATCTACGCCATGATCATTAACCTATGCCATGATTATTGTATAGGTTTCACCTTGAACGTGGTTTTCCAGCCCAGATCCCGGCTCAACTGCAAAGAAAATATTCATTTGGTTTGTAAATATTACATCAAGTATTATTTTTTTCACAAATGGTGAAATACAAGAGAATTTTAGCAGTACAATACACATTTACTGACTGTCTAACGTTTTGTCTAAAGTTCACAGTTTGACCCTAGTTTTCAAAATATACTCTCACAGCATTTAATGATTGTCGTGGATAAGAAACTAGGGGTGTGCATTGGAACCGGGTACCCGAGTACCCGACCGTTCATGTCAGGAACCAGTTCTAGATTATGGAATCGAGTACCCGTACAACTTTACATTATCGCATAGTTACTTCCCAGACAATAAAAAAAGAAAGGTTCCGAATGTTATTTGTCTGGGAATTTCTTAAATTAAAACTAGACTACATGTATGTGGGAAAACAGCACAGATTTCACGTTTATGACGCTCACGAAAGTTGACAAAGGGAATTTACTGGTCCTGGTTTTTGCAGTCTGGGTATGGATAAGAGCCTCGACGAGACATAATATAGCATGCCTCAATCCACAATAAATACAACTGTATAAAGCTTCCGGACAAGTCTTTTGTGATGATGCCGGTGCATGCGCGTGCTGGCACACGCAAAGGTGGAGAAGTGATCATGTTTACTGGACAGGCATGACTGGAGATTTTCAGAATTATGTCTGAATTCAGAGAAAGATATTATTACAACTTCCGGGATTGGAAGTTTTGGGTTGGGTTTCTTTAACCGGTACCCGGGTACCCGTATTTTTTCAATCGGGTACCCGGGTACCCGTATTTTTTCAATCGGGTACCCGGTTCTTTTAATACCCGTAAATGCACACCCCTATAAGAACCTATTTTTCTTTATTGAAAAGCAAATGCTTACCTTTGATTGCCTGCAGTGAAAACAAGCTCTCCTCTTGGAAATTCTCCACCATCTTAAATAAAAGAGAGAGAATAGACTCCTTTCAGTCATCGACCAAAAGTGTCTCGTCAAGGTGTATGTTGCATTGCATTGTGGGACAATTTGTGACTATGTCAAATTGTAAACACAATTCAACAGACTGTAGAATGGTCCATGTCATTCTACTGTAGAATGGTCCATGTGTACCTCTGGTAAAAAAAAAAACCAAAATAGAAAAAACATGGGGGACATTTTTTGGTACAATATTTTGTACAAGCACAAAGAACTAAAATTCTGTATTTACCGGCACTAGTAATGGCAAAAACTTAGGATGTCAATTTAAATTATTACTGAAATTACAATGTATAAGCTACTAACGAGTGAGTTGTGGTGAAAATTGTACAATATAACACTGGTAACCCACGTACCTCATCACTGACGAGAACACGTATACCAGTTGGGCCTTGTCTGAGTATTGTGGATATATGCTCTGTAGGAATGTGATATAACGTGGCTAGTTTGGCACGTAATTCTTGCAATGTCTGCATCTCCAGGTACAAGGCGTGATAAACTGTTGACAATCAGTCAAAAAGATGGTATAATTTCAAAAAAGCACATATCATGATTAAATGAGGAATGATTTGCTCTTTTATTTAAGGAAATATACAGTGGACATCCAGCTGAACTTATTTGAATACCTGATTGAAAGAAGGGCCCAAATCCACTTGAAAAGATTTTGAGATTTAAAAAAAAGAGTCACACACATGATAGCCCTTGGTGTTAGCATTAACTTCCTGTGTCTAACTCAGTTTGGCCAAAACATGGTGGACCTGGGCTCTTCTTTCAATCAGTATTCATTTGCACACATATTACATGTTTTCCCGGCTATTTAAAAACGTTTATAATTCCAATTCACCGATTCTAATATTCAAATTTGTCCAAGACGAATTGCATATTGCTATTGAAAAAAAAAATGATTTAATCATTTTCCATTCAATTTCAAAGTTTGGTTGACACATTTAATAAATAATAATAATAAATTACATTTATATAGCGCTTTCTACGGATGTTTCAAAGCGCTCTCAATTATGCAAACAAATATGTTTTCAACTGAGCCTTGAATGAGTTTATCGAGGGTGCGTCTTGGATGTGCGAGGGGAGCCGGTTCCAGAGTGTAGGTGCAGCCACTGCAAATGCCCGCTGACCATATCGAGTGTTGGTACGCGGGCCCTGGGAAAGTTGAAGGTGTAAATTGGAGTGGGATCGCAAGTTAACAGACGAAGTTGAAACCTTTAGACAAATGAGGTTATTGAGGTATACAGGGGCGAGTCCATTTCTGGATTTATAAGTGAGGAGAAGAATTTTGAATCGAATTCGCTGGGGGATAGGGAGCCAGTGCAAAGAATGCAGTATGGGTGTGATATGCTCATTGCGCTTTGCTCTGACAACCATACGCGCTGCGGTGTTCTGTAGACGCTGAAGCGGAGCTATGTGACTGGTAGGTAGTGCGAACAGTAGGCTATTACAATAATCCAAGTGGGATGTCACGAATGCATGCACAAGACGTTCTGTAGAGATTTGATCGAGGTACTTTCGAAGTTTCCCAATTTTGTACAATCCAAAAGATGCTGATCGAGAGATCATTCGTCATTACAGAATAAATTTGTCTATTAAAGCTATTGCTGAATGGCAGTATTCAGAGATTAAATTCATCTGATATCGTTCACTTTAAATACTTTAGTCTAGTGTGTGCTTAAGCAATTTCTTGTGTCCTCATCAAGCACAATTCGGCACTGTCGTTCCGATATTATGAGACCAAGTAGGTGTACTGAGCTCAGAGAACTGCAGAAAGAAAATGGCCACTAGACGTAATGCTGGGGCGGCCATTCAACTACCAAGGTTGGCCTAGTGGCACTTTCCTCGCCTTCCACCACTGTTTTCCTCCCAATTCAAAAAACTGAAATTTCTTTATCATCTTCTTACAGGTTTCTTCAGGCTTTCGAGCTACAGTGCAACATGCGCTTTTGAGGAATCCATGGTTTCATTACCAGGAAGAATGAATTATTGTTTCAAAGGAAACAACACATTTATGAATAACAAGGAAAGATAAGAAAGACATTGGACAAATATCCTCATCTGCTACTTTTATGCCTTCTACTGAGGATGTCACAAAGTTTTACGAAATTGAACAAACTTGTCCTGAGTAACAGTTTTAATAGACAAGACAAAATTTAATACCCCTCACCCAAAATGCATGCTCATGGTTTGAATTTGTATTGAAATTGTATGACAAATGACGAACTTGAACAATGCAAGTGCACTAAACCGATTCTGCTACAAGAATTTGATAATACAAATCTGTGAATTTGAATGAAAAACATTTTTTAACAGCGGGGAAAACTCAAAATATCTGTTACAAAAAAATTCAAAAGCTTATTTGCACATGGTTTCTGTGTCTGTCTGGTAATGCAATCAAAACTGCACAACGAGATATATGATTGCAGGTCATAATTTTCACCACAGTTGACTACAAACACTTGACAAGAAAAACACTTTGTGAAGTTTCAAAATGAAGCTATGAAAATGAAAATTATAAAATTAAATATCTTGTGTCGAAATTTTACTAACTTGGCAATATATCTTTTTTTTACAAGATTGTTTTGTGTTCAATGCTATTCATGTTTTGTTTTCAGTATCAAACTGAAAAAGTTTGATACTGAACAATCCTTGTGGATGGTTGGATGAAAAAGTGCAATAAAGAAATGCCGTGCCCGATCACCTTGTGTTTGTAACAAGAACACAAAACATCTAGTTAGATTTTTTTTATTCTGTGTGGAGCACTACAAAGTATAGTGTTCAGTAACGTAAATGTTTGCCTTTAATATTGGATATTGGGACAGAAGCATTCAATTGTCAACTCACTCATACAACAAACATGCAATCATTGTTATCTCCATACCTTGCTCGTGCTCCTGACATACATATAACGTAAGTCTTGGTCTGACATGTCTGCAAAAACAAACACAAATATATATAATGTTTATTCATACATCAAGGTAAGGTTTTGGTTTTTTTTGTCTGTTTTGTTTTGTTGGGTTTTTTTGTTGGGGGGGGGGGGGGGGGGAAGAGGGGGTGTCCTGGGGCACAAAATGACCTTTCTGCCCTTCAATAAAACTGATTTGTCATTCTTTTCAAGTACTACTGAACCTACCAGTGAGCTAACCAGAACTAGTGATAAACATTTCAGACCACTTCCGAAAAACAATTAATGAAGATTGTCCTAATTTTTCAGTCGTAGTTGGACCTTAGATCTCAAAGTTCTTTGTGCATAGCAATTGTGCCATGTCAAACTGTAAAGGCCGGTTCATACTTCATGCGATTGCGAAAGTGAAGCAAATTTTTGTGACGTCAAGAATAGATGTTTCATTGTGACGTTCGCCATTACCCAGGTGAATTCGCATCACTCTCAAATTCGCGAGAATTATGAACCGGCCTTACAACCTCCAGTATCCATAAGGTCTTAAAGTCAACTTGAGAGCACAAAGTTTTACGAACCAACAAAATACATTTTGAACATTCAAATTTGGAAGATGCTGCTGCCCTCAACAGGTAGTGTATAAGGGCAGATAGCACTGAAAGTGTCTTGGAGTATTAGACTGGCCAAAGCTTATGACAGTAAACTGGCAATGTCTCCTGTTCATTAAGTCCCTACATCCCAATGACTGGATTTGTAACCTGAATCCTCTAGGGCTGTCCCGAATATACCGAATATTCGATATTCGATTGTCAAGCGAATATTCGAATACCATTTTGCCAGTTTGAATATTCGAAAAGATATATATGTGACCCGCTCTGCAAAAAGGGCACTTATGTTGCAAAATTTGAAAATAGTGTTCTATAGCTGGAAAGGCCATTTTATAAGCTTTCATATGGTATATGTCTGAGGTCTCTAGCATTTTGCAATCACAAGATATTTGGAAATTTGCATGTTTGTTTTCAGGAATTTCTTGAAATGACTTAAGGAGAAACAAGCCATTTAAAAAAAACAAAAAGCAAAGCAATAGATGGAAGCACTCGACAAAAACACATTCTTTTTCCAACTTTATTCACTGAAATCAAAGATTTTGGTTATGAACTAGAATAATATAGTTATCAAAGATGCACAAAATTCCCTCCCTTCAAAATCACTTGTTTGAAGAATTTTTCACCCTCTTCCCATTGAACGGCCCATAACTCGTAAAAGCATACAGCGACTTATGTGCCCTTTTTGCAGAGCGGGTCACATATGCACGTACAGATACGACTCTGATGCTATTTTAATAGAAAAGTTACGACACTTATATTAGCAGTGTCAAATGCCGCATTTTTGTCAATCGTAACTTTTTGTGGACGGAGGTTTATTGTTTCCGTCCGTAAAACCCTTCATACAACAGGGGCATGCCAAAAAATGCCGTTTGAACGGTCCATAATATCAATCGCCATACGTAAAACACCGGCGTGCTATTACGTGCAATGTTTTTATTACCGGTGCAGCATGCACAGAAAAACTTGATCGGCGAGTATCGAATATTTGAATATTCGGTCAAACCCAGTTTCGAATATTCGAATACTAAATTATTCGAAAATGAACAGCCCTAGAATGCTCCAAAATCCTCTGATTCCCAAATCATCCAATGTTTGTTACTGGGGACCGCTGTCTGAATACTGCAAAATCCTCCAGTGGGTTTTAGATGAACTCCCCAGTAACCTTAATCCTCCGTAGTCATCCAGTTTTGGATTGGGCCTGATGACCTGAATCCTCCATTTTCCTCCAGAGGAAAAATCTAAGGCCTTCATTTTGCAAAATCCTCCAAAGCTTCATCTTCCAAAGACCCTCAATCCTCCAAATTCCGCCATTTGGCAAAGATAATTTTTGAGGATTTTGTTAGATAAGAGTTAACTGACTGACTAACCTTTTTTGTAGTGCATTATTTAACCTGATACCGTCTGCTGGACCCATAATCTGTATGAGATCTTGCTTGCCTAGCCTCAAGAGATCAGCACCTGAATAATGACGAACACAAACAGGGGTGAGATTTAATGGAAACAAAAAATCTATGAACCATTCAGAGTCATTTGATTTGTACTGCATTGTTCAAAATGCGTAAGAAACTACATATTCTACCAAAAGAAATGGTTCAAAATTGAAATAAAATAGGGGTCATTAGAATGAAAAGAAAACTGTTTCAGGTTGCAGAGGTCATTTTGGAATGATAAAAACAATTTCAGGATCAAAAAATCTTCCGGATATCTGGAAGACGTCTCACCCAAAATCCTGAAATCAGGAAAAATCAGAGTTGGACTCGAGTCCCTGCAAGTCCTTTCACAAGTCCTTTCACAAGTACTTTCGCAAGCCCAGTCAGAAGTCCTTTCATAAAGCCGGTCACAAGTAACTGGATGAACAATGACAAAGGAATGCCTTTGTCAAAGCTCATTTGAATAGCTTGTGATTGGAATTGGGACTGGATGGCTTGTGATGGACTTGCAGGGACTTGCAGGGACTTGCAGGGACTTGCAGGGACTTGCAGGGACTTGCAGGGACTTGCAGGGACTTGCAGGGACTTGCAGGGACTTGCAGGGACTTGCAGGGACTTGCAGGGACTTGCAGGGACTTGCAGGGACTTGTGATGGACTCGACTACATCTCTGGGAAAAATCCAGAGAAATCTCGGCCTTGCACAAACCCGCCTGAATCAAAAATTGGTAACAGAAAAAACAGCTTGGCACGAACCAGACTCGGTGAGACATGCCTCTAGCAGAAATAGATTTTTGTATGAACTTCACACAAGTTTCAACAAGCAAGTAGAAAATTTGAGAAAAAGCCAAAAAGTAAGGATTACAAAAGTGATTGAGCAATGGGCCCAGAAGTCTAAGGCAAAATCAAAATAAAACCTGCTTAGCATCATGTCTTTTTCAAAAAGGAAGGACGAGGCCTTTTCTTTCCTTCTGTTTTTAGAACCTTCTAGATAATATTTTTCAAGATAGCTGCCCTTTTTTGTCAGGATGACTTCCGCCGTCAGCAAAGTCCACCAAATTGATTCAATGCATGCAATAGACTGAGGTATTTCCTTTCTTCATTTTGCACTTTTAGGGCTTTTTGGAGAAAAGGAGAAAACCTAAAAAAACAAAAAACAAGTAGGCAGATACTAAAAATGTGATTTTTTTTTTTGCAATGACAAACATATTAGGTGACCATTGTGTTTGCTTGTCCAGAATTGACATCATGATTGGAACACTCAACTTATACCTGCTCAAAGCACATGCTTCTATAAGGATTAACCCTGGAGGCGTCCTCACAATGACACGAAGGCACTGCAGCGGAAGTATTATTGTATTACCGGTAAGGCCACCCAGGAGTACCCTGATGCTATTTCTGGGTCAGACACCATCCTATTGCCATTCAGAAACGTGGGGCAATGACAGAATGATTGATTGCTCTGGGTCTGCCCAGGGGGAAACCCTTTGTGTATACTGACCACAAAGGCATTAGATAACACACGCTTGAATGGGGCTTAGCCAAACACATGCCAGAGGGCTTACTTTCTCAGGGCTGGCATGTCTGGTGTTTGACCTCTGTGTTAAATTTGATTGCACAGTCTCAAACTATGGGTTTCGACTGAAGTTCAAAAAAGATTTGAGCAATATTGGCCCAAAGATGTTTTAGTTATTAAAACATTACGAAAAAACTACTTCCGCTGCAGTGCCTTGGTTCGGTCGAGGGTTAAAGGGAACACAATAGAGGAGTTATTATACATTGTGACTCAAAAAGTTGAAATTGGATTAGATTGGAATCCTGTTATTAATTGATTTTATTGTATGTATTTTACATCATCGCACAAGCCGCGACGGAAACTGACTTGGTAAGAAAACATGCTCCTGCCAGTTTTCGTTGTCCACTTTGAAAATAGTTGGTTTAATACTTTATACTGGCAAAATATAAAGATTACTAATATTAAAAGTAGAAACACACACACACAAATAAAACCTAAAAAATATAAGGTTGCAGAATCTACAAAAACCTAACCAGTCAGTGACAAGAAGAATTAGGTAACCAGCGCCTCTACAAGGCAATTGCAGGATTTCAAGCAGACCCAGGTGAACAAGCAGGAGAATACGATAAACATTTTCAAAAAATAACCAGGACAAAAGTAGGACTTTGGAGGACAAAATCAGGATAAAAGTAGGACTTTTGCTGCTTTCTGAAGTAGTTTTCGTTGATACTCACTCATGTCCACAGCATCACAAGCCTCATTTGGCATGTTCTGTACTCACAACACTTGTGCTCCATCCTCAACTAAGCTCTTGGAAGTAAAGTTGCAGTACTCCTGCACCCAAGCCCTTTATTGTATGATTTTCATATCACAATGTGTAATACCGTTGTAAAAATATTCATTTACAAAGTGAACAAAGAAACTGGCAGGAGCGGGAATCGAATTATATTTCATTTTTCGGAGTTGCGGGACAAAAAGTAGAAAAAAATTGGAATTTCAAGAAGAAAAAAAATAGGTAAAGTAGGAGCAAGGTTACAAAATTAGGAGAAACTAGGAAAAGTAGGAGTACTTGAATGCCTGTCATCCTGTGACTATCCTGATGCTCCTTGCTTCATCTTTCTTTTACCTGCAAAGTTTTGAAAGAGCTTCGTGTAAGCACCAAAGCGGTTCTGTTTCAACCAATCCTGTGTTTCCTGAATGTCGGTCCCAGCGGACGGCGTTGACTGCAAGAAATAATAAGAATCGAACTCACTACGTGTACATGCCACACCTTGATGGTAGGGCTGTTCATTTTCGAATAATTCAGTATTCGATTATTCGGAACTGGATTTGACCGAATATTTGAATATTCGATACTCGCCGATCAAGTTTTTCACGTGTCAGCTGCAACTGCATGCCGCGCCATAACGCCGGTGTTTTACGTGCGGCGATCGATATTATGGACTGCTCGATCGATATTATGGACTGCTCGATCGATATTATGGACTGCTCGATCAACATTTTTGTTGAATGCGTAGTTGTATCAAGATCATTATGGGTACGGAACGTTCTGATAAGAAACCAAACTTCAGCCTGCGTTTTTGCAGGAATATTTTTTTTACAAGTGTAAAAACAAGGGTTTTTACGGATGGGAACAAAAACCTCTGGCCACAAAAAAGTTACCTTTGACAAAAGTGCGGCATTTCACACTGCTAAGCTCCGTTACTTTTCTTCTAAAACAGCATCAGAGTCGTATCTGTATGTGCATACTGTATGTATTTTTTTGAATATTCATACCGGCAAAAAGGTATTCGAATATTCGGTTGACGATCGAATATTTGGTATATTCGGGACAGCCCTACTTGATGGGCAGTAGTGTGAATGGACTGCCACATCAACAAATATCTGCCCAAATAACTAAAATATCCTCCCCCTAACTGAAATTCTTGAAGTTGAATATTATTCCTTGAACCACGGCCTATATTCAATCACAATGCACATATTATCACCAGATCAAACAACTTGCTTTTTTTCACCGGGCGTATGCGTCAACTGGCAATGACAAAAAATTATTAGATTTTTGCTTCATTTCAAATTGTATTGCCCTCGCTTTGTCACAATTGTTCCACTGTTTTCATTTGTTAACGTGTGTGACTATAAAGTCGGCAGGTTCTTTTGGTCGCCACTCGTACATACAAGTGGCGACAAAAAGGACCCGGCGACTATATAGTCACGCACGTTAAAGCTCTCTCCACATGCAATTGCTTTCGGCATAATGTGAATTTTGATGTGTACTTTGAAACTGGAGATTTATAAAATTCAAACAAATGAATTTAAAATTGTTGATAATAAACCTTAACGGAAACTTAAATTTATTTCCGCGTGCACACTCGCGAACATGGAAAAATGTATTGCATTCAGTCCTGTATATAATCACTTGGCCTACGACTCAGTGACAATTGAAATGTAGAAGTACTGCATTTGTCTGTGTACACTCAGGCTCATAGTATAGGTCATAGATGCTCTATGATATGCGTGCCCATTCCACGATTAATTATGCAAGACAATCCCATCCCGACGTCCAGATTTTGACCAATCAAAGCACATCTACTACTGTGCCTTTGACAGTGACAGGAAAACAAGACTTTGTTTCGTGGACGCCACCACGTTCATTGATGCAATCTGCCAGGTCAGCTGACAGCTATTGACCAACCAACAGCTTCCATCACAATCATGCCGAAAAATGACTTAACAACAGCTGTGATTGGTTGTGTGCTGCGTTGCATAAAATGTGCATGCATGCATATATCAGATGTTCGTATCTGAGCATGGCCGGCTCTGTAAAACAGATGATTTTCAAGCTGAACGGATAACACCAGAACCCAATTGTTTTATTAAAACCTAGTTTTATTACAACTGTTTTATCAAACTTAGCCAGCTAGTTCGGACTCGGATGGAATTGGTACAATTCTGACATACTGAAATGTTCTCATGTTGAATTATTTCTTGACTTACCACAAAGTCACTACACGTAGCTCCTATTGAGTCTCCCGCATCACTGTTAGCCGACTGATTATTGATAGAACTACTGGAGAAAATATACGATTGATATAGGGATTATATACAATCCAAGGGACATTACGCTAAAACAATTCTAATTTAAATGTTAATTTGTATGTTAATTTTTGTTTACCAAAGACAGATATTTAATGGCTGAAGCTATCTGAAAGTTGGAAATATTTTAATTAGGTTGGTACAGTGGTTCTTTCCCCGCCTTCCAACTCTGGTGACCCTGGTTCGAGTCCTGCCCAGGTGCATCATGTAGATTGGGTTTTCAGTCCCCACCTAGGATGTCATGGTTTTTCTCAAGGAATTATTCAGTAAAAGGAGGCTATAAATGCAGGCCTCGATCTTAAGCTTTTTTTTAACTAGTCCACCGGGCAAGTTAACTGGGATTTTTACTAGCCCGCAGACATTTTTACTAGCCCACATTTAATGGACATTGTAAATATCCCATTAACGATAAACTCCCTACGGTGTCCGAAATATCGTATTAAAATTCAGGAGGATTCAGTAGAGTTGTAACTAATAAGAGATTTTTCAAACTATAAAATAGAAAAGAAATTACTGAATGATAAGGTAATATGTTTCCTTCCACTCCCTCCGGTCAGTTTCATTTCGCGGCAAACACGGCAAAACATCGTATTTCCATCGTAGCTAAGCCAGCCAAAGTCCCGCTCCCAGTCTTGTCTGTAGACACGTTGTCTTTTATTTTTGCTCTAGTTTGCATCGTATTCTCTTTTGCTTCCTTTTTTGGATGGATTGGATACATTTAGATATCGCCACATGACGGAAAATGTTAAGACCCAAGTGAATAAAACTTCTCACCAACCACGTACACCAGCCCGGTACAGGCCACACGCACAAATCTTCGCACGCGCGCCCCGTACCTTTCATGCCTTCTTTTATGCACTGCATGCATGGCTCATGGAATCGCTGAGGTCAAGTGCCGATGCGCATGCTCAGTATGCACGTGGAATTCCCCGGTTGGGCCCATTAATCAAAGCTGGCTTCAGTTCGACGTACCAAAGATTGTATAGCGCCGCGTACGGCGTACGGTTCGCTGCGTCTTATAGACATTCATGACATTATTCCGCCAATATTAGTTGGCGTTTTCCTTCAAATTTACATGGGCCAAAAATGTAACGGTCCTTAATCATTTTTTTCAAACACTGATGATGTACAAAATAAAAATGTTTCAGTGTCAGCCGTATCGAAGCCGAGCATTGAGAAAAGATCCATAGTCTTTTTTGTGTGCACTTTCACTGTACTTTTCTTCCCACACCCAACCAGTCCCATGCGTACAGCATTTGGCAAAAAAAAGTGCACAACACACTCTGGACTTGATATGAGACTACCAACCTTGTACAAGTCATGTGCGCTTGTGGCATCACGCGCACAATGAATGGCATACATGTACGCACGTACACATGTTGCCATCGGGACACAAGCTAGCTGCTGTGAGACAGCGAGCGGCATGCATAGCGCTAGCGCTAGCGCGGCGGCTCGGCATAGTATTGACTGTGCGGGACGCCGTAGCGCTGTACTCGGTCATTAAATGAAACAAGATTCACTCAAACTTACCAAGAACGTTTGTTTGATTCATATCAAGCAACAGTGACAATTTTAAGCAGGTAGGTATGCTTTTTTAACTAGCCCGCCGGGCAAGTTAAAGAGTGCTTTTCACTAGCCCGGAGCAGTTTTTACTAGACATTGTACGCCGGGCTAGTGCTAAGGTCGAGCCCTGAAATGTCAATATCATTTGTGGTAACGAAAGCCGTCCATGGCTGAGATTATTTTATGCAAGTTTGCCCTGATCAAGGCTAAGTCACTCGAGGTAAGGAGCTACGAAAAGAAAAAGAATCAAAGATGCAAGAGGTAGGAACTAGAAGTAGTGTACACGATTGGTAATCCTCCAAATTGTTTTTTTACTAAATTATTACGAAATACCTTACTAGACCTGTAAGTTAATAGTAGTCTCAATCATCCTGTGAAATGATGGCACCTAGTGTGCTGTCGTTTTCAAGAAAAGTTTAAATTTATATCATTTTCTCTCTACGCAGACTACGGTTTTTCCCAGCATCTATGCACACAAAACTTTAAACAGGTCAGTGATACAGTATTTGCTAGCACGCTATAAAATACTAACTGCCAAATTCATTTATTTCTGAAAATTACAGCAAAAGCCAATCGTGTATACTACCTTTAATATTTTTCTTGAAGCAGGAAAGATCATAAGATGAAGGGAAACATGCACCAGGCAAAGAATTCCATAGAGATACAGAACGAGGGGAAAAGCTATTGGCATAGGTTTTCATTCTACATCTAGGTACAGCTAGAGTATATTGGTGGGAACAGGCGGAAAGCTGAGTTTTATGCTCAAACACCCTAACTGTAGGAACCAAGCTGGGCAAGCCTCAGCAATGGTACATGTCCATGCAATAGACTGCCTTCAATGTTTTGCTGTGACCTAGGATGGGCCCATTCCCCCCAAAAAACCAGGATGATCAGAGAGGGGTAGTTGGAACTTACTCTTCAAATGACCCAAAGGACTCCTCAGGACGGAAGATTGGTGAATGGTTCCTCAGTTGCAGGGGTACAGGAACGTTCTCTGTTGGTAACTGCAACAATCAGTAAAATAATTCAATGGTTATATTTAGCAACTCTTAAAGCACAAGTACTAGAAAGTAAAAGCATTAGGTGGCAAATACAGAATAAACAAACAGGAAACTTGAGGTTGTCCTTGAAGTTTTACAGGGTCGGAGTGCCATGCTCTGTGAGGTACCCTTACAAACCCTCAAGTTACCCGCTTCTTTAACCCTCCCTCTCTCAGGGCCAAAATGTAGCCAACTACCCTATATATCAAAACCTATAAAAAGGCAGGTTGAAACACACACAAGCTGTGAGAGTTGGTGGTAGATTGTTTTATAGGCTGTGATAGTTATAACTACAGGAGGGTTAAGTCTGCATTTTCCCCTTAGGCCCCGTTCTCACTTGAAAGATTTTCTACGCGAATGCCGTACGACTACCAAATCGCACAGGGCGTACGGGAGTCGCACGGCAGTCTGTTGATGAATCGCACAGGTTGTAGGGGTGTCGTGTTTAATGCATGCCCGTGCGAGTTTTTTCAAATGTTGAAAATTTCCATACGGCTGTCGCACGGTTCGCACGGTTCGCATTGGTCGATTGGGGGTCGCACGGCGGTCTGATAGGTCGCACGGGAGTCTGAAGAGAGTCGCACGGCCGAGCCGTGCGACTCCCAGCAGACCCTGTGCGACATCCATCAGACTGCTGTATAAGCTGTAGGAATCTCATGCGAGCGCGGCGCTGCTGCCGTCTAACCTGGGCGGATCTCACCAACAAACAAATATAAAATCGGCCTCAGTAGCCTGAAAATCATTCGCCACCTGATGTTCAAGCTGTCCACATCAAGATGGAAGACAACCAGAGAAGACTGAGAAACAGGGAAATTCGTACGGAAATCGCACGGCTGTACGATTGTTTAGTCGCACTGCAGTTGTACAAAAATCGTTCAAGTGAGAACGGGGCCTTACACAGCAGTGAGTGCCATATTCTGAATATCATTTACATACTAAAATAATGCCACCAACTTATACAACATCACACAATGGAGACTATGTTACAACTCTGCAACATGATCTGAGCTCATACAACTTTCTTTCGTTAGAATACTGAGGCGCATTATGGGAAGTGGGAGAACAGAAAAATGGCAACTGTGTGCTACGATTGTTTGTGTTATAAATAGCTGTTATTGTGACCATAGCTGGCCTAATGATATGCTAAGAATTGATGTTATCAGTATAAGAATGTTTGTAAATTTTTTAAACAAAGGTTATTTTGAGGGGAAAAAACTCACTTAAAGGTAATATACAACATTTGCAAACATCAAAAAACAAAAATAACAAAATATTATGAAATACCTTACTTCAAGTTGACTAAGTAAATGACTGTCTCAAGCATCCTGTGAAATCATGGCACGTGGTGTGCTATCATTTTCAAGAAAAGTGGAATTTTAAAAATCAATTTCAAGCGATGGTTGATTTACCATCATTGGAAAAAACTGACTTTTCAAATATTGCCTAAACTTTAGTTGGTAAATTCAGACAAAAAGAAAACAATTTATAGACGTCGGGGAATTATCAGGTCGGAGAACTAGACTAGCTGGCTTGAACCCGTTCACGGATGTGCAACCAATTGCCTAACAAAATGTGGACTAAAGTTGGTAAAATTGGGGCAGCATTTGAAAAAAGGTCAGTTCTTTTTCAACGATGGTCAGCTGTTAATCACTGCGGGAAATTGACACACAAAAAATATCACTTTTCTCGACAATGACAGCACACCAGGTGCCATGATTTCACAGGATGCTTGAGACTATTATTTACTTACAGTCAAGTCAGGTATTTCATAATTCAGTAGTTTTGTTTTTCGATGTGAGCAAATGTTGTACGTTACCTTTAAGAGCCTGATGAGCGGGGGTAATAGTGATGTAGAACCATATAGCATAATGTTGGTGGGTAAGTGTGCAATATAAATCCTGATTATCATCAAAGACAGCAAGCTAGTTAGGGCACGTAACGTCCAACACACTGACACAAACCACATAGAAAATGTGATCCTTTATCTGACAATACATGATGTACTCCACATCATAAGCTTGATTATAGTACATGTACAGGGTATGGGAGTGACATGACTACCTCCACAGTGTAAGTTATGATACCAAATATTGGCTTTTGTATCATGAAGCAAACCACAAGGGAAACTGACTAGGTGATTTGAATGAATGTTCAAAGAAAACTTGCAGGAGCGGGATTTGAACCTGCGACCTCCAGAATACCGTACCAGTGTTCTACCAACTGAGCTATCTTGCCCTGTGTTGACTTCTGACTAGTGTCAGGAAACCCCCCCCCCCCCCCCCCCCAACAAAGACACTGACAACATAGGATAAGACAGCCCAGTTGGTAGAGGTCAAAGGTTCAAATCCCGCTCCTGACAGTTTTCTTTGTTCACTTTGAACATTATTTTCTTTTGTGGTAGAATTGATCAAACATCCTTTGCTGATTCCTAAGACATTTTATTTTCCCTCTACAACGCCTCTGGGAAATGAAATAATCCAGGATTGCCTCGGGAGAAAGCTATTTTGTGGCAGTCAGTTCTTACCTACTACAGCAAGACGAAGTAACTCTACAGGGTGCAGGTATATAGGTGACGTGGGAGGAGACTTTGATCAAGTATTGATCAAGAACTTCACTCCATTAGGATGCATGCACAGATGTATCCACAGTGCAAATCAATTTGTAATGGCATGAATGGTAGTGAATTTTATGCAAATGAGCATTTTAAGCCTAGGCAGCCCGCTGAACCCAACAGAATCCAACATCTACAACAAAAGATCTTTTGTTTACAGCCCTCATCAACAAAATCAAACAGACAGTAGCCACTGTTGGATATTGTGATATTTAGCATGGTTAGTGTTAATTACTTGGTCTGGTGCCAATACCTTTTTCAAGAAATGGAGTTGTGCATGATGACACTGTTGTAGCCTAACTACTAGCTATGACACTTGATAACCACTAAAAGGCAAGGTAGAGAGAGGCTTTGTCTGATAATCATGATAACCAATAGACTGATCTGATAAGACCTACCACTTGTATCGACCAATCACAGCCGTGCGCACACCACATGCACATATGCACGCAGTCGTCCATTCCCAATACGTGCGAGGACAATGCTTTGTGTTTCCTATTGTTCCTTTAATATAACCCAACCCCATAGACTAAGCACGTACTTCTACGTGCGAGGACCGATTTCAACAAAAGACTTGACGTGCGAGGACTGAAAGGTTTCTTTGTATTTCCTTTCTCCTCTTGTCCTCGGAGATATATACAGAACCTGTACACCCATACGGGGTACCTCTACTGTACACTTTCCTTCTATTATTCTCCTTTGTTCCCATTGAAATCTCAAACTCCATAGCGTTTTCCTTACAGGGTCACTAGATTTCTAAAGACTTCCTTACAGGGTCCCATTGTTCCCATTGTTACCCACTGTGTGTGTGTGGTACCCTGTAGGGCAGTACGTGCACTGTATATATCTCCGAGGACAAGAGGAGAAAGGAAATACAAAGAAACCTTTCAGTCCTCGCACGTCAAGTCTTTTGTTGAAATCGGTCCTCGCAAGTAGAAGTACGTGCTTAGTCTATGGGGTTGGGTTATATTAAAGGAACAATAGGAAACACAAAACATTGTTCTCGCACGTATTGGGGAAGTATGGCTGACTGTACATGTAAGTACACATACACACACATTCTCATTTTTGCATCCCGGTGGAGACATGGCATTGTTCTCCCCTTTGTCCCTGTACTCAACATGCCCCATAAGGTTTGAACATGACGTCTACCGAGGACTTGGGCTAAGGTCCTCACTTGTATTGTTTGCACTAATCCCCCATTGTCCCAAGTCCTCAGTAATAATGGATAACCTATGAGTCAAATTTTGCAGCTGTAATTGGCTAATTTGTCAAGGGCGATGGAGTTTAATAATAATTGAGTTTTGAAACACATGTACATGTACAGTTTATACACTCACACATCGGCGTTTTTGCATCCCTGTGGAGACGTGGCATTGTTCTCCCCTTTGTCCCTGTACTTAAGCAAACCCCCATAGACTTTGTACACAAAATTCCTTGTGGCGACAACCTAACCCATAGAATTGCCTAGTGGAGACCTATTCAGTCCCTTTGTCTCAATTGTTTTCATGTCTCCACAGGGTACGGTATATCTCTCCACAGACCTTTACACCAACATGACCAATACATACATTTGTGTAGCATGAAACAAAACCACCACGCATAGATTGCCTTGGAGTGATCATTATACATGTATCATCTAGAGAAGGTTAGTGCGTGCACATTGCACGCTTGACTGGTTATATAGGCACCAATACACTATGCTATCCATGACAACATGTGAAAAAGGTCTAAGTGCAACGATTTGTGTGACAAAGTTGCATATAATGTGTAAACTGGCCATACATGTACCAACAATTTACATACATGTACATGTGACCACTGTGTGTGTATTTGCAGTATGTGTGGGTAGGCATCGACCGCGTAGTGGGGGCATTCTTATTTTATTTCTCTGTCCCCATAACGATTTTGGTCCCCACGTTGTCTGTCGCACGACCAGTGTATGTCCCCACAATTGCTGTGCTAGACTACGGTATGTGTACGTGCGACATGACAATATACACACAGATTGTGTCTGCCCATCAACAATACACTTACAAACATGACGTGCCATGCCCCTGCAATCAGTGTTGTAGTCAAGACCATCACAAGACCACACAAGACCCTGCAAGACCAGCACAAGACCAGCAGTTTTAATCCAAGTCTTAAGCTTTTCAAATGAACTGTAACAAAAGCATTCCTTTGTCATGGTTTATGCCTGTTACTTGTGCCTGTTACAAACTGGTCTTGTGAATGGTCTTGTGCGTGGTCTTGTGCGTGGTCTTGTGCCTGGTCTTGTGCCTGGTCTTGAAATGGTCTCGACTACAACACTGCCTTCAATGAAGCTACAAAAAAAATGTATTTGAACTCTCAGCAGTTGAACTTGACACATGGTACAATTTACAATATTTCTGGACAATCTGGAATGTCTAGCCAAAAGTTTGGAACAATGGTTGATGCCTGTGACTGGCTGAGCACATTAGGTAATTACAACACACAACCTATAACCTATGACCTCATGATTTCAATAAAGTACGTGGATATAGCTCACACTGAAGGATGATGCATACTTGTGCATCAAGGGACTATGGCCAACGGACCAGTCTAGCTGTGGAGAAGGGCTCTGAAAATCAAGAACAAAACCTACTTCAAGTCACAAATCAATTAGTTTGGTTTCCAGAAAACCTGAACAAAGTCATGCATAAACTTGTCTTTGTTCAAGATGTAAGTGGATCGATTAATGACTGATTTTGAGCACACGACCCAATGGCTCAACATTATTTGTGTAAGGGCGCACTACTATATATGCAGTGCATGTGAACAATGACTAATCCACTGATATCTTGAACGAAGACTAGTATAAATGCTGCATTCCGCACAAGTTGTTTTTGGCTCAGTACATCACACCTCTTCTGGTAATGGAGCATTTCAAAAGTCTTTTTTTTTTACGGAAGCCACTAAAAAGCCACTGCAGGTAAAGGGCTACAACAGACGTGGTGGGGCTGGCCACATTTTAGGTTGCCAGCCCTACGACCACCCTTACGGTTTTCCTGGGTCCAGATCTAATAGAAGATAAATCTTCAACAGATACCAAAGAAATTGGAGTCGGAGTCGAGTCCCTGCAAGTCCTTACACAAGTACTTTCACAAGCCCAGTCAGAAGTCCTTTCATAAAGCTGGTCACAAGTAACTGGATGAACAATGACAAAGGAATGCCTTTGTCAAAGCTCATTTGAATAGCTTGCAATTGGAATTAGGACTGGAGGGCTTGTGATAGACTTGCAGGGACTTGCAGGGACTTGTGATGGACTCCACTATATCTCTGTTTTTAGACCTATAGACCCAGGCTGGGTAACTTACACTGTTGGTGAGAAAAATTCAACTCCTACTGCAGAATGCTCCAACGAGAACACTGTCCATTCTAATCGAAAATACAAGACTGCGTGATGCCACACGGGAACAATGGTCTATGGCCGTGAACGCTTTCTCAAAAGTGGCACGTTTCCAATGGAAACACAAAGTCCCAAAGCCCCCACAGGAACAGGAATGTTCCAAGTTTTGGAGTGATTTTGGATCATTTTTTAAATCTTCTTGAACTCCAGGTTATTACTTCTCACAAACTTTAGTCACACACATAGGCAAACTCACAACAAAAAGCCAAAACAACGAGGGGGAACACTTGTTACATGAATGCAACATTTATACACAACCATTTCTAGGTTTGAGGGGAAAACAGTTGCTGTGAATTAGAAGAAAAGCATAAAACAACGTAAATACCATGAATGACGACGTAGCTGCTATAGCGATGATGAGTTTTGCATGCACTTTGCAGTTGCTTTTTTTTAAAGATAATTGATGATCTTTACAAAATAATTTCGATGAAACTTAAGGAAAATGTTACGATCAATCCTTCATGAAAGCTACTCACTAGATAGACATGCACAATTTTTTGAGAAATATCAGATAACTGTAATTTCAGTTTTCTGTAACAAACCACAGCACAACCGTCTCTGATGTCTGTTTTTTTCTAGCCAGTAGAATGCTTAAAAATACCAGCAGCAGTTTGACTTGGTTTGTGGTAACACATGGTAAGTTTCATTTTCACAATAACCATTGAAATTGTTCAGTTTTCTACATAGCATGTGCACATACTTAGAGAAAGCTTCCACAAAGTTGATTCATGACACATGTAAATAAAACACTTCAAAACGCAAATGTCGGCCTTTCGGACAAACATGACTAAAACACACTTAGTACAATGTGGTTCACACACGCACATGCCCACACATGGTGACATCCCGACAAGGGAAACTGACTAGGTAATTTGAATAAATTCAAAGTAAAACAAGAAAACTAGCAGGAGTAGGATTTGAACCTAGGACCTCCGGAATACTGTACTGGTGCTCTATCAACTGAGCTATCTTGGCCTATGTTGGCAGTCTCCTAGTCAGAAGTCATAAACCCATAATGCCATATTGTGTATGGGGATCATAAAGTTTGGGGCGTGATCACCCTCCCCCTTCTCCAAACAAAGATTCTGACAATTTGGGAGACCCCTTACATAGGGCAAGATAGCTCAGTTGGCAGAGCACCGGTATGGTATTCCGGAGGTCGCAGGTTCATATCCCACTCCTGCCAGTTTCTTTGTTCACCTTGAAAACTCACTGTAATTATTAAAGCCAAAGTCAATGTGCAATAATATCTTTACAGAGTCTCCAGAAAAAAGTCAGCAGAATGTCGTAGGTTTACCATTAGCCTGACTGCCTCTGGCCGTACATACACACATGTACTATCACAAGGCTCTGTAGTACCGCCAAAGTGGCAAGCCCAGCGTAGCTTTAATGATATCGAATATTCTACATACTTTTAGCAAGATTATCTTCCCTTCCAGGACAAAGATTTCTAAAGTTAGGGTACCACCTCGTACAAGAACTTATACATTTGACACGTGTTCCTGTATTTTGAAACCTTCATCAATCTGACTAAAAACGACGATCATTTAGCAATTTCCACAGGCACCATCTTGAAAATATTCTTCCATTGGATTTCAAAATGGTGGATGGGGCATTGCGCATTATAATGTATGCATTCATGCGGGTGCGCCGGGCACATCATTAATATACATAACATGCACATTGTTCATGACCTTGCGGGTGGCATGTACGAGGTGCGATCAAAAAGTTCCCAGACTGTTCCTGTTGCGAACGAACGGAGCGTAGCACAGTACGTAATGTGCATACATCAGGTGTAAGCAATAACTTTCCTGAGTAAGTATTCCAAGTTACATCGCTTGATCAACATCATCAGCACCTGTGTTACACGCATTTTTTTTACCACTGGTACGTGCGCATTTGCAATTTTACAATAGACCTGAAACTTGAGCAGAAGCAGCACCGTGTCGAAGTCTGCGCGTATCTCCGTCAACAGGCCCCGGATGACCCAAACTTCATGTCGGTGAAGAGAGTTGGGTCTACGGCTACGACCCAGAGACCAAACAGCAGTCTTCCCAGTGGAAGAGCCCGCAGTCTCCAAGACTGAAGAAGGTGCGTCAGGTCAGGAGCGCAACCAAGAGCATGCTCATCGTTTTCTTTGACATTTGCAGGGGTTGTACACCGTGAATTCCTCCCCAGGGTCAGACAGGGTCAGGGTCAATGCCGAGTTCTACTGCACCGCTCTGAGGCGTCTGAGGGAGAACATTCTGCGCAAACGGCCTGAACTGTGGCGCACTGGCAATTGGGTGCTCCAACATGACAACGCACCCGCTCACGTTGAAAATGCGCGAGTTTCTCGTCTGCAACAACACAATCATCACTCCCCACCCCTCTAATCGCCGGATTTGGCTCCCTCCGACTTCTTTTTGCAAAATGAAGTTCAAGCTAAAGGGTCGCTGTTTTGACACTGGAGGAGATCCAGAGAGAATCACAGATGGTGCTTGACGCGCTTACGGAACGGGATTTCCAGGGAGTGTGGCAGGAGCACTGGGAGCGGTATATCGCTGCACAACGAGACAACTTTGAAGGGGATGGCGGCCAAATTTAAATCACGTACGTTTTTTACTTGTTATAGGGGCAGTCTCGGAACTTTTTGATTGCACCTCGTACAATACACGCAGTACTATGTAATGTATATATGACTTAACCAGTACGAATGCATAAATGCATACATTACAATGCGTAATGCCCCATCCAACATTTTGAAATCCCATAAAGCGGTTTCACGGATACCGCTATCTTTGCATGATACCGCCATCTTACTTACCGCCATCTTGCACATGCTTTAAGGGAAAAGACAATGCATGATCTCCGTCGAGATTTGTGGCAGGCAGGCACGCACTTCATGCATGCAAAAGCCAATGATCTCTTTGTGCCTGCCCCCCCCCCCCCCCCCCAAGAGTAAAGATGGCGGTATCTACAAAATGGCTAATAAAAGAATTTCATCAAAATGTCGTTTTCAAGACGATGCATGTAACAGCTGCGGACTGATCATCGTTTCTTGGCCAGATGGATGGAACGTGTTTTGGGAAAATATCCAAGTTCCTGTACGAGCTGGTACCCTAACGATAAAAATCACTATCCTGGAGCAAGATAATCCCACTTAAAATATGTAGAGTATTCAATTCTATCATTTTCCAATAGCTGCAGTATGCTTGCCGCTCTGGCCGTACTACAGAGCTTTGTGATAGTATGTAGGGCCACAGGCAGTCAGGCTAGTTTACCACATAAAAACCACAGCCTTATCCCACAATTGAAGTTCTGATTTTGACCAAATGCTTCTAATTTTTGTGATATGCTAATCGTACATAGGTGAATGATTGTTAAATAACAAAATATGATGTCTGTGTCTTTGTGAGTTGAACAATAAAATCACTCGAACCAAAATGTAACATCAAACAAAATAGGAGACCACTTTTTTTAAGCCACCCTGTATTTGTACGTTTTCCATTTGCTTTGAGCAATGGCTTCAATTTCGACATTTCACGCTTTCATTTACTCCTGTGAATAACCATATACAGTTGCTGTCAAGAGTTTTACATACACCTCATAAAACATGATTGTATGAGTAGATTTAGAATTTATTATACAGATATTGAAATGGAACACGTCCAGGAACAATGGAGGGAACAGTTTCCAAGTGTGTGTAACCTTTCGATCACAAGTGTACATTGTATGAACCACTGTAGACTACACTTCAATAACGGCCTTCATCTTACCTCTACTTTTCCGTTGCTTTCTGTCGCAGTCAGCTGCAACTCCTGTTTAAAACAAATAATAACTGCTGTTTTTATGTAGAGAAACTCAATATTCTTTCCTCATGTTTTCTTGAATTGGAAGCTTGTTTTCATTGTTGGAAATTGATCTTGAGAGAAACAAGATTAGCTTCCACATTAACCAGTTCGCGTCGGAGGACAATTTAACACGCACTGACTGTTTTTATACACGGGCACGGCTGACGGGTTAAAACATCAAGCTTGCCTCGACTCGCCTCCAGGTGACGTCTCAACACGCTAATCCCTCATTTGTTTTGTACACACACACAAAGTCTGCGAAGTCTGTGGAGGTAGACCGTGTGTTGAACTTGAACTTGGCCGCTGTGCATGGCCTGTTCTACAATTCACGCTCCAGTGGGCACACCGGAGTACTGAAATATGAGGTTTCGGCAAGAAATATTGTACAAATACTGTTGAAATGACTCTTGCGAATCAGTATTTGTGGCGTTTGGCTGTATATCAGAAGTTGGCTTTTATATTTCCTTTTTTAACCAACATTTTCGGCAAAAATAATCCCGGTGCGAACTGGTTAAAGATGCCATTATCAGACCACACTTGGAGTACTGCACGGTTGTTCTCAATTCGATTTCCAAGTCTCAAAGTGAAAGGTTGGAAAGAGTGCAGCGGCATTATTTGTATTTTATGTATAATCAAAATTCTGACAGCTCCACTCCTGGATATCCTGAGGGATGTGATTTATTTAGGCTGCCTGCTCTTGCTGTGAGAAGAATTGTCAATGACTGCTAAGTCCTATAAGATTTCCTAGCTTCCTTGCAATCATGTACTTCAAATGCCATTTTTAGCAAGGTATTAATTCTCCAATGTATTAAAGCATATACACAGTGCAAACATTGGGATTTCAATGTGTGGTCAATGCTAAATATTTACTTTTGAAGCAGTAGTAGAATTTTTGACAAATTGCTGGATACATGCCAGGTAAAGAAACAAACTTAATTTTTGTAAATAAATAGCTGATACAGCAGAACCCAACAAAAACAAACAAAAAAATGTTCACTATAGTGGTCGCTCACTATAGTAAATAATGGTATGTATTGAATACATCAATTTGGGAGCCAAACGGGATGTTCGTTATAGCCAAATGTTCACTATAGTGCTCGCTCACTACAGTAAATAATGGTATGTATTGAATACATCAATTTGGGAGCCAAACGGGATGTTCGTTATAGCCAAATGTTCACTATAGTGCTCGCTCACTACAGTAAATAATGGTATGTATTGAATACATCAATTTGGGAGCCAAACGGGATGTTCGTTATAGCCAAATGTTCACTATAGTGCTCGCTCACTACAGTAAATAATGGTATGTATTGAATACATCAATTTGGGAGCCAAACGGGATGTTCGTTATAGCCAAATGTTCACTATAGTGCTCGCTCACTACAGTAAATAATGGTATGTATTGAATACATCAATTTGGGAGCCAAACGGGATGTTCGTTATAGCCAAATGTTCACTATAGTGCTCGCTCACTACAGTAAATAATGGTATGTATTGAATACATCAATTTGGGAGCCAAACGGGATGTTCGTTATAGCCAAATGTTCACTATAGTGGTCGCTCACTGTAGTAAATAATGGTATGTATTGAATACATCAATTTGGGAGCCAAACGGGATGTTCGTTATAGCCAAATGTTCACTATAGTGGTCGCTCACTACAGTAAATAATGGTATGTATTGAATACATCAATTTGGGAGCCAAACGGGATGTTCGTTATAGCCAAATGTTCACTATAGTGCTCGCTCACTACAGTAAATAATGGTATGTATTGAATACATCAATTTGGGAGCCAAACGGGATGTTCGTTATAGCCAAATGTTCACTATAGTGCTCGCTCACTACAGTAAATAATGGTATGTATTGAATACATCAATTTGGGAGCCAAACGGGATGTTCGTTATAGCCAAATGTTCACTATAGTGCTCGCTCACTACAGTAAATAATGGTATGTATTGAATACATCAATTTGGGAGCCAAACGGGATGTTCGTTATAGCCAAATGTTCACTATAGTGCTCGCTCACTACAGTAAATAATGGTATGTATTGAATACATCAATTTGGGAGCCAAACGGGATGTTCGTTATAGCCAAATGTTCACTATAGTGCTCGCTCACTACAGTAAATAATGGTATGTATTGAATACATCAATTTGGGAGCCAAACGGGATGTTCGTTATAGCCAAATGTTCACTATAGTGCTCGCTCACTGTAGTAAATAATGGTATGTATTGAATACATCAATTTGGGAGCCAAACGGGATGTTCGTTATAGCCAAATGTTCACTATAGTGCTCGCTCACTACAGTAAATAATGGTATGTATTGAATACATCAATTTGGGAGCCAAACGGGATGTTCGTTATAGCCAAATGTTCACTATAGTGCTCGCTCACTACAGTAAATAATGGTATGTATTGAATACATCAATTTGGGAGCCAAACGGGATGTTCGTTATAGCCAAATGTTCACTATAGTGCTCGCTCACTACAGTAAATAATGGTATGTATTGAATACATCAATTTGGGAGCCAAACGGGATGTTCGTTATAGCCAAATGTTCACTATAGTGCTCGCTCACTACAGTAAATAATGGTATGTATTGAATACATCAATTTGGGAGCCAAACGGGATGTTCGTTATAGCCAAATGTTCACTATAGTGCTCGCTCACTGTAGTAAATAATGGTATGTATTGAATACATCAATTTGGGAGCCAAACGGGATGTTCGTTATAGCCAAATGTTCACTATAGTGCTCGCTCACTACAGTAAATAATGGTATGTATTGAATACATCAATTTGGAGCCAAATGTTTGATATAGTGCTCGCTCACTACAGTAAATAATGGTATGTATTGAATACATCAATTTGGGAGCCAAACGGGATGTTCGTTATAGCCAAATGTTCACTATAGTGCTCGCTCACTACAGTAAATAATGGTATGTATTGAATACATCAATTTGGGAGCCAAACGGGATGTTCGTTATAGCCAAATGTTCACTATAGTGGTCGCTCACTATAGTAAATAATGGTATGTATTGAATACATCAATTTGGGAGCCAAACAGGATGTTCGTTATAGCCAAATGTTCACTATAGTGGTCGCTCACTGTAGTAAATAATGGTATGTATTGAATACATCAATTTGGGAGCCAAACGGGATGTTCGTTATAGCCAAATGTTCACTATAGTGCTCGCTCACTACAGTAAATAATGGTATGTATTGAATACATCAATTTGGAGCCAAATGTTTGATATAGTGCTCGCTCACTACAGTAAATAATGGTATGTATTGAATACATCAATTTGGGAGCCAAACGGGATGTCCGTTATAGCCAAATGTTCACTATAGTGCTCGCTCACTACAGTAAATAATGGTATGTATTGAATACATCAATTTGGAGCCAAATGTTTGATATAGTGCTCGCTCACTACAGTAAATAATGGTATGTATTGAATACATCAATTTGGGAGCCAAACGGGATGTTCGTTATAGCCAAATGTTCACTATAGTGCTCGCTCACTACAGTAAATAATGGTATGTATTGAATACATCAATTTGGAGCCAAATGTTTGATATAGTGCTCGCTCACTACAGTAAATAATGGTATGTATTGAATACATCAATTTGGGAGCCAAACGGGATGTTCGTTATAGCCAAATGTTCACTATAGTGCTCGCTCACTACAGTAAATAATGGTATGTATTGAATACATCAATTTGGAGCCAAATGTTTGATATAGTGCTCGCTCACTACAGTAAATAATGGTATGTATTGAATACATCAATTTGGGAGCCAAACGGGATGTTCGTTATAGCCAAATGTTCACTACAGTGCTCGCTCACTACAGTAAATAATGGTATGTATTGAACACATCAATTTGGAGCCAAATGTTTGATATAGTGCTCGCTCACTACAGTAAATAATGGTATGTATTGAATACATCAATTTGGGAGCCAAACAGGATGTTCGTTATAGCCAAATGTTCACTGTAGTGGTCGCTCACTGTAGTAAATAATGGTATGTATTGAATACATCAATATGGGAGCCAAACGGGATGTTCGTTATAGCCAAATGTTCACTATAGTGCTCGCTCACTACAGTAAATAATGGTATGTATTGAATACATCAATTTGGAGCCAAATGTTTGATATAGTGCTCGCTCACTACAGTAAATAATGGTATGTATTGAATACATCAATTTGGGAGCCAAACGGGATGTTCGTTATAGCCAAATGTTCACTATAGTGCTCGCTCACTACAGTAAATAATGGTATGTATTGAATACATCAATTTGGAGCCAAATGTTTGATATAGTGCTCGCTCACTACAGTAAATAATGGTATGTATTGAATACATCAATTTGGGAGCCAAACGGGATGTTCGTTATAGCCAAATGTTCACTATAGTGCTCGCTCACTACAGTAAATAATGGTATGTATTGAATACATCAATTTGGAGCCAAATGTTTGATATAGTGCTCGCTCACTACAGTAAATAATGGTATGTATTGAATACATCAATTTGGGAGCCAAACGGGATGTTCGTTATAGCCAAATGTTCACTATAGTGCTCGCTCACTACAGTAAATAATGGTATGTATTGAATACATCAATTTGGAGCCAAATGTTTGATATAGTGCTCGCTCACTACAGTAAATAATGGTATGTATTGAATACATCAATTTGGGAGCCAAACGGGATGTTCGTTATAGCCAAATGTTCACTATAGTGCTCGCTCACTACAGTAAATAATGGTATGTATTGAATACATCAATTTGGAGCCAAATGTTTGATATAGTGCTCGCTCACTACAGTAAATAATGGTATGTATTGAATACATCAATTTGGGAGCCAAACGGGATGTTCGTTATAGCCAAATGTTCACTATAGTGCTCGCTCACTACAGTAAATAATGGTATGTATTGAATACATCAATTTGGAGCCAAATGTTTGATATAGTGCTCGCTCACTACAGTAAATAATGGTATGTATTGAATACATCAATTTGGGAGCCAAACGGGATGTTCGTTATAGCCAAATGTTCACTATAGTGCTCGCTCACTACAGTAAATAATGGTATGTATTGAATACATCAATTTGGAGCCAAATGTTTGATATAGTGCTCGCTCACTACAGTAAATAATGGTATGTATTGAATACATCAATTTGGGAGCCAAACGGGATGTTCGTTATAGCCAAATGTTCACTATAGTGCTCGCTCACTACAGTAAATAATGGTATGTATTGAATACATCAATTTGGAGCCAAATGTTTGATATAGTGCTCGCTCACTACAGTAAATAATGGTATGTATTGAATACATCAATTTGGGAGCCAAACGGGATGTTCGTTATAGCCAAATGTTCACTATAGTGCTCGCTCACTACAGTAAATAATGGTATGTATTGAATACATCAATTTGGAGCCAAATGTTTGATATAGTGCTCGCTCACTACAGTAAATAATGGTATGTATTGAATACATCAATTTGGAGCCAAACGGGATGTTCGTTATAGCCAAATGTTCACTATAGTGCTCGCTCACTACAGTAAATAATGGTATGTATTGAATACATCAATTTGGGAGCCAAACGGGATGTTCGTTATAGCCAAATGTTCACTATAGTGCTCGCTCACTACAGTAAATAATGGTATGTATTGAATACATCAATTTGGAGCCAAATGTTTGATATAGCAATGTTCGTTATAGTGGTCGCTCACTACAGTAAATAATGGTATGTATTGAATACATCAATTTGGAGCCAAATGTTTGATATAGCAATGTTCACTATAGTGCTCGCTCACTACAGTAAATAATGGTATGTATTGAATACATCAATTTGGAGCCAAATGTTTGATATAGCAATGTTCGTTATAGTGGTCGCTCACTACAGTAAATAATGGTATGTATTGAATACATCAATTTGGAGCCAAATGTTTGATATAGCAATGTTCGTTATAGTGGTCGCTCACTACAGTAAATAATGGTATGTATTGAATACATCAATTTGGAGCCAAATGTTTGATATAGTGCTCGCTCACTACAGTAAATAATGGTATGTATTGAATACATCAATTTGGAGCCAAATGTTTGATATAGCAATGTTCGTTATAGTGGTCGCTCACTACAGTAAATAATGGTATGTATTGAATACATCAATTTGGAGCCAAATGTTTGATATAGCAATGTTCGTTATAGTGAAGTTGTATGTATTACTTCCTCTCAATTTTGAAAATAACATTTCAACATTATTATCATGTTTGTATGTATGTAGCAAGTGTTTGAATATTTAACCCCTTGAGTACGGATGACGGCTATAACCACGGTTTGAAGAAAAAAACTGGCCGGTTGACGTCTGTACCCGCATTCTTCGCATATTAATTCCATTGTTTGCATATTGTGTGCGTTACACTTGGCTGCACAAACCCGTCTGGCATACCAGGCTCTATTATAAAAGCTGTACTATCAACAGATTTAAGCCCATTTGCAATCAGAAATATATACAAGTTTGTTTCGGAAGACCAACCCAAACTTCTAAGGGTTAAGTCTTCATTAAACAAAAATATTAGATACTCATTATGAATGATTGAACACAGTACGCTGTGTACTGGTCCCTGATATGAAACTGGAATGCCTTACCTCAGTTAACACTGTACACTCGTAGGACGGATGGTATTTCTCTTTCTCTGAGTCCGATATCTTCTCCATTTTGTCTCGATCCGTTTTGTGTTTTCTGTCAGCTCCTTTGGGCTGTTTACAGAAAATGAAAGCCCAGAAGAGAAATGAATCACCACAGATGGCAATGGTATGTTATAGGTAGCCTTAGAGACAGTTCATACTCTCCTACAAATTTGTAAATGAAGCAAATTCATCAAGGTAACAGTGTTCGAAGAACAACTGGAAACGACATCCTTATAAAATAGGCGGAATTTGAGAGTGGTGCCGCTGTTTTCACAGAGGTGCCGCTGTTTTCAAAGAGGTGCCGCTGTTTTCACAGAGGTGCCGCTGTTTTCAAAGAGGTGCCGCTGTTTTCACAGAGATGCCGCTATTTTCACAGAGATGCCGCTATTTTCACAGAGGTGCCGCTGTTTTCACAGAGGTGCCGTGTTTTCACAGATGCACTGTGCTGCGTCTGGCAGGGTTAGGTTTAAAAACATTGATCAACGTGATGCAACACGGATGAAAGTATGTACTACCTTGAAGACTTTGACTTGACAGCTCGCTGAATGGATCGGCTTCTCTTGTTCCTTGCCGTGTAAGTAGGTGTCCACGTGAAGACGGAACACCACGCCTTTCTCACCACCGTGCTTCTTGGGTGTGAACTCAGTGCTAATGCAATTAACCTTAACAAATGCGCAATGTAATTATTTATGATAAAGTCAATGCAGGATGATTTCATGCACATCTCTGCCATTTTCACATGGTAATGCAAAAGTTACAGTATCGGTGGGACCTCAGAGTCATTTTTCATTCTTCCTGGGGTATGTAACTGATGCACAATGTAAACTGCAGTTTTGTGCACGACTTGTTTATTGTATGCTAATCACATGTGAGGCATGACTTTGACGCAAAAGCTTGGCTCGCGTGTATATTTACTGCCCAACCTTTATTTTTGTATCTACACTAAGCAGTGCTCTTAAGTAAAACGCAAAGCCAGACACGAGCCAATGTGGCCCAACAGGCCGGTGCTTATCTCCGGTTTCTGTAGCATGAAATGACTGGGAATATTTCTATTCCCCCTGGACGGGATGCTAGTCCATCGCAGGTTACTCCCCAGCTAATGCCGGTACCCATTTATACTCCTGGGTGGAGAGAGGCAAGTGGGGATGAAGTGGCTTGCCCAAGGACACAACATGTGGCCAGTAGCTGGATTCGAACCCCTGACCATCTGATCATGAGTCACAAATCCTAACCACAAGACCACACACTCCCACAAGCAGTGCTCTTAACAGCATGGAAATTCAATTATTCAAAATATCGTCAAACAAACCATAAGGGAAAGTGACAAATTTGTATGAATTTTCAAAGTGAACAAAGAAAACTGGCAGTAGCGGGATTTGAACCTGCGACCTCCGGAATACCATACTGGTGCTCTTCCAACTGAGCTATCTTGCCCTATATTGGCACTCAAACTGTCAGTCTTTGTTCGGGGCATTAGTCAGAAGTCATAAACCCATAATGCCGTATAGCCAGGGATCACGCTCAATTTTATACGATGCAACCTGGGAAACGACTCTGTGAGGATACAACTGATATCGTCAAAAAACCACAATTTTTTATTATTAATTTATTGTATTTTATTATTACCTCCACTTCACAACAATACAAAAAAAGAGGAAGTGGAGGGGCCCCGTAAAAACCCAATGCTTGTCAAGTACAGGACCAATATAATGCATTGTATATTGTATACATTCAGTTGTGAGCCCAGTTTGTGCAAGTCCAAGAATTCCCACACATGAAATAAGTAGCCTGCTTAATCCTAAACTCATAGGTATTTTTACTAGGAGGCTTCCTCAACCTGTCAAAATCCAACACTGTGCAGTATTAAATCCTATGGCACATTCTTTGGACAAATTGGGGCATCATAGCTCCAAGGCCCTACAGTACTGAACCCATCAAAATTAGACAAAACCTGCTGTTGGAGTTTGTAAGGCTTGGGGTAGTTAGGGTTAAAACAATTCAGATTTCAGTGTTGGGTCATTCTAGAAATTTGGGGTTCAAAAGTGTGACATTTTTTGGTGTCCCTGTTACACTTGACCTGTGTAATTTCCCAATCAAGTATCATTCAAATTGACTTCACACTATTTGTTTTACTTGTTTGGCAGGTACTTTGCTTTACACAATCACTCTTGGAGATAGAAGGCATTAAAGAATGTGTCCGGAATTGCAAAATCTTATACATGTCAGATGTAACAGGGACACCAAATCTGAACCCTTCATTTATAGAATGACCCAGTTAGAAACAGGAGCAATTTGCGCTATTTTCTTATGACTCCGATAACAGACTGAACTCAAACTTTCACAGGTTTGTTATTTCATGTACGTGTTGAATCACACAAACTATGAACACTGCCTGCAACTGTAATACGTTGACAACATTTGGCAACCACACCTGAATAAAACAACAGATGACTTGAGTAGGGTCCCATAGGAATTCCACAGCGTTGAGGTTATTGGAGTTGGAATTGCAGTCGATGAGGTTGTGGGAGAGTGGCACATCAATCTTGATGAGTCGTTCGCCAGGCCGGTTGGTCCGCCATGAAGCGAGCTGTTCTGATTCGGCATATTGAAGACGCTTATCATTAAAGAGAACGCGGATAATACTCTGAAAAGAAAGAAAATCAGAAAATTGACCTCTTGCAATATCTTTACCACAAAAAATACTCATTGAGAGAGGAAAAACATTTGCATAAATTGACCGACAACAAGTAACAGATTGAAATTTTCAATCAGAGCACGACATAGCTGCTTTAACTTCTTGCATACAGACGAGGTATGTTGGAGCTCATGTTAGGCAAACATCTTGATCATATTTTCCCAACCAATGATTAGTGCAGGTTATATTCTTGTACAGGTTATATTCAGTTGATATTTGCAGAGCCACAAATGGTATACACATCAACAGCAATAAGCCAGTTCGGTATTTCAACTGCGCATGTGCACAATGGCATAGTTATCCCGAATGACCTGTGACCTAACGCGTGCATATGAACACACAAGGTGGTCATACAACGCGCACGTGTTAAATTCAATCAGAATGGGCATTTGCGTAACATCACGTGACATTATGTCAGCAATTTCATCTGAATAACCTTTGACCTTCGAGATACCAAACTGGCTTATAGATGATAGACCATTAACCCTCCCATATTCTTGAAGATCTGTCCGGAGATTTTGGAGGATTTTGGAGGATTTTGGAGGATTTTGGAGGATTTTGGAGGATTTTGGAGGATTGAAGTAGAGGCCAGTTACTATTACTTCACAAGTTGAAATATAAAGAATGTGCCATTGAAAATTTAAGCAGAGTGATGGCAATAAAGGCAATAAAGCCTTAGGTGGTTGGATTAAAGATGTAATTTACGTTTATAAATTGCAAAGAATTTATTTCAAATAAAATATTGATACATTTTCTGCAAATAGACTTGAAAGTCTGCATTCTTACCTTTAACAATTTGCCTTCAAACTCGGACACATCTCCCGACTTCTTGAGTCTTAACTCATATGACTTGCCCTGGTTGAGGTAGGTCAGTGTTTCTTCGTTGACTTTTGTGGCGGGGGATGTGGCTGCATTCAGTATACACTGAAATCTATTTGGAGTAGTACCAGAAATTTACAATCAAGGCTAACGAGCAGCATAATCAGCACAATTCCATTGAGCTATCAACCGAACACATTCTGCTTAAAAGAACACTATTTTAACTTGCTACATGTACAGAAGCTGTAAGAAAATATGTGCATCGGGTCTAGTTGGCCAAATCGACCCGAAACATTGTAGGTAGGATCTGAATCTGAATTGAATCCGATCAGATCTTATCTATTCCCAACCGACCAGACCTGATGAAATAGAAGGAAAAACTGACTTGAACCGACCCGAACAAACCCCCCCCCCCCCCCCCCCCAAAATTGTATTTTAAAAATTATCCAACCTGGCCCAAACATCCTGTAAACAGTGAATTCAATTTCTTCTCTCACACTTGAAATCAATTGTGTCTCGGATAAAGCTAGACATCGTTATTATATCTCAACACAACTAATACAACAAAAGTAAGGAGCAATGCCAATGGTGAAATTAAAAGAACACAAAATAAATAAAAGGCAGAAGACAATGTGTGGAGGGCAGCTTGACAAGCATGATGAACATTGAATGGAAAGAGGGAATGAACAAAATGTGAAGGGGGGGGGGGCACATGATCGGTCACATGACTTACGTAGCCATAATTCAAGAAGTTAAATCAGCATAAACGAGACACAACGGATGTAGTAAGTGTATTGTGAAATTGAATTTGGAGATCACCAATGCGATATTTTCATAAAAGTGAAATTGATTCAGATTTGTCTGGTTTATTTTAGTTTTTATTTGATTTTCTCACAGTAGAGCTTAACTGAACCGATCCGATCTAATAATCATAAACACAACGGTATTGATGCCAAATCCAAAGCGAACTGAACCGTAGTCAGTTTTGGGTCGGGTCAGTTTCAGTTTCAGTTTCAGTTTCAGGCCAAGTTTGCACAACTTTAAATATATTTTCAACAAAGAAACTGGCAGGAGCGGGATTCGAACCTGCGACCTCCGGGTTACCGTACCGGCACTCTACCAACTGAGCTATCTTGCCCTATGTTGGTGGTCTCCCAAATTGTCAGTGTCTTTGTTCGGGTGGGCGCTAGTCAGAAGTCATAAACCCAAAATGCCGTATAGCCAGGGATCACACCCAATTTTACAATACAACCTGGGAAGCGACATTGTCGGGATCACTCAATGAGGATACGACTTTTTAACTTATAATTCGTCAAAACAATCCACAAGGGAAACTGACTAGGTAAATTTGAATACATTTTTAAAGTGAACAAAGAAACTGGCAGGAGCGGGATTCGAACCTGCGACCTCCGAAACACCGTACCGGCACTCTACCAACTGAGCTATCTTGCCCTATGTTGGTGGTCTCCCAAATTGTCAGTATCTTTGTTCGGGTATATGGCTATACAGCTTTCTGGGTTTATGACTTCTGACTGGCACCCACTTCAAGTTGAAAATCTGTTCGAAAAAAAAATGTTAAATAGAACGTCCACAACTTCCAATGACGACTGCCCAGCGCATCAAGAATCTGGGAGTACTTGGCGTGCCCAATTTGCAAAATGTGTGCGCATTAGGGAACTGAGAACAAAGGCAATAATTTGACAAATGGAACAAACTAGTACTTTAATTTGGGACAGAGGGGAACCTCCCCCCCCCCCCTCTTTTGTGTTGGTCATTGTGTTCTCGGAATCTCAGGAATTCCATTCAGATATCTGGGGAAGGGGGGGGGGGTTGTGTTAGGTAACAATAGTCTGGAGTGTAGGGTATAGGGAATAGGGACAAGACGGGTAAGGCTGTAGTTTGGAACCGTTTACACGGTAAACCAACCGTTTAAACGGTTACACGGTTACATTTTTCCGTTTCCTTTTTGGAGCACAAATACACAAAATCTTTTGAAGATTCGACCGACCGAGAACCCGAATGCCAAATGTTTTCAATGTCTTGATAGATTTCCCGATGTTAGTGATTGTCCCCTTCTTATTGAATGCCGCCTTTGTGTTGCATTTCTAAGAACCGAGGGTGGTGTGGATGGCATTATATTACCGCTTAAAACATCAAAGGATGGACAGCGGAACCGATGGTGAGATACTGAGCCATTACCGCCCCTGGCATATTGTAGAATTTGTGTGTGTGTGTATACAGGAATTCGCCGACGCCATTTTTACAGTGGTGCCGCGCTCGCGTGCAGGATGCGCGCGTTCTTTAATTTCAGTCGCGCGCGCATTTTGGCAAGTTGTAAACACCCTGTTGGTCAAAGCTGCATCGAGCGCGTGCGTAAAATACGCACGCGAGCGTGATGCCACCGCAGTAAATGCTTCTAATTTTGGTCGCCGGATTCGTCTATATGGTTACCATTTATTGTGAGAAATGCATTAAAACTAAATAATGTCATTGGCTATTGTCTGCACTGGTGTATGTCTGAATTATTTTTATCGGTGATTTTAGCTCTTAATTTGGCATCGTTGTCAGCGTTGTGGGGGGCAGGGGAATTTTGTTCACCCGTTCTTGATGTTACCGTCTTAATTAGCGGTGTGTGATCGATTTCTGCCAATCACGTGGTAACAAAATTAGGTTACGAACTGCGACTTTCCCAGACTTGTTTTTCTTTGTTTACACAAAAGAACATTGGTTATGGTTAACCGTAAACCGTAACCATAAAACAAACGATTACACGGATAATTTTAAAACCGGAAACTTGCAGCCTTAAAGACGGGGTACCCTTGGTCCCAAATTCTGTTGGGTATAAATACTTTGCACTGAACACCAAAGGCCGGTTCATACTTTATGTAAATGCGAAAGCTAAACGAATTTTGTGACGTCAACAATGGTTGTTTCAGTGTGACGCTCGCCGTTACCCAGATGAATTCGCTTCGCCCTCAAATTCGCTTGAAAGTTGAAGTATGAACCAGCCTTTACACTGCTGACATTCTACATCGTCAAGGTCAAAGGTTACTTACCCATCTTCTACATTCTCTTGCTTGAATATGGGCAAAGCCAACACCTCACTGCAATACAAACATTTAGATGTTAAATTCAGTCAAATCTGACAGAAATGGCCAAGCATGGTGGATTTTGAAGGATTCTGAAGGATTCTGAATGCTAATCAGTATTTTACATTTTGAAAAGTTCAAAGGTTACAAACAAAAACAATGGATCTTATCATTTTGACTATACATTATCATTTATTTATTTACACAGATAACTTGTAGCAAAACAATGACAGTGTATACATGTACTTTAGATAAGCAGCTCACAATGTCCATAAATGTCCACATTAAGCCTCGCCCATTTAAGTCTTGACCAAGTACAGCCGTGACTATGGTCCGACAAAAGTCTGACATGCATGACTGGTGTTGGGCACACCCAGCTGTGATTGGTCAACTCATCCAGGGACGGGGCCAAGTGGATCTGACAAATGATCGCTGTCATCATTCTACCCACGGCCGAGCATTCCTGACATGCTGATTTTGTCTCCAAAAGTGATTTGCAGCCTGGTGTAGCATGTTGTAGATTGACTGCCGCATTATTTGTAGTCAGATGTACATGGGTCATTCCATAAATTTGGGGTCCAAAATTTGGTCTCCACTAGGCAATTCTATGGGTTATGTTGTCTCCACAAGGAATTTTGTGTACAAAGTCTATGGGGGTTTGCTTAGTACAGGGACGAAGGGGAGAACAATGCCATGTCTCCACAGGGATGCAGAAACGTGGATGTGGGTTACACCTGCTCTGTGTAATTTCCCATCAAGTATCATTCAAATTGACTTGACACTATATTTTACTTGTTTGGCAGGTACTTTGCTTTCAATACACAATCACTCTTGGAGATAGAAGGCATTAAAGAATGTGTCCGGAATTGCAAAATCATATACGTCACTTTGCAACAGGGACACCAAAAATGTCACAATTTTGGACCCCAAATTTATAGAATGATGCACATGCATGTACTGTACATCTATTTATCTGACTCTTTGTTACAAAAATAATATACCTCATATTATATGCTGCAGTACCAAGCTCAGTACCCAACCCACTCAGGTTGGACTCAAAATCGGCCGCAAGGCCCCCATCTAGCTGAAGCCTCCACGACATCTTGACGGCTGTGTATTACACGCAAACTGTTTAGGGCAAGAAAAAAACACTGCTTTATTCCACCATATTTACCTTTACCAAAATTATTAACTTAAGGCAACCTTAAAAAAATAACTTGTTTCTCATCAGCGGCCAGGCGGATTTTTTGTGCCGGGTGGATATTTTTATATATTTTATAATTATAAAAGTTAAAATATAAATGTACCAGAAATTCCGAGCAGAAAACAAATATATACACTATAAAACACGCTGTTGTAAACAATACCAGTTAAAACTCACGTTGGAGAGGTTTTTATTATAAACACCGGCAACCTGACCCAACAGTTGGCCGTGTGAACTCTACTGTAATGATAGTAACGTCAGTGGCCATGTGCCAGAAGCCGGGAAAATCAATAAATCTAGTCTGGTATGTTTCCCAATGGCCAATCGCTTCTTGGTTTGCGCAGCTGAATCGGAATTATTCATTTACGAATGTCCAATCAGCTACCTGGAATGTTTTACCGTTGACCTTTGTGAACCAACGCGCGTTCATCGCGCGATAATGCCATGTTTTTCACGCGCGCATTAGCATGAATTATTCAACGTGACATTCAATTTAGGAGCAGGACCAATCAGATCGCGCGCGATTGCAAATAGCTTAATCATTACCATAACGAAAAACCCAGAAGTAAACAGTATCATCAAGGCTGTGCTGTTGGCGGAGCACGGATAGTACGGGGCGGTGCGTACATACACGAGCACTGCAGGCACCGTGCGTGCCACGGATCGGCATTCGCTATACGTATGTACGTATTTGGAACAAGCTCGCTGCACTATAAAATATAAAATATAAATTGCCCTGACGGACCTTTTCGCCACAAGGATTCTGATGAGAAACAACTAAAAAAAATTAATTTTTGTTAAATGTATCAAATGTTTTAATGGAAAGAGTTCCATATCCGGCCATCACTTATTTTCTCTTTAATTATATGACTTAAAAACTACAAAAAAATGTAAATCTGATGAAGAAACACGAACTTAGAAGGGGAAAAAATTTCAAATTAATCTTTGAAAATACTTTGACTTTTTCATGTCATGTCCCATAGGCTTTGTGCACAAGGTCTCAGTAATGGCCGGATATGGAACTCTTTCCGTTTTAATAAGAAAATACAGATCTATTTGGTTATTTGCTGGTATGGCACATTTGAAGACTGTAAACTTCTAAAAGAAAATAACAAAAGAAGTGTGATTTTTTTTGTGGAACAAAACTGGCCCAATAAACCTTTTCGACATTCTCATATGCATATTGGATGACAAACAATACGGCATTAGAAGAGCATGCACATATAGAATGCATGTGATTGGTCATGTGGGTTGTCATGGTTGTAAAATCCTATTCTGATTGGCTAAATTTATAACATTATTAGCTGTTCTAATTCCAGAGCAGTTGTATGCATCAGTAACTTGTACACTGAGAGGGATTCCTAAATTTTTTTCCTACTTTTATTGCCATTAAAAATTGTTTTGTTTTTTTCTGGTTATCATATTCCTTATGCTTCATATTCTTTATGCTTCTAACCCTAACCCTGCCAGACGCAGCACAGTGCATCTGTGCTGACAGCTCCACTTTGCTGGACTCTACACACAAGTCAATGTGACAAAGTATGCAATCTGATGCTTCTGGCAGGGTTCTAGCCAAAATGCCCTGGAGGGTTAGGGTTAAAGAAAACCGCAAAACCGCGTTGATTCGCATGGCAACTACCATAAAGCGCGTAGAAAAATTACTGCAATAAACTGTTCAAAATTGCAAAAAAAAGATGTCAGAAGAATAAACCTTTTCGACATTCTCAAAGCATCATGGGAACTGCATCAGCCCTACTGGCTTTAGAAGATCAAGCACATTAGAACGGACGTGGTTGGTCGCATTGGTCACATGTTCGTTGTCATGCTTGCAAAAATCCTCTTCTGATTGGCTAATAATGTGACATTATTAGCTGTTCTAATTCCAGAAATTTGCATCAGTAACTGGTACCCTGAGGGATTCCCCAATTATTTCCTATATTTTTATTGCCATTTTAAATGGATTTTTCTGGTTATTATTTTCCTTAGGGCCTATGTTTCATGCAAAGATATGTGAAAAGGGTATCGCTCAACTCATGACAGATATTTAGCATAAAATCAATTAATATTTGGACTGGTTCACAGTGCCATAGGTTTGTGTATAAATTATATAGTTTGTTTGGCCTCCAAACCCACAATGCATTGAGAATGTCGATAAGGTTTATTAAGAATAAGAGAAGTCTAAGGTTGAAATATTCATTTTGGAATGAGAAAAAAATACCCTTGACTAATTTGATCAAAACTTAAGAGGGGCTCTACACTACACAATTGCCCCTTGTGACCATTGTGCGGACTCAGCCAGGCGGTGAAAGATCTCTGTTCATGATTTGTTTAGATCATTCTGCAGGCAGAAGGCCGTAGGGCCATGGACTATGGAGGAAGGAACTTGTTTTGTACGGTTTAAAAACACCACTATTTCCATGCAATATTTTACCATTAAACTTTGTGCGCAACACCGATCGAACAAGCACATACAAATTTCCCTAACCTACCTGCAGGTATCCTTTTCGACAGACAAACAGCTGAAAACAAGGGGCAAAATCAAAACAACAAACGACAAAACAAGATCGGCCGTCGACTCCAGAAATGTACACGTTAATGCATGTGGACTTGTTCCTGGACTTCTTAGTAATTATGTTAATGTGAATCAGTAAACGTCAAAGGACCCGACTGTGGGTCGTGCGTTCCTTGAACTTTTGTAATGCGTTTATAAACATCATTACAACATGTTACAGTAAGCAAGATAGACGCCCACTAAAAAAAAATTTTAATTAAAAATATAAATAAATATTAATGGATGCAATTAGATAAACAGATGGATCAATACAAGTGATAGACAAATAAATATTAATACAGTTTATTCATAGTATACATTTATAAAGCGCACGCATCCTCCATGATCAAAGTGCTGAAGGCGCTACATTATTACCCCTGCTCATCAGGCCTAGCCTACAACAAATGACAAAACAGGATCGGCAGCTGTCTCATGAATATCCGTCTTCCTGAAAAGCCGACTTAGTGGTTCTACTGCGCATGCCTAAGTGAAGATAATCAGGACAGTGACCGGTCACGTGAGAGGGTTTAACCAATAATAGGGAAGAGAAGCGAAAACTTCATGGGAGTCGGATATTTATGACACCGCCATAGCCACTAATCATTCCTGAAACCTCAGCTCCCTAAGGAGTATACAGCCCCGGCTGCAAGTTAAGCGCACATGGGCTAATCAAACACATAACCATCACTGCCCTCTCGGGTTACTCCTGATGGAGAGAAGCAACTTGTGACAAAGTGTCTTGCTCAAGGACACAAGCACCATTTACCCCTGCAGTATCGCCAATATCTTGAGTCATGTGCAAAAAACCACGAGACCACAGCTCTCCACACAGGCCCTAATAGGATAAACAGCAAATGGAAAATTATTTTTACATTCCTCGTCTATCTTGTACATTAGAAACAAATCGAAAGACTTTCGTGGGTTCATGCATGGGACACGTTATTGCTTTTGTGCCATAACGGTAATATTGCGCACTTTAGAGAATACGGGGTAGGCCTGAATAAAAAAAAATGCATATATTTTTACCTTCACATCTTTTTCAAAGTTTGCTTTGGTTAGAAATAGTTTAATTTTAGCGCAATTTCTAAGTTTTGCAAATGTCCCATTTTACACCGCAAATGGGGCAAGATGAGACGCCTGTATAATTAAAGGATGCAGTGTATTTATTGTGAACATATTAACAGTGCACACGTAACGGTCCCAAGATTTGGAACTGTTTACGGGTACAAAATACAAATCTGAAATATAGCAGTATGTTGTTTGTATTTTTGGACACTCGGGATTTTGTGCGTAAACAATCTAAAAGAAAGCGGCCCAATCCCAGAAGAAATCCATCCCATCGAGGCCTCTGCCAATAATAATATTAATATTGATTTTCTCATAAATGTTACACCAGCCACAAAGACAAATGAGCAAGAAGCGCTGTACACCAATGACAGTAAATGGACACAAGGATTGAGTTTGGTTTCGTGGTCTTTAACTTCATTGACTGGTTTTTGTTCAAAGTATCAGACCCATATGATCCCTATTGAATTTTGCGATGGTATTTGCGCACCATGTTGAAACCTGACAAATTAAATTGAATTATTTATCTTAATTGAGGATCTAATCATCATATTAAGCTGAACAATGATTCCCCAAAAGCACCTCGAACAGAAACCTCACTTTAACAAAATATGCATTTTTCCCCAAAATGTTTTCATGAAAGTATTGGCTCCAAATAATTATGTCACGTGGCATTACATAAAAAGAAATATTTGTTGTGTTTGTGGGGCAAGACGGGACAATTTTATGAAATGGGACAAAACATGGCAAACATTTACAACAATAAGCAGCAGCTATATTATTAAAGCGTTTGGTGTTTTTTTCTCTCTTTTTAACTAACACAGGTTGATCAATTTTGTTTTTAAATCACAACTACTAGTTTCAAACAGAAATTAGATCGTTATACAAAATGTATATCGTATTCAAAATAAATTGTCCCGTCTTACCCTATATAAATGATTCGATCGGTATGTTAAAATCCACTCTTTTATCCAATGAATGGACCAAAGAATAAACACGATTGGGGTAATGGAAAAGTTTGGAGAAAAAGAGCGGCCAAAAATACTATTCGGTCATGTTCGGCCTTATTACAATGTCAGTTATTTAAAACATGAAAGCTATTTCTGGACAACTATCCCACAACGGGGTCCATTCCAACACTAGATCACAATCATAGCGTGCACAGATCTTTGACTTCTCATGAAACTGGTTCACAGGAAAAGTCTAACGTTAACTTTTGATTCACGCGTAGCTTTTCATTGGCCACCGTTCCGCCATCACGAATGAACTTAAGTGGTTGAATGTAGACGGACAACCCAAAGAGACGGATTATAAGCAGGCAAAACTCTTTTAATTAATATGAGTCGCTTTCATTCGTTCTATTTACTTTTGAATAAAAAGGCTTTGCTTTTGAATGTCCCATTTCCCTTCATGTCCCATCTACTGTGTTATACCCAGCACGATATGGGGCAGAGGGGTACCCCCCTTTTTGTCCCTATACCCTATACACTCTCCAGACTATTGTTACCTAACACATCCCCCCTAGACTTCTGAAAAGAATTCCTGAGATTCCGGGAACACAATGATTAACACAAAAGAGGGGGGGGGGGGGTTCGCTCTGCCCCATATCGTGCATCATATGCACTGTGTGGTTGTTGATGAATTAAGTACTTCAAGCCCCCACCCCCGATAAATCCTGGGTGTGCCACTGCCCACAGCAAGGCAATATCGGGATTTTTTCCTGGCACCCCCACCCCCGAAATTTCTCGCTATGATATGCCTACTGGTCTGATCATTACAGGCAAATCTAATGTTGTAGAATTGCCACTTCAATGTACCTGTAATTAATAACAATATATAATATTCCCGTTGCTGTTGTTGCAGGCGCCCAACCATCGCTTTTGTTACTTTTTTTTTTTTTACAATTAGGCCTAAAACAAATCCGCCGGGCCTGATTCCGCTAGCGTGCTTGCCTCTCATAGTGCAGTGGTGGATCCAATGTTCGTGCTTCCGTCAAAAAGATTATTGGGCTTCCTTTGTCAATTGATGATGGAACGATTTCTTCAGAAGTGTCTCTCAAGCAAGGAGGTTCTGGAGAGTAGCCTCAAATTTGCAAATAGATCAACACTGACGGAAGAAGGTACTCATATCCTAATCTCATCCCACAGGTCATCCCTGATTGGATTCGAACCGTCGCCCACAGAGGTGGAAGACGCTACGTCATCATCACCGGTACCAATTGCAATTTTTTCTCAAGAGGGAGGTGTTGCCAGTACCGTTAGAGGTAATTCGTTCCTAAAATAGTAAAAAGAAAGAAGGGAAAAAAAGGAATATTTTAGTGGCCGGAGGTAATTCCTGATTGGGATCATTGACAGACGATGGGTCCTGACTTGCTAACGCATTATTTTCTAAAGGCTTAACAAAGCTACCAAAAAAATATCCCATATTTTTCTAATAGAGTTTTGCTTTATAAAAACCACCATCCTCCCCCGAAAAAAAAAAATTAAGGCAGGCTCCGAGAACTAGAACTAGAACTGCTTCAACCTCTACGATTCAACAATAAGTTGTGTATGGCGCCCTCTTTCTCAGCCTTATATTTTTTGGCAAGTGAACGTGTCTGGCGCCATTGGCCGGCCGGCGACTAGTAAAGGGTGCACCACACTAAATAGGCCAAAAATGGCTGCGCCAAGCTGATTACCATATATTGTAAACCCCACAACCTTTTTTGAATAATAAATTTTGGGGGTCATGGAATTGATATATTGTGTAATTATGATCAGCTATCATAACCTGGGGGTTCTGTGCTTCAACTTTTGTGCAGACTTGATAAATTTTGGCTTTAAAATTGGTCCTATTTGGCTTGGCAAGTGGAGGGATGCTGTATAAAATATGGCAGCTAGCCGGTTTGGGAAAAAACACATTTGTAGGGGTGGTAATCTTTGGGGACAACAGCTACCCTACCAAAAATTGAAAAGAATTTGACAGACTAAGATTCAAACTATAATTTTCAGTAGTGCCCTAATAACTGAGAGACTCCTGTATAAGGATTTTTTCACTGTGAAGTTAGTGGATTTTACATAAGGTCAATGGGATTTTATTTAGTGTGGTGCACCCTGAACCACTGATCTATTATTGTTAATGTTACATACGGTGGAAGTTATCCCGCCTGGTCATGTAGGTCTGGAAATTGGGATAATTTCTTTGGTATCTATTGAAGATTTATCCTCTATTTATTATTATTATTATTATTATTATTAATTCTTCTGGTAATGAAACCAAGGATTCCTCAAAAGCGCCCTAGGCACTGTAGCTCGAAAGCCTGAAGAAACCTGTAGAGAGAAGACAATGAGAAGAAGTTACAGTTTTAGAGGTGGGAGGAAAACCCCAGAAGAATGTTCTGGGGAAAACCCACGGAATAAGGTAGATACTGAAAACCCAATCCACATGTGGACCAGGGCAGGAATCGAACCCGGGCCACAGCGGTGAAAGGCGGGGACAGTAACCACTGCGCCAACCTGATTCCCCCTTTAGATCTGGACTCAGGGAAAACCGTAAGGGTGGTTGGGCTGCCAACCTAAAATATGGCCAAACCTTGTAACCCTTTACCTACAGTGGCTTTTTAACCTTTAAAGGGCGACTTTCATAAAACGGAGATCAGTGATTGCATGGAAGAAGGAATCAGTAACAACTTACAGCAACTTAGGAAAATTCAGTCGCATTGGATCAGCCGACCTCTCCCAACATTAAAGGGACACATTGCTTTGGATTTTGCGATTTGGGCTATAAAACTTAAATGGATATGGTTGGGAAGCTTTTTTAAAAGTAGAATATAAAGATTCACATAACTATCCCTTCGAATTGCGTGGTTTTTGTTTAATTTCGTGACAAATAACGGTCCTCCATTTTGTACAACCAAATTTTTGACTCCACAAAATGGCGGGCCGTGTTCACCAGTCGTATTTCCAGTCGCAGCTGGTTAAAGTACGTTCTGTTAATCCATTTTGATGTACTGTGGCACGGCGCGCAGCACTGGCGATATGTGTCGCGAGGTAGAGAATTGTACATGGCGATCATCTGATAGGTTCACACATTAGCTGCGGCGCCAGCCTAAAGGCTCTTACAGCGTATTTTGCGCATTATTTAGACGGTGGTATTTACTACTGGAAATAAGTCTATGTTTCGCGGGTCAGATGTCAGGGGTCAGCGGCCAATTTTTTTGTTTTGTAATCACGACTCACTAATTACAACACATTATACGTGTTTTCTTTGCATGAACAACTCTTATAAAAGATAAGGAACATTTCCAAACAGCAAAATTACGTGACATTTGAAGGCAATGTGTCCCTTTAAAGGGTTTGAAATTCTCGAAATTTGTCAGAATATGTCAAAAGTTCTGAAAATCACCAAGGTTCTCAACTTTGGTTAATTTTCAAATTACATTGAGTCTCGCCACGTTAGGAAAAAAAGGAAAAGAGGAGTCCTCCTTTTGTACTTCTATTTCTTTAGATCATTCGGGTAGTATTTTCCAGGAAGGACGCCCCATTGTTTTCAAAATGGAATTCTCAGACAATGGAGTCCCATATCGATTCAACTTGAACATGTAATAAATTGACTGGGAGCCTTTTGGAAGGCATTCCCCCCTTCCCTTTTAAGTTTTGTGTCGTTGTTTGGGGGTGGGGGGGGGGGGGGGGGATTTAAAAATCCGAAAAACACGCGACCACTAAACAAAAACCAAACAAACGAACAAACAAACAAAACCCACGCAAAACCACGAAACAAAACAAATATAAAAGCTGCGTGGATACTAAATATTTATGTTGCATAAACAAAAATAAACAAACAAACAAACGTTAACAAACAACGAAATTGATCTAGAACCGTGCCTAATTTGAATAGATCTAACCTATGACTGCCGAAGTTTGACGAAAAATGCGAAAATTGCGGATTCCTTGAATGTTCGTTTTGATCGAAGAAAAAAGTCGATCTTAGACGAATTCTATAATGTCGTACCGTGATAGTGCACAACTGTTTCTTTTACACAACTTTCGGAAATGAAAATACAAAAAGACAGATGTATGAAAAGCCGACTCTTATGAAAATCGGACTCCTTTCTCCTGTTATTATTAACTACATTATCTTCACTTATTAGGCTTGTGCAGTACTACCGATGATGAGCCTGTATTTCACAGTGACTGAAAACACGCCACACCTGACTTAAAAATAATACAGATTGCAACAGCACTGTACATATAGCAATTAGCAATTACATTGAACTTGATGGGCTTCATCACATAAGTTACTTCACTTTTGAAAATAGAAATATGCAAAAAAGCAACAATTTTTTACTCAAAGTAGCATTTCCTTGTAATTACCACCTGCAGTCTTTGTTCGTTATGTTGTTTGGAGTCCATGTAATTGTAAACAAAATGATATCCGGTGTTTATTCCAGATAGTCTGTACTGCAACTTGCGGTCCTATTCAACTCCATACATTTTTTGAGTTTGTGACCAGACCATTGGGAGTCAACTCGGTGACGTCATTAAAGGTTTCCTGATCCGTCTTCAGTGAGACCAATCAGCTGCTACATTCCGCGTCACGTGACTAGACACCGATGGTCATTCTGGTCATTCAGCAGAAACAACGAAGGCATAGAAAGCGAAGTCATCATCCAAAATTTCGCAAATTTTAGTTTATTCTGGTGTGGTTTTAAGTTGAATGTGTGAAATTCTACAAGTTTATTCCTTTTACTGGTAAGTCTTCTGATACGTTTGTGTGTTAAGTCTTATTATGGGGTTAAAAAGTGATTTTTAGTCATGTTTGCAAGTTATAATCGACGCCATTTTTTACGTGTGTGTACGTGCACTGTATTGGTATTTCAGATTGGCTTTTCTTGCAATTTGAGTTCAGATTTGTCCGATTCATTTGTTCTTTCTGCTCAAGACTTCAGGTATGTGTTAATGACTGACGTATGCATCTGAAAGGTATTTAGGTTTTCATTCATTTAAATACAAAGTTTGAAAAAATCTTGTATTTCCTTCATTTTGTTGGTGATTGACCTCAAAAATAATTGTGTATCAATGAATGATTCATTGTTCATCACACCTGTGACTGGTGGTATTGTCAGTGGGCCATAACTGGAATTTTGGATTCTGTGATAGGGCCTACTGCAGTCAGACAGTATTACAAATTATGGAAAGATTTTACTTCAACACCCCCACCAAAATCGGTAAGGAACAGAAAATCTTGGGAAAATAACCATCCATTTGTGTTCATAATTGTATAAAACTTGGCACAACCTTTAATTTTGATGGGACATTTTACTTTTCAGTGCAATATATGGGAAGAAAGTTTATGTTTTCTGTGTTAGAAGTTCTTGGCACTGTATAGTCACTCAAAGACTAAGGGCCTGTTTGTTTCACACGGATCGGGAGGTGATCCAGGGCCGAACGAAAACAAACAGGATCGCGAATCCCTCTCGCTATATGTTGCATGCTGGGAGAATTTGTATTACACGACAATGTCGTCTGCTTCAGATTCTGTAGGGCTATTTTTATGATAAACTATCTAGTATTTCCAGAAAAGTAAATAAATCGTAAATAGCTTTAATACAAAAAATACACTGTAAAAGAAGTATGAGTAAATACTGTCACAATAGCTCGTTAAATGCTTCAAATCTACGAAAAAATACCTTCACTTATCTCTGTCCATCTCGCACGTCGCCATCTTGGATCTTGCGAATCTACCTCGCGAGCAGGATCACTAAAAACGTGATCCGGAGCAGCTTTCGACGCTCCGGATCACTGATCGCGCCCTGGATCTGCGTGAAACAAACACGCCCTAAGTGTTCACATACATGTAGGCTACATGTTGATTTCTTCCTCATTTTTTTTACAGATTTTTCTGACATAAATCTTGAAATAACAGGTTGTGCCACATGTTTGGACAGTTATCACGGAGGGTTGGTTATAAGTCGCAGAATCTGCAGCATGACTGTGCACGGGGACCCGGCAAGGTGTACGGTGGCACAGCATGCACGGTGGGCGGCACAGTCATTGCTGTGCTGGGACCTAGCTCGGTGCGCGACAGTGATGCGGCATGCACAATGGCACGGCGCACCATGCACGGTACATGTCTCGATGGACGACTTGTCTCGATGGACGACTTGTCCCGACGGACGACTTGTCCCGACGGACGACTTGTCCCGACGGACGACTTGTCCCGACGGACGACTTGTCCCGACGGACGACTTGTCCCGACGGACGACTTGTCCCGACGGACGACTTGTCCCGACGGACGACTTGTCCCGACGGACGACTTGTCCCGACGGACGACTTGTCCCGACGGATTGTCTCAAGGGATTGTGGGAAGAAAAATAGAACACTGTTTGCTCCTTTTTCCTTCCCATAATCCCCTGCGACCATTGTGCGGACTCAGCCAGGCGGTATATACGATACGTTCTATGCATTGGGAAAAACAACGGTACAGGCATCGCAAGGGATTACCCAGTGGAGGAAGACCTCCATACAATGTACATTTTACAATCGTGCTGTTCGTCACTCAAGATGCATGTGCCACATCGTGCCTGTCTAAGCTTATTACTGTGGCAGCCCGTCGAGGTGCTGGTATAAAAGAGTAAAGACTAATAGTTATGTAACGTGGGCATTGAATAGTGATATATCTAACGTTACGTTAGATTTATCACTATTTAATGCCCCCTTATACAAGCACCTGAACAAGCTATCATGGTAGTAAGGCTGCAAGTTTCCGGTTTTCAAATTATCCATGTAACCTTATGTTTTGCAGTACAGTTAACTGTAACCGATGTTCTTTTGCATCTAGGCAAGTTAGTTCATAACCTGATTTTGTTAACACGTGATCGGCAGAAATCAATCAGACAATCCTGCCGGCTCCGATCTTGCCTGCCTCGATTCGCAATCTCAGTGGGCGGATCCAAGCTCAATATCTCGGCGGACCGGAGCTCAATCCCGGTGGTCCTGATCTCACGATGTTGTGGTGACTTCCATTCGTGTTCTTGGTCGAATCTTCAAAAGTTTATTTTGTTTTTGTGCTCGCCCGCAACTTGATCTTTTTTCTTCGCATACTCTGTGCTCCAAAAAGGAAAGGTCAATTTTTAAAAATTGGATTACGGTTAACCGGAATGGAAAAATGCAACTGTGTAACCATTTAAACGGTTGGTTAACCGTGTAAACGTTTCCAAACTGCAGCCTTACATGGTAGTGAACTTAGACGTGATTGATGTGGACCATGCATTGTGAGTGACAAATGGCACCTCTGTAAAAAGGCACTAGAGGTATTCCTTAACCCTTTGCGTACGAAAGATGCCATATGGCGCAAAACACAAACAGTGCCACCAGGCCAGATGACGCCACTGGCCGCCGTTTGTGCAGTTTCAATCAATTGTTGGATTATTGTGTATGTTACGCTTGACTGCACAAACACATTGTGGCCATTTCGCTTGGCTGCCAGAGCTGCCGCGACACAATCTGACGTCTCCCGTAAAATACCGTGCTCAAGGGGTTAACTGGGTAATCCCTTGCGATGCCTGTAACGTTTTTCCGGTGCATAGCCACAGATCATCTTTGGAGAATACTTCTTTTTGACATTCAGCCCAAATCAAGGCAAGTCTTTTTCCTCATTATTGGTGAAGCATGTATACATTTGTATTAACGATAATGTTTTGTCTCAGCTCGCGTGCTATGTACATGTATGCTGATGATTCAATCGTCTACTGTGTTTCTCCTAACTCCTCTAACACTTCTCACAGTGAGGTGGGCGACTCACTTGACAAGGATCTAGAGAAGGTATTGAGTTTGGGAAATGACTGGTTGGTAACCTTCAATGAAAAGAAAACTATAAAGTACTATCCCTTTCTCGCTCTAGAGATGATAAATTTTCTTTCATTCATATGGGTTCGTTAACTTTGCCTGAGGTATCAGATTTACACCTTCTCAGGCTTGACATCTCCACTAATGCCAGCTGGGAGAAGTATATCGGGTATCGCAAAGAGTGCTTCCATGCGAGTTGGTTGTCTTTATCGAACTCAGAAGTTTCTACCTTCTGATGCTATCCTGTACTTATATAAGACAACTGTGTAGTGCTGTCCTACATACCAGTAGTTGCAGAACAAAAGATTGTTTATAGCACCTCCGCTAATCCGCCAACAATGGGCACGTGCGCGAGCGAAGTTTGCATGTATTTCAGTACGTGAAAGATATGCCTTAGCAACCGGCTGAACCAAAAAATACGTGATACTTTGACGAATGTGAAAAGTGAACTTATCACGTTTTTTATTACGTGAAAAAGGTTGCCCTTTGTTCACTTTTCACATTTTTCGTTCCAACAAAAGGTTTTCACGTATTCGGGCCTCACAGTGTAGACGTCCCCTGATGGAATACTGTTGCCACAAACATGTATGGGTCGGAGCTTCTGCCTGCCATTTATCTCTATTAGATTGGGTGTAGAAGCGAATCGTTAATCTGGTTGGTGAAGAGTTGGGCTCATCATTACAACCCCTTTCACACCGTAGGTCTGTAGCCACCCTCAGTCTGTTCTACAGATATTTCCATGGAAATTGTTCCACCAGTCTGTTTAACTTGGTTCCTCCTGTCAGGGTATTTGAGCAACCAACAAGGCTCTCTGCTTCCTCTCACCCATACACTATAGTCGTGCCGAGATGTAGAACAAAGAGCCACTGTAATAGCTTTATTCCACGTGCTGTATCTCGTTGGAACTCCTTGCCTAGTGTGTGTTTCCCTCTATTCTATGATCTACATGTGTAGCTTGTTTTAAGAGGAATATCAATTCCTACTTCCAGCTTTCCTGATTTCCCTCCATAAACGCCCTTTGCCTAGAGTGGCGTTTATAGCCTTGCTTGGGGTCATTATGCATAAAATTTACCTTTTGTCACAGAAGTTGCAGTTTTGATCATTTCGTGATTTGAATTTCAGACATTTGAACGATGGTGGATATGGAAATTTATAAAATACGTTTTATCTGTATCATCCACCAACTGAAAAATTAAACTCTATGGTGGCAATGTTAGCATCAAGCATGAATTTTTCCATGCACTTCATGCCCTATCGACCAGTGATGATGTGTTCGGATTTTACAATTTGGCAAAAGATGCACGCGCCTTAACCCCTTGAGTATGGTTATCATAGTGAGGCGCCGGGGTGTCGCGCCGGCCTTTGCAGCCAAGCGAAATGGCCACAATGTGCTTGTGCAGTCAAGCATAACATACACAATAATCCAACAATAGATTGAAACTACACAAATAGCGGCAAATGGCGTCATCCGGCCTGGTGCCACTGTTTTTTTTGCGCCATTTGGTGTCTTCCGTACGCAAGGGGTTAAGGAGCGTGTATCTTGTCTGGTTCTGTACTTGTCTGGTTCTGTACCAATGTTCGCGAATGTGTTTGTGTTAAGGTTTTTTCTAGGCACCCTGCTGAATCCAACGGAATCCAATAGCTACATTGTACATTGTACATTGTAGAACAAAAAGCCTTTTGTGCACTGCTCAGATTTACATGAAGCATGATAAGGGTTTATAAGCGGATGCTTGGAGAATATTGAAAGGGATTTACATATAGATTCAGGACTAATCTTTGAAGACATATTTTCCTTGAAATCGAGGTCAGCAATACATTTACATTGTAGGCAATTGGAACATTACCTATAAACCCTTACAGTCCCAAATCGTGTTATGTATTTTAATATGATTTTCCATGCACCCTAGGGGGTTTTGGTTAATAGTGAAGGAATTATCAACACATGTGGTAATTCATGATATACAAAAAAATGTACGTGTACTTGTAGTGTACAGTTATGTACATTGTATGTGCTGTAGGTTGGGGAACTTTGCCAGCAGTTGCGACATCATGGTTGGTTATGAGGGTTTCCCTAAAATTTCTGAATGTGTAGGAAATTACTGTGAATACTTTCCACGTGTACACACAATGTACATGTACACTGTACGGTACACAAAGTTGCTTGTCATTGTGAAGCTCATTGGTTGCTCTATATTTGCTACAGTGAATTTGTGGCCGTCATACTGAATTTTTAATTGACCTGTAAACCCTCCTATACTTATAACTATCACAGCCTATCAAAAACTCTAAACACTAACTCTCACAGTTTGTGTGTTTCAACCTGTCACTTGATAGGTTTTGATATATAGGGTACATGTACAATGTAGCTGGCTCCATTTTGGCCTTGAGAACAGGAGGGTTTTAATTGATTCTTGTTGATGTAATATTTACATTATACAGGTACAAAACATTCTGTTCCTATGTGCACAAACTAATAGTCATTTCTACCAATCCCAGTGTTCATTGTAACAGCTTTTGTTCTCAGACTGGTTGTTTTTAATTTGTAAACATGTTTACGTTTCAATGTGGAAACGGTCTTAATAAAGACGTCAAAAGTTGTGACACACCTGCTTGCTTTGGAATGTACATGTACATGTATAGTGTTCCCATTGGAAAAGTTTCCTGTGTTTTCCCAGTACATGTATGTTCCCTACTCTAGAACAGGTTGTTCTAGAGTAGGCATGCACGTGCATAGGCCCACGTTCCCTTATGAGATTATCATGTGTTCCCAGGCTGTTCCTGAGGGAACTGTGTACATGAACATGTACACAGTGTACATGTTCCCAATTTGAACAAAGATATGTTCCTGGCCTTCTGACTTACTGTACAAGGCGGCTTGACTTAGTCAAATCTTGTGGAATTCCTTCAGTCCGGTGGTGATGCCAGTTGATCAGTGTTGTTTCCTTCTCATTACAGCATCTAAGGATTCCGTTCACACTGGTCGTTAAGTTACTCTCCTCAAGATGGACAGTAGCAAAGGAAGTGATGAAGTATCACCCAATCAGTGTCGGAATGGGTGCGGGTTCTATGGGAGTGCGGCCACGGAAGGAATGTGTTCTAAATGTTTTAAAGACCACCAGCGAAAAAAGCAGAATTCGCCAGTGCAACCCTTAGCCCATCAGACGCATCAAGCTAGCAACTTATCATTTCAAGGTTTCCATGGGAAGGAGAATGAAGCAGGTGAGTTACATTGTATGTCATAGCCTCGACTCTTCCACCCCTCCCCCTTATAAAAAAACTATCCCAAACGGAAACCTGTTAAGCCAGAAAAAACAAATACAAGGGACCACACCCCTCCCCCCTTTTCGTTTACATAATATTAGAAGTATTAGTAAAAGAAATTCTCGTGAGTCTCTATTGACCTTAATCCATGCTTTTGTTACCAGTCGAATGGATTATTGTAATAGTTTATTGTATGGTCTACCGAAAAGTCTATAGCTAAACTACAACGAGTCCAGAATGCTGCGGCCAGACTTGTGTTTAATACACCTACATGTAGGTTTCAGCATATAACACCCATTCTTAGCCAATTACATTGGTTACTTGTAACTTTCAAGGCACTCCATGGTTTATCTCCAGTGTACATAAACAATCTCATTAGTATTAAGAAAGGTTCCCGTTATAATCTCAGGTCAAGTAGTAACGGTCTTGTTTTAGAGCGCCCTAAGGGCAAGATGCTTGCTACGCTGGGTGCAAGAGCATTTTCATCGGCAGCCCCAGTGCTCTGGAATGCACTCCCGCGCCACATTCGCAATGAACAGACACCCGATTCTTTTAAACGTAAGATTAAAACATATCTTTTTAATGAAGCCTTTGTAAATTTATTATTTTTCTTTTTACAATTGCACTTTTGATGAGAACCAAGCCAGTTAGGCTATATTCCCTTAATTAGTATAGGTACATGTAGGTTAAAGGCGTCTGTCTCCGGGAAAGATCGAGACTTCACTGATGCCAGTGGGGGCACATAGACACAGATCCCTCTATGGCGAGACAGACGTAACCCTGTACTAAGGTTTGGTAGCTGGCTTGGGACCCTCATCTGTTATTTAAAAATAAAAAATAAAAATAAAAAACAATTAGTGATTTGTCATTAATTTCTTGGTTGTATCTATATCTGTTTATTTAATGGTGTATTATTTCTGTTATGCGCTTTTGATCATTTTTAAATGGAAATACAGAGCTCAACAAATCCCGGGCCCAGACGCCCGGGACAACCACGCCAGGCCTCCGGGCAACCGGAGTTTCCAGAGCCCGCCGGACCACCAACTGTATTGCACATGTTTTTCAGAGAATCAAACTCCATAATCATGGACCAGAACACAGTTACACAGATCAGCAGGTACAAGCAAAAATAACATTAAAGGAAACATGATTTAGGATTTATATTGCATTATTCCTGCTTAAAACAATAAAGTATTATCTTGACAATGATATTTTGTGTCCAGAGACAATTATTTCCCAGATTAAATGAGAAAAAAATTCTTGAAAATGTTTGTCCAAGCTACTCCGCCCCCTGAGTGGGACCCTCATTAACATAAGTGTGACGTAGACCGAGGCACATGACATATTCTGCTCGAGCCGGCCCCATTCATCACGCGTATGCATTGAGTGTACATTCTTTGTCCAAAATCTAAGCAAAATAGTGTTTTTCGGCCATGCCGACAAGGTGTGTGGCTGCTGGGTGCAGCAAAACAACGAAGGCTGGAGTAAGCCTTCATTTATTTCCAACTGATGCGAAATATCGGAGAATTTGGACGGCGAAAGTGAAGGTGACAAGAGCGTTATGTAGCGACCACTTTGAGCCGTCGTGTTTTGATACTGGTATTTTCAAATCATAGGATGACCATTATAAATATGCTCAAGTCCACTGCCATCCCAACAAAGTTCCCAGATGTGAGGAGCCTTCGCTAAAAGGGAGAAAATCAGGGTAAGTTCGATGTTAGTTGTTGCAACTTACGAAATTGCACGTGTAGACCTAGTGTACGTGTGTATACGATGTACATGCGTCATTTACCGGGTCCAGTCGATCCATGAATTTCGGTGCTTCGGTCTACGTCACGAACAAATTCCAAAAAGGGGGGTCAATTTTTGGGCGGCAAATAATCACACTAAAACTTCACTTGAACCAGTTTGGCTTTTAATTCACATTCATAAATGCCTCAGCGAGTTTCACTATCCCTATTGGTAGAGAGCCTGTCACGTGGGTGTGTTTAAACGGTTGTTTAAACACGGCTGGAAGTTGTTTAAACACGGCGCGGTCTTAAACTTTTTTCCGGTGTCACATGAAATGTAGAGTCCTACAAAATCTGGTCCATTTTATTGGTTAAACACTCGAGCGACCAGTCACTCTCTTAATAACGCAAGCGCAATACTACCGATGCGTCCGTATTTAGAGTCCATAATTTCACACTACACCGGCACTGCTGCGTTGTGCAACCACCTGGCGAGCGCGCGCGTCAATTTCCATATAAGGAAATGTTTACCACTACTCGCGCGTGGCACGAACCATTAAATAGCTGAAGGGGTGTTTTACAAACCAAGGTAAACAAAAATTGAACAAAATTATGCTTTTGCTTAATTATACAAAAAGGTATTTTATGAATGGGAATAAATATGTGCTGGGCCGGTTTTAAACGTACGTTTAAAACAGCCTTGGGGCCTGGACGCTGATAATGACCCTCGCCTTCGGCTCGGGTCATTATCAAGCGCCCAGGCCCCAAGGCGGTTTTAAACGTACGTTTAAAACTGGCCCAGCACATATTTATTCCCTTATTTAATACATATAAATGAATTTATTTATGAAATAAAATGTGATCCCGCCAGTTTGAGAAGCATGTTTCCTTTTAAACATTCACCCACAAATAAAGTCATCGCCATTCAGTGACTTCGTATTCAGAGAAAAATAAGTGAAATACTCGTTCGCACAGAGCTAGCTGCCATCTTTATGCCACTGGTACCGCGCGCTGTCCAAAAACTGGCCGTGCAACAGTTGAACGAAACCAACCAGCAACCTCAACATTAACAGATTGCGCGTGCATGATGTCAGTCACTTTTCATAGACTTGTTCCCGATCCTTCCAATTATCTTTTGGCTTCAAAAATAACGAAAAATCGGCGCTAAATAATAACTAACGTTATAGCAGAACATTTCGCGCTTACTATCAGGGATGTATTTCACAGGTTACTAATTTATTTTGGCTTGAACAAACTACAGTCGACTCCCGTTATAATGAGCTCGGTCATAACGATATCCCGGATGTAACAAGCACATTCTCCCAGTCCCGATCAATTTGTGTACATTACTATGGGGAAATATTTGGTTATTACGGGCACGGACAATACGAGACTCCGGCTAAAACGACGATTTTGGCCGACCCCAGGCGAGCAAAACCATTGTTCTCAACCCATTTACAACGACATCTTTTCAAAACTACGGACACTGCAGCTTGTTAACCACAAACCTTTTGTCCCGATACGGGCATCATGCTCCCGTCTTCTAATTCAGGCAACGCACCTAAGCTTCACCCATCAATGTACCTTTGTAAGGACTTCAACCCAACGTTATTTCATCTCGCCGATCTTAAATAAATTCAATGGGACGGTGATAATCAGCGCAGTGGGTCTAGTCGCTAATCCCCCCCGCTGCGGTTTCCCTTAGCATGACCAGGCTCACGACTGCGGCACCATGCCGCCAAATGTTTTTTTTTTATTATTATAATAAACGGACAATAGGGGGCGCTCAGGAGATAAGTGTTATCATTGTAAGGAATAGCCTTTAGTGCTGCCGCCCGAACATCGGGTGCGTAATTGCTCCCTATTGTTGGCTTGTGGCTATTAAAAAATGCATTAGAAAAAAATGCACCATGTCTTTTGTCAATCTGGGCAAACTGGGAATATGAAGTTTAAAAAAATACCCTCAACAAACCCCCCCCCCCCCCCCGCCAAAAAAAGTCCCACTGAAAACAGGTGTCCCAGAAACTTTAAATGCCCCACCAAAAAAACATAGGTTAATCCGAAATTATAAAAACTTAAAAGAATTCCTCCAGAAACAACAATCCCCAATTACTCCACAAAGTCAACAACAAAAATAAAAATTTTACATCCAAGGAGACACTAAAACCCGGAAGTAATATTGGCGCCCTCTCTTGCCCGATTCCAGCAAATGCAAAACGAAAGCAAAATGTCACTCGGCACGATTTGTGCGAGTAACCTACATGTACTTGCCTGATTCTTCTCGGCGATTCTTCTCGGCGATTCTTCTCAGCGATGATGACTTCTCCGGATTCAGGTCGTCAAATATTACACAATGTACTCTTAAAGGTATTTTATTTATTTCATTTTATTCATCACCATCAGTTAAATATTATAATAACAGACGTACATGTACATACCAACATACGTTAATCTTTTCATGAGTTCGGACGTGCGTTACACAATTACAACACGCGCGCACATGTACAAATACATGTAGCACGTAACTTGTGCACAACGAATGGGAAAAACTGCGCTCCGGTTGTAGCGAGTTTCCGGCTATAACGACAGAATTGTGAAAGTCCGCCGGACCTCGTTATAACGGGAGTCGACTGTACATGTATTTAGTTAAATTTGTTTGTAGAAGATGTACAAACGAAACCCAGTTTCTCTGCTACAGGTAGAGCGTACACGTACAGTGTTACATGTACAGTCAACTCGTTAATACGAGGTCCTTCGGACTTATTGCGTATGTTACGTTTGACTGCACAAGCACATTGTGGCCGTTTCGCTTGGCTGCAAAGGCCGGCTCGACACCCCGGCGCCTCTTGTAAATAACCGTACTCAAGGGGTTAATCCACTTTCTGCTTTAGCCAAGGTTTTGTGGAAGTTTGAGCAAAATGTATGTATAAGGGTCATTGCACACTGAAGTGCCACATTCAGCTTTTAAGGAATTATGACTATTTAATCTGGTTGAATAATACATGTACATGTTTGATAAAATAACTGTGATTAGTTAATTAAGTAGCAGTATGCATTAGTTATAAATTAAAAAACATCTGCTACCAACCATTTTTCATTATTTTTAAACAGCTGAATAGAGAAAACTGTGTGCAGCATATTTTGAAGTGTTTTTGATACATTGATATCAAGAAAATTTAGTTTCTTCTGCAAATGCACTTTGTCTGTATAATTTCAATTAATTTGAGCCTACACACTTTGAACAAGGAGTGCATTAAATAACAAAGAGGTTTAAAAAAACAAAACTTATTTTCGAGGAAGATAGGACCATAAAAAAACAGTACATTTTCTTCAAATATTAAGCATTCTAAAAACAACTAAAAACATTATATTTTTCCATTTTGAACTCTTAATGCTTTGGCACAATTCAAATTTTTGAACAAAACATTTGTAGAGTTTCTGGGATTCGTGGGAATTTTTTATTCAGATGTGCGTCCTATTTTTACGACCGTGACGATACCGCTGAAGGCTTAGTAAAAAGCGCGCAAAAATCTTGCCAAGAAGACCGAGGAAACTGCAGAGCCGACCAATAAGATCAAGCGGTTGAGCGTCGGACTACCACATAGAAGCTCCACTGTGTGGAAGCAGGACCTGTGTGTCTCGGAGGTTGCGACCGAAACGTAAGTAACGACCGTTCTAGGTTTGGTCTACGTACTGAAAGGGGGGCCAGTAACGATCAAGACAAAATTGACGATGTTTTTAAGTAGCTCTGGTTATTTTTGCTGAAGAAAAAGGAATAAGGAAAGTGTTCTTAAACTTCACTAAAATGTCAAGAAACAGTCTGAACTGAGTTGTGAGACACACATGTAAAGTTACGTACGCAACGGGTGACGCACACATTTACAACTGCCGGGATCGAGTCAGGCTTTGAGTCAATTTTGAAGTTTTAGGCCTTGAATTCGATATTTCTCCCTGAATTAAGGGTTCCTCGTTGGAAATATTCCTAAATATTGATATTATGGTAACAAATAATCAATGAATTTTGATGTGAAAACTGATGCATTTCGTTAAGTTTTTCGGAGTTGGCGAGTTGATGTCACCAGCGATTTGTTTCCGTGACAGCGCCCTCATGAGTCCAACGTGCTGGTTCCTAATTTTTCAGTATACGTAAACTGCGTGATGCAGCGGATACTAGGAATGGCTGGTACCTACCATACCAGCAACCTTGCGTAGTAAATGTTACGTGTGTGGATTGCTTTAAAAACAACTCGAACGGAAAGTCCAGAAAGATCCACACTTTTGAAGGATAAAATATAGACATATTGCCATGAAATGAATGTATTTTTTTTTAAATGCTTTTCTTTTGCTTAAAGATATTTATATAAAAACAACGATTTGTTTCTGATTAATCCGCCCCTCTCCACCTCCGTTTTTTTCAATCTGATTAATCTGCCCCTCTCCACCTCGACGATTTTTTTCCAATCTGATTAATCTGCCCCTCTCCGCCTCCACGATTTTTTTTTTCAGTCTGATTAATCTGCCCCTCTCCGCCTCCACGATTTTTTTCAATCTGATTAATTGCTTTCTAGTCATTTTGTTATTTTTTTAATATTCTTGTGATATGTACATGTACTTACTTTGTCAAAGTGCTTGTTTTCATTTGTTGGCCAAATAAATAAATAAATAAATAATAATATAAACATTAACCCTAACTCTCTAGGGTGTGTGGAAAATCATATTGAAATTTGAGGATTCAGGACTGTTAGGGTTAACAATTGTGACTCAATTTTATTATTTTATTTTAATTTAATTTCTTTTCATTAATACTTTTTTGTTTTGCAAAACAAAAAATGGGAAATGCTGCCAACACATCATTTGCACTTTAAACATTTTAATCAAACTTCTTGGAGGGAATAATAAAGACAAAGTGACTCGAGCTTGAATATTGTTCTATTTTTCAAATTCTCTAAAGTACTATGTATGCAACAACAATGTTTTAATCTGACAAATCTGGGGCAAATTTCATAGAACTGCTTAAGCACAAAATTTGCTCAAGCATAAAAACTTGCTTAGTAGAATGAGGTTACCGGCCAAAACTCCATGTGATGTATATTGCTTGTGACTGGTGTGTAGCTGTTGTTTGCTTAGCATAACAATTACAGTACATGGAGTTTTGGCTGGTTACCTGATTTTACTAAGCAAGGTTTTTTGTGCTTATTAGAAAATGTTGTGCTTAAGCAGCTCTATGAAATTGGCCCCCTCATGTAAAACAAAAAGTGACTCTTGTAATCTTGTAATTTTATCCCATGAGCGCAAGTGGAACACGGAAAATGTAGTGCGTCTGCATTCCACATACCACTCGGCCTTTGGCCTCATATGTGGGACATGGACGCACTACATTATTCCGTGTTCCACTCACGCTCTTGGGATAACTAATATTATGACTCAAGTTTGAATAATTTGTTCTATTTTTCAAATTCTCTTGTTATTAGGTACATGTACTCTCACTGGCATCTTCAACTTCAACTGTAATCCATTTCTTCATCTCATTTCCACTCCCACAATGAAGACATCGGGTAGTCAGCCTCGCTCTAGGCATAGAAAAATGGGCATAAATTTGAGATCATTGTTGCATGTATCTCCTGCACGCGATGGACCTGATAATACTTATAGCTATGTTCTCTGTGATATCAAGTAGTGCAGTCAGAATGAGAAGATACAGGAGCAGGGTCAGAAGTGATGAAACAAAGTATACGGAAGCAAAAGAATCTGAAAGGCTTCAAAGTTTTCTGCGTAGGCATTCTTTGACCGAAGAGCAGCGGAACAAACAAAGGGGAAAGAGTCGTCTGAGAATGCAAAGGTACAGAGAGAAAATGCGGCAAAATACAGCCGTCAACATGGTAAACATAACTTCAAATTCCGCTGATAATAAGAACAAACAGGAATGAATGACCCGAGCTGCTAAGCAGGAAAAAGAAAAGAAGCTCAAAGATCAATGCAAAAAGTGGAGAGAGAGGAAAAATGCTGAAAGTGCCAGAATGTCGGGTTACAAACAGGTTGAGAATGGGAAAAAAAAGGGAAGAGTAGCAATTAAGAAAGAGAAGCAAGGCCTCACAGGGCCTGCCATCACCATCAACTTCAGGCTATACAAAGGAGTGCTCAAAGAGAAAGGCGGCACAGCGAGCCAAGCAAAACCTGCCAAAGTCCCCAAGAAAGTTTGCTGCTGTAATTTCTCACTTGATCAAATCTGCTTCGCCAAGAAAAAAGAAAGCTCTTCAGAAAGAGAGTCTCAGCAGTCAGCAAGTCTCCAAAAGTAAATCAAAAACTTTCAAACATACAAGTGCTTGAACGATGCACAAAGAGATCTGCAGAAGAAAAATGTTGCATGCAAAAACCCAAGAAAGTCGTTTTTGTGGCACTTCACCTCAAAGATATAAAAAAAATACAGAATGAAGCAGACCATTTCGAAAGAAGTTGGAATCAGGTACAAAACACTTCTGAAATATTCAGCACTGACCTCTTGTCCCTGCAGTGTCAAAAGGAGTGAAGCAACACCGATCGATGTCGAATAAAATGTGAAGGACTTTGCCAAACAAGAAAGCAATTGGAAAGAAACTGGAACCCAAGTACGTTATCCAGAACACCTTGTCTACTACATACAGAAAATGGCAACAAGAAAATCCTTCGACCAAACTTGGGATCCGAAAGTTCTCCATGCTCAGACCACAAAATGTTCTCACTCAGAAGCACATGAAATGATACCAATGTTTATGTGAGCACTGCACCAACATTGAGTTTAAACTGAAAACAATCAACCAGCAGGCAAGCAAATACATGTACAATCTACAGGATTGTAAGATCACCAATAAATATGAAGCACTTGACTTGACCTGCTGTGCCAAAGATGTTCATGTACATGTGTATCGGAATCATTTCACAAGAAAGCATGCATTCTTCGTGAATGTCCATCATGTGGTATTGAAGGACTCTCAAAGCATTTGTCAGTGTTGAATAAACATGGCAATGAACCTGTCACATGGCTTAAATGGAAGAGTGCGAGTGTACCTGGCAAACATGGCAAACAGCAAAATAAGATCACGTTGATTTCAGAGAGTGATACACTTCGTGGCTTGGTTACTCAACTTGAAGAAGAGATGAGGTCGTTTGCATTGCACATCTTCAATGCACATTGGCAACATCAGCAGTACATGAATATCACAAGCAATCCCACACGTAACACTGTTGTATGCGTGCTTGACTTTGCAGAGAATTATACATGTCTGTACTAGCAGTGCTGGAGGACTCGAGTCCGGACTCGGACTCGAGTCCCGATTTTCAAGGACTCGGACTCGGACAGTCAGAACTCGGACTCAAACAATAAGGACTCGACCAGCTCGAGGACTCGGCCCGAGTCCGGCCCAAAAAAGCTGATTTTTACCTTAAATGTTACCGCAATTTTGTAACGAAGTCGGAGTGTTTAGTTCGCAAATCTCGTCAGTAGCCTGCACACACATGTACTTAATTCGGTAGTACAGTATGCGTCGACCTCGTCTCCATGGTGTTCGAGCAATACGCTTCCAGAACGAGGATGAAAGTAGACCCTTGGGGCGAGGTTGAGTACACGTATATGAGCTCAGTACGTGAGGTATAGACGGTTTGCCTGACGAGCATCTGTCCAACAGCGACGCGCGGAGACTGTACCGGATTAAACATGGCATGAATTCGCCGTTTGCTCGCTCTACGTACGTGCGTGTGCGATCGAATGCGCTGCATGCATGCGAAGGCGCGGTGTCCGTATAGTTGCCAGTCAAGCCGCAACGTCATGTGGCTGGTGCTCGACGTCCATTACTTGCGAATTTTTGTTCAAAGCTTCTTTTTTTTAAAAACATGTTCTCTGCACGGTTGCAGTAGGTGTTATTTCTTTGACGTCATATTTTCAAATTGGAATAAGGTACTGGGATAGTTCAGTATCATCACAAAGCCCATTAGTTTTTTGTTATAATCTCAAATAATAATGGCTGAATTTCACAAGGTTGTGTCATGGCAAGGTTCCTTTGAAGTTTCTCAAACTACTGTGCAAATCCAATTTGTTTCAGGGATTTTTCGCTTGAGTAAAGTACTAGACAATATTTGCAGGTGTTTATGTGCCCCAAATCACATACATATCATGTATGTCATGTATGGACTTTATTTGTAGGTTATATTTAAATGTCATTCAATAATGCGCCTATCAGTTGCTGAATTTGTGAATTTTTGGGCAGTGTGTGCTCGGAATTCTTTAACCCTGCATTGTACAAATTAATTTGTGCTGAATCTGACAATCCAACTGAAGGCCATTTCAGTTGGATCTTGTTGATTTAAAGTGGATAAAAGGTTTTTTTTCTCTTGCTGTACATGTAACTAATTGGATTCTCTTGGATTCAGCAGGATTAACATTTTGATATACATGTACATGTACAGCAAGGTTCTAGCAAAATAGTTCAAGATGTTGACATAGGGTTGGTAGAGTGCCGGTATGATAACATGGAGGTTGCAGGTTCGGATCCCACTCCTGTCAATTTCTAAAGATGTGACCTATAGATGTACATGTAGACCCATGTAGATGTACATGAATATAGCATGGTTTAGGGTTAACTTTAACCCTTAACCCCTTCCGTACGGATGACGGAATATGGCACAAAAAAACCAGTGCCACCAGGCCGGATGATGCAATTGGCCGCTGTTTGTGCAGTTTCAATAAGCTTGTGCGGTTTGACTCGGTTTAACCGGTTTACCGACCTTGAAAACAAAGGGCGTCGCCATTTTGTCGCCGCTGGCTTCGAGCTCACGTCGAGCGCGCGGAAACACCGGATGCGTTCCCCTCCCGCGAACGCCCACCACTCTCTTGTCGATCCTAAAAATTATTTCTTCGCGAAGCTAGCCATCGTTCGCGTGACTGGGAACGCAGCACTGGCTTCCGTAATCACGAGCTTTTGTCACGCTAATAGTGGTACATGCGGAGCGGAACCAACGAACTTAAAGCTGACGATCCCTGCGACCAGCGAACACGTGCAAAATTGAACGTATTACACATGTGAGGGAATTGCATGTGCAATGCGAGAATAAGACTCGCCAAGTCTTAATACGTGAGTAATATGAGTGTTTCCAATAGAGTACTAGGTCGAAGTCTAATGCGATTTGTGACGTAGACCGTAGACGCGCACAAGCTCGTGAGTATAGTATAGTAAATCCAGTGGTGTTCGTTGCATGTACTGTGCAGGCAAGCGCTGTGTCCAGCATGGGCTCACGCTTGCGATGCGTGAAATTAATAAGCCTCACGATTCGGGAAATGTCATTTTCGCCAAAGACAAAGACTGTTCAGTGTTCTTCAGACAAGTACGGTAATCTTTTCTTTGTGGTTTTGGAAGTATTGTTTGACACTTTTTTCACTCTGATTTTCTGAAATGAATGAAATCAAAACCGGACGTGATCGGTTTAATTATAAAACCGGAAAAAAAACGGTTTACCGGTAAACCGCACAAGCTTAAGTTTCAATCCATTGTTGGATTAAACAGTGCCACCAGGCCGGATGACGCCATTGGCCGCTGTTTGTGCAGTTTCAATCCATTATTGGATTATTGTGTATAGGTTACGCTTGACTGCACAAACACATTGTGGCCGTTTCGCTTGGCTGCCAGAGCCGCCGCGGCACCCCGACGTCTCCCGTAAAATACCGTACTCAAGGGGTTAATGGTTCTCCAGGACTACCCTGCTAAATCCAACACAATCCAGTAGTGACTCATGAGTTTCCTGCTCAATCCAATGCAGTCCAACACAGTCCAACATGCCAAGTTGTTGGGTAACTAAAAATAAAAAATGACTTGCCTGCTAAATCCAACTGCGACATATTTTTCTGTTACCTGCTGAGTCTAACAGGATTGTAACACTACAAGTTAGCTGCTCAATCCAACAGGGTCCAACGGAAATATCAAATTCTTGGATCCTGTTTGATTATGCAGCGTTGGGGTTTTATTTAAGAAAGATAAAATTATCCTTAGTGTGTGTATATGCAGCTCTGTATTACATGTACTTCTCTTTGACAGAATCTGAAAAACCTTTGCTGTGAATCTTCAAGATGTCTTGTGCCCTTGGCATCCAATAGTTACACAAATGTGTGTGGAGGTCATGTTACATGTAGATCTTGACACTTCCTCCCCATTTCCAAGTTGATATGAAATGAAACCATCCTTCTTGTTTGTATATCTACATGTATGCAGCTCTCAATGACTTTCTCCTTGTTATACAGCCTCATCGAGTCTCATCCGCACCAGCAACACAGGCACTAACTCCAGAATCACCACCACCCTAACAAACACAACGGCTCTCAGCAGATCAGCCAGTAATGCCAATGAGAGAGTGCAAGCCCCGGATGTTGAGGGCGCAACCGCAAAGAGTCCGGCAGACGAAGGCGATCTGCCATCGTGTCCATCACCAAGCACGTCCACAGAGTCCCCCGACGGGTCGGATAGTCCCGACAAAGGCAAAAAGAAAAAGAATAGATGTGCAACTTGCCGTAAGAAAGTTGGACTAACAGGTAAGATCTTTCAAAAACTATAACATGAAAGTTCTCCAGGCCTTGTATCATTTTACCAGAGTTAAAGAGAATGTTGATTGCTGAGAGAAGTCTGCGTCATATGGATTTTCCATATTTCGTATTTGGGTTTAAAAATACAGATTTTGTGAAAGCCGACCAAAATGATTAGGCTTGTGAAATTTTCGCTGTTTTGCGCGCTTTTCGTTTTCCTGCTATGCTTTTTTTGTGTGCCTCTGCGTTTTTAAGTCCGTCCGCACACGTACATTTTGTTCCTAGGCCGAATGCAACTTTACTTTTGAAACTAAAAAATAAGGAATCTGTCCATCCAGCACGTGGGTTCATTAACCCTAATGTCGTAGGCATTACTTTGGAATTAAGAACTGAGTACTACAGAATACTACTTAGTATTCTGTAGTACTGAGTCTCTCTGTGACTGATGAATGGGTGTGTAATGACAGCAGTCTATTCAATATTGGGTTTTGCCCTTCACTGACGTATTTGATAAACACTGTATACTCAGTGTTGTCCCGAGAGTATACAGTGTTTATCAAATAGGTCGGTGAAGGGCAAAACCCAATATTGAATGTACATCATCCCAACGCAAATTCCAACTTATGAATATTATGGACAGCAGTCTAGATACTGGCATCAACAAAATACTACTTGTATGTAATAGTGGTAATACATGTAAGTTACTGACTACTACCATTTACTAATAGGATGTACATTGTAGTATTACAGGTACCAACCCAAATTTAGAAAAATGTATCATCTCTGAAAACCAGTAATTCATATATAGATGAGAAACATTTTTCCTTTAAACCCAGCAACCGTAGTACTACATATTACTCTGTACACTATTTGGGATGAAGCACCAAATACTAAAAATTACTACAGGCATTGCACACAAGTAGGTGAGAGTACTGCATACTACATTTTACTACTAGTAGTATATTGTAGTATTCTGTGATGTTAGGGTTAACCCATTGCCGTTACAGTGGTACGTCCGTGTAGACTATCCTGTGCAGAAAAAAAATCTGACTTTCAGGTAATGTTTAAATTTCATGAAAATATTGATTTCCTTGGCAAAATACTGATTTTTGGCTTTCTGAATACTGAAATAAGTTTTGAAAGGTTGGCAGCTCTGCAGATTGCGTATTGTAAAATAAAGCAGCAATTTATTTATGCCATGAAATAAACAAAAATGACTTTTGAGAGCTATTTTGATCAGGTCCCTTCTAGCGCAGCATAGCCCACTGGTGCCATTTGTCTAAAAGTCGTCGCTGCGGGCAGCCAACAAATCTGACGCCATAACAAGAACTCCCCTTTTGTGCCTAGTGCTAGACACAAAAAGGGAGTTCATGTTATAATGTCAGATTTGTTTGCTGCCCCCAGCGACGACTTTTAGACAAATGGCACCAGCGGGATATATGGGACTTGATAACAAATAGCTCTCCAAAGTACACATGTAGAGCTAACGGATGGTTGCAGGCAGTGTTCATACCTTGTGTGCTGCAGTACATGTATGTACATGAAATATACTCAAGCTCAATCCATCACCAGAGCCGCAGGAAAATAGTGCAAAATCCTTCTGTTTCAAGAGTGATTTTGTGCATGCTCTAATGTGCTTAGTTTTCTTTGATGTCTTAGACACAATTTTCTCAAAGATGTTGATGATTGATCCTCAAAATCTGTCGTCTGCAAACAAAATTGTCAATTTTTTTAAAAATTTAATGTCAAAATTTTAATTTTTTTTGGGGGGGGGGGGGGGACGGGGATGTGCAGGTACATGTACTCTTGCATGTACTTGACGAGGTGGTGCAATTGAACCTCCTGGTTTTATACTCACCCTTACACACAAAATAAGACAAATACAGCGTTTATGCTTTTCTGGTTTGCATAAATAAATTGACAAAGAAAATTGTAATGAAAGTTGTTTCTGAAGAGATCGTGTACACAAATTAGCGATAATTGATAGAGTATGCTGGACACCTTTAGGACACAGTGCAGGGCACTGTACATGAAGTAGCGAGACTTTGCTGAAGCTATCCCACGTGTACTATTTTTACCATGTTTTGAGTGCAGATGAGTTGTTGAACTTGCACAAAATTTAAACATTTCAATCTATATTCTACATGTACATGTATGCGCTATACATTTTTTTAAAAGTACATGTGGCATGTACATGGTTTTATCGGCAAATGGGATTTCTTTGATTTATGGACCACTCTAAATCAGTTGCTCATTGTAGCATTGGTTGTATCCTGATTACAGACTAAATGAATTATGAGATCAGGCTTCATGTTTTGAAAGCCTGCAATATGAAGCCATCACAGAAGCTACTCTGTTTATGTGCACGTTGTAGAGAATTGATAAATAACATGGACAGGTTTTGTTGACATACATGTATTCTGTGCATTGCACACTAGGTTAGTTTCCTTTTCATGCCGTCACTGTAGTCTGACTACCTGTACGTACTGGTACATAGGGCTGTGCATCCGATCCGGGTACCGCCGCTAATGTCGGGAACCGGTTCCAAATTGTAGAATCGAGTACATGTAACCGAAATAACACATTACTTAGTAATTTCTCAGACAAATGACAGATTAATGACGCTTGTGAAAATGTAATTTCACCATACAGCCATAAAGCTATAGAGCTCACTGGACACACTTGCATCTTGCAGCATTGATGCACCGATATGGCAATATTAATGTGCGGACCTTTACGAACAATATGGACAGCAATTTCCGAGATGAAATTTTTTGCTTTTTTTAACGGGTACCCAGGTATCCATGTTTTTTTTCTCAGTCCGGTACATGTAACCGATTCCTGTACTACCCATAACTGCACGCCCCTAAGCCTGACTGCTTCAGATCTATACTTGGCTTCATTGTCTCTGTGTATAGCAAGTAGAGAGCTTACAATTGACCTGTAATTAACAGGGGTGGGATTTGTCAGGATTTTTCCCAATTTCAGGATTTTTTGTCAGGATTTCAGAATTTGTAAAGAATTTCTTTTGCAATCTGGAATTCCTGAGGTGTTGTCCTAAAGGTGTTTTTACCTGTAAAAGTTGATATAGACCAATAAAAACGGATATTTTAAGGGGGTGCCTTTAGGCAAATACAAACTATATGTTGATCTGGGGTCCTCGGCGACTTTTCGGGCACTTTTCGTGGATTTTTTCGTGGATTTTTCATTTTTGGCCAATCTCACCCCTGAATTATCCTTTTCTTACTGTTATCTTTGGCAGGTTTTGAATGTAGGTGCGGGGGACTCTTTTGCAGTATACATCGCTACTCGGACAAGCACAATTGTCAATTTGACTACCGGTTGCACGGCCAGGAGGAAATCAGGAAAAACAATCCCGTCATTGTCGGCGAGAAAATCCAGAAACTGTAATCCCAGCAGATATGTATATTAATATAGATAATACAATATATCCCTTCCGCTGTGGGCTTAACGCATCATTTTGATAGATCAAAGCGTAACCTCCTCGACAGGGATACAACCCCTTCCCCCCCTCTTTCCTCTGTCCGTCAGAGAGTTCATTCTCATCTTCGTCATTTCTCTCATCGTCGTCATAATATCATCAGCACAAATCTTCATCTGTAGTTTGAAATCTTTTAAGGGTCAGCGTATCAGCCTGGTGTCTACTTTGCCGCGATGTATTGATTTGAGTAGCAGTTCTTAGTGATAGACTAGAGTGATTCCTGTATAAAAAATGAAAAACAAAGTGTGGCTCATCCCATGTTGTTTTGTCTGTCAGTGTGCACAATTCTTAGACAATTACTCCAAAACTTACGATTGCCGGTCATTTTTTTTTCGCCTAAGGGGACATCTATCTACAAATTATATTTGCACGATATTTAAAACGTATTTAAAAACCATCTGAATGCATTCATAATTGTAATTAAATTGTCAGATCAGTAAACTTGGTCAAGTTGGCTCCATGCACATTGCATTGAAAATGTATGTGTATTGCTTTAATTTTTAATTACAGTGTACGTATGCAGGCAGTCTGTTACGTTTTTGTATTGTATTATTGACTGTTAGCATCACCAGCAAGGGACAAACGTACACAGTGGGTGACACAATGAGCGTATTTTCTCACTGATTTGTGTGTCCGTAAAATTAATCAACATCACCGAGTCAAACATTGCCCAAGTCTTGTGCATGCAGACCGTATGAATGTGTAACAGTGAGTTTATACTCGACTACCTACTTCTGCATCACAAGCATCTCAAGATATACATGTACCTCTCAGCTCACTAGGTAATGCGTAGAGTGGGTGGAATACATAGACCTTTGTCACGTGTTGTCATGGACCAGTAGCGATGCTAATGAGTGCTTATTCAAATAATCTATTCAACCTGCCCCCATATGATACATGTACATGTACGATGGGCAGTCCAAGGCGGTCTACATACATGTACGATGGTCAGTCCAAGGCGGTCTACATAAGATGGTTTTGTTTACAATTTACTCTGTCTGGTCTGTATGTCGGGGGAGGGGTTGGGATCAACCCCGCCTCCTTCCCAAAACAATTTGCCAAACTCTCATCAAATTTATGCCTCTCTGTGTTTGTGAATTGTCCAAGAATGTTTAACCCTAACAGTACTCAACCCGTCAAAACCCAACAGCATGTTTGGTTGGAATCTGTTAGATGGGTACTGGACACCCAAACTGAGTTTGGCATACACCAGAATCAGAGTCCAACAATTTGTGTGTACAGTTTACCATATGGTGTTGGAATTTGCAAAGATGGGTATGGTTCCTGGTAAATTATACTAGGGAGTTAGGGTTAATGAAAGTTTGTTAAATTTTGTTAATACATTAAAGTATTAAACAGAGTTGTATTCGAGTCCCTGCAAGTCCTTTCACAAGTCCCTGCAAGTCCCTGCAGGTCCATCACAAGCCCTCCAGTCCTAATCCCAATCACAAGCTATTCAAATGAGCTTTGACAAAGGCATTCCTTTGTCATTGTTCATCCAGTTACTTGTGACCGGCTTTATGAAAGGACTTCTGACTGGGCTTGCGAAAGGACTTGTGAAAGGACTTGCAGGGACTGGACTACAACTCTGGTATTAAACATCTGATCTTCAAAAGTTGGATACCCCAAAATTAATCAAACACCTATTTACAATTTTTAATGGGTGTATTCGAAACCCGCGAACAGTATTCCCTGGTTACTAATTACGAATGCCAAAGTGCCGTGTGGAGTGCATCTGGGCGAAAATTCAAGATGGCAGCCGCCGTATTAATACAAAGGAAAATTCACGATCTTACGAAAATAATTGAATTCCTGGAACAGCAATAAAAATTGGCAAAGACAATCCCACTCCTTTGATCACGTACGATTTAATTTTCTTATATCATTTATACTGTTCCTGGACTGAATGAGTGCTTCCAATTTCACACAAATTAACGCAAGTTCCGGAAGGGCCTAAGTCCGCCCGCCATCTTTGTTCTTGACATTCTTCATCTACTCCCCAATAAGTGGGGAGTGATAATCCTGTTCGTGAACACCGTTCGCATGTTTATTCAACACGACTACAGGGTTTCGAATATGCCCAAGAATAAGTCTCAAGAAGTGGAGATGTTTGTACATGTACCTCATACAGTGATAGGCCACTAGAGTAAATAGAAAGCAATAAAAAAAGGGTTTGAACATGGAGTAAATGTTGTTAATTGTGACACGCTCTGCAAAAATGAGTTGGATGTCGCGTATTACACTTTCACGTACGGGGTGGTTTAATGTCTGACTTTTTAATATAACTATAAGAAATCACACACTTAAAAAAATAAGAAAACAACAACAATGCATTACACTACAGAGTTGTGCCATATATCAAATTAAAGCTTATTTCATGCTCTTTCAGACCAACTGCAAAGCTTAAAAATGTATTTCTAACACATTACTCATTTTTGTAGAGCGGGTCACAATTATGGTTAAGGTTTGTATTCCACCGGCTCAATCCACTCTTCACATTGTCTCGTCAGACTATAATGAATCCCTTTGTGTTTGTGTTTATGACAAGAACACATAAACCCATTTGATCTTTTCTGATAATTTGTCTGTACTTTTGATGTTCAAATACATGTATATTATTTCTTCAGTCGCAAGATGAATCATGTAATCGGCTTAAAAAGTGTTCTCCCCTACACATGTACATGTATATTTAATTTCCTCTGATGGTTAGGGATTTTTTTTTAAAGGTATGCAACCAGCCAATCATTTTATTTAAACTTAATGGAGATGTGCAGATATAACCCTTTGTTGTGTAAAAGACTAATTGTTTGTGTTATGGTGATTAATTCTGGACAAAGTTAAAACATCAATCTTGGTTTTTTTGTTTTGGGGGGGGGGGGGGGGGGTGAAATTGTTTGGGAGTAAAATCATTGCTGGTATTGAGAAAGCAGGTTGTTGTCAATTTGGTTTATGGACGTTGGCTGATCTCGATCATCTTGCCATGATGCGGTGAAAATTCTGGTACTGGGTGGGCAGTCAGTGTCGTTATTCATTCCTTTCATTTGTGCATCAAGGCAGCTGTGTTTTTCTGCATTGAGATGGAAATTTACATTCATTGAACAGCCAATGACTTGCCAGACTTGACTTGGATAGTACAAGCTTGGTGTGCATCATTCCTGTCTACCTAGGATTCTTGTTGCTTGACCAGGAAATACCCACAAGAGTTTGTGCAGAGTAGATAGTAAAAACCAGTAGTCTGCTACGAAGAGCATACACATCACATATTTGCTGGATTGTTGACAACTTCAATTTCGCTAGGATGTGACCTTTTTGAGGAGAAAAAAATGTCTGTTACATTAATGTATGCTTTTGTCCACAGACCCTTAAATAACCATATACTAATTGAATTTGCTGAAACGAAAATTGAGTTTTTCTATGGCCTTGAGCAGAGTTAATTACACTCGGCAGGTACATATGTACATGTAATGTACAGAGCGAATGGGGCTTATGATAGTCACAGCCATGTTTGTATGTATAGCTTGCCATCCTATTGCCTCTGCAGTACTGAGCATCAACTGGCTTGGTAAAGGTCTACATAATGTATTGGCACCACATGTTACTAACACATGTTGATGTTGGTATCAGTGTTAATGCAACGTGAACCCTTTATATAGACCCTATGTTATACTCATAGCAACAATAGGCCGTCATACTGTGGGACATGCATATGAGAATATTGGCATGTGTTGTAATATGTATGTCCCACAACGTGGCTCCCATGATGTCATATTTGATATTGTCTAAGATTTTTTAATCCACAAATTTCAAGTTGTCAAATCTGGCTTTGTGAGCAAGGCGGCTGAAGGTGGTTTGTCTTAAACGAAAAATAAAAACCTCATCTTTTTCTCGATCTTTAGAAACCCATTAGGCAGTACTCTTACATGTATATTACAATATTTCCTATTTGAGATTTTAATTTGAATATCACTTGACTGCATGCGATTGTGGTACATGTATTTAATGGATCAAAGTTAAATTTACAAAAAAGTAAGAGTTGTATCATATTATGCTAATCTAGAATCATGCTAATCACAGTTATTGATAAGCCTAGCAGTTGTGTATGAATGGGTTTTGTTCATTTGCCTGGGAAAGAGTGATATACAAATGAAGCTGAAATTCAAGCACAAATTAGTAATCAACGAACAGCGAACTAAGGCAGTAATAAACCTGAAAACATTTCTGCATATAATAAACCATGAGCCCTCTCCAAATTTCCAAAACGTTTTATTAAACGCAGGCGTAACTTTGTTGAGTTAATTTAAAGCATTAAATTGCCAGTTTAAATTTTTTGTAAAGCATTTTTGTTTTGTTTCAAAATGTCTTCTGTACACTCAGTTTCTCACCACAAAGGCCTGCATTCACTTACAAGTAAGCTATATTTGTTGCACATTATATGTACTAACATTGCCCATCACAAAATACGGCATCATGTTATTTTGATGTTCAATAATATGCATCATTAATGTTCATGTTTCTATTGTGTACAAGGTGCAGTTCAGGACTAAAATTTCTTGGGAAGGGATTCTAAAAGTACAAGTATTTAATAAAAGGTAACCAGGTTTCAAAGACTTTGGGCGAATTTCATCGAGCTACTGAGCACAAAAGAATTGTTTATTAAAACGGTTACCAGCCAAAACTCCATGTGATGTTCATGCTAAGCAAACAGTTACTACCAGTCAGAAGCAATATACAGGGTGTCCCCCTCCCTTCCAAAAAAAGGTAACCCGTGTACAAAGAGAAAATCTGACCACTGTACATAATGACCATTATTGTAGTTTAATCATAAACCAGGAAGTCAGTCATGCACGACCAGAGAAATGCATCTAAGATATGAATGGAAAGCTTTAGTACATAGCTTGGTCATATTGTCACTTTGTGGGTAACCTTTTATTGGGACACCCTTTGCGCACATCACGTAGAAATTTGTTTGGTCATCTAGTTTTTACCAAGGAAGACTTCATGCTCGGCACATTTTTGTGCTTGGCAGATCCATGAAATTCACCCCTGATTTGTTTGGTAAAATTTCAGAATTTTTTGCAAAAAATCAAAAGTTTGATCTTTGAAACATTTGGCACACTTACACCCCAGGCTCCTTCCTCCAGAACCATGTGTTATTCCAATTGGGTACTTACTGTTCCATTAAGAAACAAGAACTCCCAGTCATTGTTTTTGCACTAAGCATGCATTGGGATCAAATCTTTGAGTGGTTCTAAATTGGTTTGGTGTGTTGTTTATCAGTAGTAGTGTTAAACCAAATGAAAATAAGTTGAAACCGTAAGTATTAATGTAATCAGAATATTAAATCCGTAATCACAAATTGTACGAGTAGAAATAAACCACTTGTTCATCTCAAAAACACTCTTAAAAACTCCTAGCATCTAAAGTTCTCTTGGAATGGACTGACCCATGAAGGCCATTAACATACTGACCAATGACGGCCGTGACTACATGTATGTTGTGATGGACATGTGGCAGGTAGGGTTGTAATTGGTCAAAATGTTAATGGGTGGAGTTTCATGGATCAGTCTTTGCTGAATCTTTGGTTATTTTCAGAAGTGGAGCATTATAACTTCAAGTACTGGAGACAAACTTTGGTGATTCGTCGAAGCTACATATGTATACAAATGCTAGTGCTTCCAAAATTGAACACGTGCTGAAAGGAAACCTGTTCAAATTGTCTCAGTTTGACTATGGTATACGTAGTCCCTCTCTAATAGGTGCAGAGTAACCACACTACACACCCTAGGCTAACATTTTATGTATTTCAGATTTTTGTTGCATTGTGAGAAGGGGCAAGGTAAAAAGTTGTGTGCTGGATAAACTTTGTTTGACCTGTTAGATACTCATGAAACCAAGTATCACCATATGTGAAATCCAATTGATTGCATTCTAAAATGGGTAATCCAAGCCATTTTGACCAACCTTGTTCTCATGTGTTGGTCATTGGTTGCCATTCCCCTGGTCCCGGTTTGTCGTCATCCACCTTTAATGTGACACGAGAGTTGCAGCCAGATTGAAATCAGTGTCCGACCACAGCAATGTTTTTCCCCGTTTACTTTGCATTATTTGTACCTCCTTGCAACAGGCACATTGGCTCAAATATCTAAAACCATTACAAACAACTCCAAAAGTGGCTTGTTTTAAGCAATAATTCGGACCGTCTCGCAAATTTAAAACTGAAAAATAAATTTGATTTATTGGCACTGGTTTGGTCAAACCAAAATGTATTTTTAGAAAGTCCTATTTGGTGTCGCATAATTGTAGTCAACAATTTGCATTTAGTAAGTTATGAACGGACTTTTTGTTGAATTCATTGATGACATGTGGAAGAGTTGGCAAACTTTTTTTCTTTTCTTGAAACCAACTGGAAACCTGGTCACCAAATGGAAATGACAACGTTAGCCCCCTACATGTATTTGTTCCTAAAATGATTATTGCAAAGTCAATAATTGTATGAACTCCAGCATCATAACATCAAATAACTTCAGAACATCAAAGAAACCTCATGATGCAAACAAAAGTACAAATTGCTCGTAGAGATGGATTCCTAAGGAATCTGGGCAAGTTTTTCAATAGAATAAAGTCTGTAGGAAAAAAATGGGTCTGCCTGATACAAAATCATTCGCCAATAAAGCATAGCTGTGTGTAGGAAACTTTTTGCTTTTTTAAGGCAGGAAAGTTGTATCATTAAAAAAAAAAACAATTACGTTTGGAAGTATTGGAAGGAAAAAAGGACCTTGCTTGTTTTATTTATTTTTTGTGTAATTGCAGTTTGCAAAGATAGTTTGGTTTCCTTGGGACAGTTTACATGTAAATCGTGAATCGTAGGTTAGGTATCTGAAAAATCAATACACTTAGGTTTTTAAGACTTGATTTGAAAAAAATGCTTGAAATGGTGGTCTTGTTTTGTTATTTTTTTTTTTTTTTACTTCTGTATGTTCAATGCATTATGTCCGGCTACTATTGTTAGTCATCTTAATAAATTAAATAATAAATATGAGAAATTATTCAGTTGTCTTCAACTTTCATTTTCTGATTCTTTTTAGGTACGTGTAATAAGGGAGTGCTCATTTGAAATGACATAAGATTATGACCATTTCCCAGTGGCATAATCGCTATGAACAAAAGTGAACTTGAAATGGGGTATTTCATCATTAACCCCATTCCTAAAAAATAAGTAGACCGATCTATGAAGACTCCGTCCATTTATGTATTGATCAACCACAGCTGCAACTATGGTCCGTGTGTCCGTGCTGCTGTGACTAGTCAATATGCGAAAGGTAGATAGAGCATTGTGGATCCATCTATTCCCCCACACGTACATGTATGTTTCCTCTGCCAACTTAGTTTAGCTCATTGTACAGATCTATCTACTGGACGCCAGTTCGGATCAGTTCCTTTGTTAATCAATGATATGCATATTTTCATTTGAATAGGCATAATGGTGTTGCATAATTGAATTGCATAGTAGCCTTTTACAAGCAGTGATGTTTGTTGATTTCCTCTGTTGCTGTGATATTTTTCATGAGATTCTTTGAAAGCGGGGTTTTTAGAAGAATGCGAATCTCATGGAAGTGAAGCTAACGACCAACTTGAAACCTTCCTGGTGATTATTAGTGCGAAATACTTTTTTGGGTCAGATTCATGAGTTCAAACCCGGTGTAGGCTGTGCTTTGATTCTGCCGCACCAATTGATTAACCGATCTAGCGATACCGGTGATATTCGAATAATGCTTCATTCAATAGCTTTTAGTCCTATCGATACCAATCACTAGAAATATGCCAAGAATCGATACTATCTACTGTCGACTTGACCTGACAAAGAAATCAATTAATATTACTTCAAAAAACATTTGCGTGCCTTACTTTACAATGTGTGTCTTGGGAAACCTCTTGTGCACATATATTTGTGGAGTACATCTGACAGAAAACCCATATATGAGATAAATTGAATGGTTTGTATTGTCATAGCATTTGTACAGTATTTTGGCAACACACTGTAGTCTGACAATGACAAAATGCGAAGCCGTAGCCACAAAAGACCCGATCCGGGCTACGTCTTATGCTGTGCGAGTGCAGCGTATTCGAGCCTGTTTTATTTGTATACATGACCAAGGTGTTTTTTTTACAGCATTCAGTATAAAATATTTTTAGTTTTTGGATTAAAAAAACCAATCAACTCACCTGGATTTGGCCACATGACATAACAAGTCCAGATGGTTGGTAACTGAATCCCTTCATCAATTCTAGATGTGGATACAGTGAATTTCTCATAATACAAGACATTAGAATAATACATAAAATTCTGTTCACATGTACACCAATGTAAGATGGAGAACAAAAAGTTGTATCCCCACAATGTCGCTTCCCAGACTGTATTGTAAACTTGGAGCGTGATCCCTGGCTGTACAGGATTATGGGTTTATGACTTCTGACTAGCGCCCCCTGAACAAAAAGACTGACAATTTCGGGGACTGCCAACATAGGGCAAGATTGGTAGAGCACTGGTATGGTATTCAGGAGGTCGCAGGTTCAAATCCCACTCCTGCCAAGTTTCTTTATAAAAAGGTTTTTTGCTCTTCTTGATGTACATGTATTGTGTTTGGTCGGATATTCAGTAAGGCAAAAAAAAAAATCTCTGCCCCTTCATATACATGTAGATAACAGGTTGCAGTGAATCTGAGGGAAGTTACACCTGCAGAGAAGTTCATTTACCACCCTTGGATCGAGCCATATGTTAGCCATCCCGGGGTGATCTCTCACTGCCAACTAATTAGTAGCTTCAGCCCCACTCAGGATCTGATTCAACCAGAGAAGAGAACCCCATGTTTAAAGTATTTCCCCCCACCACTGTGAGTCACCTCAAACGCACCTATCCAGCTGTCAATAGTTGGCCTTGGTTATCAGAAGAGAAATTAGGATTTGGGCTTCATCAGAAGTGAGATTTAGTTAAGCATCCATTGGCCAATCGTGTTCCTAACATAACATGACTTTAAGCTGTGGTAAATTACTTTTACCAGCTGTGAGACGGGCCTGGGCCTGGGCCTGTAGGTCTAAATATTGGGCTAATTTCCCCAGCTTCTGTTCAAGATTTATACTACGCATCTTAATATTTGCCCAGGGAAACCATTTGGTGGATAGAAATCATACTATTCATAGCTTTTGACTATTTTACATTCTTAGTCTTGTAAGAGGTGGACGCCATTTGTACAAGGAATTCAATCAAAAGTAGTTTGTGTAAATCTTGTGTAAGAGGTACATTGTACATTTGTACGGCCTTTGTAACTTCATTAGTCATTTATCAGTGTTGTAGTCAAGACCATCACAAGACCCTGCAAGACCAGCACAAGACCAGCAGTCTTAATCCAAGTCTTAAACTATTCAAATGAACTGTAACAAAATCCTTCCTTTGTCATGGTTTATGATTGTTACTTGTGCCTGTAACAAGCTGGTCTTGAAATGGTCTCGACTACAACACTGTCATTTATCATAAACAGGCAACTGCATCAGTGACTAAAAGTAATTACTTCAATAACATACGTCCTGCCCTGGATGACAGTTTTGGGTAGTAGTGGAAGCCTCTGAAATTCACAGGAGACTTCCCCCCCTTTCCACCCCTCTGAAGATATGAATTGTGTGTTTGTGAGTATGTATATATACCGACAATCGTGGACTAGGGACAAAAGAGTTAGGGCGTAGACAAAGGGTCCACGATTGACCGAACGTCCACGATTAAAATTCGTGTACAAATCATATGGGAGGCCTTCCGAAAAAGTTAGAGTATAAACAAAAGAGGAACAATGGGAGGTCCACGATTGCACCCGTTTACATGACTGTGTGTGTGTGTGTGTGTGTGTGTGGGGGGGGGGGGGGGGGGGGGGGGATCGGCTGCAGTTTTGCACGAGCATTGAATGCATATTGTACATGTTAACCCTCATTATTTAACCAATAAAAAAAGAATCAAAGATTCACTTTAATGAACACAATGATGTAATTACAGGGTAATGGGGGAAATCCCCCTCCCACCAATGGAGGTTGCAGTCACTGTGAGAGTTGCCAACTGTACCATTGGGGCTGCGGTTTACTGCTTTCTGAATGCTTTAACTGTCTCTTGCATCGCACTGCATCCCATAACTGTCTTCAAACAAATCTACCATAGTCTAGTCGACGATCAAATGTTGGCAACTATATGCTGGTATCCTATCAGGACATGCCAAATGAGGCTTGTGATGCCGTGGACATGAGCGAGTTCAGTTTAGCTCTTCCTCTAATCAAACGAACAATTAAGGACCAGAATGAAACATAAATGTGAGAAATACAAGAAATCCAAGACGTACATGTATTTACACAAATGACACATACTTCTACCCCAACCCCCCACTTTACGGCTAACAAAACTCCGTCACCAGGTGATTGGAATATGGGGGTGCAAGGTGATGATAAACCTAATCTTCAAGCAATTTCCCCCCTTTTTACATGTAGGTGAGTCAGTTTCTGCTAAAGGTGGTAATAATATGAACAGGAAGATGATACGATGCACCATATGATAGGATTCTGATTGGAGGTGTAGGGGGAGGGCAAGGGTCACATCTGGTAAGAGGCCATCATGACGATGAACTTCATCCTACCCCAATACATAGCCTTGGTTTTGAAATTTGGGTAAACCTTGTTTGGGCGAGGGGAATTTTGTAAGTTGTAGGGGTAATACGAGGACATTTCAATGAAACCGATTGCCTTTCACCTTTTATACAGGGGGGGGGGGGGGAGGCAATTGTGTGGTATTCTGATGAAAGTGGTTAAAATAATTTGTGGTATAAACCAACTTAAAAACCATAAAAAAGCGATTATACAAAAAGAAGAGATTATCTTGAAAAATTTCTGAATTTGAACCTGCGACCTCTGGAATACCGTACCGGTGGCTCTACCAACTAAGCTATCTTCCCTATGTTGGCGGTCTCCTAAATTGTCAGTTTTTGGGGGATGGGGGGGGGGGGGGGGAGCTAGTCAGAAGTCATAAACCCTTAATGCCGTATAGCCAGGGATCACGCCCAATTTTACGATACAACATGGGAAGCAAAATTGTGGGGATCACTGATCAATGAATATAGAACATCTATGACAAAATATATTCAGCATTTAAAATGTAAAAAAGTCTTATTATACAATACTTTAAATGCAAATGTCCATTCAAAGAATCAAATTCTTAATACAAAGGTGAATAATTTAAATAGTAGACGGTATGAATTCTTGGCAGAACAATTTTAGGCAAATTACATTTACAATGTAAAATCTGGAAAGACACTACAAGGCAGGGTGAAGCTGAAACAGCTGACTGATGAGCTGGTGCAATTAATGCAGCCCACAAACCCCCCCCCCCCAAAAAAAAAATAAAATAAAAATAAAAAAATATCCTAAGAGCCTCATAAAAACCCAAAAATCTACAGGACTGAACAGCAAAGAGTAAGGCTGCGTCTGAATCTTATGTCTAGAGCTTGGTCATCGCTGGTTGAAAATACCTGGGCATAGAGTTGTAATCAAGTCAATCACAAGTCAACTCACAAGCTACATGGGATGAACAATGACAAAGGAATGCTTTTGTTATATAGTGTGTTTGAATAGCTTGTTACATGGCTTGAGACCAGAATTGTGAAGTGATTTGTGATTGACTTGATTACAACTCTGCGTGGGCACATGCTGACAGACCTACATGTAGACATAGCTCTGGAAGCCTGTTTCTGACACGGCCTAACATGTACCCCATGCACCTTGCAATACCCAATGCCCATTTTTGTGCAGAGGTTTGAGAATATATGCAAACTTGTCAATTCACTTACGACATCTGCGTGCATATGGAGTGCCGTTTTTGGATAAATTCATGTACACTACGTATACATTGTCCAGTCTCTTTTCGAGTTTCCCCGAAAAAAAATTTATTTTGGAAAAATTGCTATTTTTCTAGCAATGCAAAAGTGATATATTTTTAACGGAGACACTGAATGAAAGACAGTGAAAACTGAAACTGCAGGAGTGGCAAGAAAGTATAAAAGGCATTTTCAGAGCTAAAACAAAATAGAAAAAAGTAGATTTTCTTAAACAAGTTTTAAAATTTAAGAAAAAAGAAATCAAATTTGATGAAGAGCACACAGAGAGTACAACTACATGTACATCTTTAAATACCATCAACAGATGCCTACTTACATGTATCTCCTAGGAACGAGTATGGGAATCACTTTCCCCCTCATGATTTTCTTTTTTTGGAATGAAATCTTTTTCATTGTTTGTAAATAAATGTTATCATCCCCTTCCCAACCTATAAGGGCTGGGCTTGAGGTCATCAAGACACGTCATGATTTTGAATGTTACAAACCTAAGCTACTCGAGTATAACTTGAGAAAACTGAACAGCACTCATTAACATTCCTGGTTTGTCAGACGAAATGTAATAAATGTAATAAATGTAATAAATAATAATAATAATAATCTTGAAAAAAAATATGGAGGCAGTCATCTTGGGAAATACTGTATGGTAGACACTAAAAGTAAGTACAAATGCAAAAAGGGCCTCTCAGTTCTTTTTAAAGCAAAAATCCCACAGTGATATTCCAGATGTTTGCACAAATTACAGACAATGTACAAAATCTAAGCATTAGAGCTGTAGTCGAGTCCCTGCAAGTCCTTTCACAGTCAGAAGTCCTTTCATAAAGCCGGTCACAAGTAACTGGATGAACAATGTCAAAGTTCATTTGAATAGCTTGTGATTGGAATTAGGACTGGAGGGCTTGTGATGGACTTGCAGGGACTTGCAGGGACTTTTGATGTACTTGCAGGGACTTGCAGGGACTTTTGATGTACTTGCAGGGACTTGCAGGGACTTTTGATGTACTTGCAGGGACTTGCAGGGACTTGTGATGGACTCGACTACATCCCTAGCATCAGATATGACATTCGCATAAACTTATTCCAAAAACTAAAAGTGCATAAATTATGTTGGCACAAATGTTACAAAATACTATATTTAAGCCATCAATGCCACAAGTAAGCTATCTAGAGGTCAGCATAAAAACATCCACGTAAGCACACAGTCATGTAAACGGGTGCAATCGTGGACCTCCCATTGTTCCTCTTTTGTTTATACTCTAACTTTTTCGGAAGGCCTCCCATTGGTTTTGCACACGATTTTCAATCGTGGACGTTAGGTCAAACGTGGACCCCTTTGTCTATGCTCGAATTCTTTTGTCCTAGGTCCACGATTGCCGGCATATACAAACTCACACACACCACGTGCAAAATGTTATCAAGGTGTTTATAGTAATATTCACTAAAGTACATGTACATGTAGTTATCAAAATGTGAGGCAGTCCACTTCATAAAATGTAAAAACATATAATATAAGTTATATTTTACACAGAAATTTGAATACATTTTCAAAGTGAACAAAGAAAACTGGCAGGAGCAGGATTCGAACCTGCGACCTCCGGAAGTCGCAGGTTCGAATCTCGCTCCTGCCAGTATTTTTTGTTCACTTTGAAGAAATATATACAGTGTAATATAGATGTACACGTTTTTTTCAAGGTTTTATATTAATTTAAAAACAAGGTCACTTGTGATGTATTCAGAATCGTAATACTGATGTAAAAATGGGGGGGGGGGGGGGGGGTGTTGGTCCAAAAAAATATTCCAGGCCCGATGCTGCCACCCCCTAAAATTTCCTGGACCCACCCTGCCTTGTCTTTAAACGTTCCTCATGTTAACCATGTGGTCAAACAGATGTTACCCCCAAAATATAAAAATAATAGAAGTTCAATTGTTGAATACTGTAATGCAATCAGCCAATAACCACAATTAAGTCTGGTACATGTAGAAAGGCCTCTTTTCTAAGAAAAAAAATGTATATATATCTTCACTCTTTTACAGCCTCTATTTACAGGTAAGAATTTTCAAGTTTCAGCATGGCAAGAAAGATAGGATTTGTGCAATTTTTGTTATGGAAGTCGCCTAATACAAGGCTAAAAGCCACTCTAGGTAAAGGGCTACAACTGAGGTGGTGGGGTTGGCCACATTTTAGGTTGCCAGCCCTACCACCCTTACTGTTTTCCTGGGTCCAGATCTAAATAGAGGATAAATCTGCAACAGATACCAATGAAATTATCACCATTCAGACCAATAGACCCAAACATACAAATGTATTATTTTTTCTTAACTTTGGTACATTTGACACCCTGTTAACCCCTTGAGTAGGGGTGTCGCGGCGGTTATGGCAGCCAAGCGAACCGCTACAATGTGTTTATGCAGTCAAGCGTAACCTATACACAATAATCCAACAATGGATTGAAACTGCACAAACATCGGCCGATGGTGTCCGGCCTGGTGGCACTGTTTAATCCAACAATGGATTGAAACTGCACAAACATCGGCCGATGGTGTCCGGCCTGGTGGCACTGTTTAATCCAACAATGGATTGAAACTGCACAAACATCGGCCGATGGTGTCCGGCCTGGTGGCACTGTTTAATCCAACAATGGATTGAAACTGCACAAACGGCGGACAATTGCGTCATCCGGCCTGGTGCCACTGTTTTTTTTGCGCATATTTGCGGCATCCGTACGCAAGGGGTTAAGCTGATTTTACAAGTACATCTGAAGTGAAAGGTGCAATTCACAACTTTGTGAAAGTCACACAAGTTTTCCTTTAAAATGGAATACGTTATTCATCGTGGTTAATCCACAATGAGAGCAATAAATAAATAAATGAATGTAGTCAATGATGTAAACCGTTGACTAATCGTTGACTAATTACTCTCAAGTTATCCTTTGGCAACTTGTCTCTATGAATCTAACTGTCCACAGTGTTTCTTTCAACTGACGTTATGTTAAATGTAGTGTAACAAGATTGGTAACTTTTTTACTGAATTATTACGAAATATCTTACTAGACTGTAAGTTAATAGTAGTCTCAATCATTCTGTGAAATGATGGCACCAGGTGTGCTGTCGTTGTCAAGAAAAGTAGAAATTTATATCGTTTTCCAACGATTGCCGGCCGGCAATCGTTGGAAAACTGCCCTCTATAACAAATGTAGCCTTTAGTCAAGGCGCGCGTGGCTACCCGGACAAGTAGCGCGCCACGGACACGCTGGCATATCCGGGGCGCGTCACGGGTGCAGGTAGCCACGCGCCGTTTTTCTCCCGGTTTTTTCGCCATCCAACAATGCAAAACTTTGAACAGGTCAGTGGAACGATATTTCCTATAAAATACTAACCCCCAAATCTGCCCATTTCTGAAAATTGCAACAATGACCAATCATGTACACTACTTTTAATACAAGCAGTACCAGCTAGATAATTCATGTATTGCTGACCCTCATCAGAGTGTAAGCACTAATCTCCGTCACGGACCGGCTTTGAATTCAGAGAAGACAAGAAGGAATTTCAGTTTAAGGTCTTGTCACATGAGGCAATTTTTACAAGCAACTTGGAGGGAATGATTTGGCAGCCCAGAAGACAATTGTCTGTCAGTGTACTGACATGAAATGTCAACGTTTTTGTCTTGGGAACTGCCTCAAACTGAATGCCTGTGAATTTCCTCGTGTGTCATGGCCCTCAGAAGCAGGAGAAAATTGTAGAGAGCAATCAGCCTGCTAAATATATTCATAAAAATAACTAACCAATACTCAGTGTGAATCGCCTTATTCATTGAAACCCGGAAATATGACAATTCTGTTTGGCACCTGCATTGTGAGAATGCCAAGAGTTCCGCTACGCAGGCTCCATTGCTTTTTTCAAATCCTGGAATTAATGGTCTGACAATTAATTAAGATACCACCAGACGGTTTGATTGGACGTGTGATTTCTTGCAAAAAGCCTACAGGCCTTACCAGTGATAAAAACAGCCTTACACCCGGCTGTCTACCAAGTTGACTTTGTCTTGATTACCGGACTGCCGATGTTTCTTGGGCTTCATCTTAACTGATGAATGCACCGATTCAACCAGCGTCAAGATATTGGTCAAGCTCTCTGTGCTGGAGCTACTAGGAATGGGCGGTATATTCATGTCAATTTTGGCTCTTCCGGGTTTGCGCTTTGCAGAGTTACTTTGATGCTTGTGATCTTTCCTTGAGGAATCCTTCTTGACGTCTGCGTTGTGCTGGGATGCCTTCTCTCTGGATTTGGACCTTGAGCCTGTCTGCTGCTGTTTTTTCTCGGGATTCTTCGCCCGTCTTTTGTGGGCTGCTTCTCTGTAGGACGACTGTTCAGGACTCTGATCTTCCCTCCTTTGTGACGATTGTGGCTGGTGATGTTTCTTCTGGTTAGGCTTTGCTCTGCTGGTCACAGTCTCAGCTTGCTGTCGGGTTGGATTGGATGAGCTTCTGATCTCGGTATCTGGGAGGCGATCGCTCCTTTTCGGCAGGATGTCCGGAAGTTGTCTCTGTCTTCCTCTTGAGTTGGATCTTGCTCGACTACCCTCTCTGTTTGATGATCTTGAGTTCTGACTTGTAGCGGCAGAGCTGGTGGCTCGTCTGCTAGGAGAAATGGATCTTCTGTTCGGTGATGTCCCCCTCAGTGGGGATGGCTTTCTGGGAGGAGAAAAGCTTCTACGAGGAGAGGAATGTCTGGTGTGGGCTAGGTAGGCATCCTCTCCTGCATAAGGTCTACTTTGGGGATACTTTGGCCGAGCACCTTGGCTGATGTTTTGGGAGGTGGAAAGAGATCTTTCTTCAGATCCTAGAGGGGCTTGGCCGTCTCTTGTTGGGTTGTTCTGGGAATGTCCTGGAGGGATTATTTCAGAGTTGGGAAATGTTGCAGAGGAGGATTCTGCTGGTAATGTCTCCTCATCTCTTGGGGTCACACTGTCTGTGTTAGATACTGGACTATTTTCCAACGAATCTTCATGGGATTGTGCGACATCAACTGCAATTACTGGAGTTGATGAATCTACTGACTGTCCAGGATCACTTGGTGATGACTGTTCAGGCGCTGTACCTAGGGCAGATTGGACCATCTGTGATTGGTCAGTCTGGCTTGGAGTTTCGGGAACAGAACCAGTTTGAAATGCCCCTGTCTGGTCAGAACTAGTAGCTCTGGTGTTGGTATAGGGTGTCACACTAACGCTGCTTGCTACTGGAGATTCAACTGAAGCACCTGTCACTGATGTGACATTTTCCGAATGAAACAGTTCCTCATTGTGTTGGTTATTGGAATCTTCCTCGGGCAGTGCAAGTGTCTGTGGTTGGACTCTGATATTTACAGAGGCAGGGGTTGATGGCGACTCCATGATTGCTGAGAATGTTGGAGCATGGTGTTCATCCGGGGTGGGACTGTAAGGTGGGGGTTGGTCAGTAGGATACAGGTCTGTCATTTCAGAGACGTAGGCTGGGACGGTGTCTAACGATGGCAGCTGGAGTGATGGAAGATCCGTTAATGCGATGAAGGCTTCATTGCTGCTACCAGGGAGGATGTAAACTGGTATGGACGGGCCGTTGACATGAATCTGCAAGTAGCCTCCTCGGACGAGAGCAGGCGGCCTTCCCTGCCGCTGGGCCTGGTTGGGTTGTTGCGGTACAGCCGGTCCCCTCATCGTCTCACCCTGTGTATCACGTACAGAGTTGCGTGTCGCTGGTGGCCTGCCATGCACTGCACTGGTGCTGGACGACCTTTGAACTATGCGGGGTCGCTCGTTTCTGGCATCATGGTGACCTATGGTTGCTCTTTGACCTGGTGCTGCACTAGTTACAGTGTTACTAGCTGGTGTGGGATTAGACGGTTGGGTGTTGGGTTGATTTCTACTTTCTCTGTTAGCGTCTGTTTGCTGTGTCTCTGAAGACCAGAAAGACAGGAAAATTCATGATCAACACTAAGGTAGATCATAATGCAATCTAAACCAATCAGGGTCCTTCCTAAAAAGTGTAAACAGGACAATAGGAGGTTCAAGATTCAAGGTGTTGACAGGTTTGCAAGCTTTCCACTAGAAAAACGTTGAAGAGTAGGGAGTTTCCGGCTGTGGTGTGTGAGTCCAATTTGCCGCATTAGAAGACTTGAATATTTACTTGCAGATCTAAAATTTGATAAATTATAAGCACCTTCATTCGTAGCCGACTTTCAAAAATAATTTACATCATTGTCTTTCAAGATATTGTTCATATCAGAGGCGCTAAACAAAAAGTGTATGCATGATTGGACTGTGCACATAACGCAAACAATTTAAATTTCCAACTGCAACACATGATTGGCAGAAGTCTTGGTTGGATTTCAGAGATAAAAAAATGCCACTGGGATAGTGTGATCCTTTCTATATTGTAACTGCAGTGATTAAATCTTTAACAAATTCTAATGCATCACGTACCACTGTCTGAAAGAGCTCTTCGGTGTCTGGACAAACCAGCCTCCTGGAGTGCATGCTGTTGATATAAAAACAAGCAATCTCATTTTATATAAGTAGGTTTCAAACAGAAGACGAGATAAAATATGTGACTTAAATAATATTTTCAGCATATAGTAACGACAGACATCACAGACATACACAAATAAATACAATGTGAATATAGAGTTTGCAAGTCTTACGATTTCACCATCACTTTTTAATCACTTTTTAATCACTTTTTAATCACTTTTTAATCACTTTTCATGTGAATGTCTTTGCACCAAATATTGACTAGCATGAATGATAGATTGATCTAAACTTGACGTCAAATTTGTCATTTTTATTTTGTTCATCAATTTCTTTTTCAAAATGTCTCTTTTCTGTCACATTATTGCATTTTTCTAGCTCAGCCGAGTCCAACAACAAATTGTCTCATAAAATTTGATGCGGTACACTGTAGTTCCTATGAATCGTTTTCATTCACATGACTAGACAGCATGGAATATAAACAAAACCAACATGTGTGGTCCACCATGGAGAGATCGTATTACATATATCATATGAGGCAGGTTAAGCCATGTGCTCGCATGCAGCTTGCTTGACTGGATTACTTGATACATGTGGTTTTTTTGCCCTTCACCGACGTATTTTTATAAACACTGTATACTCAGTGTTGTCCCGAGAGATTATTTGGAAAATAATCACTCGAGTGGGACTTGAACCCATGACCTCCTGCTTTCTCGTAGATCTCGTAGATCTGAATTACCAGTTCAACATCACTGCACTATATGCGGTCCGTAACATGTGAAAAAGATCTATACAGTAAGCTCGGAAGTACAGTATCTCCCTGGATTCTTAACTCAACCTGCATACTCTATTATAGATCGACAAAGATATTTATTTGATGAGCTCAAAATATAAAAGAATGCAACCAACCGCTTCCTTGGTAGTCCGCCTCTGCCAGCACAGTAGCATGAATGAGAGTGAGCCGGTTACCAGGCTAGCGATACCAGCAAAGCCATAGATGATACACAGTATGTAGAGACAATCGATCATGTTATGTTCGATGACAGCACAGCTACGGACACCTTGGAATGTCACCTTCTTACTGTCAGCTTCAGAGAAATTCAAGGGAAAAAAAGGAAAAACTAGTGTAGTGAGGTATGTCTCTTGAAAGACAATCAGATTTTGACAGGCAGAATTGACAATTTTTCCCTTGTGGTTAGTTTGACAAATTTTTCTTAAAATGAGATCAGCAGACCATTATTGGCAGAATAATTTATCTTTCAATTTACATATTTAAATATCAAACAAACTGCAAAGGAAACTCACTGGGTAATTTTAATATATTTACAAAGTGAATGCAGAAAACTGGCTGGGGTATGATTTGAACCTGCGACCTCTGGAATACCATAACGGCACTTTACCAACTGAGCTATAGACTAATCCGGCGACCAAAATTAGAAGCATTTACTGCGGTGGCGAGGCGCTCGTGTGCGTATTTTACGCACGCGCTCGACGCAGCTTCGACCAACGGGGTGTTTACAACTTGCCGAAATGCGCACGCGACTCAAATTAAAGAACGCGGGCAGCCTGCACGCGGGCGCGGCACCGCCGTAAAAATGGCTTCCTATTTTGTTCGGCGAATTCCCGTATACAGGACGAGTCAAAAATGTGTGCTAAAGCTGAACCCCAAATATAACCCACGTTAATCAAACTGGTGTCACAAAATCAGTTTTATTATTTAGATCTTCTCTTTAAAATGGTAGAGCTTACCTCGATCAGGTCATTCATTACTGAGCATAAGGTGTCTGACGCAAAACCAGTCAAAAAACTTCCACGTCCATGTTTGTGTAGGATTGAGTGACGTTGATTAGTGGTTTGTACAAGTAGTGTCTTAATAAAGGGTCCCCACGTACAATTTGGTAACAATAGGGACAATGGGACCATAGTCACCCCACGAGGTATTATTTAGAAATCTTGGGGTCCCACAAGGAAAATGCTATGGAGTTTGAGATTTCAATAGGAACAAAGGTCAATAAAAGTAGGTAAGTGGGGGTGGACAACATTGGGAACCCCTGTATGAGTATGTAAATACCAGCAATCGTGGACAAGGGACAAAAGGGTTAGGGCACAGACAAAAGGGTTAGGGCGTAGACAAAAGGGTTAGGGCGTAGACAAAGGGTCCACGATTGTTTGGAGAACCTGAAGCTCGTAGTAAGTGATCTGTGCATGCTTTAACACGCTTTAAATATTTAGAGATAGACTTCAGTTTGAAATCTTCAGGATATGACAGAATTGGGACATTTTCAATGTACCATTCATTCATTCATATATTTTTATTTGTCTCAAATCATGGCCCGAGGGCCAAATTCCAAAAGACAATTCCATTAAAAAAATGATTTTAAAAGCAATATTATCACATTACCAACGCTAAAACCTCAAAATGGACTTCACAGTAAAAATTTGCTTGTGCGACAAAATGCCATATTGTGACTTTCTACTCATTTCGTTCCACCAGGTCACAATATATCCTCACCTTGTGGTACTATAATGCCTGTATTGTTGTTCTCCTTAGCAGACAGTATATAACATTGGCATTCTGAGAGGGAGTTGTGGTACACGCAAACACTGAAGCTGCCCAGGAATGGAATAGATACGATGCCTACAGAAATAGCTTGAAGAACACAGACGCTGAAGACCACACAACTGAGTACTATAGCCAAGAAGATCTGATAGGACCAAACACAAATACATTCAAAAATAAGACTGATACTTTTACATGGACAAAAGTTATGTTTCCATATCAGTTTGGACACTTTGGTATTAAAAGTTTGGAATTACCGAATTATCATAAATTTAGTGTCACGTGTGGATGATATAGAAAGTTAAATCATGTATGTGCTTTTGGACTGTATCAAACTAATTTTTCAAATTAAATTGCTAATTTGTTAGCCTCTTTTCAATGAGACACCCCCCCTAAAAAAAAAAAATAATACATGTATTTCCTACGGTATTAACCCCAAGGCCGACAAAAAAAATAGTTCTGCTTCCGATTATAGCCTTTCAAAAATAGGGTAGGTAGGTCGGACATTGTTTTTTTGCCATTTTTTTGGTGCTGATTGAATTTGCGAGTTTTTAACTAAAAAGGCTTGAGGTAGTTGGAGTTAATGTACATCAATCTTTACAAGCATATAATAAAACAACATTTTTCAAAAAGAGGGAATAGAGTCCACAGCATAGAGTGCTTTTTCATTCAAATAAAATTTTCTTCCATGGTTTGCTCGTAGGAGGAAACGGAAAGAGTTCCATATCCAGACATCACCTATTTTCCCTTAACCCTAACCATCCCTAACCTGCCAAAATCAAACACCCCATTTGTGTTGAATTTTGTGTGATTGGGTACTGTAGAGCCTTGGCACCATCACTTTGCATGGGACTTGATGCCCTGATTTTGTCTAAGTACAAAGAATGTGCCATTGGTTTACTACACTGTGTTGGAGTTTGTGTGGTTAGGGAAGGATTCTAGTAAAAAGGCTTGGGCTGTTAGGGTTAATATGACTTAAAAACTACCAAAAAGTGTAAATCTGATGAAGAAACACAAATTTAGGAATGAACATTTTTCAACTTATTCTTTGAAAATACTTTGACTTTTTCTGTCATGGCCCATAGACTTTGTGCACGAGGTATAAGTGATGTCCGGATATGGAACTCTTTCCGAGGAAACCCAATTAATGGAATTCTTTTATACAAAGCACAGACAAACAGCTTGAATGAAATGTGAGGCTGAACTACAGGTATGTCAACAGTAAACACAAAATACTGTTCAGCTTATGTTGGATTGCCCAAAACCCCCAATTACATTGGCTTATTACCATCTGGGTCCAATACAGATATGAAAACAAACATTTAAATTTTGTGTTGTGTTTGATTTGTGCTGGCACAAGATGTCTTACCATGAGATTCGGCCGTTTCTTGAGCAGAATAATCATGACAGCACCCGTCAAAATCAGCTGGGGAAAAAACAACAGACAATCAAATTTCTAACTAGATTTTCAAACTGGACAAAGTTAACTGGCAGGAGCGGAACTTGAACCTGTGTTGGGATGGAGCCAGGGCTCGAGTCAATTCCAGACGGCAGCCTGTTTTTAAAATTTTACCTTCAACTGGACTTTCATTCTGCATTTTGCCAATATTACATCGGACCTGGATCTTTGCTTGACTACAATGTCAGGTAATGCTTCTTCACTGCTGTAATGTGGAATTGGCATTTTTTTATACTTCATACTTAAACTTCAATCTTATCAATCTGATGATAAACTAATAATTTATTTAACCCTCCTACTGTTATAACTATCACAACCTATCGAAAAACCAAATCCTCTCCTCTCCCACAGCTTGTGTGTCTCAACCTGTCACTCGATAGGTTTTGATAGATAGGGTAGTTGGCTCCAATTTGGCACCTGTAGAGGGAGGGTTAATGGGGCCTAATACTACACACTGTATCACAGCAGACTCCTAACCCTCCAGGGTATTTTGGCTAGAAACTCTGCCAGACGCATCATATTGCATACTTTGTCACATTGACTTGTGTGCAGAGTGCAGCAAAGTCAAGCTGTGACCACAGATGCACTGTGCTGCGTCTGGCAGGGTTAGGGTTAAAGAAAACTTGATCTAACCAAAACTGCGGCCACGTATGTTGGCACAGCGCCTTCGATGTAGTAGAGGGAGGCAGTCAGTCCGCTGGCTACGATGTACAGAATTATTAGGACGATGCCAAGTAGAGCAAGGAATGCTCCAGAGATCGGCAACATCAACAAGCTGTCCGTACAGATAAATCGCTTCATAGTGATTCCTGTCGTTCAATTAGTCCTTCATGTCGGTAATGATGTTGGTGACACACAGACATTTGTAGCTGCCATATCTGTTAGTGCCTTGTTCTGTAAAGTACAGTGTTAATTTGCAATTTAAAAACATGTATACGCCTAAGGCCAAAAATCTGTGTCTGTATTCCATGTGTAGTGCATAATTACACTGACAGCAATGGATTTAAGCAATAATTATGGAAGTTGCATTTAGTGTAGTATGCATGGAATATACATGTACATGGATTTAAGGCCCAAGTAACACAAAGTTATTCTCTTAAAACAGCTTTCCTTTCAAAGGTTCCTTCCTAAACAAACATGTTTTGCATCCAGGTTTTTAGCCGAGTCGCATCGCAGACGGGGCTCTATAAGCGCTTAGCGTTGTTGTTGTTCTGCTTCTTGTGCCAAATTTGTTTTCGGGACACGGCTCAACAGAAGAGGGCGCTACAACATTTACTATGCTTTACTGATTCATAGGTTTTTTTCGAAATGCTGGCTTCGTCTCGGCTTCGTCTTCGACTTCTGAATAACTGAGAAGCAAACCAAATGGAAATATTCTGAATTTTGGTGCATGTTCTACTTCAAGAACATTCATTCGGTTGATTATGAAAGCAAAAATTAGAATACTTACATTTTGTTTGCTTCTCAGTTACTCAGAAGTCGGAGACGAAGCCGCAGCCAAGACGAAGCCAGCATTTCGAAAACCCCAATAGGTGGACGACGCGGCTCCTGCACAAATTCGTGCTTGTTTTTTAAAAGGGAAGGAAGAGGGTTTTTTCATTTTATATTTTCAAGATGGCCGCCATTCTCCTTACAAGTTACAATAAACATTTTTGACATTCTCAATGCAATGTGGGTATGGAGGCCAAACGAACCACGTAATTTCTACACAAACCCATGGCACTGTGAACCAGTCCAAATATTAATTGATTTTATTCTGAATATCTGTCATGATGAGTTGAGAGATACATGTACTCTTTTCAGATATATCTTTGCTAGTCCGAGTAACTTGGACCCCTCTATCGCCTTTTTTAACCTTTGGACATGATCTGGCGATAGATCATGTCCAAATGTTAAAAAACTGATAGAGTGTCCAAGTTACTCGGACTACATGTATATCTTTGCATGGAAGTTTGGAACATAAGGACAAAAAACAACAGAAAAATCTATTTTTAATGGCAATAAAAATAAGGAAATAAATTGGGAATCCCTCTCAGGGTACCAGTTACTGATGAATGCAACTGCTTTGGAATTAGAACAGCTACATTTTGTAATAATGTCATATTATTAGCCAAATCAGAAGAGGATTTTACAACCATGACAACAAAGCAACCAATCACATCCATTCTAATACATTACATGTAATGTGTTCGCTCTTCTAATGCCAGTAATGGTCGATACTGTTCTCATTATGCTCATGATCATGATGCTTTGAGAATGTCAAAAAGATTTATTTCCGACAACCGTAGGTTTTCAACTATTCAATTAAAGATACAAAAAAGGAAGACACATGGTGAACAAGAGAATTGAACATGTTTACAAGTTTACAATGGTTTTTAGTAAACTTGTATTTTATTTTCAGATGGTAATTTTTTTTTTAAATTCCAGGCGGCCCCTAAAAGCATGGAGCTATAAAAAAGCTCCAAGCTAGTAAAAGAAAGTGGGCGAGGAAGCTAAATATATATTTTTTATTTCGCATAACTTTTTTATTTTTAGGCCTATCCAGCCACTAGTTTCTAGAACTAGAAGTATTCAGCCACCAAGACCATGGAGGAAGGAACCTTCCTCCATGCCAAGACAAACCAAACCCATTCAGCCTGGGAAAAACTGAAATCCTCTCAGGAAAAAGTGTTTTTAGGCCATATTTTGACCAGATACGGAACTCCTTCCCTGTCGACTAAACAAACAATGTAAATATCGATCACTTTGACAAAATTTGGGTGGAGTCCAAATGTACGTGTATTGCAGCATATATACTACTAGCCCCACCAGTGTGGCTGGCGGATTTGACATCGGGCTGATCCTTAGCCACACGTCCTACCCATATGTTTGTGTGGTGAGAACTTCAAGAATTCGTGCGGTGGGGTAGCGCTATCTGGACCGCGTTTTTAACGGTCTGGCTGTGTTCTCTACCTTCTTAACTATTCCAAACTGCTAACGGCTAGTCATCTTACTCACCATTTTCCGAAATATTGGACTTTAAACTTGGACTCCATAGTCTTGCGTGCTAACGATTTCAACTGGTGTCAGCCATTTTACAATGACGTCACTGGGTTCGAAACAGCTTGCCGACGGCTGTTTGATGAGAGCACAGCTAGCTTATCACGATTTCAGTGGAACATCTCGCGCGAATTTCGTGATAAGCTGTGCTCTCATCGAACAGCCGTCGGCAACGAACACAGTGACGTCATATACTTGGGTCATGTGGTCATGTCAAAATGGCTACCACCGGTTGAAATCGTTTGCAGGCAAGACTATGGAGCCGAAGTTTAATGGCCAATATTTCGAAAAATGGTGAGTAAGATGACTAGCCGTTAGCAGTTTGGAATAGTTAAGAAGGTAGAGAACACAGCCAGACCGTTAAAAACGCGGTCCAGATAGCGCTACCCCACCGCACGAATTCTTGAAGTTCTCACCACACAAACATATGGGTAGGACGTGTGGCTAAGGATCAGCCCGATGTCAAATCCGCCAGCCACACTGGTGGGGCTAATATACTACAGTCTACATGTACTAACGTATATAAGTATAGTCTGATGACAACACGCACACAACACATGTACACGACGCGCGACAAATTCTAACTGGCATCTGGCGCTGCCGAATTCCTGTTTTTCACAGTACAGAAATATTTTTAGAGTAAAGTACCAAGTAGCCCTAAGAGCAAATCCTCAAACCTGATTCTGATCCTGCTATTATTAAAATACACGCAGACGAGTCTGCACAAGAAACAAACAGGAGACCAAGAGTTGATGACGGAAAAGCGTTCCCAGCAATGAAATCAAATTTTTTTTTATCATCGCATGGTGGCGCTATTTACATTCCGTGGAGGTTCCACACTAAATAATACTCCCATTGACCTTAGTGTAAAATCCACTAACTTCACAGTGAAAAAAATCCTTATCCAGGAGTCTCTCAGTTTTTGTGACACCCCTGAAAAATATAGTTTGAATCTTAATCTGTCAAATTCTTTTCAATTTTTGGCAGGTTAACGGTTTAGAATTTTTGCTAATTATCCCCAGAAAGTACCAACCCCCGAATATGTAGTTTTTCCTAATCCGGCTAGCTGCCATTTTTCAGAAAGCATCCCTCGATCCCCCTGCCAACCTAAATAGGACCAATTTTAAAGCCAAAATTTATCAAGTCTTCACAAACGTTGAAGCACAGAACCCCCGGGTTATGACAGCTGATCATAATTACACAATCTATCAATTGCATGACCCCCAAAATGTATTATTCCAAAAAAGGTTGTCGGCTTAGAATTTATGCTAATCAGTTTGATGGCTCTTGTGGAGTGGATTGCAAAAAAGAACTTTAAAAAACGGCAAAATATCTCCAGGGTCCCCCCACCCCCGCTGGATACACCACTGATTTGATCTCCCCAATGTGAACGGTTGTTTTAGCTGCTTTTGAGCTTATGTGACGATGCAGGTGGAGGGGGGGGGGGGGGGGGGTGTGTGAGGGGAGGGAAGCCGGGGGGGGGGGGGGGGGGGGTGCAACCGGGTTCAAGCAACAGGGGTATGGTAGTGTAGGTATGGTAACGTGAATCATGAAGCCTGAATTAAATGACAACACATTACACATTCGACTTATAACAGGTTATGTCAAAGCCAATTCGTTTACCCCATCTCCTCATTCATCCGGAAGATCGCCATCCTCGTTCGTTCGTAATTGACGACAAAGTCAAAGTCAAGGAAAAAGGTTCGTTTGAGAAAGTTGTTTTTGTTAATCACGCGCACAAACAATAATAACCGGGATTTACAACGCTTTTCTTATATACAGTTGCAATTTACAATTACTACTATTTACAATTATTACTACCCCGTGCTTATCGGGCCCATCAGTCATTATCAGCTTCCTGGGGAGTATACATCCCAAGCTGCAAGTTAAGCGCACATGGGCTAATTAATCAAACACATAACCATCACTGCCCTCACAGATACCCATTTACTCCTGGGTTGAGAGAAGCAACTTGTGACAAAGTGTCTTGCTCAATGACACAAGCACCATTACCCCCTGCTGAACTCAAACTCCACAATCTGTAGTAGCACCACGATCTAATTCTCGAGTCCGGTACACTAGGCCACAAGGCTGGCACAAACTTTTTTTGCCTTTAAAGAGTAGACGAATTCCAAATTGACGAAAATAGCACCGATCTGCGCACTTCCAAGTTTGTAAAAGAGGCTCTCGGTGCTATAAAACAGCCGACGATGCTAAACGTGCGCTGTGCTGCCATTTATGGCGTGATTCATCCATACATGAATGAAGTTATTGAATAGCACTATTTTTTGTTTAGCATTGATGACATCCTCGCTCTCAACGCGGAAGTGCGCAGACTGGGCTAATGTGAAATTCCTCTTATGTTTTGGGATTTGGAATTTTCCTCTCAACACATGAAAACGTGCACACCAAGAAAAAAACTGCCGTATTTCAAAGCAAACTTTTATTAATTCTCACTACACATTCAATCATTTACAAATTATAGGGAAGACAATTACAAAGAATCTACCAACATACAAGCAGATGACTGACCTAAATGTGGGAGAAACAATCAGACTATATGATAAATGATGTTGAGATCACGATCAAGACGGTAGCGGTACTAAATGTTGGTGACAATGTATAGTGCAAATATCAAAGTTGGGCCCAACGGCAAGGGCGGATCCGGGGGGTGGGGCACAGAGGGCTATGGCCCCCCCCCCCCCCCCAAAAAAAAAAAAAAAAAATGTTATACTGACGTCGCAAAAAGGCAGCCACTGCGTACACCCACCCACAAAACTCAGCCAAATTTGTTTTTTGGCCCCTCCCAAAAAAATTTGCAATTTTTTTTTTGGCCCCCAAAAATTGTGTTCTGGATCTGCCCTTGCCCAAAGGCACCTTTTTTTTTAATTCGAAAAAATTTATCTTGTTGCTAATTTTTTTAAATGGCTGTTAAGTTCCAACTCTAGGTGACTGCGATGTTCCAAAAGGTCTAATCTTTCGGGAAAAAAAATGCATATCAAGAGTTGGCTGGAAAACTGGTCACAAGAAATTACAACACATGGGTAGAAAAGCTGACCAAAAGTCTGATTATTCTTCCCGGCCTATCTGTACCAGCAAAAGAAAATGCCAAAATTATGTAAGGACACAACATTCAGACAACGGTTATTTTTTTCTCTCCAGAAAAAGATGATTGTATAATACGTGTATAATATTATATAGGCCTATATCAACTTTCTTGATAATTTATGTGATGGCCCTCCATTTATTCAGCCAAAATTTCAGCAAATAATCTGTGGTATATTCTAATGGGATATCACAGACATGGAGTTTCAAATACATGCATGATTCCCGGGGGGGGGGGGGGGGGGGGGGGGGGCGCGCCCCCCCCAATATTTTTTGTGTAGGGGACGGCTATGCCAGTGTCCCCCAATATTTTGCCATGGGTCATTGACTTTTACATGCACCAGAATGCACCAAAACACACAAACATCAGCACACATTTTCAAAAATTTCCCAGGAGACACAAGAGACACCAAATACAAAATTTCCGATTACATGATCTCTCTAATAACAGTTGAACTGATTGTGCACATGCGTTCTTCCGAAAAAGTATTGGTCAGGGATGGATATGTAATCTCCAATATTTGTTGTTTGTATTTCAAGAGGTAAGTATACAATTTACCTACTTTTAGCATCCCCATAGTACTTCGTACAATAAAACAAATACAATAAGGTGACGTCATTGCACAACTAGCGCGTCAAAGTTGTTATTAGTTGTGCGCTTTTTTTCCTCCGTCCCCCCAACCTTGACGAGAAATCGCCGCCGCTGCATGATCCACAGTTGTAATTATAATGCCCATTTTAAATGTATTCTGTTCTCAAACACCCTGAATCAATGGTTGAAAACATTTCGCTTTTTTTCTCTGCCACCTTAATACTGCTCATTCTATTTTAATACTTGCATTTGCCAAATTAATAAAGCTAAAAGTGGAGCCACTATACTGCCTTTAAAAAATGTCTACATGAAAGTGATACTTTTTTTTGCGATGTAAAAAGTTTCTATCATTAACTATCATTTCATTTAATATATACATATTTCACTCAAAATGTTTTATTTATTCTCCATTTTTCTAAATAAAGTAATGAAATGTTTCCTCTGGTTTAATTTGAGTACTTCTGTCTGTGTGCTGTTCATCATAATTGCTTGCAGATGATTAAAGACATACATGTAATACACCTTTACAACTAGCATAGAGATGACTGTAAATAAGCAGAAATGTAAAGTTACAAAAAGAATAGAAATGAAGTGTCTTACGATTAAAGATCAAATTTCGCAACATAAATTGCAGCTCAAAAAAGATTTCACACAGCAAACCAATTAAAAGAGTAGCTGCTCACAAGCAAGGTGTTTAAATTGAGTGATTTTACTCATTCAATCAGAAACAATCACATTTTGGAATTTAGATTTTACATTTTCACACTGACTGTTACACAGATGTCTATTTTTTGAGGATATATTGTTCCTTCCTTGTTTAAAAAGTAGATTTTTGTTTTTTTCGAATTGTTTTCTTCTAACTTATCTGATATTAACGAATAACGACCTTATTCTATTTTGGGCGTCTGCAAGCCTCCAAAAAAGGTTTTTTCTTGATTGATTTTGCGCATCTAATGCACACAAAGATACACTTCAATTATTGTTGGGCTGCAAATATTTCAATAGTTGTAAAGTAATTATTCCATACAGTAATTGGTGTTTTTTTTCCTTTAGATTTGTCATTCCAAAAGTAAATAACTTGTATTGTTAGAAATATAGCAATTAAAAAACAAAACAGTGTATCTTTAACGAAACGTCACAAGCCTGTGTGAAAACTGACATTCCCATCAATCATCTACATGTGCAAATCATGTTCTTGACTATCCGAATCACTTCCCACCGATTTGGCGACACTACCTCCACTCTTCTCGGACTCGCTGTCTGCTGATTTCTTTTGCAGCTCGATATCTAATCCATCATTGTCGGCTCCAGTGAGTTTTTCATCCATGTTTTTTATCAACGGCTCTTTTTTGATGAACTGTTGCTGACAACAGTAACACAGCCACATGATGAAGAGTAAGAGTACTGTACCGCCTCCGATGCCAATCCCAAGAATAGCTCCGGTGCTCAGGACTGTACAAACAAAGGTGACATGGGTCAATTATCAAACTGAGCTACAGTTGACTCCCAATAGTACGATATCAGGTTATAGAAAACATATCCTCGGTTCCGGTAAAACTGTGCACATTTCTTTGGGGGAAAAAATTGCTTAAAATGAAATCGGATTGTACAAAATTCCTGTTCAAATGAAAGGTTTTTGTAACCTTGTTGCGTTAAAAAGAATTGTTAAGGACCCATTTATAATGAAAGTTTACAAATCCAATCAAATTTGAAAGCAGTACATGTAATACCATTAGCATAGCCATCACCGTCATGCCCCTTAGAGGGAGTCCGGTTCGCTTAGTGGTACTTTCCTGGTCTTACACCGCTGTGACCCAGGTTCGAATCCAACCAGGGTCGACATGTGGATTGGGTTTTCAGTCCCTGCATGATTCTGTGGGTTTCCCACCAGAATATCATTCTGAGGTTTCCTCCCATATAATATAAACCTGAAATGTCTTCGTCGTCTTCCTACAGGTTTCTTTAGGCTTCCGAGCTACGGTGCGATATGTGTGAATCCTTGGTTTCATTACCAGAAAGAATTAAAATAAACAAATTTTACAGAATGTAATGCGAAAATTGTTAAGATTTTGCACATTGGAGTCGATAATTGACAGACTGTGTTGGCATGATTCCAACGCAATAGGCCAGTTATCTTAATGACGTCAGAGTCTTGCCGACAGAAATAATTAAGTCACATTCCTTTGTGACATAATGGAAAACATATCTACCAATGAGCTCACAGCAACTATAATTCGACTGGAAACTCACAACATCTAAGTACTATACAGAATATCAAAAGTTGTCCGAGGGGCGTGGCTTTTCCCCAATGAGGGATACATTGATTGCAATTGCATAGTACATGCATGTACTATGAAACAACATGAACAGAAACTAAAATCCAAATGATGTTATTTCATTGAGTACTTGTCCAAAAAAATAAAAGTAGTTAATTTTAGGTGTCCATTTCTATATTATTTGGAAAAGGTAAACAACGTTATTGACTAGCATTGATATGTTAATACATTCATAGCAAAGACAACGAGCATTTAAGTGCTAAAAAAGTCCGCTGTCATAAATTCAGTCGACAGAATATGGTTATTCAAAATATATATTATGCAACAATTTCAATGAGGAAGGGTTTGAGAAATGGAATTTCATTAGTTTGACAAAACAAACAATGCACATTCCATACTTTGGGATGATTGAAATTTGAATTTTACATACCTAATAATTTTCGACTAGTTCCCACACTCCCGCTCCCCCCCCCCCCCCCAAAAAAAAAGATCTTGCAAATGATCAAGAGTAGAAGAATTTGATGGGCTAGCAAAACATACCAGGGGTGACCTTGACAGGTGGTTTGGTTGGTTTCTCTGTGGTGGCTGGGACTTCTGTTGTGGTAGTTGTAGAAGCTGAAAACACAAAAAGAGACATTTTATTTAGTTGCCATGGAAACTATATTTACTTAAATGGACCTTCCACACAATAAAATCAATAAATGATACAGAGAGGATATTTTTATTGGCTTTACAGAATAGGTGCAAAGTGGAAAAATATGAAAATAGATATATTTCCTGAAAGAACAGGTACCCAGCTTGACCTTGACGTAATGTGTGTTTCTGTGGCTCATTCCTAATCCATGCTATAACCCATGCTATAAGATCAATGGTGTAAATCCGTGTTGGCGTGTGGTGGGGGGGGGGGGGGGGGGGGGGGGGGGGGGGGGGGGGGGGGAGGGGGGTTGACTAAAATCCCAGCCGGCCAAAGAAATTCAAAAAGTGTACACTGTAGGCTGTATACGTTGGTGGCGCCATTTAACCTTATTGTTCTTACCTGCACCCGCAAAATAAGACCTTTAGAGGGTTTTGCTTTTCTTTTCTGGTTTGCTATGGTAATTTAGGCGTAGGCCTAGATAAATAAAAAAATAAATAAAAAAATTGGCAATGATCAGAGGGGTTTTGACCCTCAACCCCCCCCCCCCCCCCCCAGATCTGCCCCTGCTAAAGCCTGGTTCATACTTATGTCATCAACATCGACTATTTCTATCCTGAATTTGGTAAAGGTAACATTTAAACCTGTACCACGCAGCGGATATTCACCCTGACTGTTTCACGATGAAATAGGAACCGGCATCAAATATGGCTGTGTGTGTTCCCAGGATAGTTGAGGTGGATCCAGGAGTGATTACACTGCCAAAAATGAATTTCTTAAGCACAAAATATATTCTTGAATAAAGAATAAAATTCAAGTTCTGATAAAATATCAAGAAAAACCTATTTTTCAAAAGAATTTTCTTAAAACTCTAGATATTTAAAACATTTAGAAAAATGTTCTTAGATAAATTTTTTCCTTGGTCAATTTCCAGTTGGATATCTTAAGCAGGAAATTTGTTCTTAGCGCAAGAAAACTTTTCCCGTTTCAAAAGCACACAACAATTATCTTTCTTAAAACAGAACAATATGTATTACCTTTCAGCTAATCTTCATAATTACTTTTCTTAATTTGGTAGTGAAAGTTTTTCTTATAAAAAGAAACATTTTCTTGACCACCTGTATGAACTTATTTTCAGATCAGAAAAATATTTCTTAATATAATTAAGAAATAACAACGGGTATTCTAAAACAGTCTCAGATATTTGTTCTTGATTTAAGAACAGTTACGGCATTCATTTTTTGAGAAATCCTGTGAGAAATATAATCTCCAATGAGAAAAAAAATTAAAAAAATTCTTGATTCAAGAAATAAAAAAACACACTTTGATTTAGGTTTTCTTTAACCTTAACGTCACCGAATACTACAAAATACTACTTGAGTAAACTGTAGTATGCAGTACTTTTACTACACTGGCCTATGAGAATTGAGAATTGTGTAGTACAGTGTATGTAGTACTAGTGAATGCCTAGGACGTTAGGGTTAATTAAGAAACGCTGACTAGAAAGGTTTTCTTGTGTCCCTCACTACAAAACAAAAACCAAAACTTGTTTTAATTTGTTTTCTTAAAAAAAAAATCATTTTTGTAACGATCTGCTAGTTAAGTGCTACAGAAATGCCATCATGAATATAAGTCGACTTATTTGAGTTCCTTTTATAAGACTGACTTGTATAAACCATCATGCAGATCACATCAGCTTGCTCTGTGCATTCTCTTCTCAGCCACCTGCCATCACGTTTAGGGTCCATGACCACGCAATCCTTTCCATCATTTAGTGTCGGATCCTCACCATCCTCCCAGTAAGTGAAATCTACCAAACTGCCGTCGATCCACTTGTATTGGCCTGTAAAATATCAGATAAGATTGGCCAACCTTTTCTGTTAAATAGAAAGGTACCCTTGTAAATATTGGCTGATTTTAGAGATCAGGAATGATAGTCCAGTTATTGCAGGTTCAAGTCCAGTTTTATCAGATTATCTTTGCCAGTTAAAATATTGATTTCCAATTACAACGGCTTAATTTACTTTCTTTCTGGAGTATTCTGAAAACTCTAGGGAACAGTACCATGTAATTGGGCTACAGGAAACCATGGAAACAGATAATTTGTCCTTTTTCCAAGATAACATCGTCCAGCCTCCCACCATAGCTGAGACCTGTACCAAGTAAGAGATCTAGAAGCTATATGAATCGGATCCTGCAGGATCCTGCTATTAGACGGAAATGCAGAATTACAAGTAGAGGTGACAGAAGGTTCAACCCAGGGTTATACAGTGTAGGGCACTTCAACCCAATAAGACCTTGAGAGCAACCTAGAGTTAATGTTTCTTTTAATTCTGCATTTTCTCCTTATGGCCCAAACAACAAACAAATGCACAACAAATTTGATTGGAGGTTTAAATTTGCACAGACCAGACCAGACCAGACCAGACCAGACCAGACCAGAGACCAGAGACCAGAGACCAGAGACCAGAGACCAGACACCAAAAAAAAACACACCAAAAACACACCAAAAACCCCCAAAACCAACCCAAAACCAACCCAACCCAACCCAACCCAACCCAACCCAAACCCAACCCAACCCAACCCAAACCCAACCCAACCCAACCCAACCCAACCCAACCCAACCCAAAACCAACCCAACCCAACCCAACCCAACCCAACCCAACCCAACCCAACCCAACCCAACCCAACCCAACCCAACCCAACCCAACCCAACCCAACCCAACCCAACCCAACCCAACCCAACCCAACCCAACCCAACCCAACCCAACCCAACCCAACCCAACCCAACCCAACCCAACCCAACCCAACCCAACCCAACCCAACCCAACCCAACCCAACCCAACCCAACCCAACCCAACCCAACCCAACCCACCCAGTCATGTAAACGGGTGCAATCGTGGACCTCCCATTGTTCCTCTTTTGTTTATACTCTAACTTTTTCGGAAGGCCTCCCATTGGTTTTGTACACGATTTTCAGTCGTGGACGTTAGGTCAAACGTGGACCCCTTTGTCTACGCCCAAATTCTTTTGTCCTAGGTCCACGATTGCCGGCATATACAAACCCAACCCAACCCAACCCAACCCAAAACCAAAACCAATCCAACCCAACCCAACCCAACCCAACCACCTTGAAAAATCAACAACAAAATTCTCAAGAGATAACCCTGTATGAAAACTCACCTTCATCAACAACTAGCCCAAGCCAGACGGAACTTGTGGTTAATTCATTACGCACAGTGTTTCTGATAAACATGTTATCCTCCCTGCTGTGAACACTTGGAGGTAGGCCACCGAGCGTCGAGCATCTGAAGAAGGCATTGAGGAGATTATCACTGGTGAATCCAGTGCTTATGAGGAAGCATATGTCCTGGTATGTATGCCACGTGTCGGGGCATTCTACACCTGGCTTCATTGGTGGATCAGGAGGAGGAGCATCTAATACAAGAAAATTAAATTATTCAACAGGACATTAAATGTCAAAACAATTTTGAGATATGCGGCACCAGTGGCCCACCCAGGTTTTGGGTTAGGGGAATGCAAAAGTGCACAGGAAATTTTGTTAAAATGGTGACCTTAATTTGTTTTGGTTGAATAACTTTAAAAGCAGTGGGAATAGCAGTGATGCTTTCAAAACAAACTCCCAAAAACAATATTTCAAGATTGAATTTGGTTGTAATAATTTTGGGACATGATAGAAAAAGGATTTAAATATGTGACAAATGTTAAGTCCAGAAATTGACTTTGCAGTAACTATTTTTTGGGTTATTTTTACAAGCCCGGTCAAATATATTTAATTCTTTGCACCTCTTTGGGATCTGCAAATAGCTGGTAGATGTGTATTGCAGTCCAATGCTTTCCAGCCCTCGGAATAACTTAATGCAACACAGCCCAAGTCGATGGAAGGTTCCTTTTCTGCCCAGTTAATGTAGTACAATGGCCATAGTTCGTGCACCCACTCATACTTGCCACCTGTCTCCTACAAACAGGACAAAGATTACATCAAATAGAGAATACATGTAATTGCATGAGTGCAAAGATTACAACTCGGTTATACCCAATCACCAAAGCTGGGTCTGAGTCATGACTCATACTGTGTGTGTAAGTTTGTATAGCTATTCAAACCGTGGACCTTTAACAAAGAGGACAATAGGGTCCATGATTGAGTCAGGGTCCACAGTTGAAAATCGTGTATAAAACATATGGGAGGCCTTCCGAAAAAGTTAGAGTACAAACAAAAGAGGGACAAATAGGACGTCCGCGATTAAGAAAGGTCCCTGTTTGAAAATCGTGTACAAAACCAATGAGAGCCCTTGCTAAAAAATTAAAGTATGAACAATAGGAAGACAATAGGAGGTCCCCGATTGCAGGCGTTTACACACGTGTGTGTGTGTGTGACCTATATGCTTTTTCAGACCTAATTATAAAAACTCTTAGGGTTGCTTCGAGTTTTTCAGTTGCAGCACTTTTGATAGTCTTTACACATGTACAAACAGGATTTTGTTATGCGTATCACCCAACAGAAGGCCAAAAGGCCAATCAAGGTGTGGGCTACAAAAGACAAGAAAAAAACAGAGAAATTACAGGGATATAAACTATTTCACAATTGGTTTGAATTGTGAAAGATTATAGGTGGAAGGGAAGCAGGTTACAGGTACGGAGCTCCTAAGAGAGGCAGTACGAGGGAAAAAAATTGTATCTCCCAGAACTAGCCTTTGGAACAACAACAGTGAAAGGATGTGATGATGAGACAGTGCCTGAGTAGAGTTTGGACGGGGGAACTAATGATGAAAGGCCACTGGAACACCTTCCATGATAGTATCGATAAAAGAGGCTCAATGAAGCAACAGAGAGTCGTTCATGAAGGGGTTCCAGGGAAGATGCTGGGTCCTGACCAACCAGCTTTCAAACAAGCCGCTCAATCTAAATGCATAAACATACAGATGAAGATTCACCCAAAACACCTAAAACTTCAAAAATTCTGACCCAAGTGTTATGTTGACTTACTTCAGATGCTTGCATGCCTATCCATACCATTTCGATGTTGCTATCGTACATGAGGAGCTCCATGTACGTTTCTTCGTAACCATTCCTAATAGGGGCTAGATAGCCCAAGTCATTATCGCACTTAGCCGCAAATTCTGCGAAGGTTCTTTCTATCTCCTCAATCCTGAAGCATGATGGCAGTGAACCAACATAATTTGCTGGGCATGTGTATAAAGTGGGTGCTGGCGGTGGCAGCCCATTAGGATCTGTCAAGAGAACAGTATTACAAGTGAAGCGTTTTAGTTTTTCCATGTCCAATTACGTCGGACTACATTGTATGTACGTTTCGAGCAGAGGCAGTAAAATGTGTTTGTTTACCCCATTAAATTGATTGTGGCTTATCACATGAGAAGATAAACTCTACAGTACACCAAGTTATTTATTTTGGATTGTCAAATTGAGATATAAAACAGCCTAGCCTTTCCCTGGAATTCACCTTTTTCAATTATATAAAAATGTTCAATATCTGAATTAACCCTAACAGCCCAAGCCTTTTTACTAGAATCCTTCCCTAACCACACAAACTCCAACACCGTGTATTAAACCAATGGCACATTCTTTGTACTTAGACAAAATCAGGGCATCAAGTCCCATGCAAAGTGATGGTGCCAAGGCTCTACAGTACCCAATCACACAAAATTCAACACAAAGGGGTGTTTGATTTTGGCAGGTTAGGGAAGGTTAGGGTTAATAAAATACGTTGAGAGTATGCTCTTTTTTTCGCAAAATTTTCCGAAATCAGATTCTCAAAAATTGGTGACCTGAAATAATTTTAGCCACACCACAAATTAGGTCCCATGCTGGCTGTGTAATAACTAATAACAGAAAGGAACTAGACGTGTTGTCTGTCCATGACAGAGCAACAGGCTTTTCTGCATAATTTTTTAGGACGTAGATTTAGATTTTGCATACTAATGACAACACTTACCAACCCATCACGTTTCATGACAATCAGACCCACCCTTACATGTGTTTCACAAAAATCACACAATTGATGGCGTCATCATGACTTCACACATTTGTTTCACATTTATATATTAATATCCATGACTCAACAAACATATTACAAAAAGAATTTGGAAATTAGCATTTTCTGTTGATGAGATATAGCTTAAAAAATACTATAAAATCGTTGATGACGTCATCATGACGTCACAATCATTTTCATTAATAACACACTCCGGCCTACCTGCATACCAAGAATAAATCCAATCGGACGTACAGTTCTCAAGATATAGGACCCTAAAGTGTGCACCTTTAAGATGACATCACATGACCCATGATGACGTCATCACGACGGTAATTGTAAAAGCAAACATTTGCGACGTGGTCTTGGCCCGTGTCAAGATCAGATTAAATTAATACCTCCATGATCTGATCAATGACAATAAAAAATTTGGAGAGTGCAATGAAATTTGAAACATTTAAAAATTCATAGACAAATCAGCCGATGACGTCATCATGACGTCACTTCGGATTTTCTATGCTGATGACAATATGCTGATGATCGGATGTACGTGTACCCTTATACGTGTTTAAAAAGAGCACATTTTTTATGACGTCATCATGACGTCACACATTTTTCACATTTACAAAAAGAATTTCGAAATTAGCATGTTCTGTTGTCGAGATATGGCCTAAGGGTTCAAAAATGATAAAATTGCTATAAAATCGTATGATGACGTCATCGTGACGTCACATAAATTTTCATCTATAACACATGCCAGCCTGCCAGCCTACAGAGTTTGAGCTCAATCAGACCTACGGTTCTCTAGATATGGGCCCATCAAAAACACACCTTTAAGATGACGTCACGTAACACGTGATGATGTCATCATGACATCACAGTAATATGCACGAGTGGGGTATGGAGTCTCAGTCTATGCGAAATTAACAAAGTGAACAAAGAAACTGGCAGGAGCGGGATTCGAACCTGTGACCTCTGGGTTACCGTACCGGCGCTCTACCAACTGAACTATCTTGCCCTATGTTGGTGGTCTCCCAAATTGTCATGTATTCAAATTTACCTAGTCAGTTTCCCTTGTGGATTGTTTGACGAAATTTCATTAAGATAGAAATCTGTTTACTGGCAAAAGTGATGTCTGGAATGAAACATGTGCATTGTCTATGGCATTTGTGATAGAAGAAGGAGAAGAAGAAGAAAAATTTCGGAAAAGCCAACTAATCCCTTCCACTTTTTAAAGATAACCACGCCCCTTTTGGGATGCACTTTTGGGTCGTCTTAGATTTTGCCGTTTTGCATTGATTTTTAACTCAAATAAGTCATTGGACAATATTTCACAATCTGCTTTCACTGGTGGCAGCAGACATACCGGTCCTTTTCCACTGTTCACACCAATCGTGTGCATGCTCAGGGCTATGCAAGCATGCCCTGAAATGTGGGCATGCTCAGAAATGGCAAAAAGGACAGGTATGTCTGCTGCCACACAGTGTCTCAAAGTCTCCTATTCTCCTACGATAGGCGAATTTCATGAACTCGGACCTATTCCAAGAACCTCATCATATCACAATACATGAAGACGAGTATAAAAATCTGCACTTACCTAAGTCAAACCTGCAGATGTAAGGAAATGATTGGTCACAATCGTCATCGAACCACTTGCCAGGGGAGTCTGGGTCAGTCCGCATCTTAACACAGCTATCCTGCAGACACAAGCAAGAGGGAGGTGAGTTGACCCTGCCTGGGTCCATAGGTCGAAAAATTGGGGGGGGGGGGGGGTGAGTGGATATGTCATTTATCCAGTATGATTAATGTGTTTTCCAATGGCCAATCGCAGCCTTGGTTTGCATAGCTGAATCTGAATTATGCATTTAAGAATGTCCAATCAGCTACCTAGAATTTTTGACAGTTGACCTTTGTTTTTCACATGCATGTTTTTCACATGCGTATGTAACATTAATTATTCAATGTGACGTGTCAATTTAGGACGAGTCATATCACGCGCAATCAAAAATAGCTTAATTCATTAACATAACCTCAAAAGTAACAACGTCATCAAGGCTTTGCTTCTTTGGAGCACGGATAGTACGGGGGCGATGCGTGTACAAAAGCACTGCAGGCACCGTGCGTGCCACGGATTGGCATTTGCCGTATTATGTGGAGTTAGCTATACATGTACTGGCTGGCCGGGTGGACATGCACAGGCTGAGGCAGCATGCACAGCATTGCAATCAAGGCTTAGAGATAATCCCCACTTAGAGCATTGGGGGCAGCATTGCATGGGGCTGGAATGGGGGTGGGGGTAGGGGTAGGGGTGGGGGTGGGGGTAGGGGTAGGGGTAGGGGTAGGGGTAGGGGTAGGGGTAGGGGTAGGGGTAGGGGTAGGGGTAGGGGTAGGGGTAGGGGTAGGGGTAGGGGTAGGGGTAGGGGTAGGGGTAGGGGTAGGGGTAGGGGTAGGGGTAGGGGTAGGGGTAGGGGTAGGGGTAGGGGTAGGGGTGGAGTTGGGGGTGACAATCAACAGGTGCATAATCTTAACATACATTGGTGGTCAATCTTGCAAATAATCCCAAAATTGTTAACACTGACTTTTAATTTGGCTTGGTTATAATTTACCTTCACACAAAAAATTTTGTTAATTTTTTTATCAGAACTGGAGCCGATTTCACGAAACCGTGCGCAACTTACGCCATTGCGTAAGACTTGCACTATAAAAATGCTGCGCAGCTGCGCTACATCCTTGCGATCCATTTCACAAAACAGTGCGTAGCTGCGCAATGTTTTATATATTTTATACATCGCGGACGAGGCTGAATGCCGCTTTTACGACGACTGTTTTAGTACAACAATAAAAATACATGGAACAGTCGTAAAATTGAACTGTGGGGCGCCATTTTGAAACTTTTTGCTTTTGAAACATCGCTCCGAAAAAAAATTGATGGCAACTTTCGGAAATATCTCACAGGTAAACCTGCAGCAAATGATCATTATATTACTCTCTGAAATAATCTAGTGAATTTAATTAATTATTTGAACAACTAACGGCTCTGCTGTGCTCACGCTTAGCTAGCTGAGTCATCATTTCGGTGTTTTGTGCCATCAACTTAAGCCACCTAAAACGAGTGCGTAAGTTACGCCATAATTTGTGGCGCAAGTCAGCGACTTACGCAATGCGTAACTTTCGTGAAATCAATTTTAAAATGTTGCACAACTTACGCAATAAATTGTGGCGCAAGTAGAGTTGCGCAAGGTTTCGTGAAATCGGCTGCAGGTCCTGAGGAATATGTTAGTGTAGTAAATAGCTGGTGTCACATCTAAAAATTTACTTGCCCCTCCCCCCCAGGAAATGAAACTGCCCAATCTCAGCCAATCATATACACTCAAAGTTTCCGCCATATGCCAGAAAACCCAAAGTTTCACGATCCCAAGCGTTGCGTCAGACTTTGTTGTTATTGTCAGCCATGGGTTTTGTTTAGGCGCCTTACAAGCAAACAAACAATGGACAGACCGTTAAAAAAAAGAAGCCAAGATTGAATGTGATGTGGAAAGTCATAGGTATGCGTGAGAGAGAGAACCAAATCTGATTGCAGGGTTCCTGTCTCTGTTTCCCTTTATTCTTGTTTGCGTCTGTCATAATTAATTTGAACCGGGTTCACCACCTACAAGCCACATACTAGAAAGCTGATCAAAAACCAAATTTGGTGGTGACAGCTGGGATAGAAAAAGCAAAAATATAATGTTGGTTTGATGTGTATCTGTCAATTCAAGTGCTTAAGATGCTAACATTTTGCTTTCTGCTGAATTCAGTTTTTTGATCTGCCAACATATTGTGATTTGAACCAAATTTGCCATTTTGGTGGAAATCCAATGTCCAAGACCTTTGCAAGAGACCCTAAACTATCCCTTCGAGAAACAGTATGATCCTGTTTGCCAAATGCACTGATATAAACACGAGCATATGGATAAAACTAATTACCAGATTTTCTGACCGACCAGGTTGACCAGATCCCCAGTTCATGAAGGACATGGTATACCCATCAATCCAGTGGAACTCGCGCGGGAAGTTGTCGTTGGGCATTCTGTTTGTCATTCCCAGCCAGACGTTAATTTCTTCTCTGATGAATCCAAATAGCGTGGCTATCAAAGCTAACAACAAACAATAATAATGGAATGTTATTATGTGTCATCCAGAAGGCCTCAGACCGCATGGAAATTCACTGAATGATGTAGTCATCTAATTTTTTGCTGAAGAAAACTTGAACTGGGAAGCTCTATAGTGCAGTGATGTGCTTCTATGATGAACCCTGACGACATAACTTGACCCAGGCAACAAATTGAACATATGTCCATCCACAGCACGGTTGTACCAGATTGTACATCTTTGACCCAAGAATGGGGCCAGACTGTCGATTGGATTATTGAATAAAAACTTTGTGGTTCTTAAACATTGCTGATTTAGTATTCTTACAACACATTTAACACAGTTCCACATTTTCTCTTGAATACATTAACAAACAAGGCAAATGCAGTTAGCCCCTTCGGCTTCGCCAGTGGGGCATAAAAAAACTCTTTCGACAACTTTCTTCTTTCTGTGAGTGAGGCAGTGGCAGAACTACAGAGAGGCATTGCGGCACATACCCCCCTCCCCCCAAGCTGAAGCTTCTCCCTGACCCCCCACCCCCGGAAGTATTCTTTGGATAGTTAGTGATTGCTTGTACGTGTGTGCTTTCGAGTGCTTGTTAAATACTGCTATACTGATATACCTAATAATATGCTTGAACAACGAGATATTGGCAATTTGTCGGCCCTAAGATGGCCTTCAGGTCATTCCGTGTCAAATCACCACCGCCCCCCCCCCCCTAAAAAAATATAAATTCAAACCTGATGCCCTTCAAATTTAGTTAATGGGGTAATGAGGCTGAAAAAGCTTAAATTTCAAGTTTTATCCCCATTGGACTAAAGGTTTTCATACTACGAAACACCATTTTTTTTCGATTTTGGCCAAAAATGGGCACACCCACCAATTTTCAAATGACCATATCTCTGTAACCAATCGGCCAAATCTGTTGATATTGGTGTCTTTGGAAAGTTAATTGCATAAGCAATATAAATTATGTAGGAGCAATTTGAAGTTTGATGACCTTTTGACCTTTACTTTGACCTTAAATTTGACTTTGCAGATCAAGTGACCTTGAAATGAACTTGGGTGAAAATTTGATATTCCTGTACCCTATGTATACATAGATTTCTAGTAAATTGCATAGGAATATCACATTTTCAGCCGCAATTAACTCGTACACATAATTTGAGCCAATTTGAAGAGGGTCGGGTTTAACACGGAATGACCCCCTTTACCTTGCATCTATTTTGTGTTTTGTAAATCACTCAAAGTGGCCTGAATTGCCATACATATGTAACGGGGTTATCCCTGGAGCAGGAAACAGGATAGAAAGAGTTACGCGAGGTCCGAGTCATCTCACCTTGTACAGCGTAGATAGGGATGGAAGCCAAGTCACCATTTGCAAACTTGGCGCACTCTTCACGTGCCTTGTCCCAACTCAACGGCTCCAATTTAAGGTTATAGCAATGGTTTCCAATGCGACTTCCCTGGTCACACCCCCCTCCTGGAGGAGTTGCTGGCTGCTCAGTGAGTGGAGTCATGGATTCAGGGGGTTTCTGGCAGACGAAGGGTCGTTTCAAGCCACAATTGATGGTGTTGAACCTATTGTAGGCACCTGTGAGTGCCATATTGTAGAAAGATGCATATCAAATTAGGTCTATGGCTGATGGCATGGTAAAGTTTGAGGCAAGTCCATGAATTTGCGCATGTTAGTGTAGTACATATGGGACAATCATTAACCCTCTTAAAACAATTAAGATTTTGATCTTTCCCGCAAGAATGTCTAGTCCTTGGGATGATTGTGTCATTAAAGAAAACATGGTGCTTCTATGAGGGGACCTCTTCTTTGACATACCCTTGGGCATTTAAAGTTGAAGTTAAATCAAATTTTAAATGCAATTTTGTTTTCTCCGTTAATTTATTTTAAATTTAAGATGGTCTGAAATTTTTTGTGGAAAGGTGACAAAACGTTTTGAACCTTATTTAGAAAAAGCTGTGAAAGTTTTGGACAGTTTAAAAAAAAAAGTGTACAAACAATATTTTCTTGAAAAAATTTCTTTCATTAACCGAAAGAACAAATGAGATTTGAATAACTATTTATAACCCCGCCCTGCCCCTGAAAACACAGGTTTATTCAAAAACTTTTCATCTCAAAGAAGAGATAAAGACATGATTTACCTTGATGCAGAAGTATACTCCTTGCAAACCTCACTTAAACAGAGTTTTGTACATGCCATTCCAACCATCTTCAATGAGATTTAGCCGAGTGCTTTTCATAATATATTTACCTTCCAGTTCGACGACAACACAATCGTCATCCATGCTATCCCCTGGCTGGTTCTGGCCCCAATTTGATGAACCGTCAAAGGAACTACTATCAGACCATCTAAACGTACCACAAAATATATGGAAAACATTCAGGCTGTTACAATTTATCTATTTTTTTTCTGGTAATGACGCAAAGGATTTCACAAAAATTGGTACTATAAGCTCAAAAGCCTCTTAAAAGTAGCAACTGCATAACCTAATCCACATGTCATTACTAGGTAGGATTCGAACCTTGGTCAGAAATGAAAGATAAGGAAAGGAGTACTACCCTAAACTGACCTATTGCCATTTGCGAGTTCTTGTACAACTTTGACTATGTGCAGCCTGCGCAATATAGCGTATAATGGCGCAATGCATACACAAGCACTCATAGAGCATTTGCTGCTCGAATTTCTGTCTTGGATTTGTCGGAGACAGCTTTTCTCATTGCGCTTACGTGCATGCATGAACGGGCCACATCATGCTGTAGCTGAACAACATTTGCGTTTGACATGCAGTCATGTATTGCATTCAACTAACAAGACGCACAATGTCAACGCTTGCTTATGTTTGGAAGTTTCCAGAAAGTCACGTGATATTTGACAGACACAATGACTGCCTAATGCTGATGAATGGTGATAAGTCAATTTCATACAGCAAAATATTGCTTAGAAAATTTACATTTGCTATGTCAGAATAAAATTGTTTGGTGTGAATTTCAGTGAAATATGAATGCATCTCAAGGCTTTCTTGTGTGGCTGTATGTGACTATAGGGGGCTCCAGACTACTCACGTAAACTCGTTACTACCAGGTGTTCTTCTATATCCAATCCATGGCCAAGATTCTCGGTTAGGCTCATACCAGTCTTGGAGCTGTTCAAAGAAGTTTGTACGTCAGTTTTAGATTTGAGTCAAGAAGATGATGGTAGCCCCATTTGCCAGTAAAGTTTCCCAGTGAAGGTTTTTTTTAATAGAAATGAAACCACTCGTGCTCTGACATCACAACCATCCCCCTTAGTCTTCACAAATACCTTTTGTCTGGCAACTAATTTATAATTTGCAGTCACCTTTGATGATTTTTTAAAAATTACCTTTCCGGATCCGAAACTTGGATGCTAGTGTGCAACCCCTATAGTGTTACGACCCTGTCACTGGGAGGGGGATGACACTTTTACATCTGATTGTAAAGGGGGGGGGGGCAGAAGAATCGCAGATTGGCAAAAATTATCTCATTTCTAAATACAAAACAGTCAATGGCACAGTCAATAGCACAGCCAGCGGCACAGTCAGCTGGCACAGCCAGCGGCACAGTCAGCGGCACAGCCAGCGGCACAGCCAGCGGCACAGCCAGCGGCACAGCCAGCCGCACAGCCAGCGGCACAGCCAGCGGCACAGCCAGCGGCACAGCCAGCCGCACAGCCAGCGGCACAGCCAACTGCACAGCCAGCCGCACAGCCAGCGGCACAGCCAGCCGCACAGCCAGCGGCACAGCCAGCCGCACAGCCAGCGGCACAGCCAGCCGCACAGCCAGCGGCACAGCCAACTGCACAGCCAGCCGCACAGCCAGCGGCACAGCCAGCGGCACAGCCAGCGGCACAGCCAGCGGCACAGCCAGCGGCACAGCCAGCGGCACAGCCAGCGGCACAGCCAGCGGCACAGCCAGCGGCACAGCCAGCGGCACAGCCAGCGGCACAGCCAACCGCACAGCCAGCGGCACAGCCAGCGGCACAGCCAGCGGCACAGCCAGCGGCACAGCCAACCGCACAGCCAGCGGCACAGCCAGCGGCACAGCCAACTGCACAGCCAGCGGCACAGCCAGTGCCACAGCCAACCGCACAGCCAGCGGCACAGCCAACTGCACAGCCAGCCGCACAGCCAGCGGCACAGCCAGCGGCACAGCCAGCGGCACAGCCAGCGGCACAGCCAGCCGCACAGCCAGCGGCACAGCCAGCGGCACAGCCAACTGCACAGCCAGCGGCACAGCCAGCCGCACAGCCAGCGGCACAGCCAGCGGCACAGCCAGCGGCACAGCCAGCGGCACAGCCAGCGGCACAGCCAGCGGCACAGCCAACTGCACAGCCAACTGCACAGCCAGCCGCACAGCCAGCGGCACAGCCAGCGGCACAGCCAGCCGCACAGCCAACGGCACAGCCAACCGCACAGCCAATCACACGATCACAGTCAATCACACTATCATTCACACCATCAACCGATCACATGGTCAATCATTCAGTCAAAGCAAAGTGGCACATTGAAATAAGCAGAAAGTCGTTCCTTTGCATTCTGAGTTAAGGAGAACTGATTTAGAGATATATATAAACAAATTTACATCTGAAAAACTTTTTCCGGGAACACAGTGGTTGCTAGATGATATATTGGACTGTAGACTGAGAATATTTTCACAGTGTTCAATGACTTTATGCTTCACTTTCCTAACACGAGCTGTCAAAACACCTAACACCTTCAAAATGCAATGGTGTAGGCTTGGAATGACCTGCAGCATAATACAAACGCACCAAAATAATGTGGTAATGATCAAACATAAAATGGATTGACTACTTTCAATCTGCAAGCTTACAGTTTATAAAGACAGTACCAGTGCCCTCATGTTTTCTTCTTTTATAAATTATATCTGATGACATCCAAAATTGTTGCGCCTTATTTTTATTTTAACATTTGAAAGAAGCCCATATAAACACTATGCATCAAATGACTATTAAAACAGAAAGGCTGTTCACTTTGTTCTCCTGACTTGAAAGACAGACTGAACTCAAACTTTCACAGGTTTGTTATTTCATGTACATGTTGAATCACACAAAGTATGAACACTGTCTGTAACTGTGTTCAGCTCTGCCAATGCTATAGCATACCTGTCAAGCATATTATTACCCGTGTTTTCAGGAAACACCATCATCTCAGTTTTTTACTTTCGCTATATTCCACTCTTCTGGTGGTGCTTTGTCACATTTACTTTCCATCAGAATGAAAACTTACCATAACACTGATGAATCCTTGGTCTACCAGACTAAATGCACTGGTAAGGTGAGCTCCATTCTGATTACAAAACGTCTCCGCTTCATCCCAACTTAAGACTCCATCCTCAGGAAGCCGGAAATATACACAAGCCCTATTAACCCCCGCTTTAAAAACCCATCCGAGCTCACCTTAAATGAAAAGAAAAATAAACAAACCTGAATGTGGGAAAAAGACATTCAAACACTGACCATATTCAGGACAACTGTTAAAGTGAGCCTGCTACATACAGCAAGTCATCTATAGTTGAATGTAAAATAAATTCAATTTTCCGGTGAAAATTAAGAGTTGAGATTTTTCTGACATGCAGAATTTTCAAGTTTAATTCCCCCTACTTAGAATCTTAGCTCCACCCCTTTGTGAGCCCCACACACATCCTCAGTTGTACAGAGGCCATTGGGGGGGGGGGGGGGGGGGGTTGAAAGATATGGTAAAATGCCTTGTCCAGGCTAGGGATGCAAGCAGTGGTCCACTGGAGAGATAATATCCTATAATATCTAGGCTACACTAGTGCACGTATCTTAATACTTCATGTGAGCAAAGTTAATCAAACAAAAAAGATCATGCAAACGTTGTGCTTGAGTGCGCATGCCAATACTAAAAAAAACAAAAAACTGACACACTTACACAGTGGTTCTGGACCATCATCTGCAAAGTGGGAAAAAGAAAACAGACGAAACATTTAATATCTTGAAGCTATACAAAATGTTATTCTGTTGGATAGCTTCCGCAATATGTTTGTGGATGAGTATACTAATACATCGTTATGCCATTCAACCATTGTTGTTCAGATCCCACACATCATCAGTATACAACCACACAGCCCGGGATATCCCGGGGGAAAGATCTGAAGGTGTGTGGCATAAAAAAAGAAATCACCTCCCAAAATATTCTAAGATGAAGTTCTGTTTTGAAACTTTGAGATGTTATTATGGATATCGCCCAGCAAAAGACCAAAAGTGTGGGATATACAAAAGGCAAGAAAAGACAGAAATCACAGGGATAGAAGGATCTATTCACATTGAATTGTGAAGAGAACAGGTTACTGGTAAGGAGCTCCTACAAGAGGCAGTACGAGGGAAAAAACTTGAAGAGTATCTCACAGTAGAGTGGAACGCCACTATAACGAACACAGCTATTATTTCCCCAAGGAATAGAAGGGAAAAGCCAACTGTTGCTTTACAATTCAGTAAGCTTAGAAAGTATGAACACGTAATTCACGCCATGTTGGCGGACTGGCGGCTGAAAATCGCTATTACAAACGATCCCTATACCGAACAAAATCTGTGGATCCCGCGATGTTCGTTATAGCGGCATTCGACTGTACTAGCCTTTGGAACAACAGTGAAAGGATGTGATGAGACAGCCAGGTGAGTAGAGTGCCTGAAAGTTTGGACAGGAGAACTAATGACGATAGGCTTTTTGAATGTTACAATTCTATTAACAACTTTGTTTCTGCTTGTAACAGATAATGACAGAGTACATTTCCATGCACTCATTTTTGTTAGTATCAGTTCACATTTAAATAACTCCAGTTAATCGCTGAACTGATGGAAACAAATATTTGTACCAGTTCTACTTTTTTGGTCACCACGAGGTTCAGTCTTTTTTTTTTGGGGGGTGGGGGGGGGGGGGGGGTTTCAGGGGTACCATGCAGTAAAGTAACGACACCTCCGTTAAGAAAACATGTTTTTTGGCATACAACTGCAAAAAAATAATAATATAATTACAAAATACCAAATTATTATGAAAGAGCTTACTTGACAGTTAATAAATAATAGTCTCAAGCATCCTGTGAAGTCATGGTACGTGGTGTGATGTCATTTTTAAAAAAGTGTAATTTTGTGTCAATTTCCAGTGATGTTGGCCGACCATCATTAGGAAAAATACCTTTTCAAATACTACCAATCTACCAACTTCAGTCCACATTGTGTTTGGCAATTGGTTACACATCCGTAAATGGGTGCAAGCCAGCTAGTCTAGTTCCCTGACCTGCAGTGATAATCCCTGATGTGTTTAAATTGCTCCGTTTTGTCAGAAGTAGGGTCAGTGAACCAGATTACAAGAACATCATTTTGTCTTTGTTTTCTGTGCATGCAAAACTTTAAACAGGTAATATTTCTTTATTTCAGAAATACTAATCCCAAAATCCCTTCATTTCTAACAATTACAGCAAAAGCAAATGTCGTATACCACCTTGAAGAGATACTTACTTGCGACCCTTTTGCAAGCATAGGCATTTGTCTCGAAGCAATTTGTATCAGCCCACATTCGTCCATCGGGGTCGTTGCCGGCAGTGAATGAGACACAATCTTCACTCATTTGATCTCCATTAGGTTCACCATCTGCCCAGTTTACATAATTGACTATAGAACCATCATCCCACACTAGACCACCTAGTAGATACAAGGTATGAAGACGCATAACAGCTACACTGCCCAAAAAAATGTTCTTATGTAAGAACAAATCTGATGGACATTGATAAGCTCCCCTTGGTATTGGGAGTTGACAAACTTGTTTTCCAACTAGTTTGCTAATATGTCAACTTCCAATACCTTGCGGAGCAAATGTCGACTATCCACCCTCAAACCAATTTGCAGTCTGTAGTTGTTTCAATTTGATGGTATTGGTATTGAATTTCTAAGACTGAATGCCGTGCAGAAGCAAGTTCCAACAACTGACACATCCTATGTATCAAACCACAATGTTAGAATTTTTCTAGTGAATATTCACAGTTGAGATGACCTTTTTGCATTTTTTAACTGAATGTCCCCTATTTTGAATCCTAGCTCCACCCCCCTGTTAGCCTCTCACGTACCCTCAGGTGTACGGTGCATGCCAAGCCAAATCGTCCTCTTTCCCAGGGTAACACGAGCCTGGATAAAGAACCACCTATTCTCCTCGGGACTATGCAGACTGACGAGTTTTGCCCCCCTCATCATGCAGGATCGTTTGGCGTCAGAGTAGGTGATGTGCTCGTTGGAAACGTCATTGGGAAGCTCATACGTATAAATCAGGTAGCACATCTTGGTATCTCGATTTAAAACCCATCCTTTGTCACAATGCATTGCATTAGTCGGTGGATTAGTTGGTGCTACTCCTGTTTAAGGAATCATGCAATAAATAATATAGTTTAACTTGTTTCAAGCATATTACAATGTTTTACAACAATATCAGCATTTCTTTTATTTAAAATAAAGAGAAAGTGGGTTTTTTCAATTCTTTTTCAAATCTTTCCAATTGAGTCACGAAGAAGTCCATTTTTTGTTCTGTAAAACCTTTGCAAAAACCAAAATAAGAGTTTTAAAAACATTTCTGTAACCCATCAACAATGCTTTCAAGAAATGTTGGTTACAAATGATTCTAAATGGGCTATTAACCCCTTGCGTACGGATGATGCCAAAAGCCGCAAAAAAAACAGTGACGCCTACAGCCGCTATTTGTGCAGTTTCAATCCATTTTTGGATTATTGTGTATGTTACGATTGACTGCACAAGCACATTGTGTCTGTTTCGCTTGGCTGCACAGGCCGCCCAGGCAACCCCGGCGCCTCCTGTTAATAACCGTACTCAAGGGGTTAATATTGAAGTAAAAAAACAACAAGGAGCCGTCTTGAAGACAATTTATGAAATATTTGATATTTTAGGCACACAATGGTGTGGAAACACTGCAGTCAGGCCTCTTTTGACATCAGGATTGGTATGCCCTACCATTGTTTTACCAGAAAAGTGCACGTTTCTGTGGCCTTATTTCAATTGTCGAAATAAGCCACAGCATTTTGTAAGGTCTTCAGATACAATTTTCTCAAAGATGACGTCATTTCAAGCAGAAATCATTCTCTGGGGATTCGTATTGCCACCATTTTTGTAAACAGTAAGCATTCTGCTTGAAGCTAATCTTTCTTTTGTACCATTGCCTAAGCTAGATTATACCCTAAGCATTCTGATGTGACATTAAGTTTACAAGAACTGAGCCTGACTTTGATACAAATATCTGCTAGACCATCAGCTAGTAGTACAAGTGATACATGGGTCAGCTGCATGTGTTTTTCAGACCAGCGTCTACCTAAATTTGCTATGATATTCTGTGCAGGTGTGCTGTTAACTCAAACTTGTTACAAAATTGAAAATTTACTCAAATATGTGTGTGAAATCTGAGATTTTTTTATGTTAAACTATTTGAAAGAAAAATCATCAGCCCATCTTGGCGGCCATTAGACCTAAATAACTGGACTCGGTCCACTGACATTTTGAACAATGAAGAGTGATGACAAATCTTGTTCCATATATTTTTGTGAACAGATGAACCTCAGAAAAATGTCAAATAATATTCCAGAAAGGACGCAAAAATGAAATTGACCTCTCGTGGTTAGAATGGTACAAATGCAGCTAGTAAAATACCATGGGATATCACATTGGTAATAAATCAGGAAACAGAAATAACTGCACAAAATAACAAGTGGTGTCGGGGGGGGGGGGGGGGGGGGCGTGCATGCTTAACTCTCAAATGACTACAAGTCAACTTGTAACAACACTGAGTAGTAGTGCATTTATGCCAAGTACCGGCTGTGCAGCCAAGTTTTAACGCAAACAATAGGCACCACACTGAATAGAGTGGTCATATTCAGGCATTGTTTGAAAAAAAAGCTCCATCTCTTCATTACACTCCCATTCAAAAACGATATCAATGAAACAACAGATTGAGTATGCGCAGGAATGTGTGTGTACATGCCAACAGGCAAGGTGGTCATTTCCAAACCACATTTCCAAAACGTAGCTGCATTTCATTAAAAGGGTAAAAAAAAGTCTTAAGGTCGGTTCATGCTTCACGTGAATGCAAAAGCCAGACAAATTTGGCATAATGAAATGTTTGCAAAGATTTGCACAAGCTGAAATATGTTCAACTTTCATCAAATTTGGAGTGTGGATATTTAGTGATGATGACGTCATAATTCGCTTCGCATTCGCATTAAGTATGAAACTGCCTTTTCGCCAATTTGAATCTGTTTTATAGGCTAAATTGCTGTGTGTACCAGATTGATTGTACAAACTGTTGGTTATTTCAGAGTTTTGGATCACAATCCGCCCATTTAATTCTACTTACTATCAGTTTTTTCACAAAGTGATGGATATTTCTGATCACAATCCAGTTCCAACCATGGTGCATTAGTCCTGAGGGCTGCACATCTGCCTCCCCTCGGTGAACCAGTGTCATCCCAGTTCACATAAGTCACAGGCCAGTTATCCGTCCACGTGTAATCACCGTTATTCTTTGATAAAAGAAAGTACATGTGGATAAAATTTACGACATCACAAATTTGTTTTCACAATAAAAACGGTTCAATTCTAGAGGAAGGTAAAAGTGGGACTGCAAGTCAACCCTCCCCCTCCCGAAAAAAAGGAAGTAAATAAATATAAAAAATTGCCTTGTTTATTTTAGGAGTTTTTAGTGATGATATTTTCTGAAAATGTCCAAAATGTCTGAAAATCTCACCTAATTTCCCAGAATATATCAACTTTTGACCAATCAGAGTTTTTCAAATGTTCACTCTACAACCACCCACGAAGTATGACCTAATCAACCAAATGCAGATTCAGACTTTTGGCATTCCTGAGCTTTGTCAAATTTGCCACTGAATGGAAATGATATTTTAATGTGAGAAACAGATGTGACAAGTTGAGAAAACTAGAACTACAACTCTTTTACAAATGTGACCCGCCCTACAAAAAGGTATTACATGTATGTCGCACTACATGTATACATGTGCAAACACAAACAGGGCTGTTCTATGTAAATGGTAAAAAAACATTCATGGAAGTATTTTGTTTGTTTTTAGTTTGTTGACCTCTATTGTATCTAAATTGTTATGATTTAGGGGCCATATTCAGGAAACTTTAAGGGGTGTGTAAGTTTTCACTTAATTCTTCAGCACCCACTAACTTGAGTTGGGTGCTTCACTAAGATCTAAGCAGCCTACTTAGCAAAATATTAAAGTCAAAAATATCTCTAATCAGGGAGCTTTGCTCAGTTGCTGAGGTAAATTTGAGTAAAATCCCATCCCGTCAAACTATGCATTTTGCATGGACTTTTTGTTCTGGGAATTCTGTGAATTAAGTTTTCCATGAAAAAATACTTCGCCTTGGAAGCATTTTTGCTTATGCAAATAGCCCATCACAAGGCCAAAGGCCACTCGAGGTGTGGAATACAGAGGAAAGTGTGGAAGAACCAGCCCCTCACATTGATTTCTCCCAGACGAGAAGCATGTCAAAAAGCCGCCATGACACCCAAGCGCACTGCATAAATTGATTAAAGACAGTTCCCACTACACTTAGATGTAAGTCACCAAAATATGTTGGACCCTAAAGTGAAATTGTTTCGTAAATACCACTTAAACTGGTCTTACAGTTTAAGTGGTTCAGTGGAAAGCTGCTATAATGAACACCGCTATACTGAACATTCGGCTATACCGAACACCATCCTTGGCTCCCAAATTTTGTGTACAAAACTTACAGAACATTGTTGTTGAAAAAAGGCAACAGAATAAAAAAATAAAGAGTGTTTAAGAGTGACAGGCGGCTATTATTTCCCCAAGAAATAGAAGGGAAAAGCCAACTGTTGCTTTAGAATTCGGTAAGGCTTAGAAAGTATGAACATGTAATGGCCGGCACATGTTCAATTACAATCAAAAGAGGGCGCTATTGAAAAGAAGGGACGCCGTGTTGGCAGAGTGGCGGCTGAAAATCGCTATAACGAACGATCGCTATACCGAACAAAATCTGTGGATCCCGCGAGGTTCGTTATAGCGGCGTTCCACTGTATTCACAAAACAATTGTATCAGTCACATAATTTAAGTGAGATTCTTAATTATCAGTGAATTAAGTTTTGTGAATATGGCTCCAGACTTACATCTATGTCATTCATGCCAATCCACACGGTGGAAATGGGAGTAGGTGGAACTGTACCAAGTAAAAACTGCAATATTCCCTGCTCGTAACCATCTCCAATGGACGCAAGACTCCCTCCAAGTCCTTCACACTCAGCCAGGGAATCGGCATATGTCGCAAGGTCTCCAACTAAAAAGAAGCATGACCCAGCTGCCCCTATCCAGCCAGGGTCACAATTGGAGTCTAATGGTGGTGGGTCACTCAACCTAGGATCTGTGCAAACAATAAACGCAAACCTTCTGAAACATTTACATTGGATAGGTCATGGATACGTCATGTCTTGGTTGAACAACTCCAACGATTCCCAACTTTTCTTAGGTTTCGATTTAATTGAGAAGAGTTATGTCAAATAAAACTGATACTTGTCAAGATCCCTATTTTTGACGCTGGTTTTTATGTGTAAAAAAATGCATTTTTGTTGCCTTTCTTTCCGTTGCATTTCTCAACAGTGCCACCAGTGGCCAATTTGTGGAAAGTTTTCATAAACTTTAAAGAAAATGGTAATAATTTCTCGCAAAATAATACAACATTGAGATGCAAAACAAACAAGATTTTGTTATGAATAATTATTTTTATAATGTATTGAACACAATAACATTTAATTCTAACACTTTTCAAAACCATTGGAGTTGCTCTTTAAGTAATGAAACAGGTGAGTCAGTACTGAAAGACACGTGGATTGGGTTTTCAGTCCCTGCCTGATTCTCTTTTCCCCCAGAATATCATTCTGAGATTTTTCTCGCATCTCTAAAATTGGAAATTTCTTCGGTTTTTTTTCCTACAGGTTTCTTGAAACTTTTGAGCTACAGTGCGAGATGCACTTTTGAGGAATCCTTGGCTTTACTACCAGAAAGAATTAAAATAAAAGAAAATAAAATAAAATATATTTAAAAAAATAAATAATTAAAATAAAATACTTGTGCTCTGAGAAATGCATGGAAGTATGAATAACAATGTCTGTCTTTTTCTCAAATGGTTTCAATGAGCTTGAACAAATGACATAATTACTGCCTACATATTGGCTGTGCATTGACATTTTTGTGACACGCATCAGCTGCACCATATTTTAAACAAATTTTAAGCAACACATGTTAGAACATAGTTTAAAACATTTTTACACAGACCCCGAATGCATCTACGGTGTATAACAAGTGGTCATGTAAATCTGAATGGCATAGGACTCCCAAAATGGCTGTTTGGAATGGGTCAAACAATCTGAGTGTGATCTGGGCCCAATTTCATGCAATCCATAACGGTAAGCGAAAAATGTCCGCTAACTATAGCAGACAATTCTGCGTATTTCACAGATTAGCAGAGAAATATTGCTTGTGCACATGCGTACATCCCGTAATATAGTGTTCCGTGCTACGGGGTTAGCGCAGAATTTATGTGCTAAGCTCGGTTAGCATGGAATTGCAGGCCGTTAACACAGAATTCAGTGTTACGGATTCCATGAAATTGTGCCCTGTTCTACAGAGCAGGCTGTGCTCCAATACGAACATCCGATATATATGTGCATGCACATTTTATGCAAAGCAGCACACCAGCCAATCACAGCCGTTGTTAAGTTATATTTCAGCACTCACCAAGGTAGCATTCACACAGGTACGTCAGTTGGGTTGTTTGACAGCTTACGTCGTCCCATATTCCTGGCGTTACAGGGTCGGCCATCATCTTAACACAGTCAGTTTTATCCTGTATCGGAGGTGAAAACACTGATGACAGTAGAGTTTGCTGAAAAGCTTTAGATCATTGCTGATCCTTTCAGTGGGCATGAAGAAACGCTGATTAAGGTCAGCTTTAATAACTCAACAGGCTATCCCGCATGTCCACAGTTACATCTAGACTTTTGTTTCTATAGTGTGTATGTAAAGCAGTGTCTGCAATGGACTTCTTTCGGGGAAGATTTAAGGAAGAATGATTAACCCCTTGCGTAAGGTTGACACAAATACGTGCAGATTTAAAATTGCCACCTGACCGTTTGATGTCTATATGTGCCAATTTCGACATTTTCAATCCATTATTGGGGTATTGTGTACGTTATGCTTGGCTGCACATGCCTCTTGTTTCCATTTCTTGAGGAAAATTTGATTGAGTCCATGCTAGAAGTAACCAAGCTGGTAGTATAATGACTATAATGTGGGCGCTCTGCATGACCCAATTAACGCAAAGTGCTCATGGTCTTTTTTAATCTTCCTATTACGCCATTGACGTCTGTCATTCATCATCTGGGAATGATGCACCGTTAACACCAATCAAAGTTCCATCTGCATTAATAATATCTGCCATGACTGTGAGCAAAAGATGAACAACGCACAAGATTGGAAACGCATGCAATGCACCGCTATGAAACACTACACAGCTCATTCACAATGCCTCTATTAGGCTTTTTGAGATATGGCAGACACAATAGGAGGCCGCTATTTGATTTGGGTAAAACTTCTGTGTCATTCAGAAAGCTAATGTACACGTACATGTAGTATGACCTCATGCCCGGGCCAGATGTACAGCTTTCCTGTGCTTCTTTTACTAACTCGCACTGTCCGCTTTAGACTGATCGTCTCGAGAAAATTGACTTGGTCAGATTTAGTGGGCAGCGGTTGGCCAGTAGAAGTAACCATGGACTTATGAAAAGTAACTGAGAGAAAAATGTTTCAGGATTTTTGCACTGGACTCAAAATGGGAAAAGTACCCATCGTCTCGGTAAGCTTTACCAAAAGAAGTCCAGTGGACCAGGCTATATGTATAACAAAATTGTAATCAAATCCATGGGTGTGGCCTAGAACACTTTGAATGGGGGGGGGGGGTTCATCACAAGACTTACTGACGGGGTGTGAGCAGTGATGCAACAAGGTTTTGTTGCATCACCTTTGAGGAGCCCACCATCTTTGGTGGGGTTCCTCAATTTTAATTTTTTTTTCCAACAAGTTTCTAAAAGTTTTCTAATGAAAAGCAGTGGGAGTTGGGAATTTGTTAACAAAATGTTTAGCTGAGATGCTTCCAATATCTAACATCATTGGAATTGTGTGTTTACCGGGCTGTCGTCAAAGAAATCCAAGTAGCCATCAGGTTGGCCTGGTGCCCAATTCTCAAAAACATTTGGATCAAAGGTTTCCTTGTTGGTCCATTCGAATATCCCTAAATTGTTGGAATCCTGAAGGCCGATCCAGACATCACCCCTGGATCCACCTCCACCCCAGGGTTGCATCAAGAACGTCAGCAGAGCTACAAGTGAAAGAAACAAACAAAATAAAATACAATTTTACGATGAAGTTGGGGCGATTGTAGTGGCTATTTTGCGAGTCTGATGCCAAAACAGTGAACAAATGGACTAGGAGTTCAAATCTGGACTTGACTAGAGCTTCGTCTCAAGTGCACAATTGATTGTAAAATACATTTGATTCTAGATTCTAAAGTATGTTTTGATATGGGGGACTTAGCGTGTTGGGGCGGGGCGTGGCGGGGGGGGGGGGGGGGGGGGGGGGGGTTCCCCTTGTTTGAACCCTTGGAGGGGGTGGGGTGGGGCTACAGCTAATCTCAAAACTGTATCTAACCAGCCATAATTTCACCCACACAAAAAATCCTAGGTAAAAACAAAATCGCAACTGAAGAGTATTTAAAAGAAACATTCACATTGGTTATTGACTGACCAATTATTTTTATCCCCCTTATTTTCATTGATTTGTTAATAATAATATACAATGTGAATATTTACCTTGCAGCAAGTCACTATGGATAGCAGCAAGATCACCTCCAACTTCCTCATTTTGACAACTTTTGCGAGCATCAGCAAAGATCATTTTCTGATTGAAATGTCGGAAACACTTATTTCCGTACTTAAACCAGCCAGACTTGCAGTTGCCTTCGCTTCCAGGACCAGTGACTGCAGATCACATGGTATACAGGAGGGGGTTGAAAATGAGGGGTGGAGAAAAAAACATGAACCTTGTTTTAGAATCTGTAAGGAAGTATGGAGCAAAGAAAACCTGACTGATAAAATATTTTCAGCTCAATATTGGTCCTAATCCATACATTCAAAATAAATCAATACACTTGCAGTCAAAATTGGAAATTGTTCCATCAATTGACACTGATATGAAGCAGTTCAATTTCGTGTAATATTTGTAGTGTAAATTCTCAGATGTTAATCAAATTTAGAAGTCCTTCCTCATGCATGTATAATGATTTGGATTTTTTATACAGCTTTGGGATGATTAGGAATGTGTTTGCGGGACTGTGGTGTATGCAACATTTGACTGAAACTGTAGTCACACTTTCTTTTGAAAACCCTTGCTGATGAAAATTGCCATGATTTGAATTTCTTCTGTAAACATGCACAGTCCCCGATACCCCAGAAAGGTTACCAATTGATTTTTTTGATTTATTTGATTAAGATTTGTATTCCTTACCTCAATATTCTATTTTGTTTTGTTTCCATTGTGGAGTCCAATGATCCTTTGCTTCAAATAACAATAAGCATGTACTTGAGGTTTGTCGGAAATTAAGAGAAGTTTTCTGACAAAAAAACAACAGATTTTTCTGAATGTTTGTTTGAGAAAACATAAGGACCTTGTCACACAAAGCAATTTTTACAAGCAACTCTGAGACAACAAGCAGCACTGCAGGATAAAGGAATGCTTCGGTAGCAAAATAGACATTTTTCTGACAGCGTATCGACATTCCAAAGAAAATTATGTGAAAAATGGAATGTGAAATTATTTCCTTTTTGGAAATTGCCTGTAATTGATTGCCTGTAAATTGCCTCATGTGACATGGCCCTAATAATGAATCTTACTTTGAGGAAAAGCGCAGAAAAACTTTTTTAAGCTGTCACATATTTCTCCAGACCAAAAAGCTGTGCCCTGTTGGGTCACGTCAATGGTCAAGCAATCTTCATCCGGCCCCATGCCCCCAGGCTGACCAACCGCCCAGTTGACAAAGTTTAAGCCACTCCCATCCTGGGTTTCAAATACGTCATCTAGAACACACACACAAAGAGTGACAGACGTAAACCAAACTGTATGACAATTGTGTAGCACACCGATCACTGGCCACTTTTGGTTGTTTGCGTCATAATGACCGTGTTTTAAGTAAATGGAGCTCAAAGTCAGTAAACCAGGCGAACTATACTCTTACTACAAAACTAAACTATCCCCAAAACAATATTTAGAGACTGAATTTTGTTATAATACTTTGAGATATGATACAACAGGGTTTTTCGGAAGTCAAGATGTAAAAAACCCCAAATCAACTTCCTCGTAAAAACACCATGTTGTTTCTGCTTCGACTCTAAATGCTATAGTGCAACCTTTAACTTAAGGTTGAAGGAGGTAAGAATATTTGAAATCCACCTTCATTTCTCCTGATTCCGATCCAAATGTCTGAGAAGACAGACGGGTCGTAATTCTCCCAGCCGAATTCCCCAGTTCCGTGTGGAACAGAGACAGTAGCTCCCGGGTAGAGTTTATTGCATTCCTGGTTGGCTTCTGCCCAATTCATGTCCTGGGTGACAAAGGCGAAACATTCGTATCCTTCATTGTTCCAATCATCCGGACATTCTCCTTGCTCTGGACGATTCACCGTTGACCCTGGAATGGGAAAGTTTGTTGGGATCATAACGAACAACCCGATGAAGAGTCCACTGTCCAGCCTGGGATGGTTAGAAACTTAGAATCAGAGCTGTAGTCGAGTCCTTTCATAAAGCCCTGGTTAGAATGCTAGTCAAGCAAAGTTCTAGATCAACCTTTTTGGGGGTGGGGATCAAGGGTAAATTAACTCTTGTAGGGTTATAAATGTTTCAGAATCTGATCAGATTAAAAAAATGTGGACATTTAAAAAAAATTTTTTTTAAATACTCATTTTACAAAATTTCCATTTGTGACCCGCTCTGCAAAAAGGGCACATAAAGTCATATGCTTTTATGCGTAATGGGCCGTTCTATGTGAAGAGGGTGAACAATTCTTCAAACAAGTGATTTTTAATTGAGGGATTTTTTTGCATCTTTGATACCTATACCAAAATCTTTTATTTCAGTGAATACAGTTAGAAAAAGAATATGTTTGTGTGGAGTGCTTCAATCTGTTGCTTTTTTTTTTTTTTTTAAATGGCTTGTTTCTCCTTAAATCATTTCAAGAAATTCCTCAAAATATAAATGCAAATTTCCAAATATCTTGTGATTGCAAAATGCTACAGGCCTCAGACATACATGTACCATATAAAAGCTTATAAAATGGCCTTTCCAGCTACATATACAACACTATTTTCAAATTTTGCAACATAATTGCCCTTTCTGCAGAGGGGGTCACATTTAGTAAAAACTAAAATGAATGTAGACAAATGTTTGAAGGTTAACTTGAATTATGGGGGTGGTTTCTCTGTATGGTTAAGTGGTTAAGATGTCTGCACTAGCAAGCCATAGGTTGCGGGTTAAAATCCAGTCCAAGAAGTTTGTGGTTATTAAACTCCCTAGGGTTTGTGGAAAATGGTATTAAAAACAGAGGATGCTTGTGATCAGGCTTGTGTCCTTGGGCGAGCACTTTGTCACAAGTTGCTTCTCTCCACCCAGGAGTAAAATGGGTACCTGTGAGGGCAGTGATGGTTATGTTTGATTAGTTCAGTGTGTTACTTGCAGCCGGGGAGCTCAGGTTTTCATCAGGAATGATTACGGGGCCTGATGAGTAGAAGAAATAATAATTGTAAACACTGTGCTTTATCATACCCAAAAAGAGTATTATCAATATTATTATTATGATTACCTATTCGGATGGCACAGACAGCAGACTTCCCCTGTGCGCAATCTTGTGAAGTTTTCCAGCTTTCATTATCTTTATACACACAAGAAGTCTGACCAGGAAGTGACGCTGGTTCCATGGCTGCCCAATTGGTAAACATCACTTCACTGGTGTCCGCCCATCTGTACTGATTCTACAGCCAACAATGAAGATATGTTTTTAAGGTGCCACTCAATCAGTACATTCCAAACTAAAGGCTCACCATTACACATTTTCCAATCATTATGTCATATAAATTTCCAAAACTTTGTAGTAATCCACATGCATTTTTGTCTACATGTGGCAAAATCGTTCCCCTTGTAATGAAGTTGACGGCAACCTCCAGTGCTGAAATGGTCCGATGCTTTTGTGTCATATTCTCATCCATATGAATAGTGCATTGGTGCTAGGCATTCCTTACGTTAAGTAGGTGATCGTGAGAGCTTTCCTAAAATCAAGTACATTGTAATATAGGAACAGAACTATGGAATATTCAAAGTTCATAATGTGCCAATTATTTGGGAAAGTTAGTGTACCAGACATCATTTAAAATAAACTTGTGAACTTATATATCAGGGGTCAGATTTGAGGTAAATGAAACATCTATAACACATTCGGAGGCATTTGATTTGTATGGCGTTGCTGAAAAAATGCTTAAGAAAACTGAATTATCTTCCAAAAGATACGGTTCAAAGGTACAAACAAAAATAGAATGAAACAAAGACTGTTTCAGGTTGCAGATGTCATTTTGGAATAACAAAAATAATTCAAGGAGCAAAAAAAATCTTCCAGAAATCTGGAAGACATTCCCATAAATATCCTGAAATCGGGAAAAATCCAGATCAATTTAACCCCTGATATATTTCCCATAAACCTCGTCTGTCTAATATCTTATGTGACAGGATAGGTATAGACTCGCCTGCCAAATAAATCCCTCCCCGGACTCATCTGCACTACTTGACTGCTCTTACATGTACATACATAGGCCAAACGTGACCTGGAAGCACAAAATAAGCGGAAAGTCACAAAATTTGAAAATCAAGATTATTGTATTTCCTAAACTTAAAAGTTAAAAGCTTTAATTTGATATATTGTGTGTTGTGGTATCTCATTCCGAGCCCCCGATACAACCTTTTAGAGTTATCAGAGTCTTGACCCCTTGTTTTTGAGGAAATTCTGGAAAGTCGGCATGACGTCATATCTTTCCCTTTGTTCTATTAATTAATTTCAAGAATGAATTCAGTTTAAACACTTGATATGATAGAATAAGGTTTCCCAAATATACTTTTCAGTGAAAAATTGTTGTTTCCGCTTGTAACTCAGAAAGCCATGGTGTGACTTTAAGCTCATCTTGTGGTGGCAGGTCACATATTGAAACCTTGGTGCACGATGTTTTTGATAATTTCAGAATGTGCCTACTGAAGTCTCTTACCCCATTATCACTCTTCAGACCAATCCATGAGGAGGAGACTGCTCCATCAAGCATAATGAGTTCGATGAAATTCTCCTGATAGGCCGATTCTACTGAGGCAAGGTCAGCGTTGTCAAGTTTTCGGCATTCCGTTTGAGCATTATCAAACGACATTGAAGTGGGGATGATTTTGAAGCAAAAGTCCACGTATGGTCTGTACTCGGGATCACTGATTCCGAATGACTCACAATTTCCTCCAGGGGGCGCTGTTGAACTGTCTGAAAAGAGAAAATTCAAAGAAAAGAACCATTTGATGAAAGCAATTAGCGTCTAGGAACAACATATAAATTTCTGAAGTGTGGTAACTTTCTGCAGCCACTGTTCTGCTGATGCTCAGATAACTGGGGCTACAGTGAAATAAAATTACATATCAGCACACAATGAAGCATTTGATTGCTATCACAATGTATCATGAATTTTTATAATGCCTATGATAATTCAATGACTCATGTTTATTCATCATAACTGACAATAAGGCCCGGCCAGACCAGCTCATTCACTGTGATGTATCTGGGTGTATATTACTGCTGTACTTGAAAATGCCCGACTCGGGAAGATCGTAGACTTTCTGAGGAAGAACGGTCGGAATGTTTGTGGACGATACCATCAAGTAAAGAAAATTTGTTTGTAAAACAGTAGCTTTCAACCAATAGTTCTTCAAAGGGTTATAGCTTGTCTTATGCATTCATATGTATGACGGTGAAAATGGTTCACATTCCGACATCTTTTTCACAACTTTTTTGAGAGACTGGTGACAGCATTTCCTGAAGAGGAGAGATTTATACAGCTCTGGGAAAATGATTAAACTTCTACTATTTGTTATCACTTGATGTCACTCTATATTAGTCCATGATTCACAGGTAATTTGTTCCTCGCATATCTAAGTTTTGGGTGAAAACACTGAGCCACAAAATCACAGTGTTCTACAAAAATTTAAACTGTTTGAATAATTTTTACAACATTGTGCTGATACAGCCAGTTCAAAAATAATTAACTGCAAATTGACATACTGTAACTGAAACCACTCAAATGAGGTTCAGGCAATCGTGGTATTAAAATTTTGACAATTTTAAACTTCTAAATTATATTAGTACAAGCAGTAAAATGGCTCGATATATTTGTGATATACTTCAAAATGTTGGTGTTTTCCAGAGCTGTACTTGACAACAGAGAGTTTGTAAAGGACACTTTACAGGAGCACCTTGTGCACAAAAGCTGGTTTAGTTTTGATAGATTTTGTCAGCTTTATTTTTTATTTTTGTTTATTTATTTAGTTATGTATTTATTTGTGACCCGCTCTGCAAAAAGGGCACATAAGTCACTTTATGCTTTTACGCGTAATGGGCCGTTTTATGTGAAGAGGGTGATAAATTCTTCAAAAAGAAGAAGTGATTTTGAAGGGAGGGAATTTTTGCATCTTTGATACCTATATTATATATATATATATATATATATATATATACCTATATTTCATAACCAAAATCTTTGATTTCAGTGACTAAATTTGGGAAAAGAATGTGTTTGTGTCAAGTGCTTCCATCTATTGCTTTTCTTTTTTCTTTTTTTAAATGGCTTGTTTCTCCCAAGTCATTTTAAGAAATTCCTGAAAACAAACATGCAAATTTCCAAATATATTGTGAATGCAAAATACTACAGGCCTCAGACATATACCATATGAAAGCTTATTGAATGGCCTTTCCAGCTATATGTAAAACACAATTTTCAAAATTGGCAACATAATTGCCCTTTTTGTAGAGTGGGTCACATTTATTTATTAAAAAAAAAAAAGAAATTGGGGGGGGGGGGGGGGGGGTGGTAGTGGGCATGACCCATGACAAGCCCGACCATTTCTGATGTGATACATTATGAACAAACAATCGATACATAATAAATAATCTGGACCCTCAAGTGAGAAATCACCGCAACCTATAGCAGAAACAAACATTGTATTTCATGGGTAAGCTAGACATTTTGGCCTGTGTGTATTGCATACATCCCGTCACTATAGATTCCGTCCTTATGTTTTTGTGCAGACTGACTTTCTTTGCTAGCACAGCGTTTAGAGTTAGGAATTCCATGACATGGCACCCTAGTTCTATATTTTGTTTTGCTTGGATATACCTTCAGCAGCTATTTCACAGAAGTAACTGAACGTCTTAATTTCATCACAATGGACGACATTCCACTCTCCTATGGTACGATCATTCTCTATCAACAGAACACACTGTAAGGAAAACAAAACAAAAAACACACAAACATTCAAGCCATATTTCAATAAGAAATTATCCCCCCCCCCCTGACTTTCCAACTTATTTGTGGGATGGGATAGCCACAATGGACAAAAGATAAATTAACATATATAAAAAAATTCATACATGGGTGTGTGCGCTCAAAAATATTTGCTCCTGAATTTACTACTCTGTGGAGACATGAACGCAATGGGAACAAAGGGACTGAATAGGTCTCCACTAGGCAATTCTATGGGTTAGGTTGTCTCCACAAGGAATTTTGTGTACAAAGTATATGGGGGTTTGCTTAAGTACAGGGACAAAGGGGAGAACAATGCCATGTCTCCACAGGGATGTAAAAATTAGAATGTGTGAATTGGCCTTAGGATAAATCTGGTGGAGGGGATAATCCCCGCCCTCCTCAAACACACACACAAGTGCAACCATGTGCGTTTTCCTATCCTTCTGAGGACCATGAATGGAACCCTTCTTTTGTTCCCTTTGTTTGTACATAAAAATTCTCCCGAGGACTCCGCCCAAGTCCTCGGTTCATTGTTATCCCTAATCCCCCATATTATAGCATTATAATCTCTCATATAGCCTAACCCACTCACAAGCACCGTCAATCGGGGACCTCCTATTGTTTACACTATTTGGCAAGGACCCTTATTGGTTTTATACACGGTTTTTAAATGGGGACCTAGTAAAAGGTGCGCTATTAATTGAATGCAAGTACAAATCCACACACATCTTGACATATGCGCCCTTACGGGGTCCCACTAATGTCCACCCCTACTTACCTACTTATGTTGTCCTTTGTTCCTATTCAAATCTCAAACTCTATAGCATTTTCCTTGTGGGGTCCCATTGTCCCTATTGTTAACCATTGTGCGTGGTTCTCCATAATGCAGTACTTGTACGTACACTTTTTGCCCGGGGGATGGTCCACAGAATCATTCCCCAAAATGTCCAATCCCATGCACATTATTTTCAGCATATTTGAAAAAGTAATCATAACAAATAATTATTACTATTGTGCAGATTCTTCAATGTTCATATAAAAATATCCATATTATGTGCATATGCTAAACCCAAGATTCTCTAACTCCCCCTCCTACTTGTCAATTTTACAGAGTCCGTTTTGGAGATGATCTTCAACAAAAATATTGATTACATTTTGGCACGAATTTACACTTGTGTAATATAAGAAGCCATAAAAATTTAAGTGGGTAGGACGTATCACTAGAATAAAAGACAAAGCGATTGACAGAATGGACACCAAGGATAGGTTCACGAAATAAAGGTAGGCAGACACACTAGATGGATGGGTGATATTGTTAAATTTGTTGGTACTTCATGGTCAAGAATTGCACAGCACAGATGGAAGTAGCACAGGCTTGGGAAGGTCTTCGCCCTGCAGTGGGGCTGATAATGGCTGAAATGATGATGTGACAATCACAAATTGGTAGCTGTACAACTACTCACCCGCTTCCCGGATGTAATGTCAAGATTTGGTTGACGCTCCCCCCAATTCTCAAAGACGTTTTCATCAAAGTCATCTCCATTTCGCCAATTAAACGTGTCAGGAACGGTTACGTCATTCAGTCCAATCCAGACTCCATTGGAAGTTTGTGCAACCACCATGAGGACATTGAGGAATACTATGAAAAGGAGACGTGTAAAATATGGCGATTGGTGTTTATTTTTCTTCTGCATTTAGGCAGTTAGGCTTCTTGAGACAGGGTGGATATGACATAAATGAACCCCATTTGTCCTGCCGGCTGTAGATCATAAACCCTCCTACTATTATAACTATTACAACCTATCAAAAAACCAAATCCTCTCCTCTCCCACAGCTTGTGTGTCTCAACCTGTCACTCGATAGGTTTTGATAAATAGGGTAGTTGGCTCCATTTTGGCACAGAGAGAGGGAGGGGGTTAATGATACATTTTGTCCATGCTCTTCAACAAATTTGTTTTTTCTTCTAATTTTAACCAAAAACCTACTTTTTGTTAGGCTTGGTTATTTTCACTCATCCAATGCACAACAAAGTATTACAACTAAGCTGGGTGAGTTTTTCCAATGTCTCATTAAAAAGTCAGTTACTTTTGTATTGCTGGTAAAAATATTTTTCGGGTTGAAACTCAAAAAGAAGAGGGATCGGATAATATATCTTAAACAAAATTTGTGTGTATCAAAGCATGCTGTCATAATTCACCTCCGTTGTTGGTGAATAACTGACTTTTGAACAAGGAATTTGGTTTAAGACAGTTTCAGACATATTGTGCCTAAACAAATTTCACAAAATAACTCTTCTTTCAGTTGCTGGATATGTCACTGGTATTCACTGATCATGTAGTAAATCTGACAAGCGGTATATTGACTGGTATCTATTTCCCTTGGAGGGCACTAGTATACATAGATGTACACTACTACTCTCACTGTCTTGAAGTTCGCTACAAACAAGGCTAAAAGCCACTCCAGGTATAGAGTTACAAAGGGAAAACAAGAATCAAAGATGCAAGAGGTAGGAATTAATATTCCTCTTGAAGCAGAAAAGATCATAAGATGAAGGGAAATATATACCAACAAATTTCAGAGAGATACAGAATGAAGGACAAAGCTACCGTCAGTCCTACTCGCGAAAATCAGCTTTCCAATTGTTCTCTACAATCCAGCCTTGCCAAGATTTACAACACAAACCTATGCTAATAGTTTTTCTCTGTATATATATCTAGACAAATTGGGGAGTTGGTAGTTTCCTCGCTTTCAATTGCCGTGACTCAGGTTCGAATCTCACCTAAAGCCCTAGTCCCACTAGGAAATAAGACAACTTACGACAGGCTGCGACTAGAAATCGCAGGCAATCTTAGAAAAGTCGTGCCACAAGTCTTGGGTGGTCTTGGATATTCGCAAGACCGAAATCAGTCGCAGACAGGTTTTAAACTGTTTAAAATCCTGGCTGCGACTGAAGTAGTCGCATCTTGTCGCAGCCTAGTCATTTGTCGTGTGACGGTCGTGCGATGGTTGTGGGACAGGTCTTGGGTGGTCCTTTATTGTCATGGTTGATCGTAGGATTCTCCTGTCGTACGACAGTCGCACAACTTTCCACGACTACTGGCACGACTTGTCGTGCGCTTAGACCTGATTGCACGACTAAGCAAGACTAGTCGTGCGACTCCACAAGTCGTACAAATAGTTTTACGATTGGTCGTAGCCAGTCGTGCGACAGGACCTTACCACTCATACGTAGTCTTGGGTAGTTGTGCGACAGTCGTGCGATTAATGGTGCTATCAGTCGGAAACAAGTCTTCTACAGGTCTCACGACTGGTCTCTATACAATGTTCCTGCTAGGCTCAAATCGCAGGAAATATTCACGACTACCCACGACCGGCCTTGTCGCACGACTGAACTGGTCGCGGGAAATCGCAGGTCCTAGTGGGACTGGGGCTTAAGCGAATATGTGGATTCTGTTTTCAGTCTCTGCCTGATTCAGTGGGTTTCCTCCCACCTCTAAAACTGAACATTTCTTTCTCTTCTCTTTACAGGTCTCTTCAGACTCCTGAACTACAGTGCGCCGCGATTTTGAGGAAGCCTCATGAAATAAATAACTTGGCTAATCCAGCTTTTCCGCTCGTTCTGTAGCTCTAGAAATACCTTGCCTGGTGCAGGTAATTTCCCCTCATCTTATGATCTATTCTTCTTAAAGAGGGATCTCAGTTCTTTGAATCCTTTATTGTAAGTGGCTCTGAACATGACCACTCTATTCAGCGTGGTGCCTATTGTTTCCATTTACGATTGGCTGTACAACCCCTTCTTTGCATTACAGCTGGATACAATTGGTTTAACAAACCTGTAATGTGCAAAGTCAATGCTATACAAGATAAACTTACACTGAACTTTCTTGCTTCTGATTGAGGCTAAATAGGCGCCATCAGCTTCACATCCGAGTCTTGCCTCATCCCACAATACACCACCTACAGTTCCCTGGCTAGTTTTCACAGTGTAACATTCTGTGCCATCCACCTGGACATAACCTTCCGTACTGCACGTTCCTTCCACCTGAACTGGAATTGTACAAAAACAAGGTTTGGCTGGTTACAAATAGAAGAAACCATTGTTAGTGTTCATTTAAAGTGTCAAACAAACCACACATTCATGACTGCAAACTAGCAAGCGTCGGAATGAGAAAGCGTTGTGCATGGTACTGTGTCTGCACTCTGGCTTCTCTCTTAATCTCCCCAAACTGCTTTGTTGTCAAGGCATTAACCGCTTGAATACGGACGATGGTTGTCATCTTTACGTGCATTCCTGTGCGTACTCAATCCATTGTTTGCCTATTGTTTGCAGTACGCTTGGCAGCATCAGCCTGTATTGGCATACAGACACCTCTTTAATAACACCTGGTCAGAAGGGGTGAATTAATAAACTCTGTTTTAGGAGAAAACTATGAGATTCCAAACATTCAACTCTTTATTTTTCTCTGGTTTTACAGTTCTCTTGAAGTCCTCTTGTATAATGAGGTAATTATAGTCCCAGAAACCTTGTTTTAATAAGAGTTAATTGCTGTGCACCTCTTTTTAGAGAGCACACGACCAACAACTTTGTCAGGCAGCAGATTGCAACATGTGGAGGCAAACAAGAATGGCTGTTGGCAGTTGTTAAGTGCCACAGACTGTCCTGGTTCAGGCATGTCACTAGGCAAACCTCTGGTCTCCTCTGTACTTTAAGGAATAGCAGAAAGAGGACAACAGAGGAAGTCCTGAAGGACAGCATTAGGGACTGGATCAGCCGCAACCCTGCATCCCTGACACGCTTGGCCGAGGATAGAGAGAGATGGAGGATCCAGTCTGCCTTGATATCTACCATGGCACCCCAACGACCTTTGGTCATGGGTCAGTGATGATGAACTGTACACATACATGCTTCTGGGGGTCACTGCTTACATTCAAGCTTTAATCTGAGAACTCTTTTCAGTAAAATGTGACATGGCCTCATGGCACGGATGGACATTAGCAAGTGTCAAAAACTGATTCTGGTATTTCCTGGGAAATTCCTAGCTAACACTAACCGTTTGAAGTTGTCAGAGTCTTGGCCACTTTGTTTTTGAGAAAAAATAAAGTTAGAGAATTGTGCACATAGGCCCTTAGTGCAACAAAGAAATCACCCCAAAACAATATTTTGAGATTGAATTCAGTTTTAACACCTTGGGATGTAACAGAAAAGGGCTAATTGATTGTATAAATATTAACATTCCAAATCGACTTCTCAGTCAAAAATTGTTGCTCAAGTTCTGCTTGTAATGTCAGTTTGACTTTCCACTTTCTACGTCACAAATGCAAACAAGGCCTTCAACAGTATTACTTGCATTCTGCATTCCAATTGGCATTTTTTTTTTTTTTTTGCCTTTGAGAAAGAACTTGCTTAAAGGCAGTGTACATGATTGGTCATTGTTGCAATTTTCAGAAATAGGCGGATTTGGGGGTTAGTATTTTATAGGAAATAACGTTTCACTGACCTGTTGGATGGCGAAAAAAAAAACGAGATAAAAAAGGCGCTCATTTTCAACTGTCGGGCGGATGATAGCCTTTTTAGTCAAGGCACGCGTGGCTACCTGGACGCATGACGTGCCCCGAATGCCAGCATGTGCGGGGCGGACCACTCATCCAGGTTGCCACGTGCGCCTTGACTAAAGGCTACAGGGCAGTTTTTCCAACGATTTCCAGCTGGAAATCGTTGGAAAATGATATAAATTTCCACTTTTATTGACAACGACAGCACTGGTGCCATAATTTCACAGGATGATTGAGACTACTATTAACGTACAGTCTAGTAAGGTATTTTGTAATAATTCCGAAAAAAAAATTGAGGATTACCAATCGCGTACACTAGTTTGAAGTGCAATGCCAGCTAATTTTGTTGATTTGTATATTTCAGGTCAATCCTGTCAGTTTGCAGCACTTTAATTCAGTTTCAAGTTTTCTCTTTTGCCTTTGAGAAAAAAACTTCAATTTGTTCATTTCAACTTTTTCTTAATGAGGCTAAAGTTTAGTTTGCATTCTGATAATTTCTGGTCATCCCACCCAAACAGTTTTTGTTGAAGGGCGAGCAAATGAGATAAACCTGATTAACGTGTACTTCGACACGAGCTATACACGATCATAAATGCCCTAATGAATTGTGTAGATGACAAAGTAAACACAATTAGCAACAAATTTGTATTTAGAATTCCACCGATCTACCTGTGGGCAACCTGGATGAGTTAACACCCCCCAAACTTATAGTAGAAACAGTGGCAGCACTACGGGGGGCATCCCCCCCCCCCAAGTTGTTTTCTTGCCCCCCCCCCCCCCCCCCCCCCCCCCCCGTTCTCCCCCTCCCCCCCCCCCCCCCCCCCCCATTTTCTTCCCAACATTTTATCTAAAAATATATTGATTATGTTTATTAACTATGATTATTATCTTCTTGAAGATAGAGAGTGAATCATCGGTTCTGTGGACACATTTTGGGCCAATGAAAGCATTATAAACATTGGTACTTTGCTAGACAAAACACGCCACATATGCATTTATACAGCTGTAGACAGTGTGCAGCCAACATCTTTGTACATTTGTTATACACCATTTTGCGGTTTGATAATATGTACATTTCTTATTCATAAAAATGACTACACTAAGTTGCTCTTGTGGCTTATTTCCGGACCATTGACAATAGGCACACGGATGCGTACACAGGCTTTTAGTTGCCATTTAGTGTTTGGGCTCCATGCATACATGTCGAACACTACTGCTGGGTTTGTGTCTTAATAGCAGGGATGTAGTCAAGTCCATCACAAGTCCATCACAAGTCCGTCACAAGTCCGTCACAAGTCCGTCACAAGTCCGTCACAAGTCCGTCACAAGTCCGTCACAAGTCCGTCACAAGTCCGTCACAAGTCCATCACAAGTCCATCACAAGTCCATCACAAGTCCATCACAAGCTATTCAAATGAGCTTTGACAAAGGCATTCCTTTGTCATTGTTCATCCAGTTACTTGTGACTGGCTTTATGAAAGGACTTCTTACTGGACTTGCGAAAGGACTTGTGAAAGGACTTGCAGGGACTCGACTACAGCTCTGCTTAATAGGTTACGGTACTCTACCCCCCAAAAATATTTCTTTTCCCCCAATTTCCACCCCAAATTTTAGAGTTTGGCATCGCCACTGAGTGGAAAGTTTCCTATAGTCGCTATAGTAGCCCAATAGAAGTGGCATTGTCCAAAAGGTATACCATGATGTACAAATATGTGGTTATGAACACTAATGAGTTTGTACAATAAGTTGTCAATACAGTAAATATTAATAATACAAATTATGGTTTAATGCGTAATTTACAAAGATTTCTTTAGGTTCTATTCAAATGAATAAAATTATTGAAAACACAATAATATGTGTTGAATGAATACATTCTCAGATCCTTGGCTGACATGCTTAGCCTCTTTAAAAAAAAATTACTGTCAAGTCTTGATAAATTGACTTTTTGATGTAATGATCTCAAAGACTAAGGGCCTGTTTGTTTCACACGGATCGGGAGGGGATCCAGAGCCGAACGAAAACAAACAGGATCGCGAATCCCTCTTGCTATATGTTGCATGCTGGGAGAATTTGTATTACACGACAATGTCGTCCGCTTCAGATTCTGTAGGGCTATTTTTATGATAAACTATCTAGTATTTCCAGAAAAGTAAATAAATCGTACATAGCTTTAATAACAAAAATACAATGTAAAAGAATTATGAGTAAATACTGTCACAACAGCTCGTTAAATGCTTCAAGTCTACAAAAAAATACCGTCACTTTTCTCTGTCCGTCTCGCACGTCGCCATCTTGGATCTTGCGAACCCACCTCGCGAGCAGGATCACTAAAAACGTGATCCGGAGCAGCTTTTGATGCTCCGGATCACTGATCGCGCTCCGGATCTGCGTGAAACAAACACGCCCCATGTCGACAAAAACTTCAAACAATACGTCTCCAAAAATACACAAGTGAAACAAATTTCTACCTTCAACAACGAAATGAACAGTTCAACAATAAGAACATTTACCAGAGAGCTACTGAAGTTTTTTACAACCAAAGGCATTTTAGACTGTTGGTCTACCCCACAACATAAAAATCTTAAACTGGCAAAAAATGTCTGAGATTTTTTGGGGGGTTAGTTTAAGCTCAATTTGCGTGGCTCTTGTTCACAGATGTGTACAGTCATCTTAAAAACATATGGTGTGCCAGAAAAAAACCTGCTGGATTAGATATAAACTTCAGTAAAAAGGCTCTCCTCTTCACAATGCACCTAGACAGTTGTCCCACCCCTCTCCCAGTCTCTGCCCATGATGCCCCACCGCCTGGATGTTGGATCTGGTAATTTTGTTCATACTGAAGGCTGGGAACGTTGCTCCTTTGAGTAAATAAAAATGAGGCGTATACTGTACAGTCACGCTCATGGGATAATAGTAAATCCATCCCTAGAGAATAAAGTAACAAAATGAATGCATTTGAAGATATGATATATCATTAGCAGACATGACAACAGAGTTACAGACAGTGTACATGAAATAAACCTGTGCGGAAAGTTTGAGTTCAATCCATCATCCAAGTCAGGAGAAAATAGAGAAAATCGTTCAGTTTTAACCCTGTTTTCGTGCATGTTTATACATGCTTATTTTGACTGTGGAAATTGAAATAACCACAGAATGTTTGGATGTCTTCATATACAATTTTCTTAGATGACAGCATTTCAGACGGAAATATTCGTATCATTACCAAAGCTGTCTCGTACATGTACCTTACACTACAATGGTGCACTTATCACACAGAGTATGCAGAAGATCACCACAAATGTTTTTTATTTTGCAATTTTTCCTAGCAATACAAAAGTTATTCACTTTCGTATTAGAGAGAGCGAATAAAGAAATTCTGCAATGTTTGGGTATTGAATAATTGCAGAGGTTTGTCCATTCCTGACATGGTATTCCAAGCACTGTATGCTCCGTGCTTTCCAAGAGCCACTCTGGCGGGACTCGAACCCAGTACCTTCTGCTTATTAGTACAAACGTCTTAACCCCTCAACCACTGAGCTTGAAAAAGCAACTAGGAATAACAGCCTTTTTTCGGAGGGATGTACACAAAAAGTAACTTTTGTGGGTGAGAAAAAAATGTAATGTCCATGAATCCAACCAATTCTCACTTAAGAATTTTGAAATACAAACAATTTCGTAAAAGAACTTACCAACTGTGAACAGGAGAAGAAGACTCACCAATCCTAGCATTGTGACAAGAAAGCTGTTTTAAGACACCCAAGCTGTAGAAACACCTCTTGCCACATACAAGTGGCACACGAATGAACCTCTACTTGTATCCCGAGCCAAGTTATCTTGAAGAGAATCACTACACTGCCTGGTACGAAGATACTAATGCCCTAGGCCAAAGTTTTACCGATACTAAAATGGTACTTTGCTCAAAAAAAGAGGGAAACAAATTAGTCAATTTAGTAAACGGGCGCTTGTGTGGTAAATTAATAATTGACTGGATTATTGATAAAATGGGAACCACCGCCCTGAACAGTACAATGTACCATTGGTAATTGCTTGATAATTGCGACAACTTCCTGATAAGATTGGTACATGTACAAACTAAAAAAAAGACATTCTTGAACTCGAATGCAAAATCTGAATTTCGCAAAACATATGGTCGACCAAAAATACAAAGGCAAATTCTGATATGATTTGAGATTTAATAGAATTGCAAAATGGAAATTTACAACACAAATCATTAGCATGCAAATTTAAAAGATGAATTAACCAATCGACTTATAAGCTCCATGGCAACTACTATATATGAATCATAAACGAAATTTGTCATTACAGCCTAAAATACTCCACAAGTATTGCCTTCCTTTTTCCCAAATGTAGAATATATCATAAATACATAGGATAAATACTAATTATGCTTTCTAAAGGTTTTTTTTGTTTTTTTAATGGAAGTCGCCCAATACAAGGCTAAAAGCCACTCTAGGTAAAAGGCTACACACATAAGTGGTGGGGTTGGCCACATTTTAGGTTGCCAGCCCTACCATCCTTACGGTTTTCCTGGGTCCAGATCTAAAAAGAGGATAAATCTTCAATAGATACCAACAACATTATTTAAATTTTGAGATCTATAGAAAAGTCACAGTAAAGAGCAAACAATAAAGTAACATCAAGTGGCTTGACATAATGGTCTGATTGTACAGGTTTGCCAACATTTTTTTGTTCAATTAGAGAAAAGTTGGCAAGTTCTTCGAACAGAAAGAGTTATCTTTCATTTTGAAAATGTACGATTGTATCAAACCTTTATAGAAGTTACTGTCAGAGATACATGTACTTATGAAAACATGTAGACATGGAACTTTCATCAAGGTTAAGAGATAAAGTTATAAATTAGCCAAAATACAAGTTGATATTAACCCAAATTGAAATGGTATCTAAGCACGTTTGAGAACATCCATGATAGACTGAAGTTTATGCCTGCCGCAATGCTGTAATGCAGTAAAACTGTGTCTAGTGACCGAAAGAATGGATTCGTGGAGCATTAATTCATTTTACTCCTACAACACACTCAGTCCTCTAACTATTACACTATGATCTTCAAATACGTAAGCTTAGCCATAGTGTGGTTGGCCGGTTTTGTTCACCGAAATAAAAAAAAACAAGAAAACAATCTTTGTAACACAAAAAAACATTTTGTAATTGTCTAAATTTGTTCTCAATAAACCCAAATTCTGTTTACAAATGATCAAAATTGCCCTTTCACCAGGAATTCACTGCGCCTCTTTACAAAACCACAGATTTTATGAAAACTGAAAACAACTTAATTCAAAAACTTGACTTATTTTGCAAATAAAACGGCAAGAATTTTTGACCCCAAACCCTAAAGTAAATATAAAATTGTTTTACTCCACATACTTTATTTTACCTCAACCAAAATCTTTCAAAGTGCAGTCATTTTTAGTTTCCTTGAAGATTACGATCAAGACATTACATCAGAATAGCACAGGGGACATTTTATTATGCAGCGCTTTACAATCAGACAATTCAGCACAAATGTACACATTCCCACACATTTTTGTAAGACTTCTTAACCCTTGCCTTAACAAATTCAAGTTCAAAAACCACTCTTGAAAAACCAATGTTCAATAAGAAAGTCCCAATATTTACTGTGGAAGTTATGTATTTATGTTAAATTATTATCCTATTATGTAATTGAAACACAGTGATTGTGCACTAGCAATCTACTCAGCTGACACACGTTTCCAGTAACAATTGCCGACACCTTTGACCACAATATCCTCCAGCATGTCCAGTTACAGTTAGACAAGCTTTAACATCTTTTAAAGGTAATTTACACCTATGTATTCCCAAATGCAAGTATTTAATTTTATGAATGAAACCAAGCCCTGTTCACACAGTGACAACAAAACAGGCGAGGTTTGAGATATTTTCTCATATGTGAATAATCACCATGCCACAAAAAACCCACGTCCTATGAGATTTTCTTTCAGTTCTTGAAAGTTTTTGGCCGCAGTCCAGGCATTATACCGTATCTTCTACAAATAGAAGACATTTTAAGGGCCCCTCCAAAGGTTACTGGAAATTTAAGTGATGTATTGATTACTGATGTTTCCCTGTACCATGCATTTCTTTTAGAAAATACGAAAGTTTCTTAACCTGTACAAATACTCGTTCATAAAGTTTTTCTCATGAACGGATGGAAGATGCAATGATTGAATTTTTTTAAAGTTTCTTAGCTCCTTTGTTGGACTCTTGTAACCAGTCTTTACAGGTTCTGTTCTGGTGTCATTTAACCTTTGAGGAAGATTCTGGTAATCAAAACATCAGACCCTCCTAACTTTTGTGGATTGTAAATCCTGGGGGACATTCTCAGGTGCAGAATGGGAAAGATTAGAATCCGCGATCCTTCATTCATTTTCAGGAGGAGGGTCTGCTATGCCCAAAGTGTGGCAAATTGTGACAAACTTCTGAGGCTCTGCCCGAATGACCCAATTCACAGTGACAAATGTTTGTTTGACAAATGGGAGGGTAAGTTACAAGACACAATCCAAACAAAGTACTTGAGAGATAAGTGCTGCAGTGGCAATTGAATGCAAACTACACAGGCAGCCAAGTGTAGTACAAAGTCTACTTCAAGTTTAAAGTTGTAATGAATATGCATTTGGACGATTTATATTTCATTTAACCTGTGGAACCGCTTTGTGAAATGTTGCTTTTCAAAGTTGTCCATGTATCCATCTTTCAAGACAACCGATTTTGATCACCGTTGTGATGCTGTGAGTATAAAACTGAAGGACTATTAAAAGGGATTACACAATTTCTTACCCATAAAAATACCCCAAAACATTACAACTACCTGCTTTAGCATTAATTGTACATCAATGTACTTGAATAATTTATAGCCGATTATATAAGATGCTATATCAGGGCCAAAGTTCATTTTGCTGCTGGAAACAATTCTAGCATTCATATTTTTGCCACTTCTCTGGGGAAGAATATAGGAGACAACGATAACTTTCACATGATGTTAGCAGCCACACAACTAACTTGAAAAAAGTAGCAAGTAATTACAGCCCAATTTCGTAGGGTTGATAATCACATGATTTTCTGCTTACGGAACCTTCGTCCATTTCATAGAGACCAGAAGCTTTCGCCGTTGGAGTATTCCATTTATCTTGAGACGTCATCTTCCTCAGCATCTGCTGTGACTGCCTTGATGTCGGCTAGTGTCCGCACAAACCGAGACCACTCGTCATGTCTGGGCGTGGCAAGATTCTGTCCAAGAAACAAGATCACATACATGTACATGTTTTTTGAAACACTCCATTGAAGGAGTTTTCAAATTGTAGCTGCAATAAAATCTAAATACACGCACCATTAGTAGTGCAGATTGGCAAAATTACAATAGCGCTGTTCATATTGTATTACAGACCTCATGCATATTTATGAATAAGCAATGTTCTCTAATTGACCAAATATTGCAAATCAGTGTTATTGAATTATATAACTTGATTCTTTGATTTGTGCTACACCTTGAGTGGCTTTTAGCCTTGTTCGGGGTGGATTTGCAAAAAATATATATTATATGTTATAACTTTGTTACTTTTATCTCTGTTTCTTAGATTCCCCAACCTGGGAAGTCAGATTGGCCAAGTGGTACTTTCATCGTCTTTCACCACTGTGACCCAGGTTTGAATCCCATTCCGTTTTCTTCCCACCTCTAAAACTGAACATTTCTTCCTGTTCTTCTTACGGGGTTTCTTCAGGCTTTTGAGCTACAGTGCTATAATCAACCTTCAGTAATCACTAATTTCATTAGTAGAGAGAATTAAAATAAATATAAAAAAACATAAAATGTTGCATTATGTAGCAACAAAAAATTTGACTACAACTATATTTAAATCAAAATATGAAGTATGGAAACAAAAGATGGAAGACTACGAGAGGCATCTATTTCTAAATTTCTCAAACAAATCAATGGAATGATACATTTAGATTTGGTGATTGTTAGATCTGCAAATCTGTTTAGTAGAAAAGAAACAGAGAAAGGTAAAGCAGTACCTTGTGGATGGGAACATTTGTCAAGAAATGTATAAAGCCAGGACATCGCATTAGATTAAACACCGTACAATTCTGAATACTTGTATCAGTCGATTCGTATTCATAAATTTTTCTTTTTGGACAAATCAAAATTAATTGTGGAGAAAAACTGGGGTCTAACTATTCATTACATATTTTGAAAAAAACAACAAAAAAACTATCACAATGAAACAGGAAGGTTTAAATGTTGGAAATATGCTCAGACAGTATTATCCATTCAATAAAGCTGTGCACCAAAACGAATGCAAGTAGTGGATTTTGCTACTCGAGTACTCGCAGAGAAATTACTCGTGAGTAGTCGAGTACTTGCGTGTAGTATCAAATTTCTATAAAAAAGAAGAAAAGAAAGGCATATACATTAAAATGACGTGTAGTTACTAAAGATAAACAGCATGGAAGACACGTTTCATTCCCCATGACGGAGATATTTTTTTTGATAATGCAAAATGTTGGGTCATTTACTTGAAAATAAAGAAATGCATAGGGAGTGATTCCTTGATTGCGGGGGACGAATTAAGTCCTGAACCCTAAACACAATGGGTGGCGTCAGCCATGAATGGTGACTCTCCGACCCTCAACTTTGCAAAGGAATCAAAGTTAAAATTTGCTTGAGGCTTCTTGACTAAGGCTGTTCGATGAGACGATATTTCCCGATATTTCGATATTTTTTTCATATCAAAAATCGTATCGGCCCCTTTTAAAAAACCGGAATATCGGGGAATTTGATATACCGAAGAATATCGCGATATTGCTTTTCGCAGCGTTCAAGATTTATCTAAGTTGTATTAAGTGTGGATTAGTCCAGATTACCTTGCTCGAAATTCCAGTTATTTCCAATAAATTTGACGGTAGAATAGTACATACATATACATGTCACGAATGATGTACAATGGAGGAATAAAAACAATACATTATGTAATAAATGTGTTGTTTCTTGGATCGTTTTCTAAGCCCCGACAAAACTTCTCTGCACCGTTCATTATATAGCGCACATGTGTGCGTGCATTCCATCGTGGGTGTAGTCTTAGTCAAGTGCAAACAACCGCACTGAATGCTCTACCGTATTATTCCCAGTGTACAATGCATGTGCACGTGCAACACGAAGCGAAATTCGCCTTGGGGAAAGGCTACTAAGACCTGGGGGTTAGAGCAATTGCTTCAATAACTCCAACCGCTAAAGCGCATCTGCGCGTTGCTTTGTTGCTAGCCTTGGTCAAGTGCAAGCAACCGCACTGAATGCCACCGTCTTATTCCCAGTGTACAGTGCACGTGCAACGCGAAGTGATATTTTCCTTGAGAAAAGACAAACACGTGCGGCGCATGCGTTGTACAATGTACATGTACAATGTCTGTCTATCTTGATCTTGTGTGCGCGCATACACAAGAAGACATACAATCATACAATGTTTTTTGACAGCTCACGAGTGATTGTAGGCGTCCATGGTATTAATTATCAGCCGTTACTAATCAACAATGCCGAAATAGAAACAAACGTTAGTCTTTCTGAAGTGCCGTAAAGAAGCCAACTAAGGGTAAATGTTGTAGTACTCCAACTTTACTCAATGAGTGAAGCCTTGTCAACCCGGCCCCCCGATCTTGCCGGCCCCGGCCCGATTCGGGATCTCGGTAATCGGCCACCGATTAAAAAAAAAAATTGCAGATCCGAGCTCAATCCCTGCGGGCCCGATCCGCGGTGGGCCCGATCCGCGGTGGCCCCGATCCGCGGTAGCCCCGATCCGCGGTAGCCCCGATCCGCGGTAGCCCCGATCTCATGATGCCGTGGTGATTTCCATCATGTATTTTTGTATTCCTCCGTGATTTCCAACATGTATTTTTTGTATTCTTCCGGTAAGGAAAAAGTGACGTCATCACGATAATATCGAATATCGCGATATTTTTTGGCCGATATTTCGGTATCAAAATAAATGGATATCAACAGTGGACTTTCTAATCTCAGTGTTGAAGATAAAAATTCAAGATACAAATTCCTTTTACCACCAAACTTTGAAAAATCATTTCAAGATCATTTTAAATCATTTCAAATAACTTTTTCTCAGCAACCACATTCTCCAAAAACAGATTATATGACAAGTTAATGGTTAATCATTGAAATATTGGTTTTTGAAGTGCCTTATGCATATTTAAATGTATGCAAATAGGCTACAGCAGATGCAGTTTGCAGACTGCTAATCTATGATTTGCAGACTGCTAATCTATGATTGGCAAACAGCAGCGGGGCGGCGAACATGTGCTTGGCAAACACTCTGATCAGCTGAGAAAAATAGAAGAAAAAAATCTGCAATAGAGGAAGGCAGACCCTGATGTCATTTGAAAAACTCCTGAGGATATTTATAACTTAACAGGAGCTAACGTTTTAAAAATGTATTATCCTAAGAACTAGAAACCGGACACAGATCGTAAATCTACAAAGTGGGAACATTTACTCTGAGCGCTCATTGCGAATGTATTATCAACGTTACGTACATTTAATGGCTTTGGGTAATGGGTATTCTTAGGAAAGACAAACAATCATACATTATCATGGTAAGAAAAAACACTGGATGTTTTGACTACTTTTATGAGACTCTTTATAATTAACAAGTACAGTGAATGGATTTACAATCCCAGCCGAACCCAACCAACCCACAGACTAAATGCTCAAGTGGTTTATCGGACAGAAGACGCATTGCTGTAACTCTGACACGCACAGCTGGCCATTCAATTTGCGGTTAGCGATTCTGGCTGCATTTATATACAATTGTAACAATCATGTGTATCACTCAAAGGCCTTAGTTCGTTGAACCATGGTGGTCAGTGGTTGGACAATGAACAGGATTAAGTGACATAACTGTCGAGTGTTGATTACAGGACGCTGGTTGGAGGAAGAAAAACGGGTGTATCATTGAAAGCACTAGGGGAAGTCATCACTCGTTATGTAACTTAATTGGTACTCCCAAACAAATCACTACTTGCGAGTACTTATTAGTCCTCGGGCTGGTACGAGTAATCAAATAGTTGAAAAAGCATGAGTAGTGCAACGAGTAGCAGAAATCGATCACGAGAACTCGAATACTCAGGGTACTCGCCCAGCACTACTGATATATGTGTGCATGCAAAGTTTACGCGACTCCGTGTGCCAGCGACTCGGACCAAACATTAGAACATCTTGGCTGCAATGTCAATACGTCTGTTTATTCTTCGAAAGCTGACCCTATTGCTCTCAATTATCAGGTCCATTCAATATTCTTTCTGAAAAAGTGCCATCATTGATGCCCGCTGAATTGTCAAAATCTGGATTAATTGTGGATTTCACATACATATCATACAGGTTTGCTGTGAGAATGTCTAGAATACTGCACTGTTGTATCGAGTCCCTGCAAGTCCTTTCACAAGTCCTTTCGCAAGTCCAGTCAGAAGTCCTTTCATAAAGCCGGTCACAAGTAGCTGGATGAACAATGACAAAGGAATGCCTTTGTCAAAGCTCATTTGAATAGCTTGTGATTGGAATTAGGACTGGAGTGCTTGTGATGGACTTGCAGGGACTTGTGATGGACTTGTGATGGACTCGAATACATCCCTGATTACACTGTATTCTATAATAGCGTCATGCTTGATTCTCAGATACATTTTGTGTCAGAAATAGTAACAATTAAAACCATTTCGCATTTTTCGCTAAAGGTTCTTTGTGGACTCCTGAAATCTATATTTCTAAGTCAACAGGCTAGCCTTATTTAAGTTATGGAATTGTACAAACTGTTGGATTCTGTTGGATTCTGTAGGCTTCATACTTCAATATCCGTTGCTATTGTTGTATTCCATAGGGTCCTTTTGAAACAACCACAGCAGGGTTAAGGTTAATTTAAGAAAAAAAGCTGATAAATTTGCAAGCGGAAATCTTACCTCCCCAACATCATAAATGAAGACCCGCCCCTCTGTGTCTCCAGCGGCTATTTGTTGTCCATTATTTGACCATCGGACGCGGTTAGCAGCGGGTTGACCATCAAGGGTTATGCTGGCAGTCGGTACCTGACAAGTCAACAAAAATAATTCCACCATATATAAATCTGAGCATGTAATCACTGCACACTCACAGAACATTAAAATCAGAGAATAGATCATAGGTCAGTGTTGTAGTCAAGACCTTCATGTCCGAGACCAAGACCAAGGCTTTTGAGACCGAGACCGAGACCCGAGCATTCGAGAACGAGACTAGCCCTCCTGAGACCGACTTTGTTAGGACGAGACCGAGACCGAGACCGAGACCTCAAAAAAAGGTCTCTAGACCGAGACCAGGTCTCGAGACCTACAACAAAGCATAACTTCACTGGAACATATAAATATTGGAGGTAATCTTTAAACAAAAACTAAAATTAAAATTACGGCATAAGCCCTCGTAACAACTACTTTATCAAATGCAAAGCATGCATCTGAAGTACAACTGCATCTGATGACATAGCTGTAACTACGAAAGCTTATGCCATAATTTAAATGTTAGTTAGTCTTTAAAGTGCTACTCTCAATATTTAACTGTATCTAGCTGACTAGCATGGATGTTTAGAACAAACATGAAATCTACAAAAAAATGTTTCGTAGAGTGGTCCTTGAGTATAGTGAATTATGCATTGAATCCAACAATTTGGGAGCCAAACGTCAGAGCTAGTCGAGCCCCTGCAAGTCCTTTCGCAAGTCCTTTCGCAAGTCCTTTCGCAAGTCCTTTCGCAAGTCCTTTCGCAAGTCCTTTCGCAAGTCCTTTCGCAAGTCCTTTCATAAAGCCGGTCACAAGTTACTGGAAGCTCATTTGAATAGCTTGTGATTGGGATTAGGACTGGAGTGCTTGTGATGGACTTGCAGGGACTTGCAGGGATTTGTGATGGACTTGTGATGGACTCGACTACATCCCTGCCAAACATTTCATATTTGAATTGACGCATAAGCATCATAGATGACCTCATGCTAGATGTGTGGACAACCTGACATGGTGGAGCAATCATTCAGCTGATGAATTGAAGGCCGCTGGACAGCGCAGAATCCAAATTCAAAAACACTTCACACAGCCAATCCACACAGTCGTTTTGTTCCTATACCACTGAGGACAATGCTTTGTGTTTCCTAATATTCCTTTAATATAACACAACCCCGTAGACTAATGATGTATTTTTCCATCCGAGGACCGATTTTAACAAAAGACCGACTCCCGAGGACAAGAAAGATTCCTTTGTATTTTCTTTCTCCTCTTGTCCTCGAACGTATATACAGTACATGTACACAGTAGCAGGCACCCACGGACCAGGTAAGGCCTCTTGGTGACACAATAAGCTGGGATTGCATACGTAGTTACTGCCAACCAACAACTGCCATTTCTAGGCCACGGAGCACCCTCAACAGCTTGTGCACAGAGCGGATACTTGGATTCACGACAGACACAGCGTAAAGTCTTGACCAAGCGATAATGTGGTCAGTTTTACCTCCGTTTCATTGTTGAGATTCCACAGGTCCAGTTTGCCCATTCCGTCCACTGCAGCGAACAATCCGGGGTGAACCGGTGACCACTGTACATCATATATGTAGTCACTGTTGTCTTCAAACGAGTACAAAGGTTTGGATTGCTGCAAGTAAACATTACATAGTCAAGGTTAATACAAGATTTTGTCTTTCCAAGTAGAAACAAAATAATGAGTTCGAATAAAACTCAGAAATAGGTTTGTGTACCTAAATTTGATAGTACAGTGGAACGCCGCTATAACGAACAACGCGGGATCCACAGATTTTGTTCGGTATAGGGACCGTTCGGTATAGCGATTTTCAGCCGCCGGTTACTTAAGGACGACTTTAAACGCTGCCGGCCATTGAATTATGTAATTGGGCTACATTTTCATACTTTCTAAGCTTACCGAATTGTAAAGCAACAGTTGGCTTTTCCCTTCTATTCCTTGGGGAAATAATAGCCACCTGTCACTCTTCAACATAAAGCTGCGGCCGTTTGGGAATTACAAACAGCCCAAATGCCCAGCACATTTTTTTTATCCGTTGCCTTTTTTTCGACAACAATGTTCGGTAAGTTTTTTACACAAAATTTGGGAGCCAAAGACAGTGTTCGATATAGCTGAATGTTTTGTATAGCGGTTTTCGGTAAAGCGGCGTTCCACTATAAGCATTAACAAAATGCATCAGTGTATGGTGTTACCATGGTACCGGTTAAATACATCAATACATCACTGAAAATAACGAGACTGCTGCTCATAGACCTACAATTAGCCTTACTGTGGTTACATGTCTTCTGCCCGGACATTCCAAAAAGTTTTCAGTTTCTAAAATGTCATCGACATTGTGTTGAAACACTGCGGTACTAAAGTGGGAAACCAACTTTGTCGATATTGTGGGATTCCAAAAGATTCAATTGGTTTTATTCCACATGGAAAAATATGAATACTTGGTAATATTGAAAACTGCCAATCCCTATTCCAGGCTTGCATACTATGTGAAACGAGACAGACTTTTGATAACAAATAAACACCTAAAATATACTATAAATTTTTATTCAAGTTCAGAGGGCCTGGCTTTTTGATCCAAGTAGAATCTTTCTATCTAAATGAAATTTGATTTGTGTACTAACTTTGAGGCTCCACAGCTTGATGGTCCAATCGAATGAAGATGACAGGAAAAGGTGCGAGAAGTCTAGTTGACCTTGAACGTGATGGCAGTCAATACCAGTGACTGGTCCCTGATGAGCTTCATAAGCTTCATTGATACCGGCTTTGCTGTGGGATAGGATTCCAGACAAAATAGAAACAAAATAGAAACAATCAGACCAATGACATTATAGACTGGTCCCTGATGAGCTTCATAAGCTTCATTGATACCGGCTTTGCTGTGGAATAGGATTCCAGACAAAATTAAAACATTCAGACCAATGATATTATAGATTGGTCCCTGATGAGCCTCATAGGCTTGACTTTACAGGGGGTAACTCATATACTTTCTATCATGCAAAGCTTAAAATAGCATTGACCAAATGAGGCACTCTCAATAGAGAACAGTCTGTCATCGCAAATGATGAAAGAAGTATTAAAATCGGAGCAGTATTAAATAAGTTACAATAAGTTCAGTTTTATTAGATGATCCAGCACTATTGTAGAAATCATGCAATAAAGTTTGTCCTTCATTTCCGCACCACTGAACGGCTCACGATTACGGGGTAGCCTTGTCTCTCAGTGGTTTATTTGTGGAAATATCGGTCAGAGCAGCCAATCAATGAAGAGTTTAGATAACAAGCTTTAAATTGATACCAAGTTTGTTATGATTGCATTCAAAATGGCGATGTACACGAATTTGAAAAAAAAAGGAATCTTATGAAGAAAACTGAACATAAATTCTGGTGAATATCAGTGAGTTATCTTACTAAAATCTCTTTTTAAAAACATTTTATTGTACTAAAATTGAAAAAACGAAAACACAGTTTAATTATATTTTTACATAAACTAGCATTTTCCGCAATAAAACGAAAACACGGAGGCATGCGACTTCCGACTGGTCCCTTGTAAGAATGGCACAGATTGAGATGCTAGTCTTTTCATACCTTCCATGTCTACATGCAGTGTACACTGAACCATCCTCACTGCCAACGACAAAGTTATTGACATCATTGCTTGGGAACGTCATGCTGGTGACTGCAACTGACTTGGATTGTTTGTAGTGTAATTCCATACTGTCCTAAATGGAGAAAACAACAGTTTATATCAAAGGTTATTCGTTCCTTTGTCAATCTGGAATTTTTATTAATACAAATGTACTTTGTATCTCTCAAGTTGCTTTCTGAACATAAACTTTGCTGTCAAGAGTAACACACCACAAGAAAGATGATTGCAAACTGATTTCTTTTAAAAACAAAGAATTTTACAGCACATTCCAAAACAGAGTGTTTAAAGTCTGTATCTCTCAAGTGCTATTTTGTGAGATTTTATTGACTAAAAAGCATCAATTAAAGAATGGCTCAAAAGATAGAATGCTACAGTTCCCTTTTAAAAGAGGGGAGGTGAGTTGGTCTCACCAATGGTGGAAGTTACCCCGCCTTAGGGGTGTGCATCGGAACCGGGTACCCGAGTACCCGACCGTTCATGTCTGGAATCGAGTACCCGTACAACTTTATATTATCGCATAGTAACTTCCCAGACAATGAAAAAGCAAAGGTTTTGAATGTTATTTTTCGGGAATTTTCAAAATTAAAACCCGACTACATGGGAAACCAGCACAGATTTCACGTTGATGACGCTCACCAAAGTTGACAACAAAGGGAATTTACCGGTCGTGGCTTTTGTAGTCTGGGTATGGATAAAGAGCCTCGACGAGACATAATAGCATGCCTTATTCCACAATAAATACAAATGTATAAAGCTTCCGAACAACCGTCTTTTGTGATATGCCGGCGCATGCATGTGCCGGCACGCGCAAAGGTGGACAGGCATGAGATTTTTCAGACTTTTGTCTGAAATCAGAATTTTTGAATATCAAAGAAAGACATTATTACAACTTCTGGGATTGGAAGTTTTGGGTTGTGTTTCTTTAACGGGTACCCGTATTTTTTTCAATCTGGTACCCGGTTCTTTTACTACCCGTAAATGCACACCCCTACCCCGCCTGGGTCTATAGGTCTGAAAATTGGCTCTGCAATCTGTTGAAGAATGATCCTCCATATTGATCTGGGCCTGGAAAACCATAAGAGTGGTAAGTTCGGCAAACATAGAGTGGCTTTTAGCCTTGTATTGGGTGATTTCAATAAACAAAGGAATTCTATTAAAATGTACAACATTTCCAATGTCTTGAAAGTGGCTGTTCCTGAGTTAGTGTGCACATGTATAGACTGACACTCCTGTACGGGATCAACTGATGTTCCCAGGCCGTTCCAAGCAGAATAAGTTGGTGTTCGTGTTTTCAACAGAAGTGCTCCCAGCAGAATGTTTTGGTTCTCAACTTTCTAGACACTTTAAAACCACAAACCCATTCCTCCCAAAAATAATGTCCTGTTATTTGCTCTGTGCACAGTCAGAAGAGGGTGCTCTTTGGCCCATCAATAAGAGCTATTGGTGAATACACATAGTATTTTTAACTGTGAGAAACGAGGACCTTACATAACTATAATAAACATGAATTTGTCACATTTCCATTTGTTATAAACACAATGCACTCCTATCTTCCAAAAACAAGATCAGCTAAGAACTATCGTTAACATGAATTTGTGATGGTTCTGTTTGATAAGCAAGCTTACCTGTGGCTGGGAAAGCATATCCAAACTCCAAGAACACATCTTGCCGTCAGTCGACACGCTGATCAGATTGTGTGCATTCTGAGTCCCTACCACATTCACGCAGTAGACTGGGTGCTGCCAATAGTAAAAAATAAATTTAACAAAAATCTGTCAGGATTTGTAACTCCAAAGACTTCCATCCTGAAGAAATTGAACTTCTAGGCATGTATCATTAGTACTCATTGTCAAGTACAACAATGTGATGAACAGAGGCTAGCACCGTTTAACTCACAGTTACTCATTGTCAAGTACAACAATGTGATGAACAGAGGCTAGCACTATTTAACTCACAGTTACTCATTGTCAAGTACAACATAATTTGATAAACAGAGGCTAGCACTATTTAACTCACAGTTACTCATTGTCAAGTACAACATAATTTGATAAACAGAGGCTAGCACCGTTTAACTCAGTTACTCATTGTCAAGTACAACAATTTGATAAACAGAGGCTAGCACCATTTAACTCACAGTTACTCATTGTCAAGTACAACATAATTTGATAAACAGAGGCTAGCACCATTAAACTCACAGTTACTCATTGTCAAGTACAACAATGTGATGAACAGAGGCTAGCACCGTTTAACTCAGTTACTTATTGTCGAGTACAACATAATTAAATAAACAGAGGCTAGCACCGTTTAACTCACAGTTACTCATTGTCAAGTACAACAATGTGATGAACAGAGGCTAGCACCGTTTAACTCACAGTTACTCATTGTCAAGTACAACAATGTGATGAACAGAGGCTTGCACCATTTAACTCAGTTACTCATTGTCAAGTATAACAATGTGATGAACAGAGGCTAGCACCGTTTAACTCACAGTTACTCATTGTCAAGTACAACAATGTGATGAACAGAGGCTAGCACCGTTTAACTCACAGTTACTCATTGTCAAGTACAACAATGTGATGAACAGAGGCTAGCACCGTTTAACTTACAGTGTGTGCGGCAGCTGACAGGGGTGATCTCTGGACCGGAGTTCTCTTAGTGCTACGGTTGTCCCACAGTACGATCTGGCCAGAGTAAGTCCCACCAATCACAAGGTTGGGATGGAAGCGAGCAAATGCTGCCGACATCACTGCAGACTGAGAAAAATGGAATTCGTAAATTTGAGCTTTATTTCTCATCAGGGAAGGTGAATGGCCATAAAAATAACTAGCTATTGAAATCAAAAACAAGAAGCTCAGCCATAACTTCAGAATAATACACACCGGTGCTCGTTTTCTACTTAAAAAAGCAGGCTAAATTTCTTTTTAGTGAAATACTCCTCATTATCTTTTGGGTCCACAAACGATCTTCAATTACTAAAAACATTAAATAAACCCCATGAACAAAAAGTACTTAAAAAGTGATGATTTGGTCTTAATTCTAGAAGTAGAAAAGGGCCAATTAAATCATCCCAAACGCCCTCTATAGACCAGCAGGCAATCTGATCATGTGACCTCATATGGCCTCCTACATTTGTGGAAGTGCTGTGGCCTAGTGGTTTGGCACATTGAATTCAAGGACTGCGGGTAATCCTGCAGGTTGTGGGTTCGAGCTCAGTCCTGGGCTTTGGCACTTCTACGCTTAATATGGTTAGAGGCATTATTAATGCCTTGCAGTGGACTAGTTACCCCTACACTTTAATAAATATATCTTTTTCACCCAGATAGGATGAAATGCAAACAAAACCACCATGTGTGAACCGCCATAGAGTAATCATAATGCAGGTACATGTATTGTATGGGGCAGGTTTAAACCATGTGAGTACATGACACGCTTGACTGGTATACTTAACCCCTTGTATACGGATGACACGTATACCTGCAGATTGAAAATTGCCACCTGGCCGCTTGACCTCTATACACGCCAATCTCTGCATTTTCAATCCATTGTTGGAGTATTGTGTACGTTATGCTTGGCTGCACAAGCCGGCATGGCGCCCCCATATAATACCCGGGCTCAAGGGTTTATCAGCACTTTATTAGCATCACTACATGTACACTATAGCCCATTTCACACGAGTGCTGGATACGCGGGTCCCGTGCGATGAAATCGCATCGATGTCACCAACGCACGGATTCCGTGCCGTGTGAAAGTGTATCCCTGTCACCAAATCGCGCGGGTCCCGTGCGGTTCGTGACGGGGATTGAGACCTCCTCCAAAAGTTCGCATCGATGCGACATCCGTGCAACGATCACCGAGATTGGTCATGTGAAATATATCGATGCGATTCTCGCGAGGATGCGACGCGTGAAATCGCTATTACGCATGTGCAGTTTGCTGTTGCTCAGCTACAAAATGGCGGTTTACGAAAACATACTGATGATGTTACTACTCCTGCATTTGATGAACAAAAAACACGAAATCATGATATGACGTCTCGCAGAGAGAGATACATAACAAGGGTAATCTGCAACAGGCGAAAAATGTTTCATCGTCGAAGAATACGTGTACAAATGTTCGTGGTTGCGCTGAAAATGCACATGTGCAAAGCCACATTAGCCATTTTTTAATGCGTCAGAATTTCGTGTTTGTTTTCATGTTTCGATGTGTTGGCATAGCCATGGAGGAATACCAAATAAGACACAGCAGAATGGTCTGCGACTGTAATTACAAAAGCCAAGGGCATGTGTTTTCTACTTATAAATCTAGCCTAGTTGTATTTCCTGACTATTAAAATATTAGGAGAAAAGTTGTTCATGAAATAAAATTTGTCCACCTGAGAGCATCAAGGACCGCCCAATTTTGGTGTGACTTTGTACTTGGTGCAAAACGACACGAATGAGAGACTATCCCAATTCACTGGTTCCAACAGCACGTACCCATAAAGAATACTGGATGTTAACGGGGAACCAGCGGCACATATCATTGAACCTGCTGTGGACTGTGGTTTGGCTTCATACGTCTGTTGCTCATACATTTTGTATATCAAAATGAATGCGGAATGCAATGAAGGCACGCGCGTCGCGGGAAAATCACTGGTGCGCAGAAATTCTACCGTTCAAAAAATATCGCAGTACCAGCAAAAAACAGGTAACCTTTGACCCACGCACGCAAACGCTACAAAACGAGGGACGTTCGCTGCCGGACTGTGTTGTATCGTGGGAAAGCCTGCGAGGAAATCGCAGGCATTGTGGGGTGTCAAAATACTGGCGCAAATCATCGCAGATGTGTGTTTCCAGCGCTTGTGTGAAATGTGCTTATGCGGTCCATGACAAGACGCAAAAAAGGTCTATACACTTCTGAAAACACTGCCCTTGAGTATGGTTATATACAGTATGAGGCACCGGGGTGCCGGGGCGGCCAAGCGAAACGGACACAAGAGGCTTGTGCAGCCAAGTGTAACATACAGGCATCCAACTTGGAATTAACAAAAAACGAGGAAATTCCAATCTTTACAAGACTTTGTACAGTGTTTTTCAATTTTCAATGGTATAAGTGTATTGAAAAACGAGGAAATCAGCTGATCTGAGGAAAAGTTGCATGCCTGAACATACACAATAATCCAACATTGGATTGAAAATACAGAGAATGGCGTGCATAGATGTCATCCGGCCTGGTGGTAATTTCTTTTGGCGTCTATAGACGTCATCCGGATTGGGGGAGGGGAGTGTGGCCACAATTCACTATCTGAGCCAAAAGGGCAGTTCCATCTATATTTGTACAACTGCTACATTGTGTACATCCTTTCAAAGATAATGACTTGCCCTTCTCAAGAGCCTGTGGGAATATTCTCAGGCTCTCAGAAAGCACTGAGCATATAGTGCTTCATACACCACATCAGGAAAAGTGCGAAAATCTGTCTTCTAATTCACATCAGCTCTGATGCAAATTCCATCTTCTCAATAACTTCTTGCACATAAAGATTTCATAACACAATAATTCCTTGCATAATTTCCCTCCTACTGAAGAAAATTGGTCAAGTCATAACTTTGGTTTTAGTATTTTCATTTCCATTGGTAAAACACGTCTCTAGGAGCAAAGTGCCCTTTCTGTAAATTAAGTATTTAGGGGGCACTAAATGTTTTTAAATTTTGATTTTTGTTTCGAAAATGTGGGTGGATGGGTGGGTCAAGGAAAATATTCAAAATCAAAATTCACTTGTCAATAAAATAAGAAAGAATAAAATAAAAGCTCTTTTGAATTGCCAATTACAATGACTACAACCAATCATTCCCCACATTATATCAACTAATGAAACACAAGAAGTCATCAAGGTACATGTTCAAGTGGAGGAGACCCACAGCTGCATCACGCTGTCACTGAACTGGCCGTTTTATTATTTCTTTATTGAATGTAAAATCAATATTTTAAGATCGAAAATTGGGGTGGGTGTTTGATTTTGCATTTAATAGGGAACCTTTAACAATAGAAGACAATAGGGTCTCCGATTGAGAAAGGTTCCCCTTTGAAAATCCTGTACAAAACCAATGAGGTTCCTTGCCAAAAAGTTTAGGTATGAACAATTGGAGGACAATAGGAGGTACCAGATTGCAGGCATTTACACACTCAGGTGGGTGGGTAAAAAAAAGAGGGAAAAAATATATCAGATTTTAAAAACATTGAAAATTTTGAATGGCCCCTTAAATGATTCTGGTGTTAAAGATGCTATTGATTGCTGATAGAAGTCTGCGTCATTTTTAATTTTTAAGTAGATTGTGTATTGTAAAATCAAACAGCAAATTATTTCTGCCATTGAAATACAAAAAAAGTGACTTTTGAGAGCTATTTTTATCCCCTCTAGCACAGCACAGCCCGCTGGTGCCATTTATCTAAAAGTTGTCGCTGTGGGCAGCAAACAAATTGACGTCATAGGATGAACTCCCCTTTTGTGCCTAGTGCTAGACACAGAAGGGGAGTTCGTCCTTTGACGTCAAATTGTTTGCTGCTCGCAGCGACGACTTTTAGACAAATGGCACCAGTGGGCTAGAGGGGACTTGATAAAAATAGCTCTCAAAAGTCACTTTTTTGGTATTTTATGGCAAAAATGTTAGATTTTACAATATGCAATCTACATTTAAATGAAAAATGATGCAGACTTCTATCAGCAATCAACATCATCTTTAAGTTTCCTTACCTGGAAGTGGAATACAAACTCAGGAGAAGCTTCCTTGAACTTCATGTTCCACACGAGCGCCACACCATCAGGTTCATGAGGTGATTCTTCATTGTTATTGTAAGAAGCAACCACCAACTCAGGAAACTACAAAGATAATGAAAGATGATGGTGTGGTTAGCGAGTTGGTTCTCTCTGTGACTTTATTATAAAATCTAGGGGGTGCACATGCTATGTCGCCGGCTTCGCATGCAAACCAAATCATCGTGTACAAAGAATTGGTTCAAATTGGGCAAGTTGAATGCAAATACACAGATGTACCATCCAATAACATGTTGTTTGCCTACTTTCAAAATGGCTTGTCGAGCTGTGCGATGCCATAATTGCGACCGCCAGTTTTTATAATACAATTGTGGACATTAGCCACTTAAAAAATTTACAATAGATTTACTGTAATATAATGCTACCCCAAAGCACGTAACAATAGGCCGTACATGTATTTCTGCTGTAATGATTTGTTTTTAGGGTGTAAACAAAGAAGATAACATATTGCTTTCATTTTAAATGACACTTTTACAATCTGCAATTTTGAAACTGAAGTCATGATGTCATTACAGTGTCGCCATCCACTCATAGTCCAGTGCATGATGTTCTTTTGAATGAAACTGCTATAACATAGCCATCGATATCGTGTCGTCGAACCATTTACGAATACATGTATCTAGAGAACGTTACATGTACTATATTCACATACCTCTATTTATCTATTTGTTTATTTATCATCCCTTTAACTGTCAATCGTACAAATTTGTACGATACGAATATGCATTAGAGAACCTGCATAGATAACAAACCCCCTTTAGAAAATGTGTCAATAGAGGGCGCCCTGATCATCTTCAAGACCACTGCAATGTAAATAAATAGCATTGCTGCCATATCCGTAAAACTTCGTCAAAGTTTTGGGCATAAAATTTGAGATTTTCACAGCTTCCACTTGCAATGGCGGATGCTAATTTCAAAGGCAGGCTTACTGTAATTGCTGTGTTTGGTAAAATTATGAATGGTTCTGATAACTGGGGAATTTATCGGACGAAGAAGATGATTGCTGTAATCTGGTTTGCACTCAAAATGTATGTAAATTGTAAGTGGTATATGACCAAAGTGCTGCCGTAATGTTCATGTCCATTTTATACATGTGTACATACTTGTTGATGTGATTTTGATGTGTTTTCTTGAGGTGATGGAGCCTATGAAAATGATTGCTTTTATGCATAAATGTTCCTTAGGCCCTTTAGAATTATTCCAGCTGTGTTCTGGACTTTTAATCTGGATTCATGCTTTGTAGGTCATGACCTTTCAACCACCTCATATTTTGATTATTTTGGCACCAAATGAAAGAGGAGAACAAGAGCTTTTCAAAAATGTAAACTTTTATTGGGTTATCTCAGAAGAATAAGCCGTACTAAGCTGGAAAATATTCAAAGTAGTAAAATGTACGCAACCTTAAAATATATGACGGTTAAAGAATTAATTATTTATTAAAAAATTGATGAAAAGCTGCTCAGGGACTGTCGGGAAACAAACTTCTGCATACAACCATCATCAAAAATTGGGTTATTCCATAGTCAGCAATAAAATAAATCTGAAATCATAGTCTTGTAATTAGACATTGAACTTGCGTTAAAAAACATGTGAATTTCTTTCAAGGAAATGTATACAGAAGCAAGACACAAATGAAGAGAAACTTTTAATATAAATATTTAAGAAGTAGCACTCACTATTAGCCCTGCAGCCAACTCAGACAAAAAATATTATGTGAACTATGTCACAAACATACATTCAAGTTTTAGATATTAATTAAGGGAGGAGTGGTTAATCTGTGGTCGGGCCAGGCCTTTGAAAAGCCCAGCCATGCCCGGGCCTTCGGGCTTTTACTCTTGCTATTGTGAGCAACAAATCACCTAACAATAGAGCATCAACTAATCAATAAAGCCCGGCCTCTGCTAGGCCAGGCCTGGTTGTAGCCCCTCCCACATTAATCTGTACCCATTCACGGCTGGATCAAAAGATGCCTCAGCTGTCAGTCAAGTCTGGGTGAACAATGGGAGCCCGCTGGACTCCAGAATTAATGGCAGTTTATTGTGTACAATCAGGGGATTATAGAAGCCCAAAGGCCCGGGCGTTCCAGGGGCCTGGCCTGGCCTGGCCTGGCCTGGCCTGGCCTGGCCTGGCCTGGCCTGGCCTGGCCTGGCCTGGCCTGGCCTGGCCTGGCCTGGCCTGGCCTGGCCTGGCCTGGCCTGGCCTGGCCTGGCCTGGCCTGGCCTGGCCTGGCCTGGCCTGGCCTGGCCTGGCCTGGCCTGGCCTGGCCTGGCCTGGCCTGGCCTGGCCTGGCCTGGCCTGGCCTGGCCTGGCCTGGCCTGGCCTGGCCTGGCCTGGCCTGGCCTGGCCTGGCCTGGCCTGATGAATCCTCCAATTTCAATACGATTTTCACACCACCATGAGAGTTAGGATGATTAAGCATTGAATTTGAATAATGCAGTCATCACCATGAAATATATTGAGATTACCTGAGTGGACCAGTCCAGTGAAGTGACAGTACGGTAACGGGACCAGCGATCATCAGAGAATTGATAATTCAAGGACAGCTTGGCACCAGCATCCTTGTCTCTAATATATCAAAAAAGTGGAAACGTGTGGAGAAAAAGCACTTTATTATAATTAAGACAATATTTTGCCCATTTGTAGAACCACGATTATGTCACTGGCTTGGCAACATGAATCTTCTGATGAAATATTTAACTTGAAACTGAAATAATAAAATTTTACAAACTGGTTCCAAAATGGAATGATCTGAAATACAGTCGAGCACTGTTAATACGAGCTCCAGCGGACTATAAAAAACCTTGTATTATTAGTACCTCGTATTATGCATCACCATGTCATGCCCATTCATTCATGACACACCAACTGGGCGCCATGCACGTATGTGTTTTTGTTAATGTACATAACGAATGTGTGCACAAAATAGGAGCCTGATCCTTTATTTTCGCAAATTTAATGTTTGTAAATTACAGGCATGAGAATGGGTGTTGATAAAAAAACTGGAAAATATTTTGTAACTAAATATAGTGTAGTGAGCGAAGCGAACGGAGGATCCAACGGCCGGGTGGGGGCCGCCTTTAGTAATCATACAGTTATATTATAATCATTATGTACGCGTACACGCGCAGTGTTCTAGCCAGGTTGAAATTATTGCGTAAACTGCGAGCGCGAAGCCATAACGGCGTGGGGTCCGGGGTGACCCTCTGTGGTGCATTCAGGGGCATTTATGAAGGCGTAAGCTTAAACAATTTATGAACAAATTCTTACCTTTTTTTCTGCATTTCAATTGTAAAATCTGTTTTTTCTTTTTTATTGTGTAATGTGTCGGCAAGGGGTACCAAGGCCACCTCAAATACCTTTATTAAAATTGTAGTATGTTATTCCCTTTAATAATACCCTATATCCGATTCCCTTAATAAAATAGACGATTCCCTAATAATAAAATATGAAAATAAATCACTTTTTAAATAAATTGTCAGACCTTAAAGGCGTCCCATTTTAAATAAACAAATGTGTCAACTCATCTCATTATGTTTCACATTACAAAAACGTTAGGTATATGAGAAAGAAAGTATTAAAACAGCATGCATGATTGATAGCCTCTTAATCAGCAAAAGCAATAAACTAAACCCAAAAAAAGTGATACTGACGTTTTGCGATCACCATAATTATCTTAAACTGCACGCACAGAGTCACTGTGCCGCGGTGCGATAAAGTACTCCATGCCGTACAACGCGCTGGAGTGCCCGGCCGACGAGCAGCCCCATGCACGGTGTATTACCGTAACACGTTGGCCAGTGGAATATTCCACACCTCCATTTATCGCACACGGCACACTCAACCGCTGGTCCACTTCTTGTCACAATTTGTCAAAAGTTTTGATTGAAATAAATGACTATCCTTGTTGATCCAACTGTTTGTTTGTTATCGGCAGGATTTTGTGGACAAATCTTCAAGTTGCCGATTTCAGAATCTTGTCGAGTAGGGGGCCTACAACTACAACTTGAAGGTTCCAAAATCATTTTTACAATTGCATGTAAGCCTGCGTGTCTAGCTACTAGACTTGGTGCATGGACAACACACAGAATAACGATGGTGGGACCCGACTATAAATGTTGCATGATTTCAAGTCCCCCAAACAACGGACTCGCTCTGCCCAATATTGCAATACGCACGCTCAGGAAGTCCATATTTGCCGCATGTGCAAGTATTCCCGGCTGGACATTGACACGGCATGCACGATGCATGCCGCACTATAAAGCTTCACGCGCATAATTATCGCATGCATGTGGATGTGCAGCTAGCTCTGCGGACGAGTCATCGTGCCGCGTGACCACGCCGCGTCGCATATCGTACGTACCGCGTGCGGTCCGTTCAAGATTTCGTGTCTATAAAAACGATGTCTCAACTCAGAAATTTCAGTCGGAATAAAGGGGGATTTTCAGCTCCAGAGTGGTAATCCAACATTACGCCCTTTACAACTCACCCCCCAAATTTTATTTCAAATTTACATTGAACTCGAAGACCACAAATTTGAGAAGAAAAAAAACGAATTCCGTTTAAAACCGGAAGATTCTCATGCCTGAAATTATTAATCTTACCGTGTAAAATATAACATACAATGTAAAGATGAAAGTGATAAATAGAATTTAAAAAAACACCACCAGACTGGACGTCCATAGCCGCCGACATCGAGCGTGCCGACATGCGTGAAAGTACATCTGCCGTACTGGTACCTGCTTCTGCCAGCTCACTTAAGTACATTGTATACGCACCGTATTTTAGGGGAGCCAGTCTTTGGGGTATGGACGAAAGAGGACGTACTACCACGGTCTGATTCTAAAATAATTTTCGCAATATGCGCCCGGTGATAAGGCCGCAATTTTTGTTAATCTGGAAGGGAGGCTTTTGGCCAAATGATTCTTCTTTTGGACCTCAAAATTTTTAAATCACGATGTAACGTTTGAAAGAGAGAAATCAAACAAATTTCACATTTGTAAATTAATCGTTACTGGCTTGACGGGTTTATCTTTTTTAGCCGATAAAACAGTCCCGTCTCGTCTGTGTTGAAGACGTTGCGCGGCTCAAAATCGGCTCAAAATCACGCAGAATGAGAGGGAGGGTGTCTCTGAGCCAGTCCGTAACGGTGACGGGATTGACAGCGTTGCTTTCACCACAGACTTGCTTGAACATGATGTGTCGTTCTTTGAAGTGCCCGAGCCATCCAGTATTCCCCGAGAAATTCTGGCATTCCATCATCTTGGCTAGTTGTTCCGCCTTTTCACGAAGAAGGGGCCGTTTATGGGTAGGTTTTTTGCACGGGCTCCCCGAAACCATTGCGACTCGTCAGTGATGTCAAAAACAACGCGGTCACAAGTGAAGTAAGAAAAGCCATGTTTCCCATTGTTTGGTTGAAATAAAAATAGAACTCGTCTTGCGGCACTACAAACGCAATATTCACTATCCGTCTTTTATATATCCCCTCTGGCGGCACAAAACATACAACTGTCGGGCAACGGAACTCCCTTTGTCAGCAGTAAAACCGCAACACCCATTGTCTGTCTTTATAAAACCCCCTCCAGCGGCGTGAAACACACAGCTACCAGGTGGTTTTTGTTAAAACCACAGCGCAGATGAACGAGCGGATTGGCGTTAGCATAATTACTGGCACCTTTCTTCTGGGTTGGCATTAAGTAAGGGGTTTTCAAAACGTACTCGTCTTAAAGATGTTGAAAATAATGCTTTTTTATTCAACTGGGCCGCCAAAAATGCTCGTCGTAACCGACTTCTCGGGTTAATGTTTCTCGTATTAAGCCAATGTTCTCCCATAGAAATGTGCACGTTTTGGTCGGGACTGATGAAATATGCTTGTGATAACCGTGTTCTCGTCCTAACAGTGTTCTCGTCCTAACCGTGCTCGACTGTATATCATTGATACGTGCAACAGTTTGAAGGGTCTGATGTTTTCCCAGTAAAATCTTTAGACTTTGAGGAAGATTTCACTAAGATCAAGCATCAGGCCTTTCAACTTTCGGGTCATTCTGCACGGTTACAATGAAATCTTTGGGGGTGGGACATAGAAGGTGATTTCTTTGCTAATTTTTGTTTTCTGAACATTCCGATATCATTTGTGAAATCTATATGATGAAATATAGAAGCAGAATTCTTCCGAATATTTTGTCCGGTCTCTATACTCACCCCTCTCCATCCTTGTCCCCTTTGCCTCGATAATCAATGAAGATGTTCTTCTCCTCAGTCAATGCTCTTTCAATCACCTTGGTGCTCTGACTGAAGAAAGTCAGGAAGTCCTCCGATGCCAAGATCTGTTCTATCTCCTCCTCAGTCAGTTCTTTTATTGATCATCAGAAAACATCAAATTCATTCGTGAAAACATGGAAAATACATGGATTTATTGGCAACACACCTGCATGTAAAACTTGAATTGATACAAATGTATGTTTATATGTTTTCCAATGTATCAAGTAAATGGAAAATGTCAACTCAACTCAGAAACGATTTTAAAAAGTCACATTTTACCAAAAAAGAAAAATGTTCTGATCTGCCTTTTTGTAAATGTGATTCTGTTCAAAATTATCAGCAACACCGTTTAAAATTATAAACTTATATATGAGCATTCCAATAAATATGACTAATAAAAAAGTGTTTTACACATCTTATGTTTTATTTTTCTAATTTTCTATTTTTTGTGTGGTCACATTTAATGTCCAGGGCCCTCACTGATAGCAGTTGGAAATCACTTTCAAGATCTTCCCAATCTCAATTAAACAGGTAACAGTAATAATTCTCACCCAATGAAAGAAATTCTACAGACATGGCCAACGAGTGATTCATTTATACTTCCTTGACAATGAATATTGACCAATGAAATATGGGGATTGCCTCATGAATATGAATGAGGTGTAATGATTGGCTAATGTACCTTTCTGTTCCTCTTCTTTCTCTTCTTCGACCGGTGGAACCTCGGGGGCTGGGGCGACAGCCGCCGGGACTGGATTCACTGGCATAATTTCATCTTCATCTGTAACAAACATTCAGACTGATTCAATCTCTTATTTCCATTATTTTCTTGCACCACTTTACACCCCTTTTTACACCTTTCGAGAAAGATTCTACTTGGATCAAAATGCCAGGCCCGCTTACCTTTTATAATTTTCTAAACTGGTAAATTTTCTTGTTTCAGATTGACTGCTTCTGAATAGAGGACTCTTCTTTGTATTTAATGTGTTTGAAAAGAAACCATTAGTGACACATCCAGGAAAGGGGTGGAGGTGGGGGGGTTAAAGGCTGGAAACTGGGAAGAGGGAGAAGGGGTTGTAATTTGTTCACAGCAGTGTCTACATGTAAGTACGTGCACACAGTTGATAGACATACACATACAGGGATATAGCAGGTCCCGATTAGTTGTATACTTGTTACACTTTTGTTCCATTAGATATTTATTATTCTTTTCAGCATTCAGTATTTATGAAATTTTTGAATTTAAATTTACTGAAATATATTGGAAAAAGGACATGATTATGGATACAATCCGAATACTCTGTACCTTATTTTACTTTTAAAGTGGACTACATGTATAAAACAATATGCATTTTCTGTTTTTCTCGGTGCTTTTTTTTCTGATTATAGCCACTGTCACATAAAACTAATTTCTTAGAAATTTTCTTCACACAGATAAATCTGCACTAACATTACATGTGCATGTGCGGTTATATGCCAAATTTGCTGTATAAGAAACAAGTGATTGGGCTCAAATATTTCAAATTTGTTCAAACTAGATGTACAGATATTTTGTGATTCTTTCAAATCATTCAAAATGTAAACCATTTAAGGTTTTATGTATACTAATTTTCAATTTTTTTTTGGCATTTTCTAACATTTGATGCAAGGCCTGGTACATGTACATCTGCCTATCACACCACACACCAATGACTGATATGACTCTTCATACTTTTAACCTGAGAGTGAAGCAAATCTGTTAGAGTAATAGCAAACTTCTAAATGGGAATAGATCCATGAACATCATCAACTTTGCTTTGCTTTCGCATTCAGTAGAAACTGGCCTTAACAGGCTAATATTTAGATGGCTAATATTTAACTATGAAGTGAGACACTGACAGGGTGATATGTAACAGGCTAATATTTAAATTTTCAAAGTGAACAAAGCAAACTGGCAGGAGTGGGATTCAAACCTGTGACCTCTGATATACCGTGGATTGTTTGACGAAGGCTAATATTTAGATGGGTAATAATTAACTATGAAGTGAGACACTGGGAGGGAGATATAAAATCAACAACCAAAGACAAAAGCGATTACGACGGCCAAACAACAGGTAAGAATTTAGAATGAACTGCTGACGTTTGGTCATGTATAAAAGGTTTACTTATTAAATTGACAGAAAGATGTATTCTTATCAGTCAAACGTACACAACTTTTGGATATTTAGAAATATACAGTGTAGGATGTGGAACAAATTAGGTAAGAACATGCACATAAATTTAGTGACAAATATCCGTTCACTTTACATTTTACTTTTTGTATATGTACAAGTTGATGTTTTAAAATTTTCCTCCCAGTATAATTTTTTAAGGGAATTGCCTTTTAACCCTAACCTTCCCTAACCTGCCAAAATCAAACCCCTTTGTGTTGAATTTTGTGTGATTGGGTACTGTAGAGCCTTGGCACCATCACTTTGCATGGGACTTGATGCCCTGATTTTGTCTAAGTACAAAGAATGTGCCATTGGTTTACTACACAGTGTTGGAGTTTGTGTGGTTAGGGAAGGATTCTAGTAAAAAGGCTTGGGCTGTTAGGGTTAATGGACTGTCAACAATTCTTCATGGGATAACATTGCACAGTTGCAATAGGAACAGTATTTTGGTGAATCAATTGACCCTAACCTTCCAAAATCCTCTTTGCCAAATGCAGTAATTTCAAGATTGAGGGGTCTTTGGAAGTTGAAGCATCAGAGGATTTTGCAGGATTGAGGGCATAAGAGGATTTTGCCTCTGGAGGAAAATGGATGATCCAGGTCATCAGGCCCAATCTGATGCTGGTTGATTTCGGAGGATTGAGGTTACTGGGGAGTTTATCCAAAACCCACCGGAGGATTTTGCAGGATTCAGTGAGTGGTCCCATTAGAGGAGTTTAGAAGATTCAGGTTATGCAGCTTTAACACTTTGAAATCAGAGGATATTCGAGGATTCAGGTTATATGGAGGAAACATGGTGAGAGTTAGGGTTAATTTGACAAGTACATGTACAAAATGTACTTCATGCCGATTATACCTGTCCATGTGACTGTAAATACAACACCTTAAGATAACCCATTAAAATTAATTCTTGTTATAATAGTTGCTGACATTTTTGAAAAGCAAAGTCCTTAAAAATACAAGGTGGTTCTCGAACCACGCGTCTCACCTGCTTAAACGTTAATCATGTTCTCTGCACATTTTGACGCCTCAATCGGCACAATAGCACAATCACCAATTTTACAAATCCAGCATCTTTTACAATATGACCTGACATGACCTTTGACCCGACCATCATATTCCAATTCCAATTCCAATTGGACTTCCAGTTTTCAAATGAGACAAGTTGGACAATTCCAGTCTATTTTAGAACTTGACAGCAAATTACCTTTGACCTCAAATGACCTTTACACAAGCATCATATAAAGGTTGCACTATTGAAAGCATGACCCAAGTTTAATTGCAATTGGACTTCAACTTTGCGTATAAGACCAATTTGTCGAAACTTTAACCAAAATGACACATACGGACTATGGAATTTAGGGGTTTTCGAAATGCTGGCTTCGTCTTGGCTTTGGCTTCGTCTCCGACTTCTGAATAACTGAGAAGCAAACAAAATGTAAGTATTCTAATTTTTGCTTTCATAATCAACCGAATGAATGTTCCTGAAGCAGAACATACATCAAAATTTAGAATATTTCGATTTGGTTTGCTTCTCAGTTATTCAGAAGTCGGAGATGGAGCCGGAGCCGAGACGAAGCCAGCGTTTAAAAAAAAACCTACGTACGGACTACGTACAGAAATAGTGATTGCATAGTCTCTTTCTGAACTTCGTTCAGACGAGACAAAAAATGAATTGTAACTTTTGCTTGCAAGCAATAGTGAGGAGAGATATTTTTACAATGAACACCCTCAGCAAAGAAACATGTTTGGAATAGACACCATGACAACCCTGGAAATGAACAAATGAAACAAAATTCTAAACATGCTTGAATCAAATATCAATTCTAATACTACAAATGCAGTCAAGTCCATTACAAAATAATTACATGGCAGCTACAAAGACGAAGCATACAGGTGCCAAAAAACATGAAAAAAACACAAAATGCTTGGAAAAGATATTTTTTAGTCTCAGACTAACATGCACACTGTACAAATGTTTGACATTTGTTTAATCAGGATTTTTTACTCTCTCCGAAAAGGATTTTACTTAAGCACTGTATTCTCAGTGCTTACCAAGAGCTTGTGGGAAAAATTAACAGGTTTACTGGGTACCCTGTGAATTCCCCTCCACACCCCCCTCCCAAAAATTGTTTTATGGAAAGCACTGAGCATACAGTACTAAACACCATGTTGGGAGAGGCACAATTTTGTTTAAAGTTGCATAATGTCACCTTACATTGTACATTGAGTTACAATTTGTAAAGCATTTTTCAGTTGCTCTTTTTCAGTCTAGATTATGTTATCTTTATTATAATGGTGTACGCAGTTTTAACAACTTTTTGAATTGTTGTTAAAATGTTGGTTTAGAATGTTTCGATTTTAACCTTAATGCATTTTGCTATTTTTTAAACATCTGTACATGTCAGAAGATGGAATGTATATTGTGGACAAAATTACGCGGTACCCGCTGCTGCATTGGATTCCAATCAGCCAACCGACCCCGGCAAGCTCGGTGGTCGAGTGGTTAAGACGTCTGCACTAGTAAGCAGGAAGTCGTGGGTTCGAATCCCGCCCGAGTAAGCCTGTGAATTTTTTCACACAGGCTCTCGGAAAGCAGAGTATACAGTGCTTCATATATTACGTCGGGACAGGGCAAAAATGAGAAAACATCTCTGTTCTAATTTACATCTGTACATGAATCAAACCTTCTTGATTGCCAATAAATTTGAATTCCTTACTACTTTTCAAGAAAAGTGGTTTTTGCAATACATATTAGCTTCTTGTGTCTGGTTTTACAAAATGCAAGCGAAAACTGACCTTTCAAAGTCTAAACTGATTGTTAAATGTACATGTATTACAGATGTTAGTTTCTGTGAATTGTATACATTTTAAGTTCTTGTTTTTTGGTTCAGAATCAATGCAAACAGTTTGTCTGAAAGGGACTTTAAGTGACAAACCTTAAATATGTTTTTATTTTTAAACATGAGATCCTGCGCAATATGCATAGTGCAGTATTGATGCCCAAGAGTACAATGAATGTCCAAAGGCATGTCCGCATTGGACTTGTTTTGGTAAAACGTATGGAGACTGTTGTCAACTTGTCAAAATTAAGTCTAGTGCGGACAGCCGGTAAACTTTCCACATTGTCAAGTGTCGATCGTCGGTTGTCAGTTTATTCCTCCACAGAGGGAACTTTTACAGGGCCAACCGTGTTGCGGAAGAGTTACGTGGCAGTTTTACGTCATTGAAAGTCCGGTGCGGACAGCCAATGTAATGTAAAACATGCAGTTTAATCACTGCAAGGACGCACAGAAGTATAAGCACAGAGGAATGTTAACAATCACGCATGGTAACTTTTGACAAATATTTAGTCTAATGCGAACGCGGCTCAAGATGCAATAAGTGAATAATAAGCTCTTGTTGGTTGGGGGAGGAAAAAACTTTTTTTAAAATAACGTTGGTATCCACCATCACCCAGCTGATGCATAATTTTACTTAGGGGAAAAAACAAACTATGCAAGTTGCTTTACTTTCATGTAAAAACCATGGCCCATTCCCAGATTTAACACGCAAATGAAACAAAAAGGCAATACGCATCTTTGAAGCACCACATACCACAGTCAAATATTCTACGCTCCGTTCCTACATGAAACAAAGCATGCAGTGTCTACATGCAATACACATTCACCATGTACCTTCGTTGTCTGATCGGTCTGTCAAGCCATAGCGTGCGCATAGCATTGGTGATGAGAGGAAGAGGTCCAAGGGCATGTAATAGAGACACAAATTAATTCACAGGAGGTGAAAAAACTGCATTGACGGCACTCAAGATACATCAACCGATACTTGCTAAATGTAGTTGGAAAGAGTGAAACGAGAATGCTCCACAGCAGTGTGCAAAGTCGTCAGAAATAAAATGGTGGACACAAATAGTTTACTTTTAAAATAACTGCTAGCTGCTTGCCTTGTGCAACTTTTTAATTACTGAAAACACAGGCATCATTTGCACATTTTGCAAGCAACTTAAAACAAATATTACATTGCCGTGTTTAATTTTGGGACACTCTTATACCCCGTAATAACGGAAGAAATAAGATTCAATATTTCAATTTCACCTAATGCTAAAAAAAACAACTGAAAGACAAAGTTGGCAGCATGACGCAAGTAAATTGATTAATCTTCATTGTTGCATTAGAAAATCATTCTATTGTTAACATTGAAGACTACTTGGCAGTCATTCGTATAGATATTCTGAACCTTCCATCTTGTGATTATGCCAGGGACTTTTATTGGTGGGTGGGTGACTAACCAATACCTTCTACCACCCCCATGCACCAATGCCAGGCTGGGCCCGTTTCCTCAACCTGATGGGTTTTTGCTTTTACTTGAAATTGTTTTAATCTGTCATGCCAAACTTTCTCCCTTCCCCAACGCCCCCCCCCCCCCCCCCCAAATGGATTTCCCCTGTAATTCTGTCCTGTTAGTACATGTAAACTATTTTCTGAAAATTGGGATAATTTCTTTTTTATCTATTGGAGATTGATCCTCTATTTAGATCTGGACCTAGGAAAACCGTAAGAGTGGTAGGGACTTCAACCTAAAATGTGGCTAACCCCCCGCCCCCCCCCCCCCCCCCCCCTCCCCACCTCTGTTGTAACTCTGTATATGTACCTCCATGTAGAGTCGCTTTTAGCCTTGTTTTGGCCGACTTCCATAAATAAAAGAACAAAAAAATAACAAAGAGCATATTGAAACTGCTGCGTTTGACAGCATAAACCTCATTGTGATTCTGGGCTCTGGATGTGATTTTGGACCCTCGTTAAAATCAGACCCACCTGACCTTCCTTTTCCATTTTGAAAAAGAAATCACATCCACGGGTTTTACAGTGATAAATGACACCGCACACTTGACTGGTTTATTCCGACAAGAGCTTCATTATCATAACTACACTAAGAAGTTCAATATGGACGTCAGTGACGTCACATGAAAAGGGTCGATACTTTGTCATTCATGGCAGTAGAAGATGACTACCGGCTGTACATTACACTGCTACATACGCAGCCGATAAGAACCAGTTACACACCTTCCTTGTCTTGAGTCTCCGTTGGTGTCTGAGTCTCCTTGCTGTAGGTTACCGTCTCCTTGGGAGGAAATCCCACGATGGTAGGCTTAGACCGGCCAAGTTTCAGCTTATGCCTTGGGCTGGCACTACGGGAATAATCAGAACATTGCCAAACTCAAATGTCTGGGGGCAGAGTCAACCGGATGAAACGATGTATGTACACATCACGTAGTGTAAATGGCTTATGGTAAAAGATTACATTCAATCATCATTTGTCGACTGTCTACATGTACATGTATTGTATTACTACCGAGTACACACGGATAAAGAAACAATGAAATCACTGTTGTTCCGTGGGAGCAGTCTTGTTGGCTTGAGTCCGTGACTCGAACGCGAGTCAGACTTGAGTCACGATGAAATCACTGTTGTTCCATGTGAGCAGTCTTGTTGACTTGAGTTGCCGACTCAGACTCGAGTCAGACTCGAGTCACGATTTTTTGACTTGAGACTTGACTTGACTTGACTTGGGAAAATTTGACTTAGTTACAACACTGCATGGGAGGTCTTTTGTTGAACATGGTCCTCGGACATGTACATATACAAATGTGTACTTACATGTAGTCTATGGTATTAGCGGTAGCATACAAACTGGCTATAAGCCTTATACTAGTACATTGTAAGTAAAGAACTCCTTGACAAAGAATAGAACAGGCTAAATCCAAGAAAGCTCCCCTTTGCAGTCTCATACGTAACGTCACGCACCATGTTTACTTAAGTACATAATTATCCCAAGGACTAATAACAATGTCTTGTGGGTATTCTCCTTGCAGATGCTCAACAAAGAAACTCTGATAACGTAATGTCTTAAAGGTACATGTAGTATACAACATTTGCAGACATCAAAAAAACAAAACTACTGAATTACAAAAATTAATTAATTAGAAAATACCGTACTAGACTAAGTAAATAACAGTCTCAAGCATCCTGTGAAATTATGGTACCTGGTGTGCTGTCGTTTTCAAGAAAAGTGGAAATTTATACCATTTTCCAACGATTGTCGGCCGACAATCGATGGAAATAGTCCAGTTCCCCGACCTGATAATTCCCGGACGTTTATAAATTGTTTCATTTTGTCTAGGCTATGGTCAGGGAACCAGACTACTAGGGAACCAGACTACAAGGGAACCAGACTACAAGGGAACCATACTACTTTTTCTCTCCATTTTCCCAGTATCTATGCACACAAAACTCGAAACAGGTCAGTGGTACAGTATTTGCTACCATGCTATAAAATACTAACCCCAAATCAATTTATTTCTGAAAAAAGCAAATGGTGTATACTATGTACAAGAGGGATTAATACTGAATAACATGGGCGAATTCTTGGACTTTTTCCAACATATCTAATAACACAATGTAGGTGGTTTCCTGTACCTGACAATATATGGAGCTGCATCAGGCGTACTGGAATCCTGACTTCCTGCCTCACTTATAGATGACTTGGAAGGTGAGGGTGGTGACCCGGCTAAAATGACACGGAAAGTTCAAACAATAACTCATGCTATAATTACTTATTCACTTTGAGCAAGATGTGCGGTTTGGGGGGAGGAGGGTAGCTGGGGGTGTGGCCTATGTGGTAAGACATTTCACTTGGCCAACACAAGTTTTGCTTTGTTTTATAAATCATACAAACCTTGAAAGAAATCTCAAAATTTATTATTCTAAGTGTAGTCTTAAGAACCCACTGTTACATGATCAATTTAACATTTTTGTGCTAGTTTTACAGAATTTTGTCACCTACCTAATGTCTCTAACCACATATATGTATGCACGCACCTAACGGACAGGCCAAAATAGGTGTGGACATGCAGTTTTGCCACAAGAAAATACACAAGCCTTCTTATTAACTTTCCCACTGACAAATAAATTCTTACTATTTTCCCCCAAGTACAATGAGTGGCCAATTGGTTACACAAGCTCGGATTGCAGCCAAGGGTATCACCGCACAAAGTCTGGCTGATAATGGGAGGTAGTTTCTAATCTCGTTTGAAAGTGGACAGGTAGATTTTGAATGCTAGTTGAAATCCTCCACCTACAGGGGTCGAATTGAAGGTTAAAATCTACTAGACAGCTGGGCTAGTAGTACACAAATTTTACCAGACCGGAAGGTATTTCACAAGACCAATGGTAAAAATAAGAACACACAGTGTTTTGAATGAGTGTGCTGTTTCATTTGTTTCCTCTTTGCCTACCTTGTTGGGGGAAGGGTTAGAAATGCTGTTTTGATTGAAACTCCCTGCCTCAAAACTAAAAATGACCATTCCAGATATTATGGGGCTTTTTCAGTTTACCAGATTCAGAAAAAAATGAACTTTAGTTAAAGCATTTCATGCAGTTTATGAAAACAATCACTAGACCACCGGACTAGTTGAGTCAAGAGTTCACTAGACCAACGCTCAAATCACTGGACTGTGGTCCAGTGATCCAGTGAATATTTTGATCCCTGACCTACCCGATGGGGGTAATCCCAGCTCCTGTAGTAGGCTGTCTGCATCCTGTCGTCTCCTCTCTAAGTTTTTATCTCCAGCCCCAGATGTTGCATCAGCCACAGCCTTGGTAGCATCATTAGCCTAGAGGTTGTGTTACAAGGAGACATTGTTACAAGTTGGAAACATTCTTCAGATTTTTTCTGACGAATCCAACAGTTGAACAAAATTAATCAGAAAGTACCCATTGTTGGATATCGTTAGATTTACACAATGATGGTTGGGATTAACCCCTTGCGTACGGATGACGCCAAATGCCGCCAAAAAAAAATCTCCACCAAGCCGGATGACGTCTATAGACGCCATTTTCTGCATTTTCAATCCATTTTTTGATTATTATGTTCGTTACGCTTGGCTGCACAAGGCTAAGATTGTGTCCGTTTCTCTTGGCTGCAAAACCGACATGGCACCCAGCACCTCACTAAAATAACTGTACTCAAGGGGTTAGTGTGGCACTGATAATTTACTTTTAAGCAATGGCAGTTTCGTGTAAAATCTCTTGGAAGCACATAGCTCAATACACACATACAATCCAGCAGCCGATTTCACGAAACCTTGCGCAATTGCGCAACTCTACTTACGCCACAATTTGTTGCGTAAGTTGCGCAACATTTTAAAACCGATTTCACGAAAGTTACGCAGTGCGTAAGTCGCTGACTTGCGCCACAAATTATGGCGTAACTTACGCACTCGTTTTAGGTGGCTTAAGTTGTTGGCACAAAACATCGAAATGATGACTTAGCTAGCTTATTTAATTAAATTCACTAGATTATTTCAGAGAGTAATCATCCGCTGCAGGTTTACCTGTTAGATATTTCCGAAAGTTGCCATCAATTTTTTTCGGAGCGATGTTTCAAAAGTGAAAAGTTTCAAAATGGCGCCCCACAGTTCAATTTTACGACTGTTCCATATATTTTTATTGTTGTACTAAAACAGTCATCGTAAAAGCGGCATTCAGCCTCGTCTGCGATGTATAAAATACATATAACATTGCGCAGCTACGCACTGTTTCGTGAAATGGATCGCAAGGATGTAGCACAGCTGCGCAACATTTTTATAGCGCAAGTCTTACGCAATGGCGTAAGTTGCGCACGGTTTTGTGAAATCGGCTGCTGGTCTTACAAATGTATTTACAAATTTGGGTGTACATTGTACATTGTACATGTATACACACCTCATCACCCAAAGAATAAATAGATTTAAATAAATAGAAAAACATTAAGCACTAAAAATTTCCAGAAAAGACTAACAGGAATATTTTGAAAACTACACAAATTTCAACCCCTTGGCCCCCCCCCCCAAAAAAAAAAACAAATTCTCTCAGTAATCACCATCATCTATAAAAAATACAACAAATCGCAAAACAAGTTCCTTACACAGTGCACTGTACATACATGTACATTACATGTACTGCACTCCGCTGTAAACAGAATATTACGTGTGCATGTACATGTAGGCCTATTTGTCTTACAGATAAGGGGAAGTCTGAAGTCTAATTTGAACTTCTTGTCATTGACAGAGTTCTACATTTGCCCCTGGAAATTCCACGCATACCTCAATTTCAAAATATTGAATAGAAACTTGGAATTTTAGATAAAATACTGATAACCAGCTTCAAGAATCGCAAAGGTCAAATGCCAAACTTTGAAAAATATTGCTGTTTAATGTACACTACAAATATGCAGGTTGTACAGGAGTCAAAGCAAAGAATCATTTACAGAATTCTGCATAATGACATGTGTATACATGTGCATGTACTACTTTAACCCTCACGTCACTGAATACTACAAAATACTACTTGAGTAAACTGCAGTATGGAGTACTATTACTACACTGGCCTATGAGAATTGAGTACTGGTAGTATTTTGTAGTACAGTGCAGAGTTGTATTCGAATCCTTGCAAGTCCTTTCACAAGTCCCTGCAAGTCCCTGCAAGTCCCTGCAAGTCCCTGCAAGTCCCTGCAAGTCCCTGCAAGTCCCTGCAAGTCCCTGCAAGTCCATCACAAGCCCTCCAGTCCTAATTCCAATCAAAAGCTATTCAAATGAGCTTTGACAAAGGCATTCCTTTGTCATTGTTCATCCAGTTACTTGTGACCCGCTTTATGAAAGGACTTCTGACTGGACTTGCAAAAGGACTTGTGAAAGGACTTGCAGGGACTCGAATACAACTCTGGTACAGTGTACTGGACCCCAAATGAAGGAAGTTAGGGTTAAAAAAAAATAACAAAAATGCGGCATTTTTATCTTTTTCCAGTAAAGAACAATGTACATGTACTGTACCATGGATCACAATTTACATGTATTTGTACATGTATATGTACTGGTACATGTAAATTGCGTATGTAGAAAAGACAATACAAGCTAGCATTTTAATTGATATTGATTTTGATTATGCGTACACATACATGTGTGAAGAATGGTTCAAGTACAAGTGTGGCTGAATGTGTGATGTATGCCATTTGTACTATTGTGTGACAGCTGGATTTAGACAGTGTTTTTCAATGAAATGTGACATGTATACATGTATACTTTCAAGCTTGGTTACAAACATGATTAGGTAAGCTGACCCAGCTGTCTATGAAAAATGACTGTTTAAAGTACATGTAATCATACATGTACATATGAAGATATCAGGGACAGTGTGATTTTATTGATCAATCACACGTTATATTTTGAAAAGAATACAGTGAACATAAACATACCGGTACATGTATGTACATGTACGTGCAAGCTTTACATACAAACTTGTACATATGTGTATGTGTTTTTGCCATGTTTAATTAACCCCTTGAGTATGGTTATCGTAGTGAGGCGTCGGGGCGGTCTGTGCAGCCAAGCGAAACGGCCGCAATGTGCTTGTGCAGTCAAGCGTAACATACACAATAATCCAACAATGGATCGAAACTGCACAAATAGCGGCAAATGGCATCATCCGACCTTGTGCCACTGTTTTTGTTTGCGCCATGCGTACGCAAGGGGTTAAATGATACATCGTACCTCATGCTAGCAAAAATGTTTCAAACTCTTTGTTATGAAAAACTGGGGAAATACACCTGTACAATCCTGTGGCTGTAAGGAGGGTATGGCTCTGACAATCGACAATGTTGGAAATACCAATATTAAAAAAAAATTGAAACTGTCCACCTAAAATAGTTCAGATTCTTGCAACAGGCCATCATTTTCAAGGAATGTCCAAGGCTTAGTTTGGAGAGAACTTGCAGCCCAGGATCATTGACGTTGCTTAATATTTTATTTAATATTTTCTTTCTTCTTTTATCATAAAATTCTGAATGCAATGGCACCTTCCTGCAAGTGAGGTTTGTAAAATTGTTCATGTGTGAGCATGTTTGCAGTGGTTGGGGGTGAAGGGATTGCCATGAATGTTTTGTAAGGAATATTTACAATGATGACCTTCAGTTCATTAACTGAGAAGTTCCTTAGCTGGCTTTGCTGTTCAATCTGTGTGGAAAGAATCACAGCAGTACATAAATAAACATGTATTAGCCGCCCCTGTGCCATTTTAAAATGATTTATTACACTAACCCTCCCTCTCTTGGTGCAAAAATGGAGGCAACTACCCTACCTATCAAAACCTATCCAGTTTTAGGTTGAAACACACAAGCTGTTGGAGAGGAAGGGCTTAGGTTTTTTGGATGTGCACACAAATTTGCTGAACGTTTGCAACCGTTTCCTTTGTTCGCGTGAGTGGAACGCACCTCTGGCATCCCCCCATTCCTGGACCCACCCATGGCATGTGATTGCAGGCATTTGTTTCCAGATGGCTACTAATGTACATGTACATGTACATGTACATGTACATGTACATGTACATGTAGGCTTGGGCAACTCCAACTGAGTCAACTCACACTCGGAGAGGGAATGGTGATTCTATTCAGAATCGTCTCCATATATCAGGTGTTTATTAAATGCATCATTGAAGTACTGGGGGCTCACGCGTGTAGACGGCGCAGCCTTCCATAGTTCCATTCTATTGATATGATTAGATTTGATTTGGTTTGTAAAGCGCCATGTGTGGTCTTATCAGAGAATCTTCAATCTTAACCCTAACCCTGCCAGATGCAGCACAGTGCATCTGTGGTGACAGCTTGACCTTGCTGCACTCTGCACACAAGTCAATGTGACAAAGTATGCAATCTAGATCTGATGCATCTGGCAGGGTTTCTAGCCAAAATACCCTGGAGGGTTAGGGTTTTAATGGAGTTTGCAACTTCAGAATAATTTGGTAGTGTCTGGACTCCATTTGTCTGCAAGGGAGCAAGATTCAGCTACTTCTGGGGATTGACTCCACAAAAAAACAATTGTCATTCCAATTCAGAGTTGACTCTTGCATGGAGTCACTCAAGCCTATAATGGCTATCTTTGTCTGCCTAAAAATAATGAGATCAGTGAATTTTTCTACTTTGAAGCATTTTATCTAAAATGCAATAGTTTTGAAATCACCCGCCCCCACAAAAAAAAAAAAAAAAAAAAAAAAAAAAAAACAGAAAATCTGCAAATTTCTGTTTACAAAAATGTACATGTGCAAGTACATGTATGTCGAGACACTGAATGAGTAGTTTTCGCTTATGGCATCCCTTTCTATTTCTTTGGTTCTCATTTCTGAACGAGCCTCTTTTGGCTACCAACAATTTGTTTTACCCCAGGTATTTTTTTTTTCCCCCGACCAACTGACCTGCCTTTAGGCTAAACATTTTTTTTTTAATAAATAAAATACAAAAAGATGCCCTTTGCCTCTTAGCAATTACTGTACCAGCAACGTAAATTGTATCTAGATTTGGAAAGAACATTTTTAGAAACAATACCTCCTTTTTCTTCTTTTCTTCCTCTTTGCGTTTCTTTTCCTCTCTGATTTGTTGAAGCCGTAGCTTCTTCCGTTCTAGTTCTGCCTTCCTGTCCGACATCACTATAAATGCTGGTAAAACAATGAACACAACTGAATTAAGCACTCTCTGTAAAGGGGTCATTCAAAATTTGCAATGTTGTTAAATTTCGTACAGTACGGTATTCCAGAGGTCGCAGGTTCAAATCCCGCTCCTGCCAGTTTTCTTTGTTCACTTTGAAAATGTAGGTGGGCAGTGTTCGATTTAGACGGGTGCACGCATGCACTGGTGCATGTACTTTTTCCTCTGTGCACGTAAACCTCTGGTACAACGTGCACACTGTGCATGTACTTTTTTAGGCCTGTACCTGCTGGTATATTTCCCCATGTTGAACAACGTATCACAACGCGCACCCGATTTACTGCACGCAACGATCGACATGATGTGTGCGTGCCTGCCTATTACCATCGTTGTAGTCTTGGTCAAGTGCAAACAACCGCAACCGATCTGCTACCGTATTATTCCCAATGTACAATGTACGTACACGCAGCTAACATTGACTTGAGAAAAGACTCGTTAACCCGGCCCCCGCGACCTGGGGTTAGAGCAATTGATCAATAAAGCCAACCCCAAAAGCGCATCTGGGCGTGCGCGTTGCTTTGTTGCTAGTCTTGGACAAGTGCAAGCAACCGCACTGAATGCCACCGTCTTATTCCCAGTGTACAATGCATGTACACACATCTAACACGAAGCGAAAGTCGTCTTGAGAAACGACAAACGCGTGCGGCACATGCATTGTGCACAAGACATGCAAGACAATGTTTTTGACAGCTCACGTGTGATTTGGGCGTCCATGGTATAAATTATCAGCTGTTACTAATCAACAGTGTCGAAATAGAAACAAACGCTCGTCTTTCTAGTGCCGCAAGGAAGCCAACTGAAGCGAAGGTAAATGTCGTAGTACTCCAACTACTCAACAAGTGAAGCCTTGTCATCAACCCGGCCCCCGATCCTTCCTGCCCCGATTGCCGGCGCGGCCCTGGCCCCCGGCCCGATCTCTCGGTGGCGATGGCCGGCCCTGATATTAAATTTTAGCGGAACCGAGCTCAGTCCCGGCGGGTCCGATCCCGGTGGGCCCGATCTCATGATGCTGTACACGTGGTGATTTCCATCAGGTATTTCAAAAGAAAAATTATTTCTCCGTTCTTCCGGTAAGGAAAAAGTGACGTCATCACGATAATATCGCGATATTTTTGGGCCGATATTTCGGTATCAAAATATCGAACAGCCTTCTGACACCGTGGAACATGATACTACAGTAGTAACGTAACTTCGGCTTCGCCTTCGTCTTCCCGCTATCGTGTCAGAGATTGCTAATTACCACTGATGAAATAAACAAACAGCGAATACCAATTGTACAAAAACACATTTTATTTACAAAGCAAAACAATACCCTTAACAGCCCTATACATGTAATAGCTACATTTGAAAATGTGTAGGAATACACATATTTTAAAACAACAAATATGTCTACCTATTGATCTTTTGGGTTATGACTTGTGTGCACACTTTTTTGTGCCTGTAAAATTTATTTTGTGCATGTAAATTTTTCGGTCTACATGCACCAGTGCATGCGATGAAACAGCGATCAGCAAACAGCCGTTGTATATCAAGCCCCGAGGCGCGCGCAGTGCTGCTGGCCGATAATCGATCGGAAAACATCGTTCATGTTCAAAAATCTGCTCCATTACTTTGTACACAGCTGATTTGTGCATTCACCGATGTTGCACGAAAAATTCACTTTTTTGGGGGTTTAACTTGAGCATATTCTCATTTTGAGGGATCACAAGCTGCATAAATTACTACTCTGCCGGTAAGGGGAGTGTTTTGTTGATATATTCAGGGAAACGGAAGATATCGGCAAAAACATCAACACACCACTGACAACCGGTCATACTAATCACCGTCAACACGCAAAACACCGTCAACACACCGTCAACACACCGTCAACACCTCCAAAACACATTCTTAACCTACAAATGCAGTACAAAACCGTAAAGTATGGGTCAACACGAGATTTAGGCTTAAAAATGGGAGGTTAAACGTCTGAAAATGCAATCTATTTCTTCAAGAAAACGGACCGCTCCATGCAGGTCCGAAATCGGCAGCCGTGCCTCACTCAGCCATGTCGCGGGCGCGCAGCGTGTGCGAAGGCAAGATGGCAGCCAACGGCTAGCTGTGCTGCTTTAGAGATAATTATTTTCGCGTGAAAAAATTCCATTTTCATAAATGAAATTTGACTTTTAACCGACAGAAATGATAATTTAGCCTAGGCATTACATTTCTATACCTCTTTTGTTAATTTAGAATGTGATTTTGAAGTGTTGACGGTGTTTGTGCGTGTTGACAGTGATTAGTAATTTAGTATTATGACCGCTGACAATGAATTAACCCACAATCGCAATACAAGTGTTTTCAGCTCTAAACGACGAATCCACGTCATGAGCCGAGAGCTGGAATTTTCAAGCTAATGACAGATGAAGCGACGAAAACAAATACGAAAACTCTTTTGATACAGCTCACGCTATCGTGACATTAATTAACTACCACGTCAAAAGAAATCACTGAATAAAATGAATCGCTTTATATTCAATAAAGGTCATACAAAGGGGGTGAAATGCGTGAAAAATCCTTACCCTTCGTCAACAGTCTCACTCATTCACAGAGTCACACTCACAGTCTGTAAAACAAATCACATGCAGTAAAAGGATGATGATATCTACGGTGGTCATGGATAGACATTTAAATGCACTTTAGGATCAGATCTGACTGTACCGTCGTACAAGCGAAGCCACATTTTCAGCCGAAATGACAATCTCCACCTTGTGGTGGGGCAGGGCGGAGGAGGGTGGTGGAAACAGTTAATACATTCAACTAATTGGTAACAATTGAAGTAGGCATATCAAAGATTTGGCAGGATTCCTTGGCCAAATCATTTAATATTCTGAAACCGATGTCATTAGACACTCCAAACGGAATTCCAATATTAATGTTGTAACATATATAGCATGCACTGAGTCTATGACAATAATAGACCAATCAGGCCCCGCCGAAGTTTGCCGTACAAATAGACAGAAGTTAAAAAGGGAACCATTTACAGCCATATTTGTAGGGTTACGCCGACGTTTGCTGATTTGTTTGTTTGTTTACTTTGATATTTTTATTAGAAAAAAAGAACGCTCTTTACGTTTGTTTTCTTGTTGTGTTGTGATATGAACCATGTGTAGAAGTATTTGTAAAATATATTGAAAGTACAGCATCTACTTTAAATCCGACCTCACCCCCATCCTTTTCAAAATGTTATGTTTCTGACCGGGGGACTAAAAATTTGGTACCTTTTTATCAGAATAATTTGCGACCCCTCCCCCCGCCCCTCCCGCCCCTCCCGCCCCTCCCGCCCCTCCCGCCCCTCCCGCCCCTCCCGCCCCGTCGTAAGATATAATCTACAATAAAAATCCATTTTGAGGAAAGTATATATATATGAGGTAGCCTACATTTACTTTTAAAGCGGCAGTATTGTCAACAAAATGCAGTTTTCTGCACTTTTGAATGAAAAGTTCTCATTATATATAGCCCTTTAATTAGAAGCTATTTAGTGAACGTAATCGGTCTTCTCTAAATTTTGAGCATGCAGAATATCTTCGTTATTTAGACTATGCTTAAAAACGTGCAATTTTGCTAAAACCTTAAACATTTTGTTGATGGAACCCCAAACAAATCTTGTATAAAAAACACACTTTGTTCACCCATACCCATGGAGGTATTCACCGTACCGCCTTTTACTTGATGCGTTTGAGATTTTGAGTCTGCGGCTGAATCCACGGCCGAAATCTGCAAAGATGTGTGCGATAAATGTGCGACAACGCAAATATCTGCGCAGAAATCTGCGATAATATGTGCGACATCGCAGAAATCTGCAATAAAATGTGCGACATCGCAGAAATGTGCGATAAAATGTGCGACATTGCAAATATCTGCGCGGAAATCTGCGATGTGTGATGTCCCTTTAGGGCCACGATATTATTCCCACACCCTCCGTACGTACATATGTACTTATGTTTATCCTGTACTATACTGCATGTGCTCTAAAAAGTTCAATGTTGACAACCTCGTCCTCACTCTGATTGACATTGCAGCTTTCCAATGTATAGCTGTGCTCGTTTATATCAGGGAACAATAAGCCAGTTCGGTCTCTCAAAGGTCAACGGTTGTTCGGGATAAAATTGCTGACGTAATGTCACGCCATGTTACGCGAAAGCCGATTCTGATTTAATTTAACACGTGCCGACCACTTTTGCGTTCACACGCGCGCGTTAGGTCACGCGGGTCATTCGGGATAAAATGTCATTGTGCACATGCGCAGTTGAAATACCGAACTGGCTTATTTGAGGACGCCGGGTCGCGAATCTTGTTATGTTGGCAATTGAGGGACATCAACTTAAACCACCGATCTCCATGTATGGACTAATCCGGCGACCAAAATTAGAAGCATTGGCCTACTGCGGTGGCACCACACGCGCTCGACAGTGCTGCTTCGACCAACAGGGTGTATTCCACCTGCCGAAATGCGCACGCGAATCAAATTAAAGAACGCGGGCAACCTGCACGCAAGCGTGGCACCACCGCAAAAATTAGCCTTTTAGAGGTATGGCGGACACAATAGGAGGGCGCTATTTGATTTGGGTAAACCTTTTGTGCCATACAAAAGGTTCACCCAAATCAAATAGCGCCCTCCTATTGTGTCCGCCTTACCTCTAAAAGGCTAATGACTTTTAATTTTGTTGACGACACCGTCCGCCGTCTTTCCACTCCAAGCGATGCGCGAACGTACCTATAAAACTGGTACAAGCATGATGTAGCGGGCGCGCGCAACAGGCAGCAATGATTTGCCGAGTTGTAATATGGCGGCGCGCAACGCCAATGAGCTATACAGATTTTTACATCAAACCGGTCGTAATGCAAGCGATATATAATTTGCATAATGACATCAATCATAATAAATACCCCAAGTTTCACAAAATCAGGAAAAATATTCACAATAAACTCTCCAAGGTGATCAAGAAAAGTCATGTGCATTTGTGTACATCGAATTAAAGTTGATTTATGGGTGATATTCATTGCTTGATGTAATGAACCGTCTTTGATTGGGATTAACGTAGGTGCGCTGAGATGCATGCAAAAGGATAGATACCGATCATTTTGCACTGGGGCCGACAAATCTTAATTTTTTCCCGCCAAAAAAGAAACAAACAAAAAACAAAACCAAAGCCAAAGCCAAAAGCCAAAACAAAGCAAAACAATAAAGTATGAAAGGAAAGGGCAAGGTTGAGTCAGGCCTGACCATAGAGCTATATCCAGAAAGAGAGCACGGAAAAAGTAACGCAGCAGAAGCTTGTGTATTTTTCTATAGAAGTATTTACGATGTGCCCTTTTGGCGTCACGTCTGTACATCTATATTTGAATATTGCGCACGCATCGTGTTTTGCATGAATTTGGTTAAGGAGTGACATCAAAGGTCACATAATTCAAAGGAGATGTGACCAGCAAAACACGACGCGTGCGCATACCGCTGGTATTCCGACGAATATTGTTAGCAAAGCTTATTTTCTCCAAATAATATTATTTAGCAAAGCTTGTTTTTTTTCAATTTTGTTGAACAAGCTTGTTTTTCCAACATAAATATGTAAAACAAGCTTTGCTAATTACAGAATTTGGAAAAACAAGCTTGCTAAAATATTCTTTGGGAAAAACAAGCTTTGCCAAAATATACTTTGGAGAAAACAAGCTTTTAAACAATTCTTTGGAAAAACAAGCTTTGATAAATCTTGTCAGTAATGTCAGTAATTTATACATTCAGTGGCACTAACGGGCTTTCGTATAGGTAGAGCGTAAGCCCTTCGATCCATAAGCATAATTTCGAATCTTCAGCTGGGTTAATAGCTCTTTTTAAATTTTGTTTTCTAATTTTATTTCAAGGAAAAATAAGTCTGAGAACCTGTCTTGCAGCTCCCGTAGCAAAAATACACAAAAACACTCACTCAAGCGAATGTGGTACAGGAAAACAAAATCGCGACCCCAAGCTCCCCCCACCTACCACCCCTGGGAAGCGCCCCTCATCTTCACTGGAATTGCCATACTTGTTTCCAATAGAAACTCCTTGTACATATCTGCTTCCTGTTCAAAAGTTTTCATAATAATTCAGGCCATTATCTACACCAAAAACCAAAGATAAAACAAAATGACCGGTAACTTCCTGATCTTTTAAGCAGAATTCGGGGATAACACTCACTGGTATTTTCATTTGTCCCCTTTAATTATTATGGCTCACGCGATAACATTTGTAAACAAAGTCCACAGTACAATTTCTGACAAGACTGACAAACCCCTCGGCTTTGCGAAACTTGTGACGCATGTCGATTTTTTCCCCGTGTTTGTTTTTTCACACCCGACCAGTGTTTGCAAACAATGCAGTTCGTGTAGTGTTTGTTTAAAAGTCTTTACAGTCAAAAGTGCGTGTTTGCGATGGGATGGTGAAGGGAAATGACCGCATTTATTGTGCAGTAAAGAATCACCACCGATTAGTTAAGGGGAAGTTGACTTCACGGCATGCAACGCAGTTTTGCTTTCTGCTTTTTTGACCCAAGTATAAATTGGTTTTTGAGTCAGAAGTGCCCAAGATGAAGTCTGTCCTTTTTCTGGTAACATTATCACAGGTAAGATCACATTGTGACTTTTTAAAGCTGGTCATAGTCTAGAGAATCTTCTCTTTACGAAGTGTGCTCAGAGCTTGACTGATTGTTCTCAGCCCTATGGGCCAGGGTTTTTGGGGCCACTCACGGTCGGGGCGGGTTCCACCTCCCCCCCCCCCCCCCCCCCCACATCTCAGCCAAACAGTAACGGATTTTTTGATGAAAATTAAGTATTGTGCGTAAAGCGCTCGCCTCACCAATGTGGCCCGGGTTCGAGGCCGGGTTCGATTCCAGGCTCGGAGTTGTGCGTTGGTTCTCTCCTGTGCCACGAGGGTTTTTCTCCAGGTCCTCCGGGTCCACAGAAAGCTGTGGACTTTTCACTCCGGAAAAATCAAACACTTTCGATCTCTGGATGTGCTCCGTGGTCATATATGGGTCGATGTGGCCGGCTGCCAGAGGCGCATTTAGATGCCTGTTTGTGGATGTAGTTGTAGTCTATTTCATTGCCAAACACAAGAGACTATAGATTGCTGTTTGTGGATGTAGGCCTAGCTGTAGTCTGTTCATTGCCAAACACAAGAGACTGTAGATTGCTGTACGTTACCCCTCAAATTGCTCTATAATATCTTCTCTTAAAAACCTAAACATTTTCATTGTAGTTTAAACAAGAACCACAGTCTGTGTCCCCAATGATATTTGTCTTGTTTCATCCCCTGGACACAATTAACGAAAGGTCAAAAAAGTTGAAAAGTCTCCCAGATGATTAGAAGACAATGAAGGTCAGTATAGTGACGTTTATTTGGACCTGAATTACAGAAATGATTGCACTAGAGCGATTTATATAGCGATATCCTTAGATAACCGACCAAGGTCATCAGCTATAAGCTATGGAATAATTGAAATCATAACCTCTAGTATTTCGATTTAATAACGAAAGCATTTGCTATCGTTAAGTCGAGCTCTCGGGAACGGTGACCGAATTGCCAGCGGCGGCGATTTCTCGTCAAGGTTGGGGGGGGGGGGGGGGGGGACACGGAGAAAAAAGCGCACAACCAATAACAACTTTGGCGCGCTAGTTGTGCAATGACGTCACCCTTATTGTATTTGTTTAATTTGTTTTATTGTTATCAACCACATACGAAGTACTTTGGGGATGCTAAAAATAGGTAAACTTTACACTTACCTCTTAAAATACAAACAACAAATATTGGAAATTACACATCCATCCCCTTTTTCGGAAGAACCACAACCAGTTCAACTGTTATTAGAGAGAGCATGTAATCGGAAATTTTGTATTTGGTGTCTCTTGGGAAATTTTTGAAAAAGTGTGCTGATGTTTGTGTGTTTTGGTGCACACTGGTGCATGTAAAAGTCAATGACCCATGGCAAAATACTGCGGGGGACACTGCCATAGCCGCCCCCTCCACAAACAAATATTGGGGGGGGGGGGGGGGACCTGTCCCCCCCGTCCCCCCGGGATCGCCGCCCATGCGAATTGCTGTAAAAAGTAAGTGGCGTATGGAAGTGGGAGCTCCCTCAGCGACACTTCCCCCCTTTTTGGCTTTTCTTTTTGCTTTTTAGAATTCAAAACGCCACACTCTTTACTAGACTTGATTTCAAGTCTAAGATCGCGGCTATTTTTTTTTCTGCATCAGCCACGCTAAACGTCATTATTGGCTATCACACACTAACTCGCGATCTATGCGCAAGAGATGGCCAATCAGATGGTAACAAAAACCGTGCAGGCCGCTTCCATTACCAATAGGTTACAATCACGTAATGTTCTGTTATACTGTTCAGTCTCAAATTTGTATTAGGGGTATACTTCTTACGTATTGGTATTTAAAACCTATAGCTAAATCATATTAGATCTTATAGTTGTGGAAAAATACCAAATTAAATACGTGATTGTTAGTTTTTGTTACAAGACGAAAACGTGTTACCTATATATTGAATGGAATTGTAGAGTATTTCTCCTAGTTTGAATATCCATGTATATACGGATTTGGCGATTCCGACCAATCACCTATTTCCGTCCACTTTTGGACTAATTCACCATTTTATAATTATAGGGTGTGCACAAACCGCAAAGTCTGCGATCGAAGGTTAATTCACAAGAGGGCGCTATTTCCGGCATTATTCTGTATTGGCTATCATGCCGACAAAAACCACGACCATAGACTTAATTAGGAACCAAGAATTCTTCGCTCGAAGTTCATGTTTATTTCAATTTTTCTGTTTCGCAGGTGTTCCTATTGGTTTTGTGCAGTGCTAAAGTTCAATTCAAGTTGTTATCTTATTCGAATTCCAACCACAACGAACTGAATGGTGGATGCTGCGATGATTTGTGGGGTGCATGTGATGACTTCTGTGATAACTATTTCGTCGTGTGTCTCGATAAAGATTCGACTGGGTGAGCTGGAATACACAACAATGATCAGAGACCAAGTTTAAAATATATAGAAGTGGCATAATTAGCAAAAGCCTATCATGCTTGTTGACAACATTGGTTTAAGGCAGAAATAATTTAAAAAACGAGCACCCCCGGTCGCATTCTATTTTAACGGCCGCAAGCCTTCTTTGTTGCCCCCCCCCCCCCCCCCAAACGCCACAGAAATGCAAGTGGAGAGAGTAAGTGCCTTCCAGTCGTTTCCATGGGTGGATCCAGAGGGGGTTGGGGTGGGGTCGAACCCCCTCCACTCCCCCACTACTCGTTGCCAATTTGTTTTTTGCTTGCAAGGGCCTACGCCTAAAGTTTCAAACCAGCAAAGCAAAACCATGTAAAGGTCATATTTTGCGTGTACGGGTAAGAACAAAACAAAAAGGTTAAACGGCACCACCAATGTTGAGAAAGTGCCCCCCGGCCCCCCACTCTTGAAAATGTTTGTTCGCAGGCGAAACATTTTGGGAGTCAACTTTTTGGCAAATGTACACAATTTATTTTTTAGAATTCCCCCCACCCCCCGCAAACAATATCCTGGATCCACTCCTGAATTCATTGCACATTTTAAATCGATTTTAATGGGACTTCAATGTTAGAGAATGTGCGCACATCCTCATATGCACCCATACGGGTACCTCTATTGTAGACTTTACTTTCCTTCTATTATTCTCCTTATAATAGTCCCTATTGAAAGCTCAAACCTATAGTGTTAACTTTGTGGGGTACCTCGATTTCTAAAGACTCCCTCGTGGGGTACCATTGTCCCCATTGTTACCCTTTCTTTCCGGTACCCCGTAAGGAGACTAATGTAGGAACACGCATACAGTCGTACTTCCCCAATACGTCCGAGGACAATGCTTTGTGTTTCCTATTGTTCCTTTAATATAACCAACCCCCATAGACTAAGCACGTATCCTTACGTTCGAGGACCGATTTCAACAAAAGACTCTACGTTCGAGGACTGAAAGGTTTCTTTGTGTTTCCTTTCTTCTCTTGTCCTCGGAGATATATACAGTGCACGTACACACACACACACACACACAGTCATGTAAATGGGTGCAATCGTGGACCTCCCATTGTTCCTCTTTTGTTTATACTCTAACTTTTTCAGAAGGCCTCCCATTGGTTTTGTACACGATTTTAAATCGTGGACGTTAGGTCAAACGTGGACCCCTTTGTCTACGCCCGAATTCTTTTGTCCTAGGTCCACGATTGCCGGCATATACAAACTCACACACACACACACACACACATACACACACACACACCCAAGTTTGTAAAGACCTGCAATCGTGGACGTCCCATTGTTCCTCTTTTGTTTATACTCTAACTTTTTCGGAAGGCCTCCCATATGTTTTGTACAAGATTTTCAATCGTGGACGTTCGGTCAAACGTGGACCCTTTGTCTACGCCCTAACCCCTTTGTCCCTAGTCCACGATTGCCGGTATATACATACTCAGTCGTACTTCCCCAATACGTCCGAGGACAATGTTTTGTGTTTCCTATTGTTCCTTTAATATAACCAACCCCCATAGACTAAGCACTTATCCTTACGTTCGAGGACCGATTTCAACAAAAGACTCTACGTTCGAGGACTAAAAGGTTTCTTTGTGTTTCCTTTCTTCTCTTGTCCTCGGAAATATATACGTACACATAGGGTAGTAAATTCAACGGCACAAGTGTGTAAACGCCTGCAATCGGAGACCTCCTATAGTCCTCCTATTGTTCATACTTTAACTTTTTGGTAAGGGCCCTCATTGGTTTTGTACACTATTTTCAAACGGGGACCTTTCTCAATCGGGGACCCTATTGTCCTCTATTGTTAAAGGTCCCAAATTGAATGCAAAAACAAACTCACACACACAAACACGTGATGTAAAATATTGCCTGACATAAATTAAAAAGGCCCGCACCCCTTTTAAGCATCATGCTGCTAAACATGCTTTTACATTTTGCTATATCTTTTTTGTTCGTGTTTTTTTGGCTAACTAATTTTGCGAAATTCGGATTTTTCTAATTTTGTACGTTAAATGAGTGGCCCGAACAACATAGGTTTATTCGAAAAAACAAACTACCAGCCTACTTATTTAACATTCCCGGGTATTTATGCACAATATTTGTTTATATATTTGTTTTGTAGCTCCTCTGGTTCTTTGTGTGACATTGCCAGAATTAGTACACTAAGGATTTACGAGAACAACGACAACTTCAATTTCCCTTCTTTAATACCGGCAATACCGAACAACGTGCACAATCCTGAAACCAAGACGGTGCAGTCATGGCCGGTAAGTCGATAAGCATAAAAAATATGTAAATGTTTACAGGTTTACGCATACAGTCGATGGTGAGAACCCGGCTAACGTTATTCCGATAACCTGCGATGGTGTTTACGACTTTCAAAGACACCCGGGGGTGGTGGGGCGGCGCAGGGGTGTATAAAATGAGGTCATGTTCCTAATCAATAACAATAATCGTCAATGCTAGAACCTTGTGAACCGGTTGTTCAGTGTGCAGAATAATGTGGGAAATATGCGAAATTAAATTAATACTGAAATTTCCGCATATTTAATTATTACTCAATTTAGTCCTGGGGCTGATTCTCAAAAAGCCCTTAAATCTAAAGTTTCTAAAATTTGCTGCACCCCTCTGACGGACATCGTAGGTTTCATGATTTTATTTTCATTAATGACCCATAAGATTATGTTTTTAAAACATTATCCCTTCTAGAAAGTGTCAAATAGGCTGTTTTCGAGAATTTTCACCCGCCAAAACAACTGTTTGCTCTGGATCTGACCGTGGTCTAATCAAGATATATACCTGTATCTCGACGGCGTCTTCAAACAACGACTCACAACATATTCATTGGGCTTAATCGATCGAGTAGACTCGAGTAAAACAAATGACAATATGACAACGACATTAAGAATGTGTGAACTTTTGACAATGCGAATATTGAATCAGCTGACAATTGGGGACCCGCAATTATTTTACTAAATCGTCCACAAGATATCTTTGTTAAGAATCAATTGAAAAAATAAAATATAATGTAGAAATAGGCACAATTTCTAGACACATCTTCATTTTGGTGAAATAACAATTAATTTTTGCAGGGCGCATTTTATTTCCCGGTATAGTTTTTTTTTTTGCCGGTATGCATTTGTTTTCTTAATTTCCCAGAAATTTTACAAAAAAGAGATTGCTACAAAAAGACATTCATATTAATGGCACCTGATTTAAAACGCCCAGTGTTATTGTTAGTTAGAACAACGAGAAACTTTGCTTCGTTTCAGCTGTGACACTGAATGGGAATTTGGGCACACATTCTAGGTTTTTTCGTTTGTCACGAATTTGCCAGAATTTACATAATGCTGAGCATTGTGTCTCATTACTTGAAGGGCGGAATGGAAGTCTTTGTCCAAGTCTGGGATTATGATCCTTCGAATGCTGACGATGAAATCGACCGTGACACCCTGACTATCAACCAGGCAGCAGCTCGGCGGTTATCAAGTGCTTCATGGAATGATTATACCATAGGGACACAAACAGCGTACGTATATTGTAGCATCTTCTCATTTATTTGGGCCATCCAGGGGCGATGTTTTTCCGTAGTATAGATTCTGGCCGAGTGTTTCTGTGTACTTGGCTATATGAGCTGCAAGACAGGTTCTCGGACTTGTTTTCCCTTGAAATAAGATCCTCCACATCACAATTAGTACATGAAAAAGAAATATAAACAGGACAGAGGATTCGAACCCTGGCCTCGTGTTCCAAAGTCTTACACTCTATAGCCACAACAGAAGGTCGACCAAATCGGTTTACTGCAACCTTATAGAGGAATTTCACATTAGCCCCTTCTGCGCACTTCCGGGTTGAAAGCGAGAATGTCAGTGGCAAACAAACAACGCTTTTCAGCACATTCATTCATGCATGAATTAATCAGGCCAAAAAATGGCAGCGCAGGCGTACGATCAGCATAAAGTTGTTTACTGTGACATTGAGATCCTCGTTTTCAAACGCGGAAGTGCGCAGATCGGCGCTAAACTCGTCGTTGTGGGATTCCTCCATACATAGTTCTCAGAAGACGTCACTATGTACGCTCGCGCGATGCTTATTATATAAGTTAACTTAAGCATCAATATGCATTCAATATTGGGTTTTGCCCTTCACCGACGTATTTTATAAACACTGTATACTCAGTGCTGTCCCGAGAGATTATTTTTAAAAATCCCACCCGGATGAATATGCATAATGACAATTCTGGTCTCCGAAAATAATGGCATCCAGGGGAGGATAAGGGGGAGGGGGAACCCCCATTTTGCAGTGGGCTTTTTGCCTTTACGAAACAGGTTCATACTGGGCACATTCGCAAGTTTTCTGTGGGCTTTCACTGGTTAAATAAATGTAAAATCTGTCGGGCTTGAACCCCCCCCCCCCTCCTCCATACACAAAATCTTGGAAAACTGTTGCTATACTCTACGGAAGCGTATTTAGGACACGACCAAAATATTCCGCCTGCCTGGGTGGATTACTATTCCACCCGGGCGTATTATAAATACGGGTTGATTCAGTCCGAATGAAGGGGGGGGGGGGAGGGGGAGGCGGAGAGGGAGGGGGAGGGGGAGGGGAGGAAAATGTTTTGGTCGTGTCCTAAATACGCCTCCGTAACACTGCAATCTATTTAGTTTTAACTTTACGGGATTGATTGATTGCCCGTTAACACAAAGAATAGGAGCATCCCGCTAATACTGCACAAATTGAAACCTATTAACTGTGTTACATACTTTGGCCTACATGTACTTATCTTCAATCGATTTTTGCATACTCATGTCTCACTGGGAAGGTCATAATTAACTTACCTTATGCCAACAAATTAGCAACTCAATTTGAAAATATATTTTTCGGTAAGCCACGCCCAAAAAGCACGGACTCGGCATACTTATAACCTTTATTGTATGCACAATTAGAATCTCCAGCGAGGGTCCCGGGAGGGGGTTCGGCACTGGCCTCGGCGGGGGAGGGGGGGGGGGGGGGTGTCGGATGCACTCCTGTGGACCGTATTTAAACCACTGTGGAAACACATCTGCGCTTGCGCTTGTTTCTTGTTCCATATACGTAGTCGCCGAGGCTGGGCGTCTGTGTCTGCTTACGACAATTGGGGGGGGGGGGGGGGGGGGGGGGGGCGCACAATTGCTTATTTTATTCACTTTAACCATATCTGTTCATCTTTCGTTTTGTGTAGATTGCGGTTCCGTGTAAGAGTCTACTGTGACGATTTTTTCTACGGTTCAGATTGCAGCGTGCACTGTGTCCCTACGGATAACCAGAACGGACATTACAGCTGTGACCCGATCACAGGAGCCAAAATCTGCTACAGTGGTTGGCAGGGTATGTTGGATATTTCCACGTTTGTCTCGTTTACAATGGGGAATTGAGTAAATTAGAGGCACCCGCTGAGCTATGTTGGTCGATACATGAACTCTATTTACCATGGGCCTAATAGCGAGTTGGAAAGCTGTGAAGAAGAAAAGTAAAAAACAAAATCCTAAAACAAAGTTGATATCGCGTCTATGACAGCTTTTTTAGAAGGCCGCACTTTCGTTGTCCTCTTTTTGGAAAATAGTTCATAAAAATACTATAGGAAAACAGAAATTCCTACCACGCGATCTTTCGCCTGTTTTAAACCGATTTGGTAGACTCCACCCCCGCGGAAGCCAATTTTGGAAAAGGCGTCCATCTTGGAAAATACGCCAGGCAGGATCTGAAAATAGAAGTAAACAACGAAGAACATCCATCTTTGGTGGAAAAAAGTTATGACACTAACCACGGCTTTTTGAAAATGTTGCTTGAATTATATATCACTCTTGGCTCCTCTGTTTCAAACAGTATGCTCTGTCCGTCACCAGGAGGCGTAGGCCTACCGGTAGCTGGTGTAGGGGCTTACATTTGTTTATATTCTTGGAAATTCGTAGTGGTTTCTGGAAGGGTTTGACATAATGACCAGCTGTGGTGAAATTTGGATTCCTGGATTCTTATTCACAGCCTCTTAAAAATGGAAACTATTAATTTTGGTCTTTTCCTTACAGGAGCTAATTGCAACTTGGATTATAACGAATGCCATTCTAATCCATGTGTTAACGGTGCGTGCATCAACGGAGCCAACAGATACAGTTGCTCATGCGCAAACGGTTGGACAGGTACTGTCATGTTTATTGAATATTCATGATACGTCGGACAGTTCAGTCACTCCTCGCCCAAAGGCTTGTCACGTGGGGGTGTTTTTACATTTTAGTCGTCCTGTGAACATTAAAATGAGAATAAAACAGAATATTCAATTTCAAGTTATGAATAACGTCAAATTATGTTTTGGTAATACAGACCTTCCACATATTAAAACAAAGTTATCAAAAAACCGTTTCAAAACACAAAGAAGATCAATGATGCCTGCAGATCAGCAAGAAAAGCATTAGACTGTCTGGAACCCTGTACAAGAAACGTTTTGGCCAAAGTTTTTTGTTTTATTGTGGGAGGTCTTAAATATTGACGGAAGATTTTTGATTTTTGGGAATCGAATTTTGGAAATTGTGGAATCACAAAGTCGTAGTAAACTACAGTTTGTCTAAAGCACTTCAGCTTTCTCACACGAATTGTATTTGTCTCCGATAGGAACCAATTGCGACGTCAACGTAAACGAATGCCTGTCAACGCCCTGCAAAAATGGCGGGACATGTCATGATCATGTGGCGTCATTTAGTTGTTCCTGTCTGCCTGGTCACGTGTATGCTGACCAGTTTTGTGAGTACGACGACTGCGCAAGTCAGCCATGTTACAATGGTGCCACGTGTGATGATCTCATTGGTCGCTTTCAATGCAATTGCCCCCAAGGTTATTACGGAGATCTTTGTGAGGTAGGCCCAATTCTTTACATTCTTGTAGTTGATTGAACAGATATTAATGTCTAGAAGACGTTTTAACTTTTGAATTTCAAATTCATCCAGGTCGATATAGATTATTGCATCAACCAAACCTGTGCGAATAACGGCACGTGCGTAGATCGACTGGACGGGTTTCACTGTCTGTGTGACACGGGCTATGAAGGTTTCATGTGTGACGTAGAGACAGATGAATGTGCTAGCGATCCGTGCATAAACAACGCCACGTGCCACGACCTCATTGGACAATACCAGTAAGTCAGTAATTTTGCCCTTTCATAGATCAACATAATGAGCAATGACAACATATCATTTTCTCAAGCTTTCCCTGTCGAATCAGCAACACTTAACAGAAAATCGCCGAATTCGCCGAATTTCAAAGAGCTGCCTGCCCGCCCGCCCGCCCGCCGACTGCTCATCGACCAACCGACCGACGGAATGACCGACCGAATTATCGAATGACCGTCGGTGCTAAATAAATACAGTGCTAGAGAGGCCATAGAAATCCACAAACACAACACAGTTTCTCAAGACATCGGATTCCACATCAACGACATTTGGTCCCAACTCTTCAAGCACCACACATCCTACACCCCAACGCACACAACAGCATCCAGTCGTCACACCCGACTAGGCACCCAGAAGGCATAAAAGCTGCAGCAACTCCGCATCCCATCACTCTCACTCCTGAGGACCGACAGAGTACACTGTCCGAAACGTCGAGTTACACACTCACCCCGGTTCTTTTCAGAACCACACTTCTTCCTAGAAGAGATTTATTTCACATGGTGTTACCCGCAATCCCAGTCTCTCTCAATTAATACAGTACTGTGCAACAAATTCATTCATGCATGAATAAATAAATATAGACATCGCACCACATGGTCAAGCGGTACCTTATCATCACCACGACAAAAATCGTCCAAATTCATTCTTAATTGACATGGTGTTGAACTTTTTCACAGAATAATGATGCTAAAATAGACTACCTTCATTGGATTATGTTTTTGGACGACTCAATCAGCGACTTTGCGAATTAAAAGATATTCCCTGTGTATAAATGAACACGAACAAACGCGAAGTTGTTCACTTAGTACTGAGAGCCTCGCTTTTAAACCAGAAAGTGCGCAGATCGGTGCTATTTTCGTCAATTCGGGATTCGTCCATTGTGGCATACAGCCTCACTACAGCTCTGGCTAGCTCAGGCCTGTAGGGCTGGGTGCCCCTATTGGTGTGCAAAAAGTTAAAACTATTTTTCTTTCCAAAGTGCCCACCTAAAACATTAGGGGAATCTAAGACGCCTTCCTGCATATTGGACCCCATTTGCTTTTGCTTTAGTCTTTAAAAACGAATGTATTTGAGGGCTTGTATTTTATACCAAATACTGGCACCAACCTGTGTAAAGTTTTGTGTGCATAGATACTGGGAAAACAAAAAGTAAAAATGATGTTCTTGTAGTCTGGTTCCCTGACCCTTCTTCATACAAAACGGACCAATTTATACAGTCAGTGAATTATCAGGTCAGCCGATGGTTGGCCGACCGACGCTGGATATTAATACAAAAATTCAATTTTTCTTGAAAATGACAGCACACCAGGTGCCATTAGCCTTTTAGAAGTATGGCGGACACAATAGGAGGGCGCTATTTGATTTGGGTAAATCTTTTGTGCCATACAAAAGGTTTACCCAAATCAAACAGCGCCCTCCTATTGTGTCCGCCATACCTCTAAAAGGCTAATGATTTCACAGGATGCTTGAGACTATTATTCACTTACAGTCAAGTACGGTGGTATTTTATAATAATTCAGGAGTTTTGTATGCTTACAAATGTTGTGTACTACCTTTAAATGAGGCCAGGATATCACATTTGTCTCGGGACAAGATAATCCTCCAAATATTGAGATGGTACATATTCTGTCGGAAAGTAATACAAGACGTACAGTTCAGTTGTTATACTGGTATCTTATTCTTAATGTTTTTACTCAAAAGGTGTACATGCAAGGAAGGATACGAGGGTATTCAGTGTGACATCGAGACAGACGAGTGCTTGAGCTTCCCATGTAGGAATAATGCAACCTGCAAGGACGAGGTTGCTGGCTACCTCTGCCACTGTGCTGCAGGGTTCGAGGGCGAGACGTGCGAGATTGATAAAGACGAGTGTGCCTCGTCTCCATGCTATGCCAATGAGACGTGTGTAGATAAAGTCAACGGTTACTGGTATGTTTGACATAGTCCCATTATTTTGTCATGCATTAGACCAAGTATTTGCCATTGGTTGTCATGGAACCTTTGTGCAAATTGTTTGTGCTGAGCACCTCCATGAAATGGTCCCATGGTAGCCAACAAGGTCACGTGACCAGTTGGTTACGTCACTTGGAGGCATTCCTGCTGGTTCCGAAAATATACGAAATTTCCCGAAGTCGTTTCCGTATATTCATTCGGGTGTTGCAAATCGGGTGCTTCCAGAATGTAAGATGTTTTTTTTTTTTTTTTACAAGAAAATGCCTTTCATACCTGCTGTCAATCGTATAAATGTAAGTAAATCGAAGCTATTATCAGGGCGAATTTGCATGGTGGGGAGAGTATTTCGTGTCTTGTTGTCTTTCATGAAAGAGCCACCGGCATTTTATCTGTCATCATAACAGGTGCATGAGGTTGAACCTGTGTGATTACGATCCGTGTCTGAACAATGCCACTTGCTTGGATGACTACCCGGGTTGTATCTGTGAGTGTGCTGCAGGTTACGGTGGTAAGACGTGTGCTGAGGACACTGATGAGTGCATCAGCTCACCTTGTCTACGAGGAACATGCATCGACCACCTGGATGGATTCTCATGCCTGTGCCCGCCAGGATACGCCGGTATTACCTGCCACAGTGAAACTGACGAGTGTAACAGTTCGCCGTGTCTGAATGGAACGTGCTGGGATCAAATTAATGGTTACGTGTGTAACTGTATCGCGGGGTACACAGGTCTGCTGTGTGAGACTGATATAGATGAGTGTGCCGATGTATCATGTGATCAGGGCAAATGTGTAGAAGGCATCAACAGCTACACGTGTGAATGTAATGTAAGTTGCCATTGAATTGCATGCTTTTTGACACTTGGTGGCGCCACACTAAACAAAAATACCTGTCGTTCACGTGACTCTGGTTGCTTTACGTGACATAAAAGATTTTCACTCTAGGCATAGTTTTGTGGAATTTTTTTCACGCAGAATCAATTAAAATTTAATATCAGTCTCTGCCTAAAATATATGTTGACTTGCCACAAGATTACCAGAATCTCAACAACTGATCAGCTTTTTACGTTTTTCTTGGTTTTTTCTTCCATGATTATCTCATCCAATCAAACCCCAACTGAAATCAAATCCCCCAAATTTCATCTATTTGATTAGTTACCTAACCTAATTCCAAGGTCCGAGTGTAGAAATTACGCCATAATGTGTAATATTTTCGGAGAAATTTGGAAAAACCAAAGTACGTGTCCTGGAAACTAGACATTCAGACTGGGGCCGCACACAGTACAGTGCAGCCTGTGTATAACCAAAGCGCTACAGAGCAAGAGACTAGAGTACCTACACAAACGCCTTCACCACTCCCAATGTCTGCACATCATTAACCTCATTTGCTTTGCATGCATTGCAGTGTGATCATGGTAAATGTGGGAGCAACACTTACGAGTGCACGTGTGACGATGGCTTCTATGGGAAAGACTGCGAGATTGGTAAGAACAAAGACTAAAAACAAGATTTCTAGACTCGTAAAGTATTTTTAAAATTACCGTTGTGAATAGCTGAATTCCAAATTAATTGGTCTGAGAAAAACCAGGCCCAATGGATGGGCTGAAATAACAGATTGTGAAACATTATTCGAAGCATACGAGATCTGTCTCTTTTGCCCTACAGATTCAGAACTCTAAATACGCAATGTCTATTGCAGTCCACCAGATTTAGGCCGTACAATCATCGGTTGTCATAATCTGGCTTTGATGTTTTCTGACCTTTCGCCTCTTTTTCTCAGTCCGTGGGGAAAAGTAAATATAGTCTGATGCATAATGTAAATTTTGTAAAATTTTAATTGGTAGATATCATTTCCTTTTTGAAAAGTGGCATTTATTATCCAAAATGTGCAGAAATGTTTTTAAGCACCTAACTTGTACTCTAAACGAAACTTGATATGCTTCCCATGAACTATGCTTTACAGAAATTTCGATTTACACAATATTCTTTCAGTGTGTGTCAAGCCCAAACACTTTTGTGAATTGAGAGTGTTTGTAGTGTAGAAAACCATAGGGCACATCTGGAATAAAATTGACAATGCTTTCAATGGAAGACTTTGTTGGCAGCTGTCATACCGGTCCTTTTTGCTAATTCTGAGCATGCGCGCGTAGTTCTGAGCATGAGCGCGTAGTTCTGAGCATGCGCACGACTGGCGAGAACAATGGAAAGGGACAGGTATGTCTGCTGCCACCACGCGTCTCAAAAGTCTCCCATTATCCCGAAAATATTCTCCAGGTTAATTACAACTTGCCTCTCCTTGATCCCGTAAAACTCTGTGAGGAGTCGTGGGGATGAGCTATACACGAGTCGATTCTATCTCTGCCGATTGTGTACCAGGGCCTGAGTCTCACCGAAGGGGCTTGTCCACTTCTGTTTCTTGTCGGTCCATCGTTTTCTTTGCCTACCTCTTTTTCTTTTTCCATCTACACTTCCCGGAAGGATGGTTTTAGCAAGGCCAGTGCCAGTTACTACTACAGTACGAAATAACTGTGCGGCATTTTAAAAACATTTTGTAAAGTTTCAAAGATGTAAACATATTATGACATCATTTGAAGGAAAAACATTGTCTTATAAATTTAAATTGTACTTTATCCAAGTGAACTTTCACTTTCAGGGTAAATGTCAATATGTCTCATTTTCCTCAATCTAATTCGAAAATCTGTGTCTTTTTCACTTGTCTTAGACATAAAATTATACGGGGCAGTCGTCATGGTGACAGGAAAGCTGGATAATGGTGCACAACTAGACTTGGAATCCAAATTGGCCAGTCTACTGCAGAAAGTGTACACACCGAAATCGCGCCACGCACGAGAAGCCAGCTCGCAAACAGTCTACGTGAAAATAGTATTGGTGGAAGACTATGTCAAGTCTACCGATAGGTCCGTGTACAAGTAAACATTTCGTGTAATTATGAAGAACGATAACAATTCGAAACCTTTTGAACTATTTACATATTGTGAATCAGTTTATGCCATGGGATAATTAGATTTGTTTCAGCTGCAAATAGACCTCTGAGCTCAAATGGTTTATACCGGTATTGGATCATTTTATAATCTTTTATTATTAAGGTTATTGAATGTACACAGTAATAAATTAACGGCAGGCTGGCCATACAGGACAAATTGTAAGATCGTTAATATAATAGGCCAAGACAACTCGGTATTCTGGAGGATGCAGTTCAAATTCTAGTGTCGTCAACATATTTGATGAAATGAATTTAATTTATTTTAATTTTCTCTCCGTACCAGCACACCGTTGACCAGAGTGACCTTTTTAGCTTGGACTGCATCTCACTATTTAACAAAGGACACGATAGAGGGCTTAATTGGCGATGCGTCACCTGAGCTTCTTAATGAACTTGGGACTGATATATACAAGGGACCAGCAAAGCCTACTACCCAGGACCCTCCCGGGGTATGTTCTCTTCGCTTCATCATTTTCCATTTTCCATTTCATGTCTAACTCTTAAAATATAATGGCTTATATGGAAGGGCTTATGTAATGAGACCCTGACTACGTGGGTTAATGGCTCAAGTCCCCACCACAATATTTAAACCTATTTATTTCTCTACCGCGTCGATTCCTTTACGCATGGCTCCTCTCCTTAACACGACCATACGTACACAGTGTACTTAAGTGTACAGGTTCTGTATAAAGTACGTTCGTGGAGAAGAGGAGAAAGAAAATACAAAGGAACCTTTCTTGTCCTCGGACGTAAAAATACGTGCTTAGTCTATGGGGTTGGGTTATATTAAAGGAAACACAAAGCATTGTCCTCGGAAGCTACCTAAGGGGTATAGGCCGACCCCCAATGCGCAGAAGCTTCCCCCGCCTATACTCGTAATATTGTTTATCCGGAGGGGCATTTCTTGAATGGACACATTGCATTTGAGACGCCCAATTGGACGGCAAAAAAGCGTTCGTCCTAAAATTGCTTTGTTTGGAGAAATCATGAAAAAAGTAGAATATTATAATGTACATGACCACCCCTGAACTTGCGCCGTTTGTTTACAAAACAGTGATGAAAATACCTTCGGGGATGACAAGGTTTGGTTCAGGAAACTCCGACCATCGGAAGCCGGGTAGCAAGCGTAGTTTTTTTGGTCAATGATTTGTTTAGACTAACGGTGCAATTTTTCAATGGATGGTCGTGAACATTATTATATTGTACTTTTAATAATCTTTGCAACCGTAACAATTTTAGGACGTATGTTTTTTGCCGCCACCAAGCCAATGCGTTTCTTCTACCAACTGCGTAACGGGTTTGTTTTAGTGAGTTGTGTTGTTTTTTTCTCTCGATACAATCAACATTGTATCGATGACGTGAGGGTTTTAGGTGTTTAGATATGACTTTTGTTTTCCCTGCACTGCAAAAACAGTGTTTAGCATGTAAACACTTTTCTAAACACTTAATCAGTTTGTAAACACGTTTACATACAAAACATGTTTAGCGTATTGACGGATAGTGTTTAGCCATTGAACATTGATGTAGGAATTGGACACGTTGGCCCGAATTCATAAACGGTGATTTTCCCTTGATCACGATTAACTAGGCTAAACCGTGTATAAACAGGTGATGATCGAGTGTACAAATCTAGGCCCGAATTCATAAAGAGTGATTAGATCATCTGCTGTTTATCCAACGTACATGGTTAGTGACACCTGTCTAAACAAAAGAAATTGTAATCGTCCCAAGGGGCTTGTTTATCTCGCGTACTACAAGTTACCAATTCTCTGTTGGCTTGCTTGTGTGGACGGACGTATGGCCATGGATCTGTTGCGTATCATTGAAATAGCACAGGAAGAGATGGCTGAGCAAAGGCAAGTTGCCGAATTGCGGGTTTTCAAAGACAGGATGAATCCTTTAGAAGAGTATAGCGACAGGAATGTTTTGCTTTCGTCTTCATACGCCTCCACAACTCCTTCAAATCCTTAGCACTGGTTTTCGGCCTTTCTGGGAATAACGCTTCCATCTCACGTTCGATTGACTCCCACGCGGCGTGCTTTTTTCGATTGACATCGGTGTCACTTTTTTTATCTTCTTAACTATTTTCCTACCTTTTACACACTGAATTAGACCCATTTTTGGGTCATGGGTGAAATTATCAGCGCGTTTTTTCGACATGCCGGTCCTCGCACTTGTGTCAACTGGGCTGATCAGCAGAGCACAGCGATCTGCGGGTTTCCGGAGATAGATATGCCCTTTTGTTCAACATATTACGTAATCCGCTGTGAAGAGAATGATGTACAACTAGACCACTAAACATCGGCGAAGCAGGAACTTGTACACGGATGGATAAACAGCCGATTATTTTCTTACTGAATTGCAATCATCACAGGAGTTTATCCACACGCGTACTTCTCTGTTTTAGCCACCGTACAATAGTTGTACGTGACTAAAATAATCGGGTGATCATCACCGTTTATGAATTCGGGCCGTAATGTTTAGCTTCTAAACATGTTTACAAACTGATAGCAAGATTGTGTTTAATTGCTAAACACAGTTTTTAGAGTGTGGTATGAGATGTTAAAATTAAGAGTTATTATTGTTATTTTTACAGAGTTGGATTAGTTCCAACTGGTACGTCATTCTGTTGGTTGTTGCCGTTGCTGTAGGCGTGGTTGCTGTGGGGTTCATTGTGTGGCGTAAAAAATAGTAAGTTAATGTTTCAACTCAATCACGAGTTTCATCATCGTTTTAAGACCTGGAAGGCACATAGCTACCTTTCATTTTGTATCTGTTATTGTGCTGAATTTTGCAGTAAACTTAAAACTTATGGATATGTTGGAGATGCTGAGTTTCTATGGTAGCTGGTTTGAGCACTTATTATCTGTTGTTAGTTTCTTTAAAATGACTTTTAAGAGATTGCATCCCAATATGATCCTAAGTGTATTGAATCAGCGTAGAATATGTGCTTTCTGACGAGTTTCACGATATAAACTTTAACTTGAATGGCACTTTACTATACAATCTAAGATTTTTTAATGTTTTCATCTTTAGCTACAAGGATACATCCAAGAAAAATTCCCGAGACCGAGGTCTACCGAATCTTGAGGCATCCGCATACAGCACCCGTATCATTGATGAGTTCCCCAGCACAAGGCCTGACCGGACTAACACGGTAGAGTCCCTCAACCCTGCATACATACCGAGCCGTACGGACCAGCAGGAGTTAGTAGCCTGCCCCAATGATGTCTTCTGCGTCACGGATGGGGCAGGAGTGAGGACGAGTAACCACTACGCGGAGATTCCTGTACTCAAGGCTGAAGCTGTGGCCAATGAGAATCCGTACAGTGAAATCAAAATAAATTGGCGCCACGAAACGGTAAAATGTAGTGACATTTGAAAAATGAAAATTATGGTATTTCCATAAAGCAAAGGCCACAAACTTTAGTTTGATGTAGTGTGTTGCTGCAACTCATTCCTATATCATTCGTGACATCTTATTTTCAGTTCCTCACCAGTAAATATTAGAAGATTTATATATACTTATTAACATTCATTAATTTAAATTAATGCTATAAAATCAATAAATGAACCATTATAAATCAAAGATTTGTTGTCACATTTGATGCCGGACCTGTTTTAGTGACTCTAGATCCGCCACGTAGTCAACTCCTCAGCACAAAAGAGAACTGAAATATTATGTAGAACTAGGGAAATCTGCAGATACACTATATGAAGTAACTAATAACTAACTGAATTCTGTACTTCATAGAAATTAGTTTGGGGCTTTTTTAGTATACACTTTTATACATTTATAACATTCCACACAAGTAACTTTGCCCTTGCATTGATGTTGATTGTTTTGAAGGAAACACATGCATATAACCATTGTTAGTAAAAAAGATTAATTATTACTTCTATTGTGTGCTGGAACGAGTGACTTTGAGGAAAGATTTTACTATACCTCCCACCAAATTCAGTCAAGAACAGAAAATAACCATCCATTTGTGTTCAGAAATGCATAAACAATTTGCACAATCTTTAAATTTGAGACTTTAGTCAGGAAATTTCCGTGCAATATAATGGGAAGAAAGTTTGTGCTTTCAATGTTAGATGTTCTTGGCGCAGTGTATGGTCACTCATGGTGTTCACATACATGTTGATTTCTGCTTCATTTTCTTACAGATTCTGCTGACATAAATCTTGAAACAACAGATTGTGTCGCATGTTAGTTGTTATCAAGGAGGGTTGGTTATTTTCTAAGATTTTGCTGTTCCTGTCTGATTTTGGTGGGACGGGGGGGGGGGGGGGGTAAAATCTTTCCGACTTTGGCTCTCGGGGAAAGGTCAGGTTGTTGAGGACTCGGAAGTAGGTCAAAGGTTAAGAATCAAGAAATATGAAGTACGTGTACCACGTCGTGAAGTTTGTAGGTCACTTGGGTTTATAGAGAAGAAGTAGTAAAACAAATCATTAATTTATTCATACCTACAGGGCCAAATAATATACTGGTAAATCTGATTAGTAATCTGATTAGTAAAAAACGTTTTAGCGTCCAGGTTTTTTTAAAGGAAGGAAGGAGGGGCTTTTTATTGTCTATTTTCATGATAGCCGCCATTCTTTTTAAAATTACCGGCAACCGGAGATTTTTAAACTGTTCAAAGACACAAAAATGAAAGACACATGTTGGACAAGAGAATTGAACATGTTTACAGTGGTTTTTTAATAGTTTTAGTAAGCTTGTTTTTCTATTTTCCGATGGATCGGATGACATTCTTTTATAAATGTTTTTTTACTTCCCCTTCAGTCTATAATAATTACATTTACGTTTTCCAAATTTCTGACATATTATCAGCCAAATCAAATGTCAAAATACGACTGTGCAGCGCAAGCGCAGTAGGCTGATTATTAAGTACTTTGGATAGTGGGTCAATTCTGTGACAAGTCAATGGGAAACTAGAAACCAAATTGAACATTTTCAACATTTCATTCGGTTTGCCCCAAAATACAACAAATGACCTCACAGAATAGGTAACGTTAGGTCAAAACTGTGACTATTTTTTCAATCGGGTTTATCAAAATGAATTGAACTGCAGGCCTGTAGGCTGGGGGGGGGGGGGGGGGGGGGGGCGGTTCCTGGAGTTCGAACTAACCCCCTACACACCGCCCGTAGTTTTTTCAACTGTTCAAAGATTAAAAAAAAGGCATTGTGGTCAAGATAATTCAATATGTTTACAGTGGTTTTAATAGTTTTAGTAAGGTTGTATTATATTTTCTGATGGATCGGTTGACATTTTAAGGATTTTTTCACCTCATTTCCACTGGTAAAAATAAAGAAATCAATCGAGGCGCCCCCCCCCCCCCAAAAAAAAAGGAAGCGTTTTTTTTTACTTCGTCTTATCTCTTCTTTTCCTGTTGGCATGACTGACATTCATTGCATTATACCAGCGATATCACAAAGTTATTATTTTGAAAGATTTATCTGATTTCAAAAGATCATCAAAACATTTCTAATGCAGTAATGAATCAAATTTAAAGGTAGGCCTAATATACAACATTTGCAAACAAAAACAGAACTACATAATTTTTATGAAATACCTTACTGTAAGTAAATAACAGTCTCAAGCATCCTGCGACATCATTGCACCCGGTGTGCTGATATTTTCAAGAAAAGTGGAATGTTTGTATCAATTTCTAGCGACGGTTGGCCGACTGTTCCCCGACCTGATAATTCCCTAACTTATATAAATTGCTCTGTTTTGTCTGAAGTAGGGTCATGGAACCAGAATACAAGAACAGCATTTGTTCTCTTTGTTTTTGCTAGCAATAGCATCCATGCACACAAAACTTCAAACAGATCACTATTACAGTATTTGCTATAAAATACTAACCCCCAAATCCATCATGATTCATTTCTAAAAATTTCAGCAAAAGCAAATGTTGTATAGGCCTACCACCTTTAAGGATCTTTAAGTTCTCTCGATATTGTCCTAAAAGTTTATAAAATACAGGGTGGATAAAACAAAACGAAACCGAGATATTATTGCTAATTGTAACAGAAGTAGGGCACATGTGAATCAAAGGGAGATATCCTCTGTTATGGTTGAATCTCCTCTTTAAAATGACACCCTGATCATGTCATTACATTCACGGTTGACTGAGCAGTGACCTATTTTATGAAAGGGTCTATTTAGAGAATTGCGCCACTTTCTTCCGTGGCATTCATTGGCCTTAACCATTACATAACCTTCTTAAAATTCACAAGCGGGTGAGGAGAAGCTTGCAGTTTCTTTAAAAAACATTTAGGCGTACATGAGAATGCAGCTTACAAAAGAACAGCGAGTTTTTGTTGTGTCGAAGTGGTTGGAGACGGGGAGCCTTCAGAAAGTGGCAAATGCTTTTGCTGAAAACTTTCCAGAACGTCCTCCTCCAGCTAAGGCAACGATTTGGCGCAATGTTCGCAAGTACCAGCGTGAGGGAACCAGCTTAAACTTAAACAAGGGAAGATCTGGGCGACGAAGAACTGGGCGCTCACCCGAAAACATCAATGCGGTCCAGCAGGCCCTGCAGCAGGGAGAACGCATCAGCCAGAGACGAAATGATCTAGGACTCCCTCCAGCCACATTCAACAGAATTGTGAGGCTGGATGTCCGGTGGTACCCTTACAGAATTGTGAGACGACATCAACTGCTTCCTGGTGATCTTCCGAGGCGTCTTAGGTTTTGCCAAGGGATACTTGACCGTCCAAACAGATTTTTGGAAAATCTCATCATCGGAGATGAGGCTGCCTTCTGCATGAACGGAGCCGTGAACACGCAGAACGTCCGCCAGTACGCACCATTGCATCATCCACCGGCGGATTTCATTTTTGACAAAAGTTTGAATCGTGAGAAATATCACTGTGGATTGGACTTTCTGGGAATGGGATTCTGCTTAGTCCTTACTTTTTTGAAGGAAATTTGAATGGAGAAGGCTATCTTCAAATGATCAATGACCCAGTTAGAGCAACATTTCGAAAGACAGCAAGGACGCATTTTTCGTCGGTTGTGGTTGGCCCAAGACGGGGCACCTGCTTATCGCCGCATCATCGTACGAGAGCGATTGGCGGAACTGTTTGGAGAAAGAATCATTGCTCTGAACCACAACGTGGAATGGCCCCCGAGATCCCCGGATCTAACCACATGCGACAAGGTCTTTGTTACGCCACCACAGGATATTCAAGACTTGAGGGAGCGGATTGTCCGAGAAGTCGACATCCTACGCGGGCAACCTGGTGTGATTCGCTCGGCAGTGATGGCATGCGACGCCGTGCATATTTGTGTCGGGGAAAACGGAGGACATGTTGAGAGGCATGTTTAATTATGTAAATAACACTGCGCGAATAAATGTTATTAAGTTTACATGGTGAAATCTCTTTTTTCCCCCACCTGGCTTGATTGGCAACCATACAATTTTCACTCTGTGACAAATGACACCACAAAAACCACAATTGAAAAGTGGCGCAATTCCCTAAATAGACCCTTTCATAAAATTGGTCACTGCACAGTCAACCGTGAATGTAATGACATGATCAGGGTTTCATTTTAAAGAGGAGATTCAACCCTAACAGAGGATATCTCACTTTGATTCACATGTGCCCTACTTCTGTTACAATTAGCAATAATATCTCGGTTTCGTTTGTTTTTTCCACCCTGTGTAACGTGAAATTGTCTCGTGGTAATTAAGTGACGTCATCGTGACGTAATTGGTACATAATCATCTGTAACTGATTAAAATAAGACAGTGACTTTTTTTACCTCCAAAAATATTGTTGCTCTGGCATTACTACGATGAAAAGTGTTTATTTTGGCTATGTAATGATGACGCAATAAACAGATTCAAAGGCCTTTTTCAAACCTCAATAATTAGAATAGTCCATTGCAAAAAGTGTAAGTTCCCGTGTTCTTATTAGATCCTAGCTTAGCATGTCAAGAAATCGAGTATGCCTACCCATTCAAGAAACCGGGATGATCTTTTTGGGGAAAAATTGGGTGTACAAAATCCGGGGGCCACCTTTTTAACCCCTTGAGTAGGTATTTTTTACGGGAGAATTCGGGGTGCCGCGGCGGCTCTGGCAGCCAAGCTAAACGGCCACAATGTGTTTGTGCAGTCAAGTGTATCATACACAATAATCCAACAATGGATTAAAACTGCACAAACAGCGGCAAATGGCGTCATCCGACCTGGTGGCACTGTTTTTTGCGCCATATGGCGTCTTCCGTACGCAAAGTTAAACGGTTGTCCGGGCGGGAAAATATTGTTTATCTTTGTGAAAAGGGGGGGGGGGGGGAACAAAAACAAAAACGAGCTTACACTTGACACTGTGAACTAGTAAACAATGGATTTAGTGCCAAGTAACAATGGATTTTCATTGTTAGTGCACTGTTTTTCTTTTGTCAGATGTTCACAGTGTTATGAGATAATTTCCGGGGCGCAAGTCTTACTGTTGCTCTATGGAAGTTGTATAGCGCCCACTGTCGCTGTTGACATAATTTGGTCTTGCCAATCTTGCTCGTAAATTCTATAGTCTGGTTCCGAGACCAAAATATTCTGACTATTTCTGATGAATATTTAGGTCCGGTGTAGCGTGAAATTTAGTCATTATGAAATACGGTAGTATTACACATGCCTAAGTGATCGATGATATTGATAATTGGAAGAGTGGCCGGTCACGTGAGAGGGTTTAACCAATAATAGGGAAAGGGAGTCGGATATTCATATGACACCGGTAGCCGCCAATATCACGTGACCAAAACGGAAGGAATTCCTCCCGCTTCCGAAAATGTCCGAAGTTTTCCGAACTTGTTTTCGGTCACATTCGGCTGTTAACGCTGATATTCGCAATAACAAAATGTCTGTCAGGCCTGTTGCAGATCCTGTAATATTTGAATTCTTAATTATACGTAGAAACTGAAAAATCAATGTCATACTCTTGCAGTATTTTGCCGACCGGATTTTGCATGATTTTTTTTGAATGATGCCACTGACGTCACTCGGACCACACAGGGAAACACTGTACGTCATTATCTATTTTTGTCGGTGGTGGCTACCTGACCTACAATTTAGACGTCAGGTGAACCAGACTAAAACGTTCCAAAGCGCCCTCGGCTAATATGATTTGATAACATGAACAAATTGGCCTAGACTGGCCCTCAAATATTGGGACCGGTATATGTACTTCGGTTATGGCGCTTTGATTGCCCCCGCGTGCCCAAGCCCTGTAATCATTTCCCTTTGTTGTCACTATCGTGAATAGGTTTGAATCAAAAGAACATTATTTTGAATGTACGCCCCATAGATGCAATTTGGCACGTGTTCGCAGAGGTAAACAGCGCAATCTATATTTCTGGTACATGTATATAAAAGAAAGAATAGCACAAACCTGTCATAAATCTGCCAGGTTTATGCTAATTAGCACTACCCGCTACCGGTCCCCCATACAATCGAAGTCAGAATGGAGGGACTGGGGACCAGTCTATAATTCGCCACTCAAACTATACGTATTCCTTCATGGTCACAATAACACGGCTTCAGAATTATGTATTAGAGTGATGCGGCCTATTGACCTACATACAAAGTTACGTCGCGACCCAAGCTCGTTTAATTGCGATAAATCACACTTTGACTGATGTCACATTGATGTCATAAAAGGCTTGATCCCAACTTGAATCCTGAATCACTAACAGATTGTCGTATACATGAGTAACAAGGTTCAAAATGTCAAGTTTCATCTGGAAGCAGCGTGACACACAGATGTCAAATCACAAATTTGTGTGAGGATGATTCCTGAAAGATTGTCCGCAGAGTACCGAATTGTTGGCATGACAACTGGTTCTAAGCAAACGTCTGTCATGGTTACGCGCATCACCTTAATTAAGAACCCCTTGCGTACGGATGACGCAATATGGCGCAAAAAAACCCAGTGTCACCAGGCCGGATGTGATCCCTGGCTATACGGCATTCTAGGTTTATGACTTTTGACTAGCGCCAACCCGAACAGGGATACTGACAATTTGGGAGACCGGCAGACCACCAACATAGGGCAAGATAGCTCAGTTAGTAGAGCTCCTTCCAGTTTCTTTGTTCACTTTGAAAATGTATTCAAATTTACCTAGTCAGTTTCCCTTGTGAATTATAGAATTATATCAGACACACCACTTGCGAAACCCACCTTTTAAAAATTAATACGCATCCAGAGTAAAGAAAATTGGCAGGAGCGGGATTTGAACCTGCGACCTCTGGACTACCCCATACAATTTCAATTGAATTTCCTAGATAAAGAGGCCTTACGAAAATAAAACCCGTACAAATATCAAATGAAACGGGCAGAAACGTATGTTCTTTGCTGTGCACCCAGGCACAGCACTCAATGGAATTTTCATTTGACCTTCCTTTACTACGGGCTATGCGATAACGTTTTTAAACGAAGCCCACAATGTCATTTCAAAGTGCGGCATAGGCCTTTTGAAACGTGCGACGCAAGTTTATCTATAACCTGATCGTTGCCAACATTTGGATCATTTGTTCGTCAGTCTTGACGGTCAAATGTGTTTGCTAAAGTGAAAATATGTACATGATGATGTAAGGGAAATAACCCGATTTACTGCGCAGCATGCAACGAATCACCACCGATTAATTTACTTCACGGCAACAACGCAGTTCGCATTGTGCTTTCGATTCTACGCATATACTGGTGTGTAACTCAGAAGTGCTAAAGATGAAGTCTCTCCTTCTTCTGGCAACGTTTTTGCAGGTAAGATCTTCGGATTTCATTTTAGCTGATCAGAGATAAATAAACACGACATATACGCGGTGACGGTGGTAGGATGGCATAGAGGTTGTGACGGCAGTGGCAAGAGGGGCGTAGGTACAATGTGCCGACGGTAGGGACGCCGGTGGTAGTGTTATGCCAATCCTGCAGGAGGAGGGGGGGGGGGGGGGGGGGTAGTGGTGGTGAAAATGGATAGAGACAGGAGAAGAGTTCTCTTTCTGAATAGTTTTGTTGGTTAAGAGCAAGAAATGCCCGATGTAAAATATTACCTTGATAGTAGCTGTGTTTTTGAATTGTTAACAGGATTTTCAGCTGTCAGGAATTTCTTGAAGATTTATAATTATCCAAGAATGCCACTTTTGTTGTTTACAGATTTGTAAATTACAAACTCTTTACAAACTATATAAAGTGAAGTAAATGTAAGGTAAATCAATCCTGGAAACAAATGGTCTTGACTTCGGCAGCACAGGATAATATCTACTTTAAATTAAATTAAATTAAATTAAATTAGTTATACTGTTATATTTTGGGGAATTTTAATTTTTCCATTAAAAAATAGGGCACACTTTAAATCACCACACATCACGATTTTTCTAAAAACGTACAATGAAATTGACCAGTAACGCTTCATTATTGAAGGAAAAAAATGATATTCTCAAGGAAAAACTTATGTAAGGTCTTTACCGTTTGACCAGCGGATTTAGACTTGTGGTTTTTTACGTTAATTCTTTATATTTTGATGGGCCAAAAGAAATATCGTATGGAGAGGAAGTCATGAATTACAATTTGCAAAGCAAAACAAGCATTTTTTCAATTTATTTAGTAAAGAGTTTCGACAATCGATTAACGAGCCGATACCGTACCGTGCCGTGGGCTGTCATTTTTCTTTCTGTTTCGATAACTTTACTAATTCCTCTATTCAATTGACTGACAACCTGTTCGGGTCCGGGTTGCTAGGGTTTCGATTTTTTGGAAAGAAAAAAGTTTAAAATACAAGTATGTATGCCATCCTCACAAAATCTGTTAGAAATTTCGCCAAGTTTGTCCACAAGCACTGCAAAAAAACCAAAACCAAAAAAAGCAAGTCCTTTATTATCTGTACAGAGTTCATATTTTTGGTTGTCATAAAAGCAGTCGGGGTTCCTTCTACCACGACTCTTCGTGAGAAAAAGTTGCAGTCATCCAATACGTATATAGGCCTCTGTGTAAGCTGTATGAGTGAAGTGAAGTGTTGTTGCTTGTCGAGAAAAAAATCCCTTTTGTATTTTTCTTTCAAAATGCTCTTTCATTAGACCAATAGCGCATGGAGTAATGACGTGACCTTCACTTTAGTTTGTACATAGACTCGCCTCAAGTCGGGCTCTTGTGGTCTGTGTGCCATGTTGGAGCAAGTTAGATCAACGACCATTAGTTAGGCTTACGAGTGGGTTCATTTGTGACGTTGCTTGATCCTGCGCTGTAATGTACAAGTGCGAACCCTGGCTAGTCGAACTATAGGCCTTGTGTCATTGTCACAGTTTAGTACGAGCAAAGTTGCTGTTGATAAGGCCAAATGAAAAACGTGCTTAGCGTCCGGGTTTTTTGGAAAAGGAAGGGAGGAGGGGCTGTCAATGTTTTATTATTTTTTTTCAAGATGGCCGCCATTCTTTTTAAAATTTCCGACAATCGTAGGTTTTTCAACTGTTTAAAGATACAAAAATGGAAGAGACATGGTGGACAAGAGAATTGAACATGTTTACAGTGGTTTGAATAGTTTTAAATAATAAGCTTGTATTTTATTTTCCGATGGATTGGTTGACAATTTGTTCACCTCATTTCCACTGGTAAAAATAAAAGACGAGGTGCGAAGTCATATTGCTGTTAATTTAATGCACATTTAACAACATGGGCGCCAGGGGTATCAATGGTGGTGGGGTGGGAAAATGTTCCACCTTTTTCGATTTTTCCACGGCCGGTGATTTCTCCCTTAGCTGCTTTCTGGTGAGTGTTTTGCCCCCTCTAGAACAAATCCTGGCGACGCCCATGAACATAATGCTACACTGCGCAAGTGCTCTTCAACTGAAATAAAATGCGATTCTTTTAATTCGAATCTTCGGCCAAAGAAAAATGTTCGGGAAAATATTTTGCCGTTTGTTATGATAAAAATGAAATTATAGTCAAAAGCTTCATTATATCCTATTTTATACTTTGGGGATAGCCCCACACTTTTTCTTTTTAACATTTAGTTTTAATTTGTTGCCTTTATAAATGACAGACGAGAACAATGAGATGGCTATTTTTCAGTACAAATTACAGAAAGGCTAAAAAGGCTAAAAAAGTTCATTGGTATCGATTGAAGATTTTCTCCTCTATTTATATCTGGACCCAGGAAAACCGTAAGGGTAGTCGGGCTGGCAACCTAAAATGTGGCCAACCCCATTACCTCTGTTATGTTGTAGACCTTTACCTAGAGTGGCTTTTAGCCTTGTATTGGGCGACTTCCATAAAAAATGTTATGACCATTGGCATGTTATCCAATATCCAGACATGCGACCGGGCGACGATGACGAATGGCTCACGAAACCTCTACTTTTAAATGCAATACACCTTCCAGATACGTTCAATTCCATGAAACGATTTACGAATAAATAATTTTGAACAAAATATGATAATGTTGCAGGCGTCAAACAACTATGTACGACGGCTGTGAATATCGAGGGTATGTCAATTTACCCCAAACCTTTTTTGTGAGGGATTAATACCATGAAAATTATTAATGCTCTTGAATAAAATATAGTATTCATAAATGTTGAACTGTAAATATTATGTAGGTGGACTGGATGTGATACAAGAATATTGCTGTTGCAACACGTTTAAGGGAAAATAATTGGTTAAAATAGGGTAAAGGAGTCGGATATTTATGGGAGTCGGATATTCATATGACACCGGTAAAAGAAAAATGCCGTAAGCTGAATTTCGGAGGGAAATGATTGAGAATTCCCCGCCTTTTGTCTTGCTAACACTGCTACAGTTGTATTGTCTATCTGCATGGCATTACTCATGTGTTCAACATTGTCTTCAATTTGTTAAACTGACGGTCAGAAGCATAGCGACAACAATCTTTCATGGGAGGGTTTCCGGGATTTTTTCTACACAGTTTTGTGATTGAAGAATGTTTTTTGCGTAAAGCCCAGAAATTTCTTTCGTCCCGAAAATATTTAGAGAGCTGGGGATGGTGCATTTTGTTGGGTATTTTTCTTAGAATTCTGTTTGACGTTGGTGGAACCATTTCGCTTGCGATTTTTATACCATTACCAGCTATCAATTCTGATTTGGAGAATTCCCCCTTCTGGATATAACACTGGCGTTATTTGTCCCATACCCCTCATTTCCCCCTTCCCCCTTTTAAAAATCTCTCATCTTTTTTCATCATGTGGGTGTTAACAACTCCACCCCATGATGACCACCCCGTTGCTACGCCACTGCTCACAGTAAAGTTAAGCTTTTTTTCCCACGCCTGCGGTTCATATAAAAGGAGTTTGTTCTGAAAATGTCCCCAATGATTCATGAGCCCGGCCATGGTATTTTGTCACTTTATTGTTTGTCCAAGGTAATAGTTTTTCCAAGGCAATAATTCTGTCCTTTGGCCTGACGGAGAGAGTGCCCCATGGGAATTGTATCCCCGGGGAAGTCATAACGTTTTCCCCATCAGCTTGAAACAAAATGAAAACAGACATATTGAGTCATAAATTCACACTTGCATAAAATGTCTTTTAAAAGCCAATTGTTAATTACCCCTAACTATTTTCCCTTGCAGGTTTGCCTGTTGGTATGGGCTACTGCAACCGTTCAGTTCAAGTTTGTATCTTATTCGAATTCCAACCACAATGAATTTGATGGTGGATGCTGCGATGATATTATTGGCGGATGTGATGACTTCTGTGATAACTATTTCATCGTGTGTCTCGATAAAGATTCAACTGGGTGAGTTAGAATACCCCAAAATAATCACAGGCCAATTTATGGAGAAGACATCAAAGAGCAACGGGCTGCAAAGCTCGTCTAAAAAATAATTCCTGATTAGATTTTTTTGGAGAACGTATTGGCTAAGAACTATTAAAAAGAAAAATCCCAGTGCAGCATCTGAACTGTCAAAAATATAAATTTCAAAGTATACGCTCGCAGTATTTTAGATACTGTTTAGAGACTGCACTGTGCACAATTTGCACAAACGAGTGCCCGATTATTTGAAGATGAATTTTGAGGCCACAGTAGTTGTTACTACATTTTCATTTTTTGAAACAAACATTTTGTAACTTGTTTTTAAGGGACCATGGATTAATGCCAATTTGCGTGCGCACGCGTGCGCACGCGTGCAACCCCGTGCACTTGCGTGCCTTTGCGTGCAAGCTCAAACGAGGGAGATTTTGGCACGGACTGGCACGCAGTGGCACGCAGTGGCACGCAGTGGCACGCAGTGGCACGCAGTGGCACGCAGTGGCACGCAGTGGCACGCAGTGGCACGCAGTGGCACGCAGTGGCACGCAGTGGCACGCAGTGGCACGCAGTGGCACGCAGTGGCACGCAGTGGCACGCAGTGGCACGCAGTGGCACGCAGTGGCCCACAAACGAACTCATTTGCAACCAGCCCGAGTGTACAATAGAGATCGTCTCTGGCGGCACCTTTTATGTCCCGGGTAATCCGCTAATCCGGATTAGTGTGCAATTAGACCTAATCTTTCTTTCTGCACAAATTTCCAAGCAATGGCAGTCACTGATTGCATGTTGGTAATCAAACAAGGATTACAAGTAGAGGGTCTACGCGATTTCTCATAACTATTTGCAATACAGTTTCTGGGACTTGTTTCCGTAAAAAAAACGCCTTCAAACTAAAAATCTGAGACAAAACATACAAGAATTTAATTTGAAAAAGTCCTGCATGAAAATTAAACTCGGGTCCTCTAAGTTTCGACCGCACCCATCTGCAGAGCTTTTTGGCACAATCCTGATAAAATTATTCTTTTGATCGCTGCGTACGTGTACATAGAGGCCCTGTCCGAATTACTTGTCTACGGCTGGATGTTACACACATGTCTATGGTAGTGGCTGCATCCACTTCCCATAGACTCGTGTGTAATTTCAAGCCACAGCCAAGCAATTCGGACAGGGCCTGACTTATTGTTAAAATGATAGTGACGTCATCATCACGTAGCGCCCTCTGTTGTTATCCCTAAAGCATACATACAATTGCGCAAACAAAGGGGGAAAGCAGATGTGTTTTATTTCTCGATGGTTAAATCGATATCGGCACCAATGATGCGACACCGGATAATCTACTAGTACATGTACTTGTATGACGATCGACGTTGATGGATATGATCCCCCGTTTTAAAACGCTAGTGAAGGCAACAATTTCTTGTCGACCACTGGTCGCTTTTTGCCTGGTACCCAACATGTGTTTCGTGTACAGGTTGTTATGGAAAATCGACTAGTGGTTGACAAATAGTCGCCGCTCGAACTTGCTCATTCATGTAAATATTTCTTTATATGTACAAATTTCTTATGTAAAAGTTGCAGTGGGTGCCGCCATCTTGAATTGCGTCCCCATTCCGTTATTCCCAACCGCCATGTTATAACTTTTTTCAATGAACTCACAATCAAGAAATTGTTTTTGTGTATTTCCTCAATAGCAAAGAAATTATGAAATTCTGCAAGATTAATTAACTTGATGAAGGTTGAAATCTTGACTCTTCCAATCGAATGGATGGTAAACATGAAGCACGTTCGAGCAGCGACCTTTTGTCGACCACTGGTCGTTTTTTGCCTGGTACCCAACATGTGTTTCGTGTACAGGTTGTTATGGAAAATCGACTAGTGGTTGACAAATAGTCGCCGCTCGAACTTTTTCATTCATGTAAATATTTCTTATGTACAAATTTCTTCTGTAAAAGTTGCAGTGGGTGCAGCCATCTCGTTATTCCCAACGGCCATGTTATAACTTTTTTAATGAACTCATAATCAAGAAATCGTTTTTGTGTATTTCCTCATAAAGGAAAGAAATTATGAAATAATTCAAGAATAAAGGTTGAAATCATGACTCTATAAAGGAGAGGTGAACATATATATCTTCATCATGTAAAAGTTGTTTCAGTGGGGCCACCATCTTGAATTACGTCGCCATTTCGTAATAGTAAAATAATAATGCAAAAATGTGAGGACATAGCAACTGTAATCATATTTTACGGTATTGGAAATTGGGGCCTCGTATGGGCCCTCCCCTCTCCCAGTCACAAAGTGGTAGGTATTTCCCTCACCCCACCCCTCCAACATCTACACATATGCAAACATGTGTGACATGTTATCAGCTTATTTGTTTCAACTTTATTGTCAAAACGGGTGAATCCGAGAAGTTTTGCGGGGCTTCGGAGGTAAAACAAAGTCTACAAATTTGCCAAACAAACTTGACCCCCAACACATTTCCCGTCGGTAAAATAATTTGAGAGGCGAGGGTGGGGTGGTTGGGAGGGGTGGGGGCTGGGTGGTGCTCTTCCTGTCGTTAATGGCGCCATGTAACCCCATAATCTCCCAGTAAATGCGCTATACTGGACATGATGGAATCTTTTCTTACCCGTAAATTTTACCCACTAAATATAAAACCAAAGAACAGTGGCTGATTTGAGTCTATAAGCTGAACCCCCCAACCCCCCAAAAATGACGCAGCAAGGGGGTTTAGACCCCTCCCCGAATCCGCCCCTGATTGCGTTTTTTCATCGACTTGTATCGAGAATTATGCGCCTGTTTCAATTTTTCTTTTTGGGTGAAAGAAAGAGGGAAAAAATAATTAATTCCCAGGGACCAGGAAATAGGTCAGAGATTTGTTCAGTTTAAGCATCTTCTACAGTGATACAGAAAGACCCCTGTAAAACGGAAAGACGTCTTTTTATCTATGGAAACTAAGAAAAACATCTTTAATATCTGAGTTTCTGTCACGCATGATAATTTATCTCGGAAACGTGGGTGGTCACTTTTACTTTCCATGCGTTCATGATCTATCTAAAATTAAAATCAAACTGCGGACGCATAATACAAAAATAGTGTCGTGTCATTTAAAAGGAAGGCGGATGCCCCTTTTTAACTTTGATTTTTATATCATGCCGGCCAATATTTTCCAAGATGACCGCCTAATTTTTTGTTCATGATTTTGGCATTTTTTCAAGAGCTTTCGGTGACACTGCAGTCCCCAAATCTATTCGAAAGATGTAACAGATCAACTATGACGTATTTTCCCTCTTCCCTTTGCATTTTTGTGGATTTTGGTTTTGGAGAGCAAACAACAAACAAACAAACAAACACCCCAACAAACAAACAAACAAACAAACAAACAAACAAACAAACAAACACTTTTTTTCACTTTTCCAGTTGAACTTTATTTCAGAAAACAAGGAAAATAAGTGTACAAATAAAACGGATTCAACTGGAGAAAAGTGTTAAATGGATATACATATATAATACAAATGGAGACGAAAATACACGTCATTGGTTCTACCAAGGGTAGATCGTAAACAAACCAAAAACATAATATCAAAGCACAATTCTACGAAGAAACAATAATAAAACACACAATATATAAGGAACTTGATAAATTATACCCTCGACACGCCCACCAGACGGTACTGATTCACCTCAGTGAGCAGCTATACCGGCATGGTAAACGAAGGGATTAATCAAGTAATTAGGATTTATTAAAACAGCCAAGTGAATTCATCATCCGTTAGAGCAAAGAGGGAACTATTGTGATCCCATTTTTGATTGAAAATATTTAAGCTATTGTGAGATTTGTAGTAGTGAAATTCAATAAGAATTTTACATTTGAGTCGAAATTTCCACACAATGAGTGGGTCGCTGAAGGAGTTTTTTGAGTAGAGGGAATAAATAGTGGATTTTAGACTCATTATCAGATAGTTGAATATACAGACAGCAACTTTTGACCGATTCTTGGCATGCGGAAGTAGGGACCAATAGATGTCAAAATTGAGAGTGACATCAGGAAGGATTTTATGCAGAAAGGAATGAAGAAGGTTGAGGGCTGGTTGGATAGCAGAGCATTTAATGAACATATGAAGAGTGGTTCCTCTCTCACCGCACCATCCACACGTAGAAGAAATGTCCGGTTGAATATGATGTAGCACTGTTAGACTTGGGAGGATGTTGTGAAGCAGTCGGAACTGGATATTAGCTTCCCTTTTGGATACCGGTAGTTGGTATATTTGTTTCCATGGTATGGTTTGAGTGACGGGAATGACACCATTGTTGTGCCAATAAGTAAGTGTTCTTTTGTCCAGGAGATTGATTCTTTTGTTGATGTGCCGGTAGATTATCTTGGAGGGAGAGTTAGTGACGTTCAGGTCCAGATCGATTTGGATTTCTGGTTGTGGACGTGGAATGGTGGGAATGTCAAGAAGATGACGAGTTGAGAGTCGGTATCCTGTTGAGTTGAAGAGGTCAGGGAAGGCTCGGGTGAGAATAGTTTGAAGATTTTTCAGCTCTGCTTGAAGAGTTCTTGCCGAAGGGGGATGACGGGTGCGGTCTCGGAAATACTCTGCAGTGTGCCATTTTCCGGAAACGCGGTCGAAAGTATCTCCCACCAGTTTGATTCCACATGCCAAGAATCGAGACGAGAGGAGTGTCTGTTCAGTTCGGATAAATTCACTTAAATAAATAGCATTTAAAGGCAAATTATAAACAAAATGGATGCAGTCGGGTTGCGTAACAATTCGAGCTTCCGATGTCATCCAAGCACGTAAAATATCACCGTGAAAAGTAGGAAGGTTTACAAAAAATTTAGAATCTAAGTTGATGCAAACAAGTTGGAAATCAAAACTAAGTCTACGGTATTGGTGAAAATAGTGCTTCAAAAAAATAAAAGAGGGATGATTGGGATTTTTAAGAAAATGTTGTATAACTGAGAAACGGTAAGTGAGCATACGTGCTTGGAGACAAGTGAGTCCCATCCCACTTTTTTCAGGGGATTGGTAAAGCAAGTCTTTTTTAAGCCAGTGTCTTCCATCAGACCAGACAAAATATATAAGTTTATTTTGAAGATCTCTGAGAATATGCTCAGGAGGAGAAAGAGCAGCAACGACATGGAGAATTTGAGAAGCAGCAAGTTGATTTGCTATGAGAACTTTACCTTTGTATGATAAATATTTAGACAAGCCTTTCCATCGGGACAACACTTTGGCAAGTTTATCTCGGCAAATTTGCCAGTTGAGTTGGAAATAGCTGTTAGTATTTCCTAACTGAATTCCAAGAAATTTTAAACCTCGATTGTTCCAGTTAAAACCAAGAGGATGATCCGGTCTTGTACTCCACGAGCCTACCCATAGTCCCTGAGATTTTTGATAACTTAAAGATGCAGCAGAGGCCCTACTGTACAAACTGTAGGCGTCTTCGACAACACGAAAACCAGTATCGCTTGTAACAAAAATTGAAACATCATCTGCATAGGCAGAGACTGTAAGAGGAGTATCAATTCCTGGCAAAAAAAGCCCTTGTTGTTCAGATTGCGTCTAAGAACGTGTAAAAGAGGCTCAATAGCAATAGTGTACAACAAACCAGACAGGGGGCAACCCTGCCGAATTCCTTTTTCAAAGGGGAAGGGGCGGGTAAGGGAACCACAAATTTTGAGAAGACTCTCCGTTTTGTTGTACATTAGTTTAACATAAGAGATAAATTTATTGCCGAAACCCATAGTTTGCATAGTGCTAAAAAGGTACTCGTGATCGATGTTGTCGAAGGCCTTTTTCTGGTCAAGATTTAACACAGCCAATGGAACATTATTGTAATTAGCATATAAAAGGGTATCTCTAATAAGGTTAATATTATCATATAGAGATCTACCAGGGACAGTATAACTTTGATCAGTATGGATGACACTACTTATGACATCTTTAAGTCTGTTAGCCAAAACTTTGGCAAAAACTTTATAGTCGACATTGAGCAAAGAAACGGGTCGCCAATTGGAGATGTCTAAGAGATCTCCCTTTTTAGGGAGTAGAGTGATGACAGCTCTTCGACAGGAAATTGGTAAAAGGTTGTCATGGATGGATGCTTCAAAGACAGAGATGAGATCCTCCCTTAGGGTCGGCCAGAAGAACTGATAAAATTCAGACGTGAGGCCGTCGATCCCAGGGGATTTGCCTTTACCAAGTTGCTGGACTGCAGAGTCAATTTCTTCGGGTGTAAATTGGCGATCGCAGCCTTCTGCTGCAGATACGTCCAGAGTAGGCAAATCTTCAAGAATGGCAGCCTGAGCGTCTTTGTCAATGTCGACTTGACAATAAAGGTCTTTGTAAAAATTCATAATATGAGATTTCATTTGATTGGGATTATCAGTGACATTGCCACAAGGAAGACGAATTCTATTAATATTCTTAGAGGCAGATATGGAATTTTCCAAATTAAAGAAAAACGTAGAACAGGTGTCAATTTCATTAGTGTATTGAAATCGAGCTCTGATGAGAGCCCCTCGAGCTTCATGTTTAAACATTTCGCTGAGAGCGTCTCGCTGTTTTTTTAGGACCTCCAGTGTGTCTGGTGTGAGATCTGGCGTAGACTGCAAATTATCAATGGTATCTTGGAGAAGTTCTATTTGTATACGTTTCTCCTGAGCGGCTTTAGCGCCGTACATTTGAGTTATTCTTTTGATGTGAGACTTGCCCAAGTCCCACCAGGTGCAAACATTGGAATAGTCAGGTTTTTGTGTCTGCCATTGTTTCCAGAACGTTCTAATTATGTCAACATAGCAAACATCATCAAGCAATGAATTGTTAAAGTGCCAATAGGGACTACCTCGTTTTTGTTTTTGATTGAAATCGAGGTTAAGAATAATAGCACTATGATCCGAGAGGGGACAAGGGCAAATGTCGCATGAAACAACCGAAGACATTATATAATCAGGGCCGTAAAAACGGTCTAGCCTTGCTTTGGACATAAGACCGAGTTTGTTCGGATTGCTTCTGAACCAAGTGAATTGACTAGAGTCAGGGTTGAGTCTACGCCAGACGTCACAAAGGGAGAGACTAGTGTAGAGGTTCTGAAGAGCGAGTGCGACTGAATGTCGCGTTTCAATATTGTTCCGAAACCTGTCTACAGAAGGATTATGGGTACAATTAAAGTCACCCGCTATAATAATAATCCCACCTTCCAGCTTATTACTGTGAGAATCAATCTCTTGAAGGACTTTAAAGGCTTGATTATTATTTTGGGGAATAAGTATATTGTACAGGTGGTACATTGTGTTGTCGATTTCTAATTGGACATAATTAACAAAGCCTGCAAATATGTCAGCAGAAGATATTATTTTAATATCTTCGGTTTTTTTACCAGAGTGGTAACACCACTCCCATGGCTAGGGCCTTCATTACAGTGTGGCCTGTAAGGCCAAGCCTTCCAACAAATATCGCTGGATTTGAGGCGATTGGTTTCTTGTAGAAAAATGACATCTGGATTATTGCAGGAATTTTTTATATAAAGTTGAATGGCGGCGTTTTTCACCGAAGAAGAACAACCGCCGGTATTAAGTGAGAGTAGTGAAAAAACCATAACAAGAATAAAAAACTGATGTTTACACATCATGAAACTACAGGTGAAATGGATCATCTGGATCAAGTGTCTTAACTAATTTGCGGATCCTCTGCTGCATCTTCTTTGTAATTAAGGAGCTATTGCGTAATGGTTTCAGCTGTTTAACAAGCCCAGGAACATTATTAGTGAATTTCCTTGCTATTTCATCTGGTTTTTTCTTGGATTTGACAAATCTCATGAATTTGATGAGTTCCTCATTGGATAGTGGTCCTGTGGTTTTAGGTAGTGTATTTTCTTGTTTGCCTTGTGTATCTTCCGTGTCCTCCCATGAGACTGAGTCTAAATCAGACTCATCAGTTCCTTCAGTGACAGCTATCGACCCAGCTGAGGAGGAGGGTGTGGGAGTTGCAGTGTCTAAGACTTGAGTGATGGTTGGTGTGTCTGAATTCATGTGGACATTGTGTTGTTTGGACATTTTCCTGGGAGGTGATGGTGTTTTGAGTGGAACGAGTATGTGGGTGTGTGTACCAGAGATTGTTTCTTCCGTGGGAGAGTCAGGTAGCTTACGTTTAGAAACCACATCAGAGAATAGTCTGTTTGGTACAGGGGGTGATCCCCATACAGAGATGGATTGTGACGGTTGAGGTGTCGGGGAGGGGGAGGTTGGGGTTGAGAGTGAGGGAGAATTATGCGTGGTTTGAGTGGCTTCTTGCGTATTTTTGGCTGTGTTTCTTTTTCGGTCGGGTGTTCCACTCTGGGCCACTAGACTGCCATTTTCTGATGGAGACACAGACTGACCAATCCACCCGGCACGGGAGGCAGGCGACGACTGAGGATCGCCAGTCGAGGGAACTCTCCCTGGTAAGGGAGGAAATGGGTCTGTGGCCTCATCAGATGGTTGTCTCTGGGGAGATTTGTGTTTGGGAGATGATGGTGGCTGTGGGTTTTGGAGTTTAGATTTCGGTGGGTGTCTTGGATCTGATTTGCCATGATGAAAGACTGGAGGAGGGTTTAGTGGATTATCTTCGTTTTCAGGTTTCTTCTTGCAATTTTTACTTATGTGTCCACTTTCACCACAACTGAAACATTTTACTGTGTCAGTTGATATGAAGACTCTGTAATTTACGCCACGGAATGAAATATTAATGTGATCTGGAAGGGTGACATTGATATTGACAAGAACATGAACTTGTCTTCTGAATGAAAAAATGTGAGACAGTTCTTTGGATTTAATTCCTAAGGGGATAGGCCGAATGGCAGAAACGACTTTACAAAACCCGGATAGATTCCTGTGGAGTATTTCATTAGTAATTTCCGGATAGACATTAGATAATACAAGTCGTGTCGTTGGTTGAAGTAGGGGTGAAACTTCGATGAATGAGTAGTCAGTATGAAAGCCGAGCATAACGGCATCCTCAACATCTTGCCTTGTTTTTAGGTAAATGGCAGCTCGGCCATTAGAAATACGTGACGCTGAAACCACGGTTTTCGGGTCTATTGTGTTTGTGAAGGCGTCAACGTATGTGGCAATAGGAACATTGTCCTGGACTTTGAAAACAACCCCATTATCTCTTGTTATGTTAACAAAAGGGTTAGTATCGGTATTCTTGAACATAGCGTTATACGGGCCTGCCTTAGATCCGGTTGACTGATTGCTATGGCTTGAGCGGCTGGTCGTTGCCTGACCAGCCATGGCGGCCAGCCCAGCACAACCAACGACACGAGTCACGAAAGAAATCTACAAAATTCAAACTATATACAATAAGTTTAGCTACAAAAATGATCTAGTGGTAGCTATACCACCTTATCAAAACAATAGTAATATAAACTGGAACAATCGAGGTCTAAAACCTGCTAAAAACTCACGATATTGGAGAGCTCGATGGGAACACAACCCGCTGCAAACAAACAAACAAACAAAACCAAAAACAAGGCAACACCTTAAAAAAGAGGCTGGCGGAATGCGTTTTTTTAAATTGATAGACGCGCAGACCAAAGGACAGAACAATAAAGAGAGTTAAAGAGCAACTCCAACGATTCAGATAGACACGCAGACCAAAGGACAGAACAATAAAGAGAGTTAAAGAGCAACTCCAACGATTCAGATAGACGCGCAGACCAAAGGACAGAACAATAAAGAGAGTTAAAGAGCAACTCCAACGATTCAGATAGACGCGCAGACCAAAGGACAGAACAATAAAGCCACAGCCAAGCAATTCGGACAGGGCCTGACTTATTGTTAAAATGATAGTGACGTCATCACACGTAGTGCCCTCTGTTGTTATCCCTAAAACATGCATACAATTGCGCAAACAAAGGGGGAAAGCAGATGTGTTTTATTTCTCGATGGTTAAATCGATATCGGCACCAATGATGCGACACCGGATAATCTACTAGTACATGTACTTGTATGACGATCGACGTTGATGGATATGATCCCCCGTTTTAAAACGCTAGTGAAGGCAACAATTTCTTGTCGACCACTGGTCGTTTTTTGCCTGGTACCCAACATGTGTTTCGTGTACAGGTTGTTATGGAAAATCGACTAGTGGTTGACAAATAGTCGCCGCTCGAACTTGCTCATTCATGTAAATATTTCTTTATATGTACAAATTTCTTATGTAAAAGTTGCAGTGGGTGCCGCCATCTTGAATTGCGTCCCCATTCCGTTATTCCCAACCGCCATGTTATAACTTTTTTCAATGAACTCACAATCAAGAAATTGTTTTTGTGTATTTCCTCAATAGCAAAGAAATTATGAAATTCTGCAAGATTAATTAACTTGATGAAGGTTGAAATCTTGACTCTTCCAATCGAATGGATGGTAAACATGAAGCACGTTCGAGCAGCGACCTTTTGTCGACCACTGGTCGTTTTTTGCCTGGTACCCAACATGTGTTTCGTGTACAGGTTGTTATGGAAAATCGACTAGTGGTTGACAAATAGTCGCCGCTCGAACTTTTTCATTCATGTAAATATTTCTTATGTACAAATTTCTTCTGTAAAAGTTGCAGTGGGTGCAGCCATCTCGTTATTCCCAACGGCCATGTTATAACTTTTTTAATGAACTCATAATCAAGAAATCGTTTTTGTGTATTTCCTCATAAAGGAAAGAAATTATGAAATAATTCAAGAATAAAGGTTGAAATCATGACTCTATAAAGGAGAGGTGAACATATATATCTTCATCATGTAAAAGTTGTTTCAGTGGGGCCACCATCTTGAATTACGTCGCCATTTCGTAATAGTAAAATAATAATGCAAAAATGTGAGGACATAGCAACTGTAATCATATTTTACGGTATTGGAAATTGGGGCCTCGTATGGGCCCTCCCCTCTCCCAGTCACAAAGTGGTAGGTATTTCCCTCACCCCACCCCTCCAACATCTACACATATGCAAACATGTGTGACATGTTATCAGCTTATTTGTTTCAACTTTATTGTCAAAACGGGTGAATCCGAGAAGTTTTGCGGGGCTTCGGAGGTAAAACAAAGTCTACAAATTTGCCAAACAAACTTGACCCCCAACACATTTCCCGTCGGTAAAATAATTTGAGAGGCGAGGGTGGGGTGGTTGGGAGGGGTGGGGGCTGGGTGGTGCTCTTCCTGTCGTTAATGGCGCCATGTAACCCCATAATCTCCCAGTAAATGCGCTATACTGGACATGATGGAATCTTTTCTTACCCGTAAATTTTACCCACTAAATATAAAACCAAAGAACAGTGGCTGATTTGAGTCTATAAGCTGAACCCCCCAACCCCCCAAAAATGACACAGCAAGGGGGTTTAGACCCCTCCCCGAATCCGCCCCTGATTGCGTTTTTTCATCGACTTGTATCGAGAATTATGCGCCTGTTTCAATTTTTCTTTTTTGGTGAAAGAAAGAGGGAAAAAATAATTAATTCCCAGGGACCAGGAAATAGGTCAGAGATTTGTTCAGTTTAAGCATCTTCTACAGTGATACAGAAAGACCCCTGTAAAACGGAAAGACGTCTTTTTATCTATGGAAACTAAGAAAAACATCTTTAATATCTGAGTTTCTGTCACGCATGATAATTTATCTCGGAAACGTGGGTGGTCACTTTTAGTTTCCATGCGTTCATGATCTATCTAAAATTAAAATCAAACTGCGGACGCATAATACAAAAATAGTGTCGTGTCATTTAAAAGGAAGGCGGATGCCCCCTTTTAACTTTGATTTTTATATCATGCCGGCCAATATTTTCCAAGAGGACCGCCTAATTTTTTGTTCATGATTTTGGCATTTTTTCAAGAGCTTTCGGTGACACTGCAGTCCCCAAATCTATTCGAAATATGTAACAGATCAACTATGACGTATTTTCCCTCTCCCTTTGCATTTTTGTGGATTTTGGTTTTGGAGAGCAAACAACAAACAAACAAACAAACAAACAAACAAACAAACAAACAAAACCCAAAACAAGGCAACACCTTAAAAAAGAGGCTGGCGGAATGCGTTTTTTTAATTAGATAGACGCGCAGACCAAAGGACAGAACAATAAAGAGAGTTAAAGAGCAACTCCAACGATTCAGATAGACACGCAGACCAAAGGACAGAACACAAAAGAGAGTTAAAGAGCAACTCCAACGATTCAGATAGACGCGCAGACCAAAGGACAGAACAATAAAGCCACAGCCAAGCAATTCGGACAGGGCCTGACTTATTGTTAAAATGATAGTGACGTCATCATCACGTAGTGCCCTCTGTTGTTATCCCTAAAACATGCATACAATTGCGCAAACAAAGGGGGAAAGCAGATGTGTTTTATTTCTCGATGGTTAAATCGATATCGGCACCAATGATGCGACACCGGATAATCTACTAGTACATGTACTTGTATGACGATCGACGTTGATGGATATGATCCCCCGTTTTAAAACGCTAGTGAAGGCAACAATTTCTTGTCGACCACTGGTCGTTTTTTGCCTGGTACCCAACATGTGTTTCGTGTACAGGTTGTTATGGAAAATCGACTAGTGGTTGACAAATAGTCGCCGCTCGAACTTGCTCATTCATGTAAATATTTCTTTATATGTACAAATTTCTTATGTAAAAGTTGCAGTGGGTGCCGCCATCTTGAATTGCGTCCCCATTCCGTTATTCCCAACCGCCATGTTATAACTTTTTTCAATGAACTCACAATCAAGAAATTGTTTTTGTGTATTTCCTCAATAGCAAAGAAATTATGAAATTCTGCAAGATTAATTAAATGAAGGTTGAAATCTTGACTCTTCCAATCGAATGGATGGTAAACATGAAGCACGTTCGAGCAGCGACCTTTTGTCGACCACTGGTCGTTTTTTGCCTGGTACCCAACATGTGTTTCGTGTACAGGTTGTTATGGAAAATCGACTAGTGGTTGACAAATAGTCGCCGCTCGAACTTTTTCATTCATGTAAATATTTCTTATGTACAAATTTCTTCTGTAAAAGTTGCAGTGGGTGCAGCCATCTCGTTATTCCCAACGGCCATGTTATAACTTTTTTTAATGAACTCATAATCAAGAAATCGTTTTTGTGTATTTCCTCATAAAGGAAAGAAATTATGAAATAATTCAAGAATAAAGGTTGAAATCATGACTCTATAAAGGAGAGGTGAACATATATATCTTCATCATGTAAAAGTTGTTTCAGTGGGGCCACCATCTTGAATTACGTCGCCATTTCGTAATAGTAAAATAATATGTTAGAGCATTTTTGATCTCACTATCAAGAAATGATTTTTGTGTATTTTCTCAATAAAGCAAAGATATTACTTTTAAAAAATAATGCAAGATTGAACTGAGTTTAAATTCTTGACTCTTCAAACCCATCATGGAAAGGTGAACATGTAGGTGCAGGTCCTTGATGCATAAAAGTTGTTTCAGTTGGCTCCGCCATCTTGAATTTCTCTAGTTTCATAGTTTGTAAGCGCCATGTTTTTATGCATTTTTCCAATAAAGCGAATAATTTATGAAATACTGCAAGATTAGTTGAAATCCTGACTCTTCAAATCGAATGGATGGAAAGGTAAACATGCATGTACATGTAGGTCCCAATATCTTTATCATGTAAAAATTGCAGTGGGCGCCGCCATCTTGAATTGCGTCCCCATTTCGTAATTCATTTCGTAATCTATAGGTCCACATGTCTTTATCATGTAAATAGTTATATCATGGAGGAAGAATGTTTTCTTCCTCCATGGTTGTATTAATGGCGCCGCCTTCTTGAATTTCGCTTTCATGTCGTAATTCGTAAGCACGCCCTGTTAGATTTATTTTAAATGATCTCATAATCAAGAAATCGTGCAACAAGACAGAGTCGCGCAATCGCCAAATTTGAACTAACATCGATATCTCTGTTTTTCCACACAAAAAAACATTCTCTGAAAAAGCGCTGTATACATGTATAAACGCTGATGATGAGTTATGTGTGAAAAACGAAGAGATCATTTATATTGCAAATTTATCAGAAAAGAATAACAAACTTCGAATCAATTAGTCTAAGCTGCCCTAAAGCCCGGTTCATACTTTATGCGAATGCGAAGCGAATTTCATGACGTCAACAATTAAAGCTTTATTGTGACGTTCTCCAGTTACCATAACGAATATGCTTCGCATACGCATTCGCATGAAGTATGAACCGGGCTTAAATTGCCTTGCGCGTAAACGGTAAACTTCAATCACGCAGCGAAAACACTCTACTTGACGGCATGTATCCCCGACGCAAAAAAATCCATATTTTTAAAAAAAGTATTGAAAAATCTCTGAAATTGGGCTGTTGTATTGAGTGATGACGAAGCACAGCAGTTGTTTTGTGTACTTGAATAATAATGTACATCTTTGTATACTTTCTTCAAAACGTACTTTTTTCTATCAGAAAAGATCGAAATTGCGGAAATAAATGATGCCGTCATGCCCTGTTGTTTCAATGAAAATCACGGAAACTTAAAATAAATCAGAAATCCACATGTATACGCCGTACATGTAGACCTTACTTTACAAATCTAAGCCCCGCTAGAATTGTATCGTCATGACTTTAGAAAAGCCTTTGAATTGCTGTTTATGTACATGTATAGTCTGACCAAAGCCACCAAAAGATGAGTCATCAGTCCACCATTGTGGCCCAGGAGCCCTTTGTGGAGACTCTAGCCTTTTATGACACCTCTCCGTCTGGTATAATCCGTCCTTCCTGGCCGGCCAGCCGGCCGGCCTGTGTTCTTTGTTATCGTTAATCCCAGATCAATAAAGAGCACAAACGGTTGAAAATTGCCTATGCTCACTGGAACGCATCGGCACGCATCGGCACGCATCGGCACGCATCAGCACGCATCAGCACGCATCGGCACGCACTGGCACGCAATGGCACGCAGGGGGCCCGTGCCTTTGCGTGCAATTGCGTGCGCACGCGTGCGCACGCAAATTGGCATTAATCCATGGTCCCTAAATCATCACTTTCTTAAGACATATAAAAATATTATCCGTCACTGGAAAATAGCTAGTTTATAGTCAATTGATAAAACTATTTTATTTTATTTTAAGGATTCTCAAAAAATGTGTCACTTGCTACATGTGATTACGCCTTCTCCCAATAAACACGTACCATGTTGGGCAAATTATTTACACCAACATTTTCGTACCTTAATTTTCTTTGAACTGAGCAAGCTTTCAAATCAGTCATTTCGATTTTATTAACAGTTCCAATTGACCTTTAATATATTAATTATAATGTAATATGCATGGCCTGAAGGAAAATCCCAAACTATGGAAATTAAACATAACAATTAAATGCACAGATACATATGGTTTTATGGCAGCTAGTGAACATTATGTTTGATATCATTCATCTTTTCTAGTCGCTTCGGTTCTTCATGCGACATTGCAGATGTTCATACAGCAAGGATTTACGGAAACAATGACAACTTCAATTTTCCTTCGACAATACCGAACAACGTGGCCAACCCTCTTACCAGGACGGTGCAGTCATGGTCGGTAAGTAACCTATACCCAGCATGATATGGGGCAGAGAGGATACCCCCCTTTTGTCCCTATACCATTAAACACTCTCTAGACTATTGTTACCTAACACACCCCCCCCAGACATCTGAAAAGAATTCCTGAGATTCCGGGAACACCCTGACCAACACAAAAGAGGGGGGGGGGGTGTCCCTCTGCCCCACATCGTGCATCATTATGAAGCAACCACACAAAACCCTACGAAACTGAAGTTACCAGCCTGGTCTATGGTCTGAAGATTGGGATAATTTCTTTGGTATCTGTTGAAGAATTACATGTATTCTTGATTGAGATTTGGACTAAGGGCAAACCGCAAGGATGGTATTGTTGGCAACCTAAAATGTGGTCAACCCCACCAACTTTGTTGTAGCCCTTTGCGTGGAGTGGCTTTTACCCTTGTATTGGGCGATTTCCATAAACAAAAATTACATATAGTTTTCATTGGAATAAGACAAAAACAAAACACTATGCTGTGAACCAAATCCAATGTAGGCCTAAATACACGAGGAAGGATTTTGAAACATATTATACCAGGCCTAAGAATTTATAATAAAGAAATTGAAAGAAACGAAGCAGCCCAAGGAAAATTAAGGAACAATTTCCAAGTCTGTGTAAACCATCGATCGACCAGAACGGTGGTAACTGGCAGTGAGTTTATACCATTTTGCCGATCTCCTCTGATGTTCTTAGCTACAGTCTGACACCCCCTATTAGATGCCTGCGATTTGGCATCGGAAGAACAGAATGCATAGAAATTGAGCTGTTTCGATTTAGTCTTGTTTAATTTTTGTAATAAAGAGGGGTCATGCAAGTGACATGGCTGTGACGTGTACCTGCAGAAAGTATTTAAGTAAAATGTATTTCTTAAAATTCAGCGCTGTTGAAAAACGATCTCCTGTATGCAGATGACGCCGCCCCCTCTTCACTAAAGGATCCAACCAGATGGGGGGAACTTCTCACAATCTTTGAACGCGAGGCCAGTTACACTGGCCTTAAACCCTCATGGACAAAAACCAAGGTTCAGTCTCTCTGCGGTCCAGCACCTGTCCAAATTTCCCTGTTTTCCAATGTTGTCGAACCAGTTGAGTCGTTTTGTTATCTTGGGTGCACTATCGACTCATCTGGTTTCTGTAGTAAGGACATAGGCCTACTACGCAGAATTAGCATCGCCAGTACCATCATGGGCCAACTTGATCGTCTTTGGAGGAGCAAGACCAGTGTTTCTGTAAAGCTTCGGTTTTATCGTGCGTGTGTCAAGGGCGGATCCAGAACACAATTTTTGGGGGGCCAAACATTTTTTTTGGGAGGGGATGGCCCCCTTTGGCCCCCCCCCCCCCCTGGATCCGCCCTTGGCGTGTGTGCTCTCTACCCTCCTTTATGGGTCCTAAACCTGGACACTACGCAAGAAAAAACAATAACGCATCCAAGCTTTCCACATGCAGTGTCAGCGTCGCATACCGGAATCCGGTGGTTTGACTTCATTTCCAACGCAATCGTCATCCAGCAGCGCACGGGGCTTGGTAGCATTTTGTCAGAGATCTCAGGGAGGTGACACACCCTTTTTGGTCATGTTCGGCGCCTCCAAGCTCCTGCCTCTGCTCGTCTTGCCCGCGATGCTACCATCCAGTTCCACCTTGGGCAACGTCCTGCCACCTGGACGAGGCCTCGTGGTCGTCCCCGGCTTTCCTGGCTTAATATAGCAGGTCGCTGATGCTGTGCAGCTGTCACCAAACGAGTGCTGGTGGTCTCTTGCTCTTGACCGGGGAGGTTGGAGGTCACTACGACCCGTATGATGGTTAAAGGCCGTGTACATGATTGGTCATTTTTGCAATTTTCAAAAATGGGCGGATTTGGGGGTTAGTATGTTATAGGAAATATCGTTCCACTGACCTGTTCAAAGTTTTGCGTTGTTGGATGGCGAAAAAACCGAGAGAAAAACGGCGCTCGTTTCCAACCGTCGGGCAGATGATTATGGTGTTCTATCTCTGCCATCTCGCATCTCGCATCGCGCCCCGCGCATCTCGCATCGCGCCCCGCGCATCTCGCATCGCGCCCCGCGGATCTCGCATCGCGCCCCCCATATCTCGCATCGCGCCCCCCATATCTCGCATCGCGCCCCCCATATCTCGCATCGCGCCCCCCATATCTCAATTTTCAATGCACTTCCGGTAACACCGGAAGTAAAAGTCAATCAGTTTTGTGCCGGGAAATAAGAAATGTTGAACAAACCAGCATCTAGGCCTACCACCTCAAGAACAATGAACACAATACTCAATTTACTTTAAAAGATAAAGTTCAAACCATTTGGTCACATTTTGCTCTTAAAACGATCCTAATTTGATAACTGATGACGCCAAAATATTTATTAATGCATGGTCTATCATATTCACAAAGTATGAACTTGATCGTTCATTTCGTTCATGAATTATATATTACAAAAAAGTTTATATTTAAAAAGCAAACGCTTGTAATTTGATACCTGATTACGTCACCAGGACGTCAGAGTAAAATGTACCACTCGGGATCAGGGTCGATATAATGTTAAAAGATTCAAGCTTTAATATACCATCAACCGTTGATGAGAAAACCCGGGGAAAAAGGAAAAAAGAAAAGAAGGTTAATTTCAAAAAGGTGATCGGGTCATACCCGGTCGCCCAATTAAAAGTCAACTACCATGGGTCATTCCATGTCAGACCAACGCACCTTTTGACCTTAGGTCTTCTGATGTTGATAAAATTTGCTGTACTTGTATAGGTACTGCTAATAAATGAAGACATGCCAATTTTTGGCACGATCCGCCTTTCCATGTGGTCAGGACGGAGATTACAAAACATATGAAAATGTTTGCTTAAAACACCACACTTTTAGTAAAAATACACCATAACACTGTCAGTTTTCACCGAATATATGCAACATTTGTATCAAGATAATGAGAATAACATGCTTAAATTAAGTTTTGTCAAAAGTAGGTCACTATGACCTTTGAGACACCACCCTGACCTTGACCCCATTTAAAAAAAAAATATCATTCAGAAAATCAATGAAATAGGAACTAGTGTGTTGCCCTTTCCTATTAGAATCCGTTTAAATCTTCATGTGGTCTTCAAAATTGTTTTTAACATTTGGTAGACTATAAATGAGTCCCATACATTTGAAGTCGCCCTACTCTTCTGTTTCAAAAAATTACTAAACTTATTGTTGAGTTTAAAAGAGTGCAAAGACACATAAATCAATACCTTTTTTGAAATTTTAGGAGGTTGTCTCTTGAGAATTTTCCATTTAAATTTCCCTGGGGTCTTCAAAATTAATGGCTTTTTTGTGCAGCTACATGAGTACTTTCCATGTTATGCTCTTTAAAGCTGCTTATAATGTGATCACTACTCATGTTACAAGCAATTTCTGCCCCCTCGTGTCATTTACATATTAATGATATGCGTTGGAACTTGGAGCAGACTTATCAACATAACCAAGAAGTGTTTGGTCATTATTCTTAACTCAGTAAAAGCGAGTACCTGATTTCAAAATATTAGTTTGTCCAAAAAAATATCATAATCGGTAAAATTCTGGCCCAAGTTCTGCATACTCAGGAAAAGGACGCTCTAAAGTTTCACTTCACACACCTTATTGGTTTTTATGCACATATTTTAACTGATTAATTAAAGTAGAATTGTCAACACAATATTTTTTTTGAAATTTCTCACGTTCAGAGCTGCTAAGGTTTACCAACTCTGTTGTTCAGAAATTAAAGTTAGAAAATAAAGTCAGATTTCATTAGGTTTGTGTGTGTTGGCTGAATTTAGAAATTGATTTTAGAAATTGCAGTCTGCAACACATTTCAATGTAAACATATAGCAGATTTTACTGAAATACCCCAACCAAAATGGGTCAGGAACAGCAAAATCTTGGAAAATAGTCAACCCTCCTTTGTAACAACTGTCTAAAAAGGTTGCACAATCTGTTAGGCCAAGTTAAACAAAACGTGTTTAGCGTCCGGGTTTGAAAAAAAAGGGAGGAGGGTTTTTGGTTTGTTATTATTATTTTCAAGATGGTCGGCATTCTTTTATAAATTTCCGACAAGCGCAAGTTTTTCAACTCTTGTAAGACAAAAAAATGAAAGAGACATGTTGGACAAAAGAATGGAACATGTAACATTGATTTTAATAATTTTAATACTTTTGGTTGACATTTTGGGGTTTTTCCCACATCATTTTCCACTGGTACAAAAATATAACAAATCCAAGCGGCCCTCAAAAATGAAGCGGGTGGGGATGCTCAACATCTTTTTCTTACTTCACATTTAATATTTAAAGATTTATGTCTGCAAAATCAATAAAAAATCACGCAGAAATCACGATGTACCATGTGAATACTTTAAGTGACCATACACTGTGCTCAGACAATCTGACACAGAAACCGCAAACTTTTCCCCCTGAACTGCACTAAAATGTACTGACCATAAGTCACAAATTAAAGGTTATGCCAAGTGTTTATACTTTTCTTGACAACGACAGCACACCTGGTGCCATAATTTCACAGGATGATTGAGACTAATATTAACTTGCAGTCTAGTAAGGTATTTCGTAATATTTCAGAATTTCCAATCGTGTACACTACATTTAAGTGCAGCAGTAGTAGTAATTGAAAAAAAAGGTTGATGATTGTATCAAGTGATCTATAAAGATGTGCCTGTGCTTTTTGGGCGTGTACCGAAAAATCAATTTTCAAATTGAATTGCTAATTTGTTGGCATTTCCAGTGAGACATTCCACATACAAAAATATCGAATGGGAGCTGGACGATCTTATCAGTGTTAATGTATAGGGCAATCATCGATTGCGCGTAAAGTTAAGACCAAATAAGTTGCAGAGTGTGTAGTAAGCAGGTTTTTTGTTCAAAATAGTTTTCTTCCATTATTCGTTTGTAGGAGGAAATCCATTAGACTTTTAGAGGTATGGCGGATACAATAGGAGGGCGCTATTTGATTTGGGTAAACCTTTTGTATGGCACAAAAGGTATACCCAAATCAAATAGCGCCCTCCTATTGTGTCCGCCATACCTCTAAAAGGCTAATTGAATTGAAATTTTCAGTCAGAACACGGACATTGCAGCTGTAGAACATTCCATCTCAGTTTGAACAAAGACAGAGTCCCTTCTGTTCTAGCACCAGTAGGACGAAGAAGGAGCTTGTTCTTTGTGGAGACAGATTAATTGTTGTGTATTATTGTTTGCAGGGTGGAATGGAAGTCTTTGTCCGAGTGTGGGATTATGATCCTCATAATAATGACGATGAAATCGACCGTGACTGGCTGACTATCAACCAGGCGGCTGCCCGGGGGTTGTCAAGTGCTTCATGGCAGGAATATACGATAGGGACCCAGACAACGTACGTATTATGTCATTCTCTTCAATCTGTTTTAGGTTTTACCTGATCACTGCATCTGCATTGTTCTCCTCACATCCCAGCTTTCTTAAATTGAGAAAAGACGATGAAGAAAATTTAAGTGTTGGTAGCTGCATGAAAATTCAACAAATAGGCCACCTGGACCGTACGGGCATCAAAACGGGGTCACCAGAGGTGGAATGTGAGGAACGAACCGCAACGCCACATTTGAAGCAAGATATGGGACGGTACCCCTTGGTCCCATATCTTGTTAGGTATACCACGCCAACCTGACCGCTGAGTCTATAAAAGTCTCTTTTACCTAGACACAGGTTTGCTTGACATGTACATGCATGTATAGGCGAATTTCACATTAATCCCGTCTGCGCACCTCTCAAAGGTCAAAGTCTATTTGTGGAAGTGCTGTGGCATAGTGGTTTGGCACATTGAATTCAAGGTCTGTGGGTAATTCTGCAGGTTGTGGGTTCGAGCCCAGTCCTGGGCTGTAGAACTTCTACGCTTAATATGGGTAGAGGCATTATTAATGTCTTGCAGTGGACTAGTTACCCATCCCGACCCTATTCATACTGTGAAGAGATTAGCTCCGGGTCTTGTTTCAGTGTTGTGAGGGGCTGGTTCTTCCACATAATCCTCTGTAGCTCACACCTCGAGTGCCCTAGGGCTTGTGATGGCGATTTGCATAAAAAAGGCTAAACAAACACAGTGCTGTTCACACATCTATTCATCCCGGAATGAATCTTGGGAAAATTACAGCGTAGCGCACGGTCAGCATGGTCAAGCGGTACCGGTTCATTCGTCCAAATTCATTCTTAACATGACGTTCCACTATTTCACAGAGCAATGATTCTCAAATATACTTATCATCGACTTTACATAATTTTAAAGATTAGTTAATAAGCCAGTTCGGTATCTCAAAGGTCAAAGTTTATTTGGGATAAAATTGCTGACGTAAATGTCACGCCATGTTACGCGAACGCCCATTCTGATTGAATTTAACACGTGCGCGTTGTGCGACCACCTTTTGCGTTCACACGCTCGCGTTAGGTCACGCGGGTCATTCGATATAAAATGTCATTGTGCACATGCGCAGTTGAAATACCGAACTGGCTGATTCACACGAATTAGCATTGAGACTCGCTTTCGAACCCGGAAGTGCGCAGATAGATCGGTGCTATTTTTGTCAATATGAAATTCGTCTATTGACACAATGGGGAAAATGTAACAACGGTAATAGAAACTGTCAAACGGAACAGGGCCCAATTCCATTAGCCTTTTAGAGGTATGGCGGACACAATAGGAGAGGGTGCTATTTGATTTGGGTATACCTTTTGTTAAACCACAGGAAATTTCAAAGGTGAAGATTAGGCATGATCTATGGATTATACTATGGATTGTACTTTAACTCAAAACAATATCTGATTCTGACTTTCACTGGAATTTGTGGTTTCAAAATGTTTTATACCCAAATCAAATTGCGCCCTCATATTGTGTCCGCCATATATACCTCTAAAAGGCTAATGGCTTTGCTTACCGTTAGCGAAAAATCCCCGCTTACTGTAGCAGAAAATTCTGTGCTTACGGCAAGCGTATTTCACGCGTTAGCGGGGAATTTTGGCTCCTGAGCATGCGTACATCCCGTAACTAAGGATTTTGTGCTTACAGGGTTAGCGCAGAATGTTTCCGCTGGCGCTGTTAGTGCAAAATGGTGATAGTAAGCGCGGAAAGCTGTGGTTAGCAGAGCCATGAAATTGGGCCCAGATCACTTGAGGTGCACTCGATCGAGTGCCCAAGGTATCGATATCGATTACACAATGTACCTCATCTTCATGATATGCAATAGTGAGGCGGACAAATCATTTCAAGTACCAGTACCTCACGTGCATTTAGTAACTTTGAGTTTGAGCATCACCTGATGTGTACACCACTGCATGATGATGCACCTTGCCCGGGACACCTCGAGCACCTCAGCGTGGCCCATACACGTACGTAAGCTGCGGACACATGTTTACATTGTACATAAAGTTATTTTGCTGGCTTAGATTGGCTATCAAGGGGAAAGGGGACCTCCGGACGGTATAAACGGGGAACAAAGTGTGTCTGGCCTCTACCCTGCGCGTACGTATACATGGAGGCTACACAGAGACGGTCAAGTAAGGTGTAGGCCTATAGAGTACCGAAGTCTGACGTCAGTTGCCGCGGCAACTGGTTCCAAACACATGCAGTTTAGAATGTATTCTGGTTCCAAACATTGCATTGATTGACGTCATCACTTCGGTACTCTATACTCTAAGAAATTGTCCGTTTCCATGCGCAAAGAGGTCACTAACACTGTCAATCCCTTGGATGTGATTTCCTATTCAAAATGGACATGAGGATTAAGAGGATGTGATTTTAACAATGAGGGTCCAAAATCACACCCTACTCTATTTAAAATCACATCTGAAGCCTGTGAACTATTACCCCACCCTGACAAAGAGTACATTGTGACTTATGGGTTTAACAGCTTAAACCACATTGTGATTCTGGACTCTGGATGTGATTTTGGACCCTCATTGTTAAAATCTCATTCTCTTAATCCTCCCGTCCATTCTGAATAGGAAATCACATCCAAGGGGTTCATAGTGTAAAATCTGTGACTTGAGGCACTGAAGTTTGTTCAAATGCTTGGACCAATTTTGTGCAGCTGTTCAGCACATTATATCAGCTTAGCCCAACAAGTTTTGCTTACTAAAAGTAAAACACGTTACTAGCCAACACTGCATTTGATTTTCATTTTATGCAAGCAACGGCTGAATACCAGTCACAAGCAATACACATCACAGGGAAATTTAGTTGCTAATCCTGTTTTTACCGAGGAAAACTGTTCATGCTTTTTTCATGCTCCATGAATTTGATCCCGGGTTTTACTTACATTTTTCTTCATGAAATCGGACAATTTTATAGGGGCGGGCCCATGTTGCGTAAAGAGAAGAGGGAAAGAACAAGGCGCCGAGACTTGAAAATATAGTTGCACAAGGCTGGTATTCAAATGCTTTGTTTGTCCCTCTTTGTACCTCCACACTCACTTTAAACATTGTTGTGTTTTATCTTTTGCTCTGTGTAGATTTCGTTTCCAGGTGAGAGTTTACTGCAACAGTAATTACTACAGTTCAGATTGCAGCGTGCGATGCGTGCCTATGGATAACCAGAACGGACACTACAGCTGTGACTCGATCACGGGAGCCAAGATCTGCTACAGTGGTTGGGAGGGTACGTTCAGTATTACCGCATCTTACTTTTTTTCATTGTGGTGTATTGTTTAAGTTAAATAAAAGCAGCGCCCGATAAGCTGTTGCTGTTCTCGAGTCTAATTGGATGTGATTTTCTATTTAATAAAGGAGAGTTTAGGCGGATTTGATTTTAACAATAGGCACCCAAAATCACAGCCTACTCTTTACATCTAAAGAGTTAAAACAATTGTCCCACCTTGGCAAAAAGTATATTGAGACATCTGGTTTTAACAGTTTAAACCTCATTGTGACGTGGGCTCTGGACGTGATTTCGGAACCCTATTGTTAATCCTGCTGTCCATTTTGAAAGGAAAATCACATCTAAAGGGTTGGCAGTAAGGACTACCCTCCAAATCAAGTAGTTGATCCTGTTTACTTGAAGGGCTGTTATTCTCCGTTGCTCCACTGGCGAAAGGGCAACGTGACCCACATACATGTATCGGAAAATCTTACTCTTCTTCAATGTGGCCATTATCAATAACGGACGCAATGTCTGTAAAAGAAGACAGTGTTTTTTCAAAAGGGAAAACATTGATGCTTTTATTTTACATTTCTGAGATGCTTGCTGAATGGCCTATACATTTTGTGAGTAAAATTTAATTCTGTGCCACTTAAGTTTTAGTATTTAAAGTTTAAAAAAATGCCACTACTTTTGTTCATTTTCTTACAGGACCTAATTGCAACTTGGATTATGACGAATGCCATTCCAATCCATGTGTTAACGGTGCGTGCATCAACGGAGCCAACAGATACAGTTGCTCATGCGCAAACGGTTGGACAGGTCTGTAATGTTTTCATGATTTGAGCACGTCAGATAATCTTTGGCTCTACTGTGCACCCTACAGTAAACAACCCCCCCCCCCCCCCCCCCAAAAGGAACGTTTTGTGGGAAAACCCACGGCATCAGCCTGAAACGGAAGGCCAATTTCACATGCCAGCCCCTGGTGGTATTCGAACCGGGCCCACTGAGGCGAAAGGAGAGGCGAGAAATGAGCAACGTACCATTCTGGGGAAGGACTAACCCTCCCTGACCCAAAATGGGGAGGGGTGGGGATATTTCCTTCCCAACCCCGGTGATTTACGCCCGTGACCCTATCCAACTCAATCATTAGTTAGCTTGGTACAGAGTTCACTATTTGCCAGTCAAATCAGTCTTTTTTGTTCGAGTTAACATGTTCGTTGGATGGTACGTGGCTCGTACATAAACCTCTTGGCTATTGAAATAGCGACCATGTACACTTTGGACAATATCGATTGATTCCCTTGGACTAATGAATCATCTTACCAAGGTGTTGCAAAACTCGTATTGTACAAATAATTGTATTTGTCTTTTACAGGAACGAACTGCAATATTAACGTAGATGACTGCGCGTCAACACCTTGCAAAAATGGCGGGATATGTCATGATCACGTGGCGTCATTTAGTTGTTCCTGTCTGCCTGGTCACGTGTATGCTGACCACTTTTGTGAATACGATGACTGCGCAGGTCAACCATGTCACAATGGTGCCACGTGTCTCGATCTCGTTAGTCGCTTTGAATGCATTTGCCCTCTGGGTTATTATGGAGATCTTTGTGAGGTAAATCCGCTTTTTAGCTGATAATTTAGATTTTAAAACGGTTTTTGTCGGTTTCAAAAGTTTAATTTATTAAGAAAATATATAATAAAATCACAGAAACAGTGACATTTATGTAGAAACGTGTGAAAAGTTACATCCCTTTATAAATAGTGAACTTGCGTATACCGTTTTGATTTGCATTTTTAAATTTTTTAGTAGTTGCCATGGTTAAAGTTGCATATAGCTCAATCATACTTCTGGGCACGCTGCTTTCTCAAGTTGTGCATTCCATCGCCACGTAATATAGTCCAATATAATTTCCTTGTCTCGTGAAGTCATTGTTAACGAGAATGGTATTTATTTGCCCGCAAAATTCCTCCAGGTCGATATAGATTACTGCATCAACCAAACCTGTGCAAATAACGGCACGTGCGTGGATCGACTGGACGGGTTTCACTGTCTGTGTGAGACGGGCTATGAAGGTTTCATGTGTGACGTAGAGACAGATGAATGTGCAAGTGATCCGTGCAGGAATAACGCCACGTGTCACGACCTCATTGGACAATACCGGTAAACCCGTAATGTTTACATTTCTACAAAAGATCCAAATATCATTACATAATTGTGCCAGTCCATAATCATTGATACAAGATGCAAGATTTATCTGTCATGGAAACTTCTCGAGTTTTTGGTTCAATGTTTTCCCTAATTTTGAAGATTTAAAATGAAATAGCCAAACTTCCGCAGGACATGTTAAACTGTTTGATACCAAATCCCGTGTTTATGTTTACTCTATTTTTTGGACATAACAATTAATTGTCACACTGCAGTCTATTTGTAATGTTGACGTTTACAATGCTGGGACAAGATAATCCTCGTCAGAAAATGTGATTAAATTTGACAAGGGGACGATCGTTTGGCAACGTCAGTCAAGGTCTGATCCAGTGTGACATTTGCCAGGAGGGTGGATAGGGGAGCTACGTACCTTTTATAGGGTTAAATGTTCATGTTAACATTTTATTAGTCGGAGGATGATCTGCCACTGTTAGTGACTTTGCTTGTAACTGGGAGGCGTACACATCATTAAAGGAGTATACAACATTTGCAAACATCAAAAAACAAAACTACTGAATTATTACCAAATACCGTACTAGACTCTAAGTAAATAGCAGTCTCAAGCATCCTGGGAAATCATGAAAAGTGGTGTGCTGTCATATTCAAGAAAAGTGGAAATATATATCGTTTTCCAACGATTGCCGGCCCACAAATCGTTGGAAATAGTCTAGTTCCCCGACCTGATAATTCCCCGGACGTCTATAAATTGCTCCGTTTTGTCTAAGGTATAGTCAGAAACCAGACTACTAAAACATTTTTTTTTTCTCTGCTTTCCCAGCATCTATGCACACAACATTTTAAACAGGTCAGTGTTACAGTATTTGCCAACACGCTATAAAATACTAACCCGCAAATCCATTTAGATTTTTCTGAAAAATAACAGCAAAAGCAAATGGTGTATACTACCTTGAAGGCTTGACGTATCAGCTGTGTTCGTCAAATACTGATTGCTGTACTTTCGTGGACAAGAAAACCATACCTATACATTGTCAATTAGTTACCGACATTTTAAATTTGGTGTAGTCATCACCTAATAATTTTCTGTTGTTTTTACTCAAAAGGTGTACATGCAAGAAAGGATACGAGGGTACTCAGTGTGACATCGAGACAGACGAGTGCTTGAGCTTCCCATGCAGGAACAATGCAACCTGCGAGGACGAGGTTGCTGGCTACCTCTGCCACTGTGCTGCAGGGTTCGAGGGCGAGACGTGCGAGATTGATAAAGACGAGTGTGCCTCGTCTCCATGCTATGCCAATGAGACGTGTGTAGATCATGTCAACGGTTACTGGTATGTTTGATATAGCCTCAACATCTGTACGCCAATTGACTAATTGAAAATTAGTTGAGAATTTCTTGAGAATGTTGCCAAAGGATGACGCAGTTCTTGGTAAACATACGGATACACACCAAAAACCAGATCACGCCCCTTGATTCCTGGGGTGGTTTTTAAAGTTAATTTTAAACATCCAAATGTCATTTGCTGAAATATAAATGAGATTGTGATGAAGTTTGTGACAAAGGTACACAATTTTGATTTGTGAGGTGCGTGTTTTAAATTCCCATAAAAACGCTCACTTACCCTGACATTCCTTCACGTCTGTATGGCATTTGCGTTGGCAGGGCTTTGTTTTCACATTGCTAGTCTGTAGTCTTATGCTGGACCTCGCCGACGTGTCATTTGCATAATGATTGATGGATTCATTGCATGGTAGCCAGTAATTTGAACGCACTAATCAACCTGAAACTAGTTAAAAAATAGCATGGCCACTGTGCACGTGACTTTTAACGCTTCAGCCATTAAGGAATAATGTCAAAGAATTAACTCAGAGGTCAAGGGTCAGATTATTGCTCAACTATTAACGGTAATAGCCATTAGAGTACTAGATAATAATAATCGGCATTTAAGAACGCACAAATAGTAAACTATATCACAGCGCTTACAATATTAATATTACCCCCTGCTCATGAGGCCCATACATCATTCCTGAAACCTTCTCAACTTCCTAGGGAGTACTAGAGCAAGATACAAATTGTTAATGATATTCTAGTGAGGACAAAACAGAGGGTACAACAAAGGGAACAATACTGTCCTCACGAGTATTTCTTTTGTCTGGAAGGTGTCCTCACACGTATTAAACGTGTGCTTAGTCTATGGTGATGGTTAGTGTGTATAATAATAGAAAGTCCTGACGAGGATGGTGGGGAGAGTATTTCGTGTTTTGTTGTCTTTCATGAAAGAGCCACCGGCATTTTATTTGTTACCATAACAGGTGTTTGAGGTTGAACCTTTGTGATTACGATCCGTGTCTGAACAATGCCACTTGCTTGGATGACTACCCGGGTTTCATCTGTGAGTGTGCTGCAGGTTACGGTGGTAAGACGTGTGTTGAGGACATTGATGAGTGCATCAGCTCACCTTGTCTACAAGGAACATGCATCGACCACCTGGATGGATTCTCATGCCTGTGCCCGCCAGGATACGCCGGTGTTACCTGCCACAGTGAAACTGACGAGTGTAACAGTTCGTCGTGTCTGAATGGAACGTGCTGGTATCAAATTAATGGTTACGTGTGTAACTGTATCGCGGGGTACACAGGTCTGCTGTGTGAGACTGATATAGATGAGTGTGCCGATGTATCATGTGATCGGGGCAAATGTGTAGACGGAATCAACAGCTACAAATGTGAATGTAACGTAAGTTAAATGCTTTTGACGCCTGAGTGCAACAGATTTTTCTTGACGTACCGGTACCTCTGGACATGCGCACTACTACTTTACCTCAAAACACATTGATGGGACAATATTTGCACTTCGAGCAAGCGACTTGAAAGATCTCCATTGACTATAGGCACTGATTCACAGTATGTTTTTTTGCACAGACCCCATTTAACTTACTAATTGTCTCTGGGTAAAATACATGTAGACTCGCACATCGCCTTGTATGCAGAACATTCGACATTCGGTCAGCACTTTGGACCCTTTATGGTTTTCTCATTACATTGTTTTCCGTATCAATCCGAAGTTGAAATTATAACTTACAACAATGATGGCTGAAGACTGAGTTTATGCAGTTCTGAAGTGGACAGAATCTCATCACACACAATTCTCCATCTTTACTCCCCATATTTGAACATATTAACTGCCATTTCCTTCCATTGCAGTGTGATCATGGTACATGTGGTAGCAATTCTTACAAGTGCACCTGTGACAGTGGCTTCTTTGGAGCAGAGTGTGGAATTGGTAAGAAAAGATGGAAAATAGAACTTGGAAACCGTTTCAGAATATTCTAAATATCCAAGTCCATTCATGCTGATTTTGAAACGGTTCATTCACCAGTGGCCTCTCCAGTGAGGGTGTGGGAGGAGGGTTGGGGTTGGGGGGGGGGGGGGGGGGGGGGGGGGGGTTGAGCCGGGAGGCAACTTGCTACCCCGGCCACAAGTCTAATTTTGTTTAGAAATCGAAAGCGCCACCGTTTCACAACTGGTAGATATTTACCTCACCCCCGACAAAAAAGTAAGCCATTTTTTCAAAAGAAATTCCGGCGTGTCCAGGTTTTTGGTCGGGAAAGAGTCCTAAATTTTTTGGGGAGGTGGACATTTTACGAAAACACTACTTCATCCCCCCCCCCGGAAATACATTTTTAAGCGGAGGTGGGGGGTGGGGGGGGGGGGGGGTGGTGATAAGAGAAAACATCGCCATGTAGGACCCCTGCCCCCTCTAGATACGCCATTTGGGTCACCTTTTGAAAAATAAATGCAATTTTGCGCCCCAACCAAAATCCCTGATACACAGCTGAGTGGTGGACCTAGGTAAGCCTTCCAAAAGGGGGTGACTGTTGGGCGCAAAAATGTTGCGGTTGTACATGTATGAGTATGACTGTAACACAGAACACTAGATTTGCAGCTGAGGGGCATTTCAGAGAGCCAAAATATCAATCTTTTTTTCTGCGCAACGGCAATAATAAATTGGAGAAACCTGGGGAACACGCCTAAGCGGGGGAACGAACCCCTTAAGCCCCTCTACCTAGTTACACCAATGATGCCTATCAGACATGATAATTCTGTAGATCAACCGGAGTCATATAAAGAGAAGCGCTGTAATCCTGCAGTGTAAAAACCACCCTGTACGGTACCATGATAGTATCACTGTATTATTAATACTATACCAGCGCTAAATTTAGCTTTAATTGATACTGCATGTCATTATACACCCCTCTCGACAATCATCAGCCAAATGAACAAACAGACACTCAGCCCACCCTACGGTCGGAATACAATCCGGTCTACTTTGAATCCCATCTTTCACTTCATTAATAATGGATGTTTAGGACTTTAATTTGTTTTACCTGATATAATAACAAAAGTACCCTATAAGGAGACACTTTGTTGTCATTTTGTATACCTTAGAGAGACAAGTGGAATTAGGGAGACATTTCAGTGTCTTCCTAATGTCACAGTTGCTATTTAGAGGCAGAATTTTACTGTCGAAAATATACCAAAACTCGTGGGGTAGGATAAGGGAAAGTGGGGTTAGGCTTCATGAAAGTTGAGAACATTTTGTGCACGCGTCTATAGCAATGTCTCCCAAATGACCCATTGTCGGGAATATATATTTCTTAAGTGATTAATTGTTTTGTGTCCCGTAGCCGCGCCACAAAACAATTAAGAGAGTGTCACCGCTTCACTACAGGTACTTACCCTTCACCGTTGTTAAATTTTATTCCAGCAGAACAAAAAAGAGGTTATTTTTTCCCAAAAATTCCGGCGCCAAAAAAAGAAATATATATAATAAATGCAATTTTTGCCCACCTGGATCTAAACCCTGAATTCGACATTGCGTATATTATTATCAATTTTATCAAAATTAACTGGATTTGGGTTGATATGTGAATGTTAGTCAATTTTACCCTAACCTAATTCATAATCCTTTATTAATCTGTCACTTGTCTTAGATATAGACATATACGGCGCAGTCATCACGGTGACAGGGAAGTTGGATGAGAGTGGACGATTGGACTTGGAATCAAATTTGGCAAGTCTCCTGAGTCAAGTATTCACACCGCGAACCGACAACAGTCAAACAGTCTACGTGAAAATAGTCCTGACAGAGGACTATGTCAAGTCTACGGACGGGTGCGTGTACATTGAATTAAAGAGAACACTTTTGTGTCATACTGAAAATAATTTTGTCATAATCAAAAGCCATAGAATTTCATGACAATTTTGAATGGTCTTAACGTTTAAATTCAGTGCATGTCATGCGATAATTTTAATAAATTATTTGTTCATAAAATAAGCAAATCTCATATTTTTAATGCAAGTTTGCCCCGAACAGGGCTCAAAGCCACTCGAGGTATGAAGCTACAAAAAGAAAAAGAATCAAAGATGGAATTGGTAGGAATTAAGATTCCTCTTGAAAGAGGAAAGATCGTAAGATGAAGGGAAACATGCACCAGGCAAAGAATTCCATAGAGATACAGAACGAGGGTAAAAGCTATTGGCATAGGTTTTCATTCTACATCTAGGTACAGCTAGAGTATATTGGTGGGAACAGGTGGAAAGCCGCGATTTACGCTCAAACACCCTAACTTGAGGAACCAAGCTTGGTGATGGAAAAACGTGTACTGAAATTTCTAGAATGTGCAAATAAAACTAACAAACGGGATTCAAGCCAGTACACAGTGCCGGTGCTCTACCAACTTACCTACTTTGCCCGATCTTGGCAGTTGCCTACCTTTTAATGAATGTCCACATCCTGTTTTCTCTCCCTACCAGCAAACGCTTGACCAGAGTGACCTTTTTAGCTTGGACTGCATCTCACTATTTAACAAAGGACACGATAGAGGGCTTAATTGGCGATGCGTCACCTGAGCTTCTTGGTGAACTTGGGACTGAGATATACACGGGACCAGCAAAGCCTTTCACAGGAAACCGTCCTCATAATGGGGTATGTATAGCATCGCAATTATTTTTTCCGTAAACAAATTCAGAATTTAATCACTATTCTTTGATGAAACTCCTATGGTATATTTTGCACATAATTCGCCAGAAAATAAAGGTCTTGCCTTTTGCCAATTTTGCTGCTATTTATGAGCTTTTTTATCAACACACACTAACGTGGCAATGCTCTAGATGTTTAAAACAAATCTAGTACTCTAAAACATTATCAAATTCCATTGTCAAGAAGTGCACACAATCTGATACTCGAGGTAGGCTATTCACTTCGGATGAATCAAAGAGAACAAGCTTCTCCCTTTGTATCATCTGAAGCGCCTGCAATACGTGATTTGAGACTTCTTCTGCATAGAATCGGACAGCTTTTATCGGACGAAGAATGATTTTTTACAGACCTGGATTGGTTCCAACTGGTACGTCATTCTGTTGGTTGTTGCCGTTGTTGTAGGCGTGGTTGCTGTGGGGTTCATTGTGTGGCGTAAATTACGGTAAGTGAATCAAAATATAAGTGACCCCATATTGAGGAAAGTCTTCCAAGTTTAACTTTTTGCGAATATTATGCCCGAATAAAGAGAAATTAATTGGCTTTTCGATGATATCAAATTGATCACTTACCTTATTCAACTTTGAAAATGACATAAATAGAAACGGCAACGTATACCGCAACCACACAGAGTCATGTTTGGAGAAAAACGGCTTTGAAAAATTCAAGCGTTGTGCGTGCCAAAGACGTCATCATCAAAACCGTAATTTTGTTCAACTGTATCTGCGATTTTGTTTCAAAACAAAATTGCACGTGTAGTTGTACTGATGTAACCTTTGAGTACGGTATTTTACGGGAGACGTCGGGGTGCTGCGGCAGCTCTGGCAGCCAAGCGAACCGCTACAATGTGTTTGTGCAGTCAAGCGTAACCTATACACAATAATCCAACAATGGATTGAAACTGAACAAACGGCGGCCAATTGCGTCATCCGGCCTAGTGGCACTTTTTTTTGCGCATATTTGCGCCATCCGTACGCAAGGTTAAACGCTTTCCAAAACTGCGACTTTTTATGAATACATTGTACATGACTTCAAGCGGTGACTATACTCGAAAACTGGTGGTTAACTGCGTTTGGTTTTTGTTCTATGGCTGGAGGCCATGAAGTGCCATTTCTTGTTGTATACCGGGTTAAGTTGTTTATGTTTGGTAGAGGTGTTACCAGTGGCGTAACTACGGACTGGGGGGGGGGGGGGGGACGGGGGGACGGGGGGACGGGGGGACGGGGGAGATACGTTCCCCCAGCTTACAATAATGCCCCCCGGGTGCCCCTATTTGAAATCTTGAAATGTATATTACACAAGCTGCAGTTTATGTACTTTCGGTGCCCCCTTAAAAACGTATGCACCCCCAGGTGCCCTTCCCCAGAAATCTCACCCAGTTACGTCACTGGGTGTAATATTGAAAAGTATTAGCACACGGGTTCAACAAATTTGCAGCGTAGACGCCGCAATAGACACTTTGATTTGAATTGTCAAACAATGTTTCAAATAATAATTATTGATATTCAATGCTGATCAAAAATGTACAGATTGTATTTTAAATGGAGTATCTTCGGTAAACCGATTAGCGAGGGCAACTTATTATGTGGGGTTTTGTTTGAAAATTATTGTTAGAGACTGCAACTAAATACGATCCCCTTGTGTGTTTAATCAACCTACACTCTTAACATTTGTCCGACTAAGACGTATATTATAGGCTTATAACTGTATCCATTTCATGAGGTAGTTGAAAAATACCACGTGCCTCTTGCTTATAACATCGGACATCATTTTAGTGTGCAGAAGGCGTGTTTTAGTGAGTTATATGCTTTCTAAGACGTGTTCATGTTTACTCCCCACATTAGCAATAAGAATGCATTCAAGGAATACCCTCGAGAACGAGGTCTACCGAATCATGAGCCACCATGTACCGCCTACAGCACCCGTATCGCTGATGGGTTCCCCGGCACCAGACTTGATCGGATCAACATGGTGGAGTCCCTCAACCCTGCATACATACCGAGCTGTACGGACCAGCATGAGTTGGTAGCCTGCCCCGATGATGTCGTCTGCGGCACTGAAGGGGCACTGGCAGGAGTGAGAGCAAGCAACCACTACGCGGAGATTCCTGTACTCAAGGCTGAAGCTGTGGCCAATGAGAATCCGTACAGTGAAATTGACGCTCCGGTAAAGACAAACGACCCGTAGCGAATCTAGACAAATTGCAATAGTCTGTCTGAACTTGTTTTAGAATCTGACCCGGTTACCACCCTTAAATCATTGAAATACTTCGACATTAGACAATTATTATGAAATATCCTCATTTTGTACAATCTCAATTGCCTGAAATGCCCGATTTCAGTATCTCGTGTAGGCCCTACATGGTTTGGACTTTTTCAGAGTTTATAAAAAGCTTAAATTAATGTAAATTAATAAATTCACTAAAATGGAGAGACTTTACTTTCCATTTAAAAAAAATCGATTTAACCATTAATTTGGTTGCGGTGCAGCTTTCCCGTTAAGATTGTGATGCATTTTCGTGACTCTAAATTTGCCAAGACGACAACTTGTAACAAAAAGAACGGAAATGTCAAGAGAGGACGTTTGCATTGCCATGTACGGAGTGTAGGAACGGAACTCAATGTTTTTATCAGCCCCTAATCCAGTCCTTTATCACCCTACATTCCTTTCATTAAATACATTCCGCACTTTGCTCTAGATTTGATATCAATAGTTTTAAACGCAACTCAAATTTTTTGTATTGAAATTATTAATTATTAAAAGAGCTGTTTAAGAATAGTCTACTTTGGAGTTTTCCTTATAGGGCAAATTGATAAAGGGAAAAGGTCAAATGGGTATATGGGAAATTCAAGTTGGTATATACAAAACAAACCATGTCTATCGAATAACCGTATTTGAAAAAATTCTTGCAAATTGAACTTAATTTTACTTATGGTCAAACAAAGCAGAAGGGAAACTGACCAGGTAAAATTTGAATATATTTTCAAAGAGAACAAAGTAAACTGGCAGGAGCGGGATTCGAACATACGACCTCCGGAAAACCGTACGGGCGCACTACCACTGAGCTATCTTGCCCTATTTTACTTTGTGAACTTGAATTGGCGTTAGGGTCACTATTTAAAAGGTGAAGAACGCGCACGTGCTTGAGTGGAGATGATTTTTATTTCTTGCTAAATTAACTCTTAATAAAGAAGTCCACATATCTCGTAAGTTTTCCATGCTCTAACTTTTTGTAGAATATCGAGAATTATATAGAATGCCAAGACTGTTATGAATTACCTTTTTGTCACTCGAGATAATTGAAAACCTTTTCTTCTATTTTCATCGCAGATTTGATAATTATATTTAAAAAGATCATCGCAACTTGGTTTTATGTCCATTCCGCGGTCTTTGTTTGCGACCCTTGTGAATTTGAACTTCAACGCACTCTTTTTGTTAAAGCTATCGAATTTCCTTCCTTTATGTTCTTTAATTTGTCCTCCCTTTTATTGTGTATGAATGCACTGAGTGAAGTGAAACGTTTATCAAATACAGGGTAAAATTTGTGATTTCTAGGTATAACTCAATAAACTTTCAAATACGCCCAACAAATCTATACTACTCCCAACAATTTTAAGGATCAGGCATTTGCCTTTGAAAATTTTAGCCAGGCGTGTACCTCATTGATTTTACTGTGTACGCTGCAGCGTATAGCACCACAGAATGTAAAAGGATGCAATTGCTCAGTCATGTGTTTGAGTCCAGTTGACTTGAGGGGTCCAAATAATTAATAAATAACTTTAATCCTTAAATTTTTTAATGAGTGTACATATGTGTAAATACAAATGAAATCATTTTACTCAGATTGCTATTTCTATTAACATTTAAATCCTCGGCCATTGAGCCCTATTTCTTGTCGGGACTGTTGATCCGTAAAGGGGAAAAAAGCATGTAAATCTGTGCTCTACTCGAATGGAATATCGACACGGGTTTACATGCGACAATACGGAGACTTTAGTTGTCAATTTAAACATCCTTAAAGGAATCGAATAAGTGATCTCAAATGTAAGTATCATTACACAGAACACAGAAAACAAACACAATTACAAACATGAGTTTAAGATATGTAGCAATAGAGCGTTTTAATTATCTGAGTGTATAAGCAAGTCAATCAATGATGACATTTAATCAAGTAAAACATCATGTACAGTACTCATAGTGTGATTTTGAAGCGACAGTTACTGTCGAAAGTTTGTATAGGCCTGCACTTGGAAATTGTTCCAATTGTTCAAGGAGCTGACCTCGGACCTTTTACACAGAATTTTATTAATATACTTTCTCTTGCATTAATAATCATTTGGATTTTGCTTGCAGAACTGTGGTTTATGTAAATCTTTGACCACAACCGCACATTTTTCTTGTTTAACAAGTTTCTTGTTGAATGGTGTTCCCTTGGCACCATTTGTACATTTTTAGTTATTTGAACCTGCTCCTTGTTTGTGAAGCAACAAAATTTAATGACAATGGTGAGAAAGTCTTATATTCTTGTCATTGGATGGAAATCGGTACTCTTGAGACACACACATTCACTTTTGCTTTCTGAACATTTTCAGCTTCTGATGAGAAAAGTTTACTCTTTAAATACGACAATTAGACGATTTAAAATGCGGATCCCACTGAAAATTTATTATTTCAACAAAAAGCTGTGTCAAATGTTAATAAACTATCCAGTCCGACTATTTGATATTCGAGTCCGATTTTATAGTTTTTAGTTTTGATTGCGATTATTTCGATATTGAAGTACGATTCAGAATACTTGTGGGTCACTAAGAAATTGTACACTGCATGAACCTGGTGTTAAATTAACACCAAGGTGGATATATATTGAACAAATCGCCCAATGCAGACGGTGTGCTCTAGTCAAGAGTATCGATAACAATTACAACATTGTGTAATTGCGTATGAACACAAACACCATAGTCAAATGGTGATGAAACAAATATACCGTTATTCCTAAGCGTCACTGGATCAGCCTGAGTATTAACATAATTATTTATGTTGTTACTTATACACCTCTCACGGATATGATAATAATAGCAATACATATACAAATATTTGTATAAAAATACTACACCTAACTTAAGAAAAACTAAAATTTCACCAATGGCTATTCTACATCGTTGGAATTACATGAACTGCCTGAAATCTTTTAGGTTTGCATTAGTCTGGTTCCCTGACCTGAAGATTCCCTGACGTCTAAATCTTAGGTCGGGCAGCTACCGCAGTTTAAAGTAGATCATGACGTACAGTGTTAGTCCGAGTGACGTCAGTGGCATCATTCAAATTTTAACATTCTTGCAAAATCCAGTCCGCAAAATACTGCAAGAGTGTGGCATTGGTTTTTCAGTTTTTATATATAATTGAGAATTCAAATTCCAGGATATGTAACGGGCTTGACATATATTTTGTTATTGCGAACATCAACGTTAATAGCCGAATGTTACCGAAAACAAGTTCGGAAAACCTCGGACATTTTCGGAAAGGGCCAGAATCTGGGAATTTTCGTCACGTGACATTGGCGGCTACCGGATCTAATATTCATCAGAAATAGTCAGAATATTTTGGTCTGGGAACCAGACGAGGTTTACATGTACTCCTTTACCGAAAATTTGAACGCAGTCGTGTATCAATGACCGGAACCATATATAGAGTTGTGACATGGGGGTCCAAACGTTGGACCAAACATGGCGGATTATGCATCAGTGCACATTGACAACTATATGACATCATCTTTGGGTGAAAGTCGTCAGATGTCGCAACTCGAGCTATCTGCGTGTCTGTCAATGGCATGTACATGTATGTAGCGCCCTCTCTAGTCTCAAAGAACACTTTCAAAGAGTATAAAGAGAATGTTAAAGAATGCTAGAGAATGTTAAATAATATCCCGAATTATCTTATAACACTGAAAGTTTTTACAATTAGGGAATCAAAAGCAGCGAAAAATAGTTCTCCAAAAAAGGAATACAAAAAACCTCTCAAGGAGTTTTTAGAACCGCTTGAAAGGTTGTTGTGGCAGCTCGTTATTCTGTGAATAATTTCACTGCATTTGTATACATACGCTGCCACTGAGTAACTCATTGTTGTTATAACTTGGAAGATATTATTTATTCTTTCCCTAAAACCGTCTACGTTTACTCTAGATTTGTTTTAAATACGCAAATAGGATCAAACCCAACAAAATGAGTCTTAAGTCGAGTATGAGTTACACTGATTTGGAGCATGTCTATCAGTACTTCACAGCTGCTATGTCAGTGCTGTGTGTGATAAGTTCAATTTAATGGATTCCTCCAATAAAAAAAACCCAACTTACTACATTGTGAACTCTTCAATTATGCTCTTCCTAAAATGTATTATTCTATTGTGCGGTATGTACGAAATTGGACATGCGTTAATACTGTGGGAATTACGAGCGTCCCGCATATACTTATGCTGCGTTCCAATCACGTCGTGTTTCTCGTGTTTACGAGATGGTTGCACAAATGCGCACGCGCACAGGTCGTTAAGCAAGTCGTGAACTCGAGAAGAAAAATTCCGCCTCCAGTTCACCACTGGTGAATACGAGTTTTCAGACTTGTGAACTCGTGAACACGGAAAACACGACGTGATTGGAACGCAACATTACACCTTTAGTAATTCGTCAAACAAACAAATTAACCACAAGGGGGCACTGACAATTTTGGAAACCGCCAATACAGGGCAAGATAGCTAAGTTGGGAGAGCCCCGGTACGGTATTTAGGTCGCAGGTACGAAATCAGGTCCTGCCAGTTTTCTTTGTTCACAAAAAGACACAAAAAAACCCCAGAGTAATTCAATATTCAGATTTATTGTTCAGGGCGGAACACCCCAAAACCACGGACATAGAAGCTTTAAAGCGGTGCGTATAAAAACAAAAGCAATTTGCTCCAGTAACATGTGCAACGATCTGGTAAATTTAATTGCTAACTGAAATTCAGTGAAAATAAAAACCGTCACAGTCAGCACAGATCACCTTGTTGGAACATTCTTAATATTGTTTGATTCCCTGCATGCACAAGAAACAACTGAATCCCGATACATGAGGCATTTGTGGAGCACTCTGGCCTCGTCTACCGAACCCAAGATCTTGGTGGTGCTACTGATTGTGGATTCGTGTCCAGCAAGAGTCATGGTGCTTGTGTCATTGTCAGAACTTGCTTAAATGGGTATCTGTAAGCGTAGTTATTATGTAATTTATTAGGCTCGATGAGCGGGGGTAATAATGTAGCGCCTTGAGAACCCTGATCATGGTGGATGTGTGCGTTTTACAAATCTTTTATTGTAACTATTTTTAGTCTAAATATGATATTAGGGAGACATTTAGTAGTTCATAATCATCACTTAGGGAGAAAAGGGTACTTAGGGAGACATTTTCATGTCTCCCTAAGTACCCAGCCCCCTTCAGGAGTGAGAATTTTACTGTCGAAGTGAGTTATATCGATAGAGAATGGTCCAAAACATTAATATACCAAAATTTGTGGGGGTAGGATAGGGGATATTTGGGTTAGGTTACATTAAAGTCGGAAAAAAAGTTGTGCACAAGTCTATGGGAATGTCTCCCAAATGTCCCATCTAGGGTAATTCTAATTATTATAATAATAATTATTATTATTATTTTATTTTAAGCATTTTAATCACCAAAAGTACCTCAATTATTAAATTCAAGTTTCATTTTGCGCATGCCCATCGAATCGCACAGGGCCTTAGTGCTTAGGAGCTCCGGGAGTACCGAAGTGTGACGTCAGTTGGTGTGACTTCTACCTGGCTGCTGAGTGCTAAGCATTGTGAAAATGGATATTTTTTTACGCATTGTGAATATGGGTTAATCGCAAGCATATTGGCATGCATATTGCTTAAAGATGCTGCGTGCCCCCGAAAAATACATCTTCAAATTGAATTGCTAATTTGTAAGCATTGGATAAGCTTTCGAATTAGAAAAAATAATCGATTGAGGATAAGTAAGAAAGTTAAGAAGTTTCAATTTTTGCAATAAAAGAGGGACGCTGCTATTAGTTCAGTGTTAATGTATAGGGCAATCATCGCGCGGTAAGATCAAATACATTGCAGAGTGTAATAAGTGTTCTTTGTTTGTTCTCCATTATTCGTTTGCAGGAGGAAATCCAATGAATTCATATTTTTGGCGGGAGCACGGACATTCAGCTTTAATCTAATTTTAGAAATTACACGGTGACGTCATCACTTCTGCACACCATTGCACCACGGATACAAAATGGTTTCTATCTAGGCCTATGCTCCTATAGCTGATGAGTATACATCCCCCTTGCCAAAAACGCTGTGCATAGAGTATGCAGTCTGTAAAAACACTTGGCCCTACCACACTTTGCATTTGTGATAACGGTTCATGTAGCTACTTGCAGGGCAGTTAAACGCACTGTTAAAATCTTCGTTGTTCTGCAACGGACCAATCACCCTGTCAAAGAAAATACATAATTTATGAAATAAGTCAATCGAACGAACGACTTACCAACTGACATTATTATTATTACCCTGGTAATTAAAACGCACTGACTCTCTGGCCAATGACCCCGTAATAGACAGATCCATCAAGCCACGCCCCTTTGACGTAGTAGCCAATCACAGCCGCGCGCGCGCCACACGTCAGTCACGCATATCGGACATCAGATCGGACTATAGTCGCGGGTGTGATTGGTCAATGGATCAAAGGCTGGAGCTTAAACTGATCGGCACTGTTTGGCAGCAGGCGATAAGTCCATGGATAGGTTCCCGTTCCATTTTACGTGTCGGGCTCAATCAATAAGCCAGTTCGGTATTTCAACTGCGCATGTGCACAATGACATTTATCCCGAATGACCCGCGTGACCTAACGCGCGCGTGTGAACTCAAAAGGTGGTCGCACAACGCGCACGTGTTAAATTCAATCAGAATGGGCGTTCGCGTAACATAGCGTGACTTTACGTCAGTAATTTTATCCTAAATAACCGAACTGGCTTATTGAAGCATTGTGTCAAAATCATGCCGTTAAAATTTGCCGTCAGTCAGTGGCAAACTCAATGTAGAGGGCAAGGGGGCTTGATCCTCCACAAAGTTGTGAGTTTTCAGCACGAAATGAGCGGGATGCGGGATATAGACGCTTTCACGTGTTGTCAAGGACTGCGTGGTGTTGCGCTGCTAACAAACTGCTTATTCAAGTAACCAAGTCAAGCATGCTGAGCGTAGGTGCGTAATACATGACTAAATGGTGCCACCAACATCCAAAAAACCCTTAGTTAAGAAAAAATGGAAAAAAGTTGGTTAGCCCCTACGAGGATTGCTTCAGGTCGTTATGTAATACCAACCTGAATCGTCCAGGGCTGTGCTTTCCTGTGTCAACCATAATATTTGCTCCTTCACGAGTCATTACACTGCACCACACCTAAAACACGGACAAAAACCCCGATGAGACTTGAGCATGATGTCTAGGCAGCAACCTGCCCTGCATATTTTAATCTCCCCAGCCACTCACTATATAGCCATTAACAGTTGCAGCACTACAACGAAGGGAATTCAAAATAGGATGGAGAGGGAAACAGCTGAACGAAAGATAATCCACAGACTGGACTGTATTGGTACAAATACATGGTTTCTTGTCTTACTACAGCAGTGACTCGTCGCCATATTTGGTTTTTGACTGTCAGACTGTACATGTATGTCAACCTTGCCTGATGGTGTTCTTCGTTGCATCTGGTGAAGACTTAATAGTTGTTGCTTCGAAAGCTTATGGAAAACCCTTAGGCCTAGTCATTAAAATTAATAAAAACTTTTACATATAATTGCCTGACTTACACGGCTACCCAAAGACGGCGATCCCGGGGAGACGGGGGGGGGGGGGGGGATGTCACCCATTTTTGTTTGGAGGGGGAGGGGTACGGCTATGGCAGTTTCCCCCCCAATAATGTTCCAATGGTCATATACATTTTATGGGTCATTGGCTTTTACATGTTTACATGCGCCAGAATGCACCAGAATACACCGACTTCAGCACACATTTTCAAAACATTTCCAGGATACACAAGAGACACCGAGTACAAAGTGCTTAGTTAGTTGTGTACTTTTTTCTCCGTCCCCCAAACCTTGACGAGAAATCGCCGCCCCTGCGACTACCCACCACTTTATGCCTGAAGTAGTAAAGAATCCACCTTCATGGGCCGGACAATGTTAGAGTCCGTTCCCAAGAGGTTCACATTTAAGACGATTCCAATGAGCCATTTCCTCATCTGCATACATATCACAATCATTTCATTATTATAAAATTGAGTGTGCCGATGTAGGAATTGGAAAAACCAATCTCACTGTCATTTTACCTGCGAGTAAGACAAGAAGAAAATCTGGTCATCTGTCAGATCTTTCAGTCCAGAAAGTTGTTGCTGTGAAGAAGGGGCGTGAGCCTTGTAGGCCTGAGAACAAGAATGACACACAACAGACTGTGAGACAGATTCCAGTAAGGTCATTGTGCCTGAATAAAGATGACAGTAAAGTTAGTTGATATTCGATATTCACATGTTTATACAGCGAACGTGGGCGTTTTTACTCGCATATTCGATATTTTACATTCACATAGGTTTGTACAGCGAATATGGCATGCTGTCTAGCTCTCAACCCCAACATCATGGTCGTTGATGCGTGGCACTGGAAATAGCTGATACAGTGTAAACAACATCCACTAGTAACAAAGTTTTAAGGTATACTTTCCTAAAATTAGGGCCATTCAAATATCTTTTCTTTAATTTGTCATATTTTTAGCCGCGTCGCATCGCAGACGGGGCTCTATAAGCGCTTAGCGTTGTTCTTTTTGTGCCAAATTCGTTTTCGCGATACGGCTAACAGAAGAGGGCGCTACAACATGCTTTACTAAATCATGGGGGTTAAATTTACCTAATTGTTGGTGAAAACTGCAACTACCCAAAATCTGGGTAACCAAACTCTCATCTGTGTTCCAATAGATTTACCAAAATTTTGGGTAGCTGCAGTTTTCACCAACAATTGGGTAAATTTTACCCCCATGATTTTTCAGTGATGATTCATAGGTGGACGACGCGGTTCCTGCACGAATTCGTGCTTGTTACTATTTATCACCCGCGGAAAAAAAAAAAAAAAAGGGTGTTACTTACTTGGGTACGGCTAATTAGAAATATTAATTAAACGAGCTCGTAACGAAGTATATTGTTTTTAAGGTTTACTTCGGCAACCATAGCACCTACCATAGCCGATGATATATATCAAATTAAAGCTTATAAAGGGGCCATTCAAAATGGTCAATGTTTTAAATTTTCGATTTTGTTTTGAAATTTGTTTGACCCAACCACCCACCCCAATTTTCGATCTTAAAATATTGATTTGCCATTCAATTAAACAAAATAATAATAAAATGCCCAGTTTCATGACAGCGTGATGCAGCTGTGGATTTCCCTCACTTTAACACGTGCCCTGATGACTTCTAGTGTTTCATAATCAGCTTCTGACCTAGCGCTGGCGATCCTGTTTTTTATTTCGTAGTCGATATTTTTTTCCGCTATATCGCCGATATGGCGATAAAATCGTCTACAAATTACGGCATGACAAAAATGTTGTGAACGGTTAGCGATCATAAAATCCTAATGTACAAAGGCATAGGCCTAAACAACTTTTAAAAACTTAACACCGCCAAGCAAAGCTCTCTGTCACAATATCGCCACTCAGATCGTCAACCCATACTAAAAGGATATTGCTTCTAAAAACTGTATTTTCTGGGAACGTCATTGGATCACAAATATATTTTTTTCCACAAAATCCATGTTGATTGAAAATTAGGCCTACGATGCGAGAAACACGCATTTGAAAATGGTATTTTTCGATGGCATTTGTTGTTCCCCATTTCTTTCAAATATGCTTTAAAAAAAAGAACAGAAAAATACAATGTTTAAATATTTTCAGAATGACTTGTAAAACTGGGAATAATTAAGAATTGTTCATTGTGATTGCAGCAAAGCACCTGAAAACATTTTTTGTCTTTAGAATGACCGACGAATACTGGTAGGAGCGAGACTAGCCTGTGACATCCGCGTTATCGTATCGACGCTCTGCCAACTGAGCTATCTTGCTCCTTGTTGCTAGTAACTTTGTTCAGGGGGCGCTAGTCAGAAGTCATGAACACAAAATGCCGTAGGGCCTATAGCCGGCCAGGGATCACGCCAAAGTTTTAAAACGCCTTATATACCCTTTTGCCAACTTACACTTACTAACGTACCGTATTGCCACATTTCGAATATGACACTATGGATCATTGGTAGCGTATTGGTACAATGATTCCATTGCCTTTAAATACCTTGTAAGCTTCTCTCAGTCCGCCATTATCAGCAATGTTCTCCGCTTCTGTCTGATCTCCCTCCACCTACAATTATAGGGAAAATTTTATTAGCTTCTAAAAATATCCCTAAGTTGTGCATTCGGGAATATCGTAACATCTGAAATAGTCAGCTTGTAGACATTTTGCACGGGTTTTTGGCCGGTTATTGGATTGCTGGTCAATAAGCATTTCCACCAGTCATAAGAATGTACTGGGAATTTAATGCCTAAAGATGTAACTGAAATTTTGATAGAGCATACATCGTTGAGAAGCAAATATGCATAAATACTTCACTCATAATTTTTCATATCGCATTCCTGCCGTTGAGTAAATGTATACCTTTTGCAGGACAATAATGTTTATTTGGTATCATATTCGTTCTCATCCACACCTGGATCAGCCCTCAGTACAAATGACGTCACACCGTGTTTACCACGTTCGCCAAATGAAAACAAATGCCGAAAAAAGATGTACCACGTCGTAGTATAACGCCCCTCCGACGAAATAAACATAGAAATGCAGGTAGATACTTATTTTGAGGATTATTTGTACTTCGTAATAGGGCCACAAGGAAACATTGTTGTTTTCTTATGAGTTTGAAAAAAGCAGTCGTGTGCGTATTAGAAACGGCGTTCTCGAGTAATTCCAATGGTACTGTGTTCCTGGGTCGCTGATTTCTAACAAGTGCATGCCGGAGTGCTTGGTGGCGACATTCAAGATGGCGACGTCATAAATGGGCAAGTTTGAGTGGCGACCATTTGTCGACCACTAGTCGATTTTGTCAGTTACCCAATATGTATTTCGTGTACATGTTACCATTTAAAATTGACGAGTGGTTGAATAGTCGCCGCTCGAACTTGCTCAATGATGCAGCAAAAGTCGAAACAATCTTGTCAGCGTTTATTTTGTTTGATTCTTCGGATGCAGAAGACGAATTCAAAACAGAAGATCAGACATTTCCGTTTGCTACAACGTCTGATAAAAATCGTTCCAGGACCCGAGGACATACGAATGAACCGTGCTGTCAGCCATCATTGTTCCTCTTGTTCTTCATCCACTCTCCAGATAGCAGGGGATTAAAATTCAGTTCGAAAGGGGTGTTCGCGTGTTGGTTCTTGTGTCCAGTCAACACGAGAACGGGGTTTCCGATACGCCCTTCTATGCAGGAATTGACATGACCCCAACTTGCATGTACTGAAATGCATGCCATAATACCACAGCATGATGTTTTATTCTCACCTGGCTTCACACATGCAATGAAGTAAACACTGTGTGGCGTTATTTATGCTGAGGGTCTATTGCTCACGTGTTTGCCATTCTCAGGCACGGTAAAGGCCGAGTACTGGTCCACCATACACTGGGCTGCACTTGTAAAACCGTTTTCAGACGTCAAGCTCCACCAGTCCCCGACATTGCCGTCTTTGTCGAAAAACCTTCCTGATGGACACCATTCAATGAAATGCAAAGATAGATCACAAATTAAGACTTAGATTAATCACACGAAAGTAGGTTTTAAAATGGAGGACTCAATGACAATAATCACACATGAAATCCTTCACCAGCGGATCAAAAGACATTATCATATGAGTTACAAGAACACACCAATCTGTTAAGCCCCCGCCCCTCGATGGCCTCGGCCAATCACAGCGCGCGCGCCACACATCAGTCACACATGTATGACCACACAAATGTAATGTATCGACTGTTGAAAACACTCTTTGATAACAACATTTATAAATCGCCATGGTTGTCAAAAGTTAAAAATATTTTAGATAAAGCTGGTATGTCTAACCTCTTGGACAATAACCGGGTCTTCAGCGCGTTCACATCGCAGCTGTTTGAGCTCCGGCTTTCTTTTTAAGTTTGATGACTTCTGCTAATTTTTGTTCCAGTATTTACGTGTTCTTCATGTCAGTTGTGGTGTGTAGTATCTATTCGTCTTCTTATTTGACTTCCCGTTGGGAAAATTGACTGTTTTTAACGTCTTTATCGGGAAGGCTGAGGGGTATTCAATGGTTCAGCGAACCGCCATCATGGCCATGCTTTTGTACGGGTTCTTCGTATTGCTGTACAACATCACGTTTACTATAGACATTCTCAACAGTGTCGCTGGTGCCCAGCGCGCCACGCCCGATCTACATGTCTCTGCACACACATTCCAATACTTGGAACCATTACAAAATGGCGACGTGCAGCTTCATCGTCAACGTTATCAGTACTCAAGATCAGAACTTCTAAATTTGAGAACTATTGGTGAGTCAACATCTGCCGTCTCTAATGAGGTTTGGAAGACATTAAAATCCTTCAAACTAACCAAAGTTAAATTCAAACGTGGCTCTAGAGCGGGACGAAACAAACGGAGAAAAATTCAGGTTATTACGCACGGCGGACATGGACAACCCAATGCCAACTCCACGCAAGTACGGCGAGGATCCCTTGTGTCAAACCTGATTTCTGTACCGATTGGTTTATCTCCAAATAACTATTCTAACTATGTATTTAGTACACCTTCGGTGTTCCTGATCAATGCCAGATCACTGGTACAACGCATCGATGAACTTCAGTTAATGCTAGACACCAGTAATATCGACATAGCGGCCATTACCGAAACATGGTTTCCTGCTCACATTGACTCAAGTGTTTTCTCCATTCCCAAGTTTGGTCTATCCAGTAAACCACGCATCAATAAACGCGGTGGAGGTGTAGCTCTGTATGTTAGAAATGGCATAGAGTTTAGAACTTTGAGTGAAATCAAAGTTCCCGATGATCTAGAGGTTTTATGGATTTGGACTCGCCCACGACGACTTCCTAGATCGGTGAGTGGTATTATCATCTGTGTCGTCTACCATCCACCATCCTCTCCACATGATAATATACTCACCGATCACCTACTGTCATCTTTGAACACACTTCAAACCAAATATCCCAATGTAGGTGTTATTCTTTTAGGAGATTTTAATAAACTGGACACTGACAACATCTGCCGTTTGTCCGGCCTCCTCCAAGTCGTCAAAACCCCTACGCGTGGTCAAGCCATTCTCGATACAATTTTAACGAACTTGAAAGATCTGTATTACGAGCCGCTCATATCATCACCGATTGGACTGAGCGACCATAATACCGTTACGTGGCAACCCCTGAACACCATGAAAACGACTAATGTCAGCCATAAACGAGTTGTTCGCCCAATTAAAGACTCGGACCAACGAGCCTTTGGTCAATGGATCACAAACTACAATTGGGATGGTGTTGAAGCTGCTGCCACCACAGAAATCAAAACTTCCGTTTTCTACGCAGTCCTGAACAAGGCCATTGATCATTTTTTCCCGACCAAGGTTATCTCTTCGCATCGAAATGATAAACCTTGGATAACTCCAGAACTGAAATCCCTTATCATCAAAAGACAAAAGGCTTTCTCCAGCGGTAAACTGTTGTTATGGCGTATGCTCCGAAACAAAACCATTAGACTTATTAAACATGCTAAACGGGTGTTCTATAATTCCAGTGTTGGTAAATTAAAAAAAACTTAACCCACGACAATGGCATCAACATATCAAGAAACTTACTGGTCAAAACTGCAAGAGGAGCTACACTTTACCTGGACCTTCAACAGAGGCTATTGCAAATAACATCAATCATCAATTTATATCAGCAGCTCATGATATCCCAAAGCTTGATCTCAGCTGTTTACCTGCCTACCTTCCAATGATATCACCACCACCCTCGGTGTCTCCACAGGACGTTTTCAAGAAACTCAATAAATTAAACATCAACAAGAGTGGTGGACCGGACCTTTTCCCACCACGTGTGATAAGGGAATTTTCTTATGAACTGAGCTTCCCTCTCTGCCAAATAATCAACTGTTCGCTGCAGGAGGGTATTGTACCAGACATTTGGAAAAAGGCCTTTGTTATACCTGTCCCTAAGTGCAATCCCCCTAGTATTGACAATCTGCGTCCTATTTCGCTCACATGTCTGTTCTCGAAGGTTTTTGAGGATTTTGTTGTAAAGTGGTTAATGGATGATATCAAAAATTCCATTGACCCTTATCAATTTGGGTCCCTTAAAGGACTCTCTACAACTCATTGTTTGGTCAAATTGTTGGATAATATTTTTAAGGGAACCGATAGACCCCAACATTCTGCTGTGTTAGTAGCTACTGATTTTTCAAAAGCTTTTGACAGGGTTAACCATCAGATTGTTGTTGAAAAGTTTCTTAACCTTGGTGTTCGTACTTCAATTATTCCATGGGTATGTAGTTTTCTATCCAACAGAAGCCAAGCTGTTCGATATAATGGTAGTATTTCCAGCTGGGAATTAACCAATGCTGGGGTCCCCCAAGGTACTAAATTAGGGCCGGTGGCTTTTTTAGCAATGATAAATGACTTTGTTTCTGGCTCCTCTGAGGTTTCCCACTACAAATATGTAGACGATATGTCGTTGGTTCAAACATATCGTAATAATGACCAAACAAGTTTAATGCAACAGCAGCTTGATTGTTTGCATTCTTGGTCATTAAAAAATCATATGAGACTCAATCCCAAAAAATGTCAGGTCATGATTTCTTGCTTCCAAAGACACCAACCTGTTAGGCCCATTTTTCAAATCGGTAATAAAGTCATCAATCAAACAAACTGTGTTAAGCTTTTGGGCATTCATATACAAGAAAACCTTAAATGGGATTCTCAGGTTGATTACATGTGTAAAGCCTTCAACAAAAAACTGTACTTTTTACGTCAACTTAAACGATGTAACATTCCTGTTAATGACTTGAGAACAGTGTATTTGCAATATGTTCGACCAACTCTTGAATACGCCTCACCAGCCTGGTTTTGTGGTCTTACTAAATTCCAAAGAGAGTGCCTGGAGAAAATGCAACGAAAGGCATTCCGTATCATGCTTACTTGGGATTTTTGTAAATTTAAACCTTATGCAGATATTTGTGAGGTGCTTAGCATTCCGCCCCTCACTGAAAGACTTGAACAGCTTTCTTTGAATTTTGGTAATTCGCTTCTGTTGTCAACCAAGCATAGAGAGTGGCTGCCTCCTGCAAGGAACAATAACCTTAGGAATTCTGACTCTCTGTCTACCATCAGGTGCAGAACTAACCGATACAGGTCTAGCTCCATTCCCTACCTAACCAGCATTTTGAACATGTAAAGTGATTTAATAGGCCTCCAATCTTTGACCATGTAACATTTCTGTTTGTTGTCCTTTGTGGGTGGGTGTGGTTGTTAACACTTTTATTCTCTGTATGGTTAGTTTGTTTTTTGATTTTCTCTTCCTGTTTGTCTGTGTGTTTTTGCAGTGTTGTCTTGTCCTTGTTTGTTTGTTTGTTTGTTGTTCTTTGTATGTGTTTTTTTTGGTTGTCTGTTTGCCTGTCGGGCTGTCTGTCGGGCTGTCTGTCTGTTTGTCGGGCTGTTTGTTTGTCTGTTGCTTTTAAATTTGTAATGCTCCTATTGTATAAATATTTTGTTTTACTTTTATATTTCTATTGTAAATCTGTATTTTAATTCAGCCTGCCGGCTGCGACGAGCAGATTTGAATAAACCAGTAATAATAATAAAAATTGTCATTAACAGCAAGTGGTTAAAACAGGCCATTGACCTGAGATTGACAGATATGTTTTGGCAAAATTGGAATTCTGAGGTTCAAACTAATGGCTTGTGTACAAATTATAGAATATTTAAACAAAACCCATGTTTTGAGCAATATCTCTCAAGTTTAAGTAACTCACATCGTGTAAATCTTTGTAGATTTAAATGTAGAAGCAGCAAACTACCAATTGTTACTGAGAAATATTCAACGAACACAATTGTTGAACCGCACTGCCCTTTATGTCAACATCAAGATAGGGATGAATTCCAATATTTGTTTAAATGTTCATTCTTTGAAATGGAAAGAAAAATATATTTAAATTCATACTATAGAATCAGGCCAAACACTCTAAAAATGTATTATTTATTTAACACAACCAATACTCACGAATTAGATAATCTTGCAAAATTCACCCAGGTAATTATGTTAAAATTTAAATAGTTCGTTGTATTTGTTCTGATGTTCTTTTAAAAATGTTTAGATTTGTATTGTTTTTTGTGATCTGGTGCCTGTAATGTGACATGTAGTTATAGTGTATTATATTATTTATCTATTTATCTATTTATTTATTTATTTGTATTTGTATTTTATGTGTGTAAATAGGTACAGGAAGGGGTGTGTATTTATTGTTTAGTTTTAGCTTAATTTATAATTTATTTATTTATATATATGTGTATAAGTGTGTGTGTGTGAGTTTGTATATGCCGGCAATCGTGGACCTAGGACAAAGGAATTCGAGCGTAGACAAAGGGGTCCACGTTTGACCTAACGTCCACGATTGAAAATCGTGTACAAAACCAATGGGAGGCCTTCCGAAAAAGTTAAGAGTATAAACAAAAGAGGAACAATGGAAGGTCCACGATTGCACCCGTTTACATGACTGTGTGTGTGTGTGTATGTATATATTTATGTTTATTTTAAATTAATGTTTTGTTAAATTGTTAAAGGTGAACTTTTTTGTATGTACATATTTGTTATATTTTAAAAAGATCTCATACCCATTGTTCATATGGGTCGAAGATGTAAATAAACTCTCTAAACTCTCTAAAACACACAGCTAGCTGGATTAGTGACGTAAATGCGCGTTCAAAAATGAGAAAGATGATTGATATTTTGTAAGCTTGGGGCGCTGTTCTACGAATAGCAATGCAGACCATATTTGTTGCATCTTTAAATTTACGTTTCTTTTGTAAAACGTTTTTGTTTTTAGCTTATTTTTTATGCATGTCGCCCATGACAAAGCCAAGGGCCACTCGAGGTGTGGAAAAACCAGCCCCTCACACTGAAACAAGAACAGATATAAATCCGATCTCTTCACAGTAGGATTTGGGTCGGGATGGGTAACTAGTCCACTGCAAGGCATTAATAATGCCTCTACCCATATTAAGTGTAGACGTGCAAAAGCCCAGGATAGACTGGGCTCGAACCCACAACTTGCAGAATTACCCGCAGACCACGAATTCAATGCTCCAAACCACTAGTCAACGGCTTATTGGGATTTCAGGCTGGATGATCCTATGGACCACACGCCGCCTCCTGGGTTTTACGCCCAGGGCTGCGATTGGTCAATTCGTCAAGGGACGGGGCTTAATAAATCCGAGTATCAGATCAGCGAAGGTGGGGGATAAACTTCATCTGAAATTGGTGCGCCAATCCACGACTTATACTGCTTGTTGAACGCCCGAAATCACGATGACCTAAGTGCGTAAACAAGTTTGTAAACAAGTTTGGAGTATTGACGGATAGTGTTTAGCCATTGAATATTGACGTTTAGGAATAAGCCAGTTCAGATCTCGAAGGTCAAAGGTTATTCGGGATAAAATTGCTCACATAATTGTCACGCGATGTTAGGGAATCGCCCATTCTGATTGATTTTAACACGTGCGCGTTGTGCGACCACCTTGCGCGTTCATACGCGCGCGTTAGGTCACGGGTCATTTGGGATAACTTTAGTGGTTCTACTGCGCATGCCTAAGTGAAGATAATTATGACAGTGACCGGTCACGTGAGAGGGTTTAACCAATAAAAGAGAAGAGAAGCCCAAATTTCATGGGAGTCGGATATTCATATGACACCGGTATGTTTAGCTTCTAAACATGTTTACGAACTGATAGCACGACTGTATTTAATTAATAATTGCTAAACACAGTTTTTAGAGTGTATGTAAGGATAGAGGAATTTTACATTAGCCCTGTCTGCGCACTTTCGCGTTGGAAGCGTAGATAGATTTATTTATTCGTGGTTCTCAGTGCTAAACATACACATCCTAATCAACAAATCCATTCATGCATGGATGAATCACACCATCCAGGAAGTGCGCAGATCGGTGCTATTTCAATTCGGGAAGCGTCTATAGGTTTGTTGCTCCCGATCCGCTTTTGCAAACCTTCCACGCATGAACAAAAGTCAGTAGGTTTCGCTAGGATTAATAAAATATCGCCTCTATTTCATCATGTTATTATTTACCAATTCGTATGACCGATTTATTTTCCGAGTCAAGAAAGTGAAGAAGGTATTAAGACTGTTGCACACATGTTCAATAGGAATCACGCGTATAGTTATTACCAGTGCTGTCGAATCCGTGCGTTATCTCATGGCCCAGTACCACACCGATGGCTCCATAAATGGAGTACCTGGAGATAAGCAAACCAAATATAACATTTTGAGAAGCATATCATACTGATTTAATTTTCCTTACAATTGTGAAGGTTGGTTTGCAACCGACCAGGAGTTGGCCAAAAATGATTAATAGTTTTTGTATGGGCTGATAAAACGGGAGGTAATATTTTCTTCAGTATTTTGAATTTCATAAGTTCATAAAAACCAGTTGAAACCATTGTCAGCTGTCTAATTTAATGAATCAAATTTCTTTATACATAATTTGAATTTATCGAAATACAAAATATTACCCTTTAATTCACAAAGGAAATCACTAATGCGAGGCCAAAACACTTGCGGATCCAAAAAGCTATTTATAATTGGGTTTATCTCGGGGGGAGGGGGTGGCGAATGTTCCGCACTTGGATCCGTACTTGGGCTGAAATTAATTGATTATTCTACGCAGAAAAAATAACCTGAATGCACCCAACCTAAATAACAATAATGATGGGGATGGGTAAGTCTTTTATTAATAATGAGTACTTTTTTTGGGGGGGGGGGGGGGGGGGGGGGTGGTGGTGGTAGGGGTGGGCGTGATGTAGTGGGGGTTGGTGTGTATTCTCTCATTGCCGGCGTAACAGTATCTTGCATCTGATACTCTCCAGTGAGTACATACCAAGGCAGGTCAGGATGATAAAAAGGCGGTTGAAGGATGGCGGCTGGGATAACTGAAAAACATTAATATAAATCATTAAAAAAGAAAAGAAAATGAGAACAAAATCTTTTTAGATACAAAGTTTAAGGTATGATATAGCACTGGCAGAGCTGACGAAACGGTTGAAGACAGTGTTCATACTTTGTATGCTTCAACATATAACAGACATTAATAGTTAATATTGTTCTGTTAAATTAAAGATTTTGCGTATAGCTAATATGCCACATTTTTGGGGATCTTCAGATACCATTTTTTCGAATATGAAAGCATTTTAGACAAAGAATGAAAGATATTCCATTCAATATTGGGTTTTGCCCTTCACCGACGTATTTAATAAACACTGTATACTCAGTGTTGTCCCGAGAGATTATTTGGAAAGAAATCACTCAGGTGGGACTCTAACCCAACACCTCCTGCTTTAGTGCAGATGTCTTACCAGTCGACCACCGAGCTTGTCGGAGTCGGTTGGCTGGTTCAAGTCTGATATAGCGGCGGGTATCGATCGCAGCCAAACTATTCATAAGATGGAATTTTTAATGTAGAGTATTGAATGTTGGCCTACATCATCCCGACGCACAATTCTATCTTATGAATAGTTTGGCTGCGGTACCCGCCGCTATATCAGATTTGAACCAGCCAACCGACTCCGACAAGCTCGGTGGTCGAGTGGTAAGACATCTGCACTAGAAAGCAGTAGGTCGTGGGTTCGAGTCCCACCCGAGTGATTTTTTTCCAAATAATCTCTCGGGACAACACCAAGTTTACCGTGTTTATGAAATACGTCGGTGAAGGGTAAAACCGAATATTGAATGTACATCATCCCGACGCAAAATGTTTTCTTATGAACAGATATTTCCTTTGAAGATTACGGCATTCGACTACTTGTATCGCCTTTATAAACAGCAGAATATTCCATTTTTGATCATTACCAAAGCTATATCACACCTTTTATGGGCTAACGGAGGAATGATATGATAGACAGATGAAACAGATGTAGATAAAATTATTACAAAAAAATTACTTATTCCATTGTCGTAAGGACTGTAGTACGCGTTGATCACAGCTGGGCCACTATTCAGCCATCTAAAATACCACATCAAATATAAAAGTAAAATTATATTTCGCAAAGGTTATGTAGGGGAACGGATTTTATTAGTCCTTAAATACCACCCAGACATATATCATAATCACAATATCCTTTGCATCACCATTTACTGCTTTACAGTTTCACATTGTGATGTCTACGTACGCAATGTAATCTAGTTCTGGTTTATTCGGTGGTGCATATTTATACTTATTTAGTCTGATATCCTAGAATATCATAAATCTAGTTATTTAAATTATATATTAGGAAGTTGGGGACCTCTCAATTGGCATCAGTCATGCTTTCACGAATGGCGGAGTAGTCTTTAGAGTTCCTGACGTTAACCGCCCGCACGTCTTCACGGTCTTTTGCCGTTGACGTTGCTGAATTCTTCAGGTAACATTTTTGCTCCCGAATTTCCCTCATTTTATGACTGATCTTATTCTATACTGCTCCCCCACTTCGTTATAACCAGTCAAACCTTTGGGTATTACAGATGCCTTTCATTGGGCTGGGGAATCTTATATCATTATTATTTGTGGATTTTGAGTGTGTTTATTTGGCACGTAAATCTGAGGTTTCAGTCGCTAATTAAACGCTATATGTTTATGCACACAAAGTACATGTACGTGTATTGCGCAATCATATGATGCTCGATATAGGGCAGAGGGAACACCCCCCCCCCCCCCCCTCTTTTGTGTTGGTCATTGTGTTCCCGGAATCTCAGGAATTCTTTTCAGATCTCTAGGGGGGATGTGTTAGGTAACAATAGTCTGGAGAGTGTATATGGTATAGGGACAAAAGGGGGGTACCCCTCTGCCCCATATCGTGCTGGGTATATGCGCAATTGCAGCCTCATGGTTATGGGCGACAGTGCGAGCTGTGTATTGCAGGCGCACTCTGTGTGAATATATACAATGTATAAACACCAGATTCGGGGGTCGCGCAGTGTTGTTGCGGGGCAATGATAATACTTTAAATTGTGCTTTATGCTCAATCATGTTATCTTTAGTTGTGTTTGTGCGCATTGTATTTTATAGCCACGTACAACGTTAGACTAGTCGATAACCATAGCGGCATCCCAGCCTCTTGGGCCACTTTTACCCATATATCAGGGTAATTAGATTCATTGTTAACAAACTGAACATATTGCTGGAAACCAGTTCATTCAATATATTTCGAGAATATACTTCTCATTGAAGTATAATCTTAGTGACGATTAATCATTATTTGGTTAATTAATATCACAGTAAGGTCTCTGAACAATTAATTAGATGTCTAATGAACACTTAATATTATTAGGTCTCATTATTTGTACTTTGGCTTTGTTTGTAGGGTTTTCGTTTTTATGTAATCTCCAGTGTTGTAGTCGAGACCCCGAAGACCGAGACCGAGATCGAGATCTGGAAGACCGAGACCGAGACCTAATGGCCCGAGACCGAGACCGAGACCTCGAGACCTTGTATGTCATTTACATAATAAAAGAATGCAAAAAGATCACAAATTTCACAAAAAGTAAACCGTATTTATTGACATCAAAAATAAGGCTGCGGTTACACGGTTAACTGACCATTTATCATGTTTACATTACATGTATATCGACATCTTGACTCGAAAAAACAATGTCCAGCTCAGAAACGACCGCGATGGCTTCAGGCGGTAAAGAGTACACGCCGCTGATCGTAATACATGTACACGTAGTTCGTGTATTTGATCATGTCGTTCCCAACTTCCCATACATGAAGCTAATGCGTTACATGTACGTTTGGGCACGCGTACACGGCAAATAAACGAGGTTGTCATCATGCTATGTACTGCACGTTTATAAATCTCGAGTCGAGTCGAGCGTGCTGTAATCGATTCTGCACATGTGCTGTTTGTATAAAATATTGGTGGTCTCGATACCGAGACCAGCAAAATATTGAGACCACAATACCGAGACCGAGACCGAGACCGAGACCGAGACCACAGGGTACCGAGACCGAGACCGAGACCAGGAAAAACAGTTCTCGAGACCGGTCTCGAGACCGAGACCGGTCTCGAGACCTTCAACACTGGTAGATGATACAACGTTTAATGAGGACATTTGCTCATTTGAGTCAACTCAGATATCGGAGCCAATTTTATGAAAAGTCTTCCTTTGTAACAGGATTACCAATCAAATGTCCATGTGATGCATGCTGCTTGTGACTGGTATTCAGCTGTTGTTTGCTTGGCATGAGTATCACACTGAGTGTTGGCTGGTATCCTGTTTTACTAAGGAATACCTTTTTGTGGAAAGCAACTTTTCGTGCTTCAGCTCCGTGAAAAAAGTTGGGCCAGGTTTTTACTTCTTGCGCATATGAAATTGGACACATTTCTAGTCTGCATGTCTTGAACAGCCGGCATACTGCAAAACTCTTTGACGTCTTAGCACATTTCACTTGTCACTTTGATACTTACAGCGACTTGTCTACAGGAAGCCGTAGGTTGCCAAGGGCAGTCTGTGCGAGTCGTCTGCGGTAATTCAGGCCATTGCTGAAGTACGAGTGACTAATCACCAACTGCCAGTAAATCAAAATTCTATTGATTATACGAGATTTTGTCCATTTACTATATACTTTACTTTTTGTAATGTTAAGAACGTAAACAACCCCGCTACAATTCCATGGAGTTGAACTGATGTTTAACATTAAACTATTGTTTAAAGTGAAATGGTGAAGTGTAAGGCGTATATTTGAAGTTGAACGCTACTAAGACCGTGCTTTATTACGACCCTTGCAGAGGCGACCAGCGTGCCCCTCTCCGTTTTTTCCACGTGCTTTGGCCAAATTTACCTAACATTTGGCCAATTTACCTAACATTTGGCCAATTTACCTAACATTTGGCCAATTTACCTAACATTTGGCCAATTTACCTAACATTTGGCCGAGACATGTGTTTGGCGATAATCTATAATGACATCATTGGATTGCACCGCTGTAATGTTAAGAACGTAAACAACCCTGCTGCAATTCCATAGAGTTTAACATTAAACTATTGTTTGAAGTGAAATGGTGAAGTGTAAGGCGTATATTTGAAGTTGAACCCTGTTAAGACCGTGCTTTATTCATATGAATTTGTTGTGTTCACTTAAGCTCAAACCTCTGTGCGGGGCCCATTTCCGGGCGAAAATCCGCGTAAAATGACCCTTTTTTTCGACGTTTCGGGTCATAGTTTGATAACCATGCGGTCTTTTTCACCGGGTTAAACGGTTCTATACGATTTAACTCTTTGTCGTTCTCATGATATATATACATATATTTTATCTTGAAAAAAATCCACGTACTTTCGGCTTTGAAAATGTGAACTTTTCATCATTTGTCTGTGTAAACGCACCGATTGAGCGCCCTCGCGTCGACTCTTTTGACTGTAACTCCTTACTGGAGTATCGAATCGTACGGGGTTAAACGGAATCGAATAGCTTAGATCCTCCTCTTTCCTTACATGTAAAACCTGTTATGATTGGTTGAAAAACACCTACGTACTTTTCACAAAGAAAAAAGTGGCCAATGACAACTTTCGATCGATAAGGCATTGTTCGAGACTTACATCGATTTACCATTGCTTACCACGCGTTACATGATCTTGGACTCTGCTCATCACCCGTTTTACAAGACAGATTTTCTTCGATTTTACTGTAACTAAGACATTTAAAAACTATCCATTTGTGAATCAGTTATCTGGCATTAAAACTGTGTTCTTTTGAGGAGTTAATTTCATTTTGAAATAATGTAAATTTGGAACTGAATACTGTTCATTCAAGGCAGCTACAGAAATTATGTGATGCAAAGAACGTACACTTGTTTATTGGGCCGTACCATTTTGTATGTGGGGAGTATATATATGCATGTACACCCACATACGTATGTCTTTTCCAAAATAATTGAGATTATGTGTTGTTTAGAAAATTAAACAATTACTAAACTTAACTATATCTTTGTTTCCTACTTGCAGCTATAAACCAGTGCCTGTGTTTATGCATGCCCTCGTGCAAAGATGTTTTGTTTTACCCATTTTGTGAATGGAGTGTGCCGGGCCACATTTCAGGGCCGAACGCACAGCTACACAGGACCAGCGTTAATCCAATTTAATAACCATAGACCTCTGTATTATACTCTACGCGCCAGATTTAAACTGTGAAATTAAGTGAACAAAAGTGGGGTTAACAAATTCATATGATGACTCTTGCAGAGGCGACCAGTGTGCCCCTCTCCGTTTTTTCTACGTGCTTTGGCCAATTTACCTAACATTTGGCCGAGACATGTGTTTTGCGATAATCTATAATGACATCATTGGATTGCACCGCTGTAAGCAAAAAGGGGGCGTTTTACGCGTTTTGGGGTCATTTTAGTGAAAATATGAACTCCAGCATGTACAATTGTCAAGCTAAGAAACCTGTATAAAACAGGCTACGCCGGCCCCACAGAGTTTACACTGTTCATTCACCCTGCACAGTCGCCCACAGCGCCACCACAAAGCTAATACGCATTGCTGATTGGCCATCAGCAATAAATCTACACGATGACGTCGTGTCAAATCCAGCTGACTCCCTAGCTACCGATCGCCGTCAAAAGGCATGAAATCGTGAAAAAAAGATTGTTTTCGTAATGTCAGTGTATTACGGTTTTACCTATCAGCAGGCTTGATATGAAGAGTTCAGGAGACGGCAAAAATACGGGGCCGCCTAGACAACTAAAAGAAATTGGGTGGGTTGTATCGTTTTTTCTCAGTGGCGAGTTAAAAAGGCGGTTTCTTAAAAGGGAAGGAAATATTGCTTGTGTTTTACAATTTTTACTCAAATTGGTAATTAATGAAATAGTTGTCTAGGAAGCTGATTTATTAGGGATTATTTTGGTACATAACTTATTTATTTAGCCTAATTATTCGTCGCAATTTTGCGTCATTCGTTAGACGAGTCATTTAATTATTCTGATCCGGCGGTCAATGTTGCGTGTGTAGTCAATACTATACAAGAAATGTGTACATAGACAGGCAACATCCTGGAAATACATGTACGACGCAGTAGAATTCAATATATTCTGTTTTTCCTAGGAAAATACGATCAGATGTTGTATATAGATCAGGAAGTGCACCTTAATTTCAAAACATTTTGAGATTTATTTTTTCAAATATGTATAAAATCGACCAGTTTATTGCGAATTTCGAGCGGGTGCCATATTCGAAATTCTACGATGCCAGATCTAGATCGCAAGAACTTGTGCTGCACTCATCGCGGCCGATATGAATAATTGTTAACCTCACTCGCTAATATTTAAGACTCCCTAGCTTTGCGATTTTTAGGTCACTCCCCGGTAACTTTTTTGATGAACACTAGCGGGCGCTGTGTACAAATGCAGGGGTTAATGCTGTGGCCCAACGCGTCGCATCGATTATTCAAGCGAGGACAACCGCACGGCTTGAATTGTGAACGCAGCGAACAGGCCTTATGAAGGAATCAAAACGAATGTTTCTTATACATTTTGGCAAACTGACGGGGAACATTTCATGACTAAAGAGGAGTTACAAGTTGATCCACCAAAGCGCTCCCGGGTTATTATAAAGAAAATGGGAGGGGGCATGACATTGTGCCCCGTTGCTGATAGAGTTAAAGGGGGAAGAAGTGTGAAGTGAACCGATGAACAAAATAAAATATGCAGGCTTAAAGGTGGCAGGTTTAAAGTATGAAGGCGAAAAAGTGCGTCGTGAAAAACAGTTTGGGTGAAGACGTGTACTGTATTTTAGATGTAAAGATTATGTTAGGGCTGATGTCATGTTGTAAACAATTGTCTTTTTATATATCATTATATCCATCCTTGAAATTGTTACTTGATATTATGCCTTAAAACATACTTACATCAGCAGATTTGGAATCAAGAGTATCCGTCTTTAGCCAGTCAGGATAGCCAACGGCGACTTCCATGGCATTAAGCTTGACGGAAAAATTCACACAAAATTAAATTAATAAAAATTGCAATAAACAGCAATAGGCCCATTTGTATACAGCAGTTATACAATTTTCTCATCAATCTAGCTATTGCGTGAGCGTGTGAGTTTACGGAGGTGTCAATGCACCCCAGACACATCCCCCAAAACTATTTCAATATTTTAAATTTTTTTCCATTCAAAAAAATTGAATCGGTGATAGCCCATCACCTTGTACGTTGGTGTGTGTTTGGTGGCAAGGCTGAAGCGCCGCCATTGAAAAAGTTGAACCCACACCCTTTAAAACAGTTTTATGTCCTAAAAATACGAGCCTGCAAAAAAATATTGCTTTCATTTACAGTGTGTGCTTACGGGTAGTGTACACGATTGGTAATCCTCCATTTTTAAAAATTAACTATTACGAAATACCTTACTAGACTGTAAGTTAAATGTAGTCTTAATCATCCTGTGAAAGTATGGCACCAAATGTGTTGTCGTTTTCAGGAAAAGTGGAAATTTATATCATTTTCCAACGATTGTTCTGCCGAACAATCTTTGGAAAACTGCCCTCTATTGAGCGAATGTAGTTAATCCGTGTTGTGTCTAAAATAGGTTAACAATCCGAAAACGGGCGCACGCGTCGTGTACCGAAGCGACGCGTTGTAACCAGTGCATGCAGTGGATCTTGGACGTTCTGCTCGGCCCTCGGCCTCTGTACATGTTATGTGGCCAATTGAAAACAATCCCATTTACAAAAAAAATTCTTATTTTACAAGAGGGCGCTATAACAAATGCCGCCCGACAGTTGAAAACTAACGCCGTTTTTCTCTCGTTTTTCGCCATCCAAGAACGCAAATCTTTGAACAGGTCAGTGGAACGATATTTCCTACAAAATACTAACCCCCAAATCCGCCCATTTCTGAAAATTGCAACAATGACCAATCATGTACACTATCTTTAAAGGATGGTTTTCCGAATTGAGGAATGTGAAATTATATGAATTTATCATGCGCTCTTCCGCTTGTGACAAACATTAGACTTATTACAATTTACAGTTTACAATACGCTGTATTGCTGTAACCTAGCAACGCAACTGACCTTTGCCCTTGCCTTGGACCTGTCACTGCTCAGCATCCATTGAGCGTCGTTAATCATAATCCCAAGTGCTTGGCGCAAGTTGCCGACAATCTGTTCCGTCTATAAATAAAATACATCTCATGTACCATCAAATATTATGACAAGAAAAAATAACTATGTAACTCAACCAACTTGTATCTTTGACTGAACAAACGATACTGACTGAAGCTAAATTGTAAACTGTATGTAATCTCCGGAACTTCGTACGTCTACAAAAATGACTTGACTGAGCATAAAAAGACACACTAAATCCGGGTGCATTTCGTCACAGTTTTCACGAACAGACGAATTTTGCCTCTCCGCACTAATCTAAAGTTACAAGAAAATCAGGTTTTAAGCTGCTCACTTTTTAAATTGAAGATATTACCTGCGTTCATACGACATATTGATTCAGTGTTGACACTATGTTAAAGTTCAGTTGTCGGTCTTTCACAAGTAATTGGCCCCTAAGCCATAAGTCAATTAATTACAGAGTTAATAATTGATTAATAAATGTGTCTCTTCGTGAAAACTTAGAATCGAGAAATGGCCCGTTTTGCCCCACAGAGTGTCAATTGTCTCGTCGTGAAAACCCAAAATCCATTTTCTGGCAATTTTGCTCTTCACGGAGTTCAAATTCGTCTCTTCGTGAAAACCCAAAATCCATTTTCTGGCAATTTTGCCCTTCACAGCCATACTGTATTAACACGGAGTTCAAATTCGTCTCTTCGTGAAAACCCAAAATCCATTTTCTGGCAATTTTGCCCTTCACAGCCATACTGTATTAACACGGAGTTCAAATTCGTCTCTTCGTGAAAACCCAAAATCCATTTTCTGGCAATTTTGCCCTTCACATCCTATTGCATTAACACGGAGTTCCGAATTGGCTCTTCGTGAAAACCCAAAATCCATTTTCTGGCAATGTTGTCCTTCACAGCCCTATTGTAAAGCCCGGTTCATACTTCATGCGAATGCGTATGCGAAGCGAATTCGTTATGGTAACGGAGAACGTCACAATAAAACTTCAATTGTTGACGTCATGAAATTCGCTTCGCATTCGCATGAAGTATGAACCGGGCTTAACACGGAGTTCCGAATTGGCTCTTCGTGAAAACACAAAATCCATTTTCTTTCAATTTTGCCCTTTTGGCCATATATACGCGATGGCTAAGAAGGGCAAAATTGCCAGAAAATGGATTTTGGGTTTTCACGAAGAGCCAATTCGGAACTCCGTGTTAATGCAATAGGATGTGAAGGGCAAAATTGCCAGAAAATGGATTTTGGGTTTTCACGAAGAGACGAATTTGAACTCCGTGTTAATACAGTATGGCTGTGAAGGGCAAAATTGCCAGAAAATGGATTTTGGGTTTTCACGAAGAGACGAATTTGAACTCCGTGTTAATACAATAGGGCTCTGAAGGGCAAAATTGCCAGAAAATAGGTTTTTTTGGGTTTTCACGAAGAGACAATTGACACTCTGTTTTCACGAACAGACAAATTTATTAATCAATTAATAAATCTGTAATTAATTGACTTATCGCTTAGCTGCCAATTACTTGTGAAAGACCGAGAACTGACTTTAACATAGTGTCAACACTGAATCAACATGTGGTGTGAACGCAGGTAATATCTTCAATTTAAAAAGTGAGCAGCTTAAAACCTGATTTTCTTGTAACTTTAGTTTAGTGCGGAGAGGCAACATTCGTCTGTTCGTGAAAACTGTGACGATTTGACTCATAATTGACGTATGAACTGCGAAAGTTTTCAACTTTACGCATTGATATGTCACTCTGTAAGTCAAATATACTCGGAAATAGTGCGTTCGTTGCCAATACAATTTTTTTGTGCCAGCACGTCAGCTCTTGAATGGCCATAATAACGTCAGGCGATTGAATTGCACCGAATTAAAATTGGAGACGTTTTTAGGTTCTAAAATGACATTTAAAAGATAATTTCTGGTTGTAAAAACGGAAGTTGTTACGGTTCAATAACGTTAGTTAAATAGTGTTCCAGGAAAACCGGGCACACCAGACTACTGAGATCGTGACACCTGTCAACTGAGACATTACCTTGCTCTGAGCATCAGTACAAAAGTACTTATCAACATACATTCTGCCGGTTGCATATGGTAGCACGGTATTGGTCTGATCAACACAGTTCTTCCATCGAGGAGTTGGTGCAGAAGTCTTAGTGAGAACACTTAGGTATTTCTGATAGATGGTAAAAAATTCCTGACCTAGATAGGGCACCATTCTGTTTACAAGATGCCATATCATGTAGTTTGCTATCACCCTGTGTCCACAACGAGAATTAATGAAACAAATAATAAATAATGAGTCACTGTATTTTGTTTATTGCATTAATTAATACTTTTCTTTAAAAGAAAATGTTGCTTCTTTACTATTGAAATCAACATTTGTCTCGTGAACGATGGCATGAAAATTACAGTTGTGTTCAAAAATGTACACAGGCCGTAGTCCGCCAAACAAATCCGTCCCAATTCATCCCACAGTGACTGCAATGATTATTACATTGTATATAGACACGGGAAAGACTTTGAAACGTGACGCTATAGACCTATGAAGAGATGAAGCCACGCTTTGTTTACATGCATACTTTAGATAGGAGCAAATGGGGACGTTGTTCTGCCGCAAAAGAAAAACGGTACACTAACAATGAAAATCCATTGTTACTTGTTCACATTGTTATAGGTCTATTGTTTAACCGATAATAGAAAAATGGCAGGAAAACAGAAACGGCTCCAGGCAAAATAATCACTCTCCTATCACCGTGTGCAGGCAACCTGAGCCACGTGCTGAGCAAAAAAAATGAACTAGCCAATGGAAGCGCATACTAGTAGTGTGGGGGGTCTATAGGCACTAAAGAATCTTTAGAGGGCTCTTTAGCATAAAATCAAAAAAAGAAAAAAAAAAGGAACCTAAAAATCTTAATAGGACAGCCTAGGACCGAAGAATCTCTTAGGACAGGATATGGATGGTTGAACCTAAAAATCTTCAGCGGACCATTAGCATAAAATTAAAGAAAAAACAAAAGGAACCTAAAAATCTTAATAGGACAGCCTAGGACCGAAGAATCTCTATCAGACAGCACATATGAATGGTTGAAACTAAGAATCTCTAGCGGACAGCATATGATAAAGCGGTATTTGAATTTGGTCAGTGATAATCAAGCAACATATATTTTTAGAAAAAAAATAAACCTCAAAAAATTAAATATTACTAAAAAAAAAATTGGGGGAAAAAATGGGTCTGTTTGTGGAGCAAGTTGGATCTTTTTTGAGCCAACCTATCTTGGCATACACAAGGCATAAAACATAAAAAGATGACCTGGTTCGGTCCGGGATTCAAACATCTCCACAATCCAACCAAGAAAAAAATCTGGATGAGGAGAACGTGCAGATCCTATTGGGACTACTAGAAGAGCAAAATAATGATCAGTAAGGATTGAATTTCAAGACCAAAATATAATAAAATAAATAACTCGAAATCCCCTTACTTCAATCATTAAAAGAAGTACCGGCAATATCTCAGATTTTTCTGCCATATAGCAAGTAAACATAATACAACAAAACCCGGAAAGATTGTGACTGATGAATTGCGGAACAAAGCACAGAAAATATGCGCTGCTTCCCTTTCCAAAAAAAAAGAAAAGCTTGGGAGCAGCATATTATCACCGGTTAAAATCAATCATTGAAAACAAAGAGCCACTGCTTTTTTACAGAAACAGGTTCTTGCGTAGCCAAGACCAGAGACGAGTTTTGAAACTCCCGCTCTCTAAGAATGACGTACACAATACCCTGGACGTTTGATGTATTGATGAGGCCACAGACCTAACCCACCGACTGTGACATTTCTTTTCGTTATCGAACGATAAGCACGCTCAATCGAGCGCTTACGTAATACCCATTGTTACGCACCAGCGCTTTGCGCTATATAACGGTACAACAACAACAATATCATTCTTCTCGGTTGAGCGTCCGAACCTCGCTTACCCAACCACCTGTGTAAGCATATGATGCACGATATGGGGCAGAGCGAACCCCCCTTCCCCTCTTTTGTGTTGGTCATTGTGTTCCCGGAATCTCAGGAATTCTTTTCAGAAGTCTAGGGGGATGTGTTAGGTAACAATAGTCTGGAGAGTGTATAGGGTATAGGGACAAAAAGGGGGTTACCCCTCTGCCCCATATAGTGCTTGGTATATGTGTAAGGCTTGACCATATACTACTGCTACAATATCACCTCGCAACGATGATCTCTGAAGAGCAAGCCTCTAATTTGAGATCTTGGTAGCCATCCAGTCTCTTCAACAGAAGCTCGCTTCCACCACCAAGAAGCAGAAGCTGTCGGCAATTTCCACACCTTTCAAGGGCGACGGCAATCGAGAACAGTACGAACACTCTGTTAAGATAACGGACTTGCTTGAGTCCGCACTGGACTCGCTGGAGTCGCTAGACGTTGACTCCACAAAGATAGCCGTGAGAGAGGCACTAGAGCTTCTGCGAAACCGTCAAAAACTAATTAAGCTGGCTGATCGCTCACCGCATGGCTGGGCGACCGTCAAAGAATATGTCACTGACGACTTGGTAGAAAACTCCGACGACAAGAAGCGGCTTCGCAAAGCTGAAAAATCCGCCGCAGCTAAGAAGGCCGAAGCAGCGAAGAAGGCCAAGAATAAACCCAAGTATACCGCTCCTCTGCCACGGCTTCCGATTGAGATGCCTAATCAGCGCAATTTTCTTTGCTTCCCCAACCTCTTGTCAACCTTTAGCGTCGATAGCAGAACCTGCTTCCAGTGCGGCATTAGCGGCCATGTCCGCGCCAACTGCCCAGCACTCCGGGTCCTCCGAAGCGGGCAGCAACAACCGGGAAATCCTAGAGTTACCTCCACCTGAGACGGCAACCAGAAACTGGGAGATCACGGAACACTACACACGGGCCCCAGCAGGTGTAAAAGGTAAATTAAAACATTGTTTGCGATACTGAATGGAAGATCTTAATGCAAATGCTCTGGTTATTGACACCATAACCAAAGGTTATAAAATCCTGTTCTTGCATACTCCTCTTCCTTTTTACGCTAAAAACAACAAATCAAGCTCGACATTCAGATTTTGTCGAGACGGCAATTGCCAATTTATTGCATAAATGTTGCATCGTTGAGGTTGATTCCCAGCCCCATTATTGTCACTCGTTAACTTTTGCTGAAGGCAAGAAATTGCGTCTCGTGTTAGTTCTTCGCCACCCAAACAAATTTGTTTTGAATTCTCCATTCAAGTACGAAGACCTAAATCACATCGCCCCCGTACTCGATTTTGGTCAATTTTATTTTTCTTTCGATTTCGAGTCCGGTTATCATCACATCGACATTTACCCTCCCCACTGCCAGTACCTCGGTTTTTCTTGGTACCACAAACGTTACGGCATCCGATACTACGTGTTTACAGTAATTCTTCCTTTTGGGCTTAGCAGCGCTTGCCACATTTTCACAAAGATTGTTAGACCCTTGGCGTACAGTTGGCGCGCGCAAGGAATTCTCTCCTTTGTGTACATCGACGACGGTCTCATTATCTCGCCGTCACTAAACTCTGCCATTGCCAACCGAGCCCATCGTTCAAGCAACAATCGCAAACAGTGGTTTTGTTCTAAGCCAAACAAAGTGCAATTGGGACCCCTCTCCACGAATCGATTATTTGGGCTTTACAATTGATTCGAGCAAAGCCATGTTTTTCATCCCGGATTCCAAAATTTCCAAATTATTGTCTGCCTTGGACCACCGTCCGATCCCTCTGTGCATTTTCCCAACCTATCCCAGTTAAGAGTTTAGCTTCCATTACCGGTCAAATAATTTCACTGACCCCGGTTATCGGCCCAGTTGCTAGGTTCATTACTCGCGAGTGCTATCGCGCCATCGAATCGCGCTCGTCCTGGTTGAGCTTTATAACAATCCCCACCCCCGTACAATCTGAACTAGAGTTTGGGACAAGCAACATTTCAATTTTAAACGGCTTTCCATTCAAATATCGCCTCGTACCCACAGTTCAAGTATACTCGGACGCCAGCGATACCGGTTACGGCGGTTATGTTCACGGTCTAGCGCACATGCGTTTCCATGGTTCCTGGTCACACTTACAAAGACTAACAAGTTCAACATGGCGCAAACTTTCCGCGGTCGCAAACATTATATCCGAGGCTAGTGACGTCCTTGCGGGTCAAAAAATCAAGTGGTTCACAGATAACACAAACGTTCCATCAATCATCAAACATGGTAGCCCCAATCCAGAATAGTCATTGCTCCAGAATGGCTCCCGAGAGTCGAAAATAGAATAGCCGACCGAATCAGTAAATTTATGGATTTCGATGATTGGGCCATCGACAATCGGTCATTCGCCGTCATTGAATCTTTGTGGGGTCCCCATACCATAGACCGCTTCGCCTCTCCACATAATAGAAAGTTACCCATCTTTATCGCCAGATTTTGGTGTAGAGGAGTTTCTGGAGTAGACGCTTTTTGTCAGGACTGGTCAGTGGAGAACAATTATTTTTGTCCCCCAGTCTCCCTTGTAGTACAAGTCGTCAGACGTATGCAGTCATTAAAAGCAATCGGAACCCTGGTCGTCCCCAAGTGGACTTCATCACACTTTTGGCCGATTATCTGCCCCGACAGTTGCACAATCAAATTCATGACTGGAGATTGATGATTTCATTTTCCCCACCATCACTGGGGACACATTCCGGCTTTTGTGAAGATCCAACATTTTTAACTTTGGCCCTTAGATTTGACTTCACCCAGTCGCCCAGAATATTGAATCGGGGATTTTGTTGCAGTGACCTAGGCTATTGCCACACGTGTGTCACTTTGTAGCCTGACCCTTTAATTGGTCGATTAAGCAGTTAATTGTCGGTCTTTTTGACCCAGACGCAATTTGTAAGACGTCAGGCTGATTTGTAGCCTTGTTTAGCTAGACAATTAAGCCCTAGCGGGTTGATATTTACTTGTTTGTTTGTTTGTTTCCATTAATTTTGGCCTATTTTACCATTTCTTAAACACGACCATTTGGCGTCGTACAGCCGATTTGAGAGCTGAGGTTCAGTTCTTATTATTTAGTACCACGCAAACCCATTTCCATCTTTGGCGTATCTCATGAGCGAGTTTCGCCGCTCGACCATCCCAGATTGTTCACCAAAATTTTTTTGTCGTTTCGCTTTTCCTTACTTAGTATTTATTAACTTGAGGTAGATAAAGGAAAAAAAAAAAATTTCTGACGGAGGAACGGAGGAACGGAGGAAGAAAGTGACATTTCTTTTCGTTATCGAACAATAAGCACGCTCAAGCTCAATATCTATTGTTACGCACCAGCGCTTTGCGCTATATAACGGCACAACTCGCCCAATATCATTCTTCTCGGTTGAGCACCTGAACCTCGCTTACCCACCCTTCCCCCCAAAAATAAATACAAAATCGTTTAAAACCTAGGGCACGGAGCCAGGGAGTGCACCCTCGATCGGTATACTAGGATGCACCCACGTTTCCTCTTTAACAATACGAAACAAAAAAGGTTTTTTTTTTTGTGGCCTCCGAGCGCCAGCAGATGTGCTGGACATATACCGATCGCCATGCCTTCAGGTAAACAGATAGCCTTGTTGATTCAGGAAGGTTGGTACTAACCATAACTCCCTTGGGTGTGTGGGGGAAAATATAAAAATTGGAGGATTCAGGACTGTACAGGGTTAATGTTTTGAAACCATAAAATCCACAATGCTTTTTGCATTCTCGTGGAGAGACTCTTTATATATTTTTTCCTGACAGAATTATGGAACAGGGCCAAGTGTTCACTTCGAGATCCACACCTACGCAGCCTCGCCACCGATGCACTGCCTACGCACTTGATGTCGGCTAAAGCCGACTACACAACGGCCAAGTACCCATGTACCCATGTTTCGCCTGTCACCAGGAAAGAACCTATTACTCCAGATATCTTGAAGAAACTAGTTGAGCATTTTTGCCACCCAACTGCAACATTGGCAGATTTACGCATGTTATTCATTTGTTTCGATAATTATGCCGGTTTTCTTAGATTTGACGAAGTTCACTCCCCCTTAAGCGTAAAGACTGATTTAAAACACGATAGCCTTGTACTTCACCTCCCGAAATCCAAAACGGATCAATTCAGACAAGGTAATTATGTCACACTCGCTAAAACATTTAACACCACATGTCCTGTAACTATCGCTGATAGATACCTTAACGCTTTAGGAGATCCAGTTGATTCTGAATTACCACTTATCCGCAGGATCACTTCATCTAAGAAGGGGCTCATCCCTACCAAACACGGCCTAAGTTATACCAGAACGCGAGAAATAGTTCTCGAGGCCACAAAACCATTTGTACCCGACATATCAAAGTATGGGCTTCACAGCCTTGGGTCCGGTGGTGCAACTGCAGCAAGCAATACACAAGTGCCTCCTGAACTAATATCGCGTCATTAGCCTTTTAGAGGTATGGCGGACACAATAGGAGGGCGCTATTTGATTTGGGTAAACATTTTATATGGCACAAAAGGTTTATCGAAATCAAATAGCGCCCCCCTATGGCAGGTGGAGAATAGAAAAGGCCCGTAATGTGTACATTAAACCAAGTCATGAAGCCACTCTCCTTCCGTCTAAGTCACTCGGCATATAGAGTACCGAAGTGCTGTAGGCAATGCAATGTTTGGAAGCAGAATACTTCTATTTTGCGTCACTGTCTTTGCATAACGGCTGTTCACAAAAGAACAGTTGATATCTCCAATTGTTTGGAGTCGGTTAATTGTCGTGCCAACTGAACCCAGTTGTTTGAGAAGTGTTTAGAACGCCTTTCTCGATTTTGACGAACTCACTTGCACTTTTTCCGATAAACGAGTAGCTTTTTTGTGAGCGAATTGTAATTCGCAGAATTATGTATACGAAATTTAAGATGTGGAATGTGACCACTGCGTACAGAAATAAAGTGAGCGAGTTTCGCCGCTCGACCATCCCAGATTATTCACCAAATTTGTTTTGTCGTTTCCCTTTCCTTACTCAGTATTTATTAACTTGAGGTAGATATAGAAAAGAAATGACGGAGGAACGGAGGAAGAAAGTCATCTTACAGAAACAGTGGCCATAACTGATTCCCTAGAGGCGTATTTCACAGAAGAAGAAAAAGAACGAAATTACGTTCCGGGTGGGTCAGTCACACACCCACACGGCTGGCATACCCACCAGCTTCTTCGTAGATTGCAGACCAGTCACTAACATAAACCTATTATAACAAACACAATTAGCTGGCCTGACGTTTCGAACTTATAGAAGTTCTTTCTCGAAGGCAAACAAAAAATGCTATCATGATACTTCGCTCAACAGAATCCTTCCAACCTTTCCCGCAAATCAAACGATGATGGAAATAAAGAGGAATGACTCTGTTGATGCCGTAAACAACTCCCACTTTCCGCTTCCCATCAAACGAGTTCTGACTCGCTGCGGTTATTTATTGAAATGGTAAAAAAACTAAAATCAACTGATAATTCCCTGAATTTTGCCTGCACATGCCGGCTCTTCCTTGCTTTTTCTCAATCGAAAAGCACTTCATCCTTTTCTTTAGAAAAAGAACACAAAGTTCAACCAACAATTCAAAATCCGTTGGCCAAGGCCCTGAACCAAAAGTTCCATCCCATTGACTCGAACACGTAATACATGTATAAAGGGCTGCATGCATGGTTACGCCCCACGTGAACAGAGTATGTGCTTTCATTAACTAGTTGATTTTTTTTTGCTCGGCACGTAGCTCACGTTGCCTGCAAACGGTGAGTTTTTCGCCTCGCGAGGCGAACAAAATTAAACATGACAGATATTTGCCTCACGGCCTCGCAAAGCTGAAAAAAAACCAAAAATTTACCGCACACGGTGAGCTACGTGCTGAGCAAACGGCCTCGAATGATTTTTTGCTCAGCAGATAGCTCTTGTGTGCGGCGGACTTTACACACCTGTCGTCCTGGCTGTTGAGCCACGAACCAGTGACACTGGTAACATAGGAAGGGTAGATAACCTTGACGCTATCACTAAGTGTGACCGGTGGAGTCACGCTGGATGGCATCAGTAAGTTAAAGAAGTTCTCCCAATCAACCTGGAAGGAACAAAAGAGTATTTCATGAATTTATGGGTAGTAAGAAACACAAATGCCCCTGCACTTATTTATTTAAAGAACAAAAATTCTGATCAACTTGTTTAATGTTTTCGTCACGGCCGTCGCTGGGGTGGGGAAGGGTTAGAGCGCACGGGTGTGAAACCCCCATTTCAAGAAAATCGTGTCGCTGTCTGCCAAATGAAAAATGTGAAAGTCCTGAATGGAGGGTGTTCAGAAATATATTAATGGCAGAGACGTAATTACTTTTTTTAAAGAGAAAAAGTGGCCGAGTCGTACTGACGTTTTTAAAGAGAAAATGCCACTGACAAAATGTGCAATAGGCACAATGTCGAGAAAAACCATATGGCAGATAATCGTTGTTGCTTACATTCGTAAACCAAAATATTTAAAGAAAGATATGGGAAAGAGGGGACCTCCCCTCTTTTGTATTAGTCATTGTGTTCCCGGAATCTCAAGAATTCCTTTTAGATATCCGGCGGCGGGATGTACGGTAGGTATAAACCGCAATGTCGGTACATTATTTGGAAACGGGAAATTGTCCAATTCATCCTACACGAACTCAACATTTGTAAAAGAACCTAAAATTGATCAAACAAAACTCGGCTCGGACTTTGAGATGATTTCATATTCCTTAGGCAATACCTACATTGAGTCAGTGCGCAAACTCAGTAGGAGTCTGTACCAAGACAATGAACTATACATAGTTTAATAAGGGTGAGGGTTAGGTTTAGAGCAGGGTTGGGGCCAGGGTTAGGATACATTTTATGCTTATGCTATTGCAAAAATGTATTGTGTTCATTACAAAATCAAATTGTTACAATGCATCATGGGAAAAGAGACGGATATTTTTGGAGTCGGATATATGACACCGCTATTTTTTCATATCGGCAATTTAAACACCCAATATACTGGATATATGTCCATAAGATCCTCAGAGGTATAGATCCATTGTAAGGAATTTGTGGTGCGGTTCTCTTTCCAAAATGAAATGACACCAACAAATATAACAGTTTATAGAACAGAGCAATAAGGCTTACCCCGTAGTAACGAAGACGAAGATCTGCAATGGTCTTGACTAATGGATGATCGTCTTCGTCACGAACAGCGGCAATGGCATACTGCAGAGAAATTGATGTACGTCGTTACTTTTTTTTTTATAAAGGATGATACATATAATGCCTTCGTATTTTGGGGATAATATTTACTGTCCAAAATCAGTAAATGTTGTAGTGGAGAAAAATTACAAGAAAACAGATCCGGTTCATGTTCATTTGCACAATAAAATGGTATACCAAAAATAAGATACATTTTCAAAGTGAACAAAGAAACTGGCAGGAGCGGGATTCCAACCTGCGACCTTCGGGTTACCGTACCGGTGTTCTACCAACTGAGCTATCTTGCCCTATGTTGCATTCTTCCAAATTGTCAGTATCGTAAAATTGGGTGTGATCCCTGGCTATACAGCATTCTGGGTTTATGACTGCTGACTAGCGCCCACCCAAACAAGGATACTGACAATTTGAGAGACTATACAAACACAGGGCAAGATAGCTCAGTTGGTAGAACGCCGGTACGGTAACCCGGAGGTCGCAGGTTCAAATCCCACTCCTGCCAGTTTCTTTGTTCACTTTGAAAATGTATTCAAATTTACCTAGTCAATTTCCCTTGTGGATTGTTTGACGAAAAATAAGATACATTATATTTGCAATTAATGGAATGGTGGCCGGTTACTCCTTTTTTTTTTGGGGGGGGGGGGGGGAGGGGGGGCGACTGAATATAAAGCCAAATATCTTTTCTTCCCATTTTATTTACCTTAGTCTTCAACAGTGAACAACTGTGCCTTGTTTAGATGTTTAAATTAAAAATAGGCGTATACAAACAGCAAAGTACGTTCAGAAACATTAATATTAGTTGCAAGAACTAACAGAACCATACAAACCTTCGAACTGTGGTACATGTGTTATATCTTACCTGTGCTAGTTGTTTTTCAAACTCAAGCACGTTTGTCATGTCTGTTGTGACATCAAGTCGATTGCCGCCAAGAGCCACTGCTATATCGATCATGTACTGCAGGTAGGCCGCTCTTTCCTAACGCAAACAAAAGCCAAAGAGTAAGCTTTGAACACAAAGAGGAGAAATGGTAATGTAGTAAATTGTGACAATGATAAAGAAATAAACTATATTGTGTTGAAAGAAACTGTTATTATTGAGAACGAAACTACAAAAGACAAGCAGTGTCAGCTTGTGTTGGGTGGTTCCAAAATTTCTGGAGTCGGTTCAGTTCTCGAAAAAGAACTGGTTTCGATTCGGAACCGGCTTTCGTAAAATTCAATGAAAAACATAAGCCCGGGTACAGGCACAAAAATTAATACCCGGCTCCGAACGATCACGGATCTGCTCACGCCCCAGTTTTGTTTATTATATATGGTACAGGGCCAGTATCGGGTTCAATGCTCTATATTGCCTGGGTCCTTGCAAAAGTACCCCCTCAACGGAAAGAGAGGGAGAGTTGGAGTAGTCACTATCGACGCCATCTTGCCTGACCTTAATTTGGGTTGTGGAGTGTCTGATTCCCACCTCTATTATTCAGAATCGGAACCGCGAAAAAGAGAGTCCGCGAACAAACTATCAAATCCTCCTGTCATGGGCGTCGCCAGGATTTTTTCCGGAGGGGGGCACAATCCCAAAATAGTTTTGTTCGAGGGTGGGTGTGGGAAATTTTCCCACCCCAACACCATTGGCACCCCGGAAGCCCATGTTGTTAAATGTGCATTAAATTAACAGTAATATGACACCTTGTCTTCTGTTTTGGTGTGTGTGAAACGGTAAGCACTTATCCAGAACCACCAAAATGACATCGTCATGTATTACTGAAAATGCACTAGGCCTTATATTAAATAGGCACAAGGCCTTATTGAATAGGCACAAGGATGATGTCATTTTGGTGGTTCTGGATAAGTGCTCACCGTGTGAAACCAGCGAAATTGTATGTGACCCGTGCATTGACATCGTTTCTAGGTGAAAAAGCGCCATCTTTTGTTTGCGCACGGAGCTCACATAGCCTCGTGACCGCAAAAAGGCTCAGCGGAGCGGTTTGTGTTTACTGTGTAAGATGTTCTTGGCACATTGTGTGGTCACTTAAAGTGTTTACATAAAAGTTAATTTCTGCCTTATTGTTTAAAGATTTTACTGACATAAATCTTGAAATGACAACTCGTGCCATATGTTCAGACATTTGTTATCGAGGGTTTGTTATGATTTTGCTGTTCCAGACCCATATTAGTAATTGTTTTGGCTGCTTCTGCCAAAACTCGAACGAGTTGATTGAATTATATACCCTTATTTTAATAAGGAGGAATTGTTGAAATTGGTATATTGTTTTTATTGTGCATAGCTCATATTGTATTGCAATCACTGGTGAAATGGGCAGTTGTTTGTCATGTTTGTGTGTTTTATGAAAATGTTGTCGTAGCTTGGTTTAGCCTGAGCATTCATGTTCATTCACTTGCACTTCTGTAACACTTTGTGCCATCCATGCATTATTGGTCAGATTTGAAGAATTAATCGAATGAAATAAGCCAGAGGTAGAGATAATAGGGAAGTTAGACGACAACCAACTAGCCAGCCAAACAATCAACTTGTCATCGGGTTGCCGTCGGTCAGCTATGCAACATTAAGTTTGTGATTCTTGAAGCTGAAGCATCGGCTGTTGCAGATTGTTCCATGCGTGGGCGGCGATCCGGGGGAGGAGGACGACGAGGAGGGGGGGGGGGGACACGTCCCCCTAATATTGTTTGTGGAGGGGACGGCTATGCCAGTGTCCCCCCAATATTTTGCCATGGGTCATTGACTTTTACAAGCACCAGAATGCACCAAAAACACCCAAACATCAGCACACATTTTTAAAAATTTCCCTGGAGATACAAGAGACATAAAATACACAATTTCCGATTACATGATCTCTCTAATAACAGTTGAACTGATTGTGCGTTCTTCCGAAAAAGTATTGGTCAGGGATGGATATGTAATCTCCAATATTTGTTGTTTGTATTTCAAGAGGTAGGCTAAGCATAAAGCTAACCTATGTTTAGCATCCCCATAGTACTTTGTACGTGGTTGATAACAATAAAACAAATTAAAACAATACAATAAGGGTGACGCCATTGCACAACTAGCGCGTCAAAGTTGTTATTGGTTGTGCGCTTTTTTCCCGTCTTTTTAACCTTGACGAGAAATCGCCGCCGCTTGTTCCATGGAAATGTGTTGACCTGTCTTCTTTAATATACTTGTGTCATCATACTGTCATGTCTCATTATAATAACTCTTTGTTGAGAAAGACATCTTGAAACATCAACCAGTCCGACCAGGATGGACAAACCAAGACATGCAAACCAACAAACAAACGGATGAAAGATTAACAACCTTACCTCTTCCAAATCTTCCAGCAGGAGCAGGTTTCGGCCAAAATCCCGAGACACCTTCTCAGGAATCTACATAAAATATTGGAGAATCATCATCTCCAGAATTCCTACTGTGTTCATGGAAACAGGTCCGCAATTTTCACGGCACTGGATTATAAATATTATTTCACCCAAATCAATAGGTACGGGAGTAAACTGAACAAAAATGCTCGCGATGAAGCGTTCATAATTTAGTCAAAAGTCGGGACATCTATTTTGGGATTTTACTACTGAAAATCACATGGAAGATAATTTTGTTTTTATTTTAAGTGGTTAGTGGAGTATTTGTCTTCTATGTATATGGGCTGCCAATTTTAAAGCTTTGAAAAAGCAAGTGTGAAAACAAAAACATCTGGGAAAAAGAGGATCTCCAAAACTATTCCTTTTAATATCATCTTTTTGATATCCTACAATTATAAAGGAGTTAGAATCACTTACCAAGGATGACATCCGCTTCTGCCTCTTTTCCTGGAATTCTAACGCGACTGTCAATTCCGGAAGATTAAGCTGTTTCATAAAGATACGATTAGATCAAATATGAGCAAATACCTACACAAACAGTAAAATTCGTCATTCTTTTTGTCTTCAATTGACAGAATTCTCTGTGCCCTTCCTCTGCAAACCCACAGATATGTTGCTAGGCGGCATTAAAGGTAGTATTATACATCATTAATTTTGCTTTTGCTGTAATTTTCAGAAATGAACGGATTTGGGGGTGAGTATTTTATAGCAAATATTGTAACACAGACCTTTTTAAAGCTTTGCGAGCATATGCTGGGAAAACAAAGAGAATAACTGATGTTCTAGTCTGGTTCCCTGACCATAATTCAGACAAAACGGAGCAATTTATAGACGTCAGGAAATTATCATGTCGGGGAACTAACGATAGTTTCATCGCTGGAAATTCATACAAAAGTTTAACTTTTCTTGAAAATTACAGCACACCAAGTGCTATGATTTCACCGGATACACGCGACTATTATTAACTTAGTCAAGTAAGGTATTTCACAAAAATTCAGTGGTTTTATTTTTTGATTTTTTTAAATGTTGTATTACCTTTGAACATTCGAAGTTTAGCGATCAAAAAAGATAAAAACCAATGGGCGCCATAAACCCTATAAACTCCCGATGGATCTACCACTAGGCCCAGTAGATTGCATTTAAAAACGTAATAAAAACAAAACGGCACCTCCAGAAAGGTGGCTGGTGTCATTATGTTAGCGAGGGGGGGGGGGGGGGGGGGGGGGGGGGGGGGTTGAACCCCAATCTGGATCCACCGCTGCTATACAATTGGCTTTATAGTTTACCTCAAGTATATACTCCCCTGAGTTACTTATATTAACTGCGACGTCCGTAGAAATGAACACATCGACGTTAAACTCAGCCCGAAGCTTGGCCCACAACCTCTCCAAGCTGAATGCAAACGGTTTCCAATTACCGCCAGGGTTTCCCCCAAGGACTGGCCATCCTCCCAGGGACTGCAACATGTCCGTCAGTGGCCGGGCTCCCAAGGAGTTTGCTGTATCTGTTAAGGAAAAGAACTGTTCTTTCAGATCTTCTCTTCAACAACACTCAATAGGGTGAATCGTTTACATTGTTCCGACCGACAACACAATTTCGTACAGTTATGGTATATGCACGAAAAAACGTTGACACAACATGACCATGCAGCGTCAAGTTAATCAGTGGTTTGAATCCAAAGTAGTTTGCAATTATGTTAAAGAAAAATTGTTTTGCAGAGTTTCTCCCGTTGTTAGTTTTTATAGGGGCACAAAGTTTACATTCTTCAATATTAAAAAGTCGCAATGTCTTATTTAGAGGCGCACGTCTGGGTTAAACTCGTTCGTCCTCAAATTGCTATGATTGGAAAGACCATTAAACAGAAAAATATAATAATGTACTCGACAATCAATCCCTTGAAAATGCGGCGTCTGTCAAAAAGTCATTAACAAAATACTTTCGGGGACGAAAGTTTGGTTTAACAAATTTGGAACCGAATAGTACGCGTTGCTTTACAGTGATTTTCAGACACATTTTCAGATTCTGAAGGGACGGTTGTATATATATATATATATCACTTTATTGTACTTTTTAATGATCTTCCCAACTATAGTATTTTTAAGGCGAGGGCTTATTCGCTTCCAAAGTAATCAGTTCCTTTAAATTACCTCACAATTCGACATCATGCGCGCCTTACGCCAAACACTACACCCAGCAAACACATAACATTTAAAAAGATTTTTAAAAAGGTTGTAGTCAAACATTGTAAAAATAACATAAAATAATGTTACCAAAACGTTTAACTTATGGTAATTGAAAACATTTTTTGTACCACATTTTAATAATCATTATAGTCAGGCACAAGTTGCACACTCATTTTGTCTCCGAAGAAACATAAATGGTTGTAATATATCCAAACCTGTTTGCATTCATGTTCAGGGCCCAAAGGTCGTCTTGCCAAAAAACAGAATTGAAGAGAATTCATATTTAAAATATTTATTATATAACATCGGTCTGCCAACCAGAGATTCCCTATTATTTTTTCGTGTTCGGTGGGCCACCGGTGGTAATAATGAGTGGCACTGATGGCTTCGGTTGTCACCGGTGGCCCGCCATCGGCCCGCTGGCCAGAGATGATGATGGCCAGTTCCGTTAATTTCGCCCTAGCTTGAAAAACCTTCGGCTAATTCTTGATTTGTGAATATTGTTTCCTTCCTTCGTGCTGTGGATGTGACACAATCTCCCGGCCCGGCGGCGATTTTCTTTCCCCAAACGACACCCGAATAGGGTTAACGCTATGAGATTTCGGACTTTACTTCCCTTTAAAGAAATCCTCCGGAGCCACAAATTCGAACTCAATGAAATTTCGAACTTTATTTCCCTTAAAAAAAATCCTCCAAAGCTGGAAATTAGAAGAAAAAAATGTATTGGTAACGTTGAGGTCTCGAACCCACAATCTACTACCTCTCAGTCTAACACCGTATCCATCCGTGGGCCATCGGAATGCTTATATACCCAGCCCTATAACATATGCGTACTATTCGGATGACGTTTTGGAGGGCGCGGAGGGCGCGGAGGGCGCGGAGGGCGCGGAGGGCGCGGAGGGCGCGGAGGGCGCGGAGGGCGCGGAGGGCGCGGAGGGCGCGGAGGGCGCGGAGGGCGCGGAGGGCGCGGAGGGCGCGGAGGGCGCGGAGGGCGCGGAGGGCGCGGAGGGCGCGGAGGGCGCGGAGGGCGCGGAGGGCGCGGAGGGCGTGGAGGGGTTCTTGTGTTTGCTGGGCAGACGATTAAAATAAGCAAACCTATTTGATATGTATCATCTGAAGTCTCTCCAGCGTTAGATTTTAGTTACCAATTTCTTGACAAGAATCAAACATATACAACTTCAGATATAAAGAAAGAAAAAAAGACTCGATGATGTAATACACCAAGTTCATGTAGTACCTAAGTCAATGCAGGCTTGGTAGTAGTCTCTTACTTTGGCGAACGAGGGAGGTTCGTCCGGTTCAGACTCTCGTTCAATCAGTCCTGATGAGAGAAGACAAAATCAAAACAATAATAACAATATTAATAATCCAATTATGGAAATGAGGCATTATGTCATCTTTCCATAGATTACAAATGTGTCGCTTTTCAGGTGATTGAATTTGGTAAGGTGTGATAATCAGGTTGGCGCAGTGGTTACTGTCCCCGCCTTTCACCACATGTGGACTGGGTTTTTAAGTCCCTTCCTGATTCCGTGGGTTTTCCCCAGAATATTCGTCTGGGGTTTTCCTTCCACATCTAAAACTGTAACTTCTTCTCATTGTCTTCTCTCTACATGTTTCTTCAGGCTTTCGAGCTACAGTGCCTAGGGCGCTTTTGATGAATCATTGGTTTCATTACCAGAAAGAATTAATAATAATAATAATAATAATTAGAATAATAATAATAATAATAGCGTTCGACAGCGCAAGACGTGCTTCACTTCGAACTCCCGAAAATTGCCCTTTTTGTCACTTTTTAGAGACAACTTGCTCTACTTGAGTGCACCTCTTCATTTGTATGAGTGAGTAGCACACAAACAACTTAGATAGAGGGTTTGGAACTGTAAGATTAGGCCACTTTTGGCCGTTCTATAACCGTTTGCCGTGGCCAAGTGGAGCCGGCGGCCATCTTGATCCCCACCATGTATAGGCACCAAAACGTGGGGAAGGTCACGCTTAAGCGACCCAACACAATTAAGTTCAATCTGAAGCATGTGAAGGGAGTGGAACCTGAAGACGTGTACTGCGCAGTATTCATTGGAGAACGCGTGGTATAAGTGTCATTCGACAATGAGAAACACTGTGAAAGAATAGTAACGCAGGGCATTATTCTCAAGAATATCCTTGTACAGTGTGAACGAGCGTCCATTCAAGATTCAGCAATCGTGTATGTGAAAGCACCATACGAGATGTCTGACCAGACGGTCGTCAATGGCTTGATGCAGTACGGAACGGTTGTCAATATCCGCAGACAAATGCATGATTTTGACGACATGATCGAGACTGCATGGGGTGAGATGCTGCCTGATCAAGAACATCCAGAAGCCGATACTAAGCTACGTCAGATTGGGTCCCTACATGCTCCCTGTTAGATATAAAGGACAGCAGAAAACATGCAAGATCTGCTCCCAGACCGATCACTTCGCCCGTGATTGCCCTAATCGTGGTCGCTGTTTTGTGTGCGGGAGCAAAGACCATAGGGCCTCATGGCACGACAACGAACATGAACAGCAACGAGACTTACCGGCCGATGCTGGAGACGATTTAACGGACGGAGACGTAGACCCAACAGATGATGATGAACAAACGGAGGATGAAATGCAAGATGACGATATCGATCAAGATGAAGCGGACGCCCCCCTTGATGAGGGCGTGGAGGAAACGAAAGGAACCAGGGTTGAAGCAACAGAAAAAGAAGAAACAACCGAAAATCCACTCCTAGCAGAGACCGATGAGGGGAAAGAACAGAACACCACACCACAAGACGGTAAACAGCAAGGAGAGGCAATGAAAAACGAGGGAAAACCAAAGAAGGCCGAAAAGAAAGACAAAGACGACTCTCAACAGAAGGAGACTGAGCCCACAACCCAAAACTTGACAACAAAAACCTTCTGCCAAATAGTGAAGGAGACCCCACCTAGGGCGGATACATTTTCCCCTAGTTGCTCAACTGATGTCAGTCCCAAGATTACTTCTAGAACTGTAAGGTTTTTTACAAACCTTACAGAGAGACACATTGAACCTGCTGTGGACGATTTTTTTCATAGTTTTGACCCTCAATAACTTTCTAGTCACGACATTTTCTGCCCCAAGATTTCACATGCCCCAAGATTTCACATGCCTTCACTTGATATGGCCATGTACAGGAAACAGTCGTCTGAATATTTGTTTCAGGTTCGTACGGCATAGCAGTTGAGTTACCGCGCCGCACGCCGGGCCGCATGCGGTAACGTACGCAACGGGGCTGCTAGTTTTTCAGACGACTGTTTCCTGCGAAAACAATCCGTCAATTTGGTGTTTTTTTGCCTCACGCGTTGATATAAAAGCCGCGCTGTGGTTGGTCAAGAGCATTGTGGCGCCCTCAGTCGACAACAACGGATGCGAAACTGGGGATTGGCGATTGATGTGGTCTTGGTAAGCGAAATTTTCGTAAAATTCCACTTTTTGGGTTACATTTTAAGGAAGTGAACCTTGCCTATCTGTACATGGCCATATCAAGTGAAGGCATGTGAAATCTTGGGTCAAAACTATGAAAGAAAATCGTCCACAGCAGGTTCAATGTGTCTATCTGTAAGGTTTGTGAAAACCTTACAGTTCTGGAAGTATCCCAAGATGACAACGCTGAAGCCGAACTCCCTTGGGAAAGATGACTCCGCAGCAAGACCAAAAAGCGGAAAAAATAACAAGAAATCGCCAAAACCAAAACCAAAACCACAAGGCTTTTGGGAGGAACATACCAACAAGACATCCAGGAAGCGGAAATCGGGGGAAGAAGCGGGAACAGAGCCCTCGAAATTAATTAGGGAAGAGAACACAGACCAACGAGAAATGGAGGTGGACGAAGAACCAACCCAAGATAGAGAAGATACAGGATCTACGGCAGCCAATGATCAGTCAAGAAGCATGGACGATGACGACATGGTAACGTACGTACGTGGTGGAGTCCAGCGCTTTAGACTGAGACGAGGACTAGGAGCACGTTGATACTTTTACCATATGTGACTCTGTTAGTTCGTTTTATAAAGATCTTTATTGTTCGGAAGAAATAGATAACGAAGCTGCTGACCATATCCTCAGAAATATCAAAGATGTTACCTTTAGCGATGATGTGATTGAGGATCTGGAAAACGATTTTGACGAGAAAGACATTTTTCAAGCTCTTAATGAAATGGTTTGTGGGAAATCTGGTTTAGATGGTCTAACTACCGAATGTTATCAGTCTTGTTGGTACTTAATTAAAGAGGATTTTTTAGAAGTTGTTAACGAGTGTAAAAGAATTGAGTGGAATTATATGTTCAAGGTTATGGACAGGATGGGCATTCCTAAATTTTTGATTGACTGGGTTAGATTTTTGTATAATAATCCTACTAGCTCCGTGTTGGTTAATAATTTCATTACGGAACCCTTTCATGTTACCAGAGATAACGGCAGGGGTGTCCATTGTCCCCCCCCCCCCCCCTGCTTTACTCTATTTGTGCTGAAGGGCTGGCCTGTCTTATCAGGAATCAAGATCAGATTAAAGGGGCTGTATCGTCGCGCCATCTCGCGCTAACGAATCAAATATTGGAGTGCGCCCCCTTGCGCTCTATTTCGGTTATGTGCTTTTTTAACCTCCATCCGTTTGTTATGGCTGTTCTGAGAATTGGCTTTTGGAAACTACACCCCCTGGAATACGCACGCATGTCCAGCGTGCACGTACTGACATACACATACGTGTACACACATACTTATAAACAAGTAGCACACATCGTGGCACTTAGTTCTCTAAGAGTAAGATTATTAGAACAAACGTTCAAATTTCATCCGTTTATTTCATAAAATTTAATTCACATGTACACAAGTGCCATGGAATATTTGTCTGAAAGTTGCATGGAATTGGAGGTTGGTGATATAGAAGTAGAACCTTACGCTGGAGAACCTATGACATGTACATGCCGAAACTCTTGCCAGAGAGGACGACTCGGCACACGGGGTGCTTGTCTATGTAAATGTGCACAGCAAAACTGCAACGTGTCTTGTCGCTGTGGGACAGTTTGCGCTAAATTTTGTACACAAAATCTCACAGGCGGGGTATTCGTAAAAGGGTCTATGTATTATGTGTACATTCATTTGGATGTATCTTGTTTGTATCTTGCTTGTAAACGTAGGTCGATAAAAAGCTTCAGGCTTATTTTGACCCGTCACTTTAATAACAAAATTATCATGCTACTAAAAGAGGGGTAGTGGCTACAGACAGTTCTTTAGCAGCGAACATTTTTTTTTATCTAGAACTTAGAAGTACATATTTTTTAAAAACAGTTGATAGATGGAGCTGAAACAACTCCACTTGGTCGCTATTCCACTGGCACTTGTCAACAACTCGCTGTGTAAAACAATATTTCCGCACATCAAGTCTACATGTAGTCAACATGTACAGTACATCCGATCCATGTACTCAGTATGTGAATTGCTAATGTCATAAACAGTAATAAGCGAACAATTCGTGCAAAACAGGTGAAAATTAGGGTTGTTTGAATATTTGTCGGGGTGTTTATTTCTTTGTTTCTTTGGTAGTCGTTTTTATCATAGTGATGTGGGGATCTGTGCGCCAGTGGCGTAAACACGGGGAAGGAGTTCAGGGGCCCGCCGATTTGTATTTCATTTTTGTTTCGTAAACAAGTTTAAATAGGGGAAATTGTACACAAAGTGATGTTTCAAATTTCAAGCGGTGTTTGGGGCGGGGGCATCCCCCGTTGAGAACAGTTCAAGATGCAGTACTTCGTTGACAAATTCAATAATCATCTCCACTTTTTGACACGGATTTACTCACGACTGGTGAAATCTCATTTCATTGGCGTATATTATTTATTGGTAATAACTGTTAATATCTGCTCATCATTGCACGCACAGCCGATTTTAGTCAAAATTTATTTCGATACATAGGCCTACAACTATATTTTTGTATAGAAGGGGCTGGTACATTATTTATTTTACAATTATAAATACAGATTTACTTATTTACTTATTTTCGTTTGGTTCTGTCATGGTACATTTTGGCGTTTGGCCGGCGGGTGGCTGGCACGGACTATGTTCGACTGTAGGCCTATCGGTTTTTTGTTGTGGCACAAACACATAACAAATACTTGTACATGCAGTATGTATCATGCATACAGGATCATGCATGCAGCAGTCATTGCAATTGTAATCTGATCTGGCGCGCGCGCCCTGTGGGTCAGCGCGCGCGCGCCCTGTAGGTCAGCGCGCGGTCGTGGGGTATTATTTGCAGTTACTGGGTTCGTCTGCGTTCATCAGTTCGGGATTCAGTGTACAGCCGCAAGCCAGCTATGATCGTGACGACACAGCCCCTTTAAGGGAATTGCTCTTCCTAATAGCGACTGTTTTTATTAAAAACTGATTCAGTATGCAGATGCACCACGATTTTCGTTACTGAGGAAAGTGATTTTGAACATCTTGGAAATGTTTTTCATGCTTATAGTATGGGATCCGGTTCTAAAATTAACCAGCATAAATCTCAGGGGCTTTGGATAGGGCAGTGGAGAGACAGAACGGACTCACCGGGGGGATTCTCATAGACCAATGACAATTTGAAAATTCTAGGAATTCATTTTGGAAATTATGACAATTCCAGAAGAAATTGGGAACCCAGGATTAGCAAACCGAAAACTGTTTTGAATACGTGGCGTAGACGTTATTTAACCATCAGGGGGAAAGCTTTTGTTGTTAATAGCTTCTTAGGGGCTGGTCTGTCATACCTCGGTTCTGTTATCCACTGTCCTGAGAAATATATTATTTAGATGGAGACCATTAAATAGTCCTTTTATTGGAATGATAAACCGGATAAAATTAAACGGAAAACTATCACTACTCCTAAAGAAATGGTTGGAACTGGAATTGTAGATGTTCGTCTCAAATTACATTCCTTGAAAATGAATGTTCTTAAAAATACAGTGACAGTTCAGGAAAATAAGAAATATTTGTTTGACTGTTGTTTGTATAAAGCTAGCGGTGATAATAACTTAAGATGGTTTATCCTTGATAACCCTAAGTGTATCAAACCTCATATTCAACCTTTTTATAGAGAGTTAATTCAGGCCTTTAAACGTTGTGGGAGGCAAGTTCGGATGTGTTTTTTCTTGTGTTAATGAAACCAATGAATTACCTCTGTGGAAAAATACTGTTATCACGAAACAAAATCAAAAAGAGTTAGATAGTAAAATTTTAAAGCCTATTTGGCATAAATGTTTTAAGACAAGTCCTATAGATAACGGAGAAATATTTTCGTATGACAAATTAGCTAAATTATGTAATATTTTGCCTAATAATGCTGGACGAATCGTTTCTGGTTTAAGAAAGTCCATTAGCCCCGATTATATATGTGAACAACGGGAGGCCCCCCCCCCCCCTCCTAACCACGCCTTTAACAATGTTTGTCTGCCGGACCGTTGTAATAGTAAAAATATCAGCAGTCCTGACATGGAAGTAAAAACGATTTATAATATCTTGCTTTCAATCAATATAACCCCCCTGTAGTTGAAACGCACTGGAAGAATTTGTTTCATCTTTCGGAACCTTTTGGAAAGGCATATGGTCTGGAGGATGGTGTTCCTTTATGGACACAGACACCCAGAACCTTTGGTTTAAACTCAAGCATAAAATTCTTCCCACCAAAGACAAACTCTGCATTTATGGTTTAACCCGGGATAACATGTGTCCTTTTTGCAACATTTATCCTGAAACGGTTGAGCATCTTTCTATTGAGTGCGAAAAAATTTACAGTGCTTAGCTTTTTGTAGAAAATTTTTTCAGGAAGTATTTTAATAATCCCTTTTTTTGTCTTTCAGATTCTAGTAGAATTTTGGGTTCTGGCCTTAAACATGTAGTCCCATTGATTTTAATAGGTGTTATGCATAAGACGATTTGGATTATTAGATGTAGACTTGTTATATAAAGTAATAAGAAATATACAGGAGTTCCAAACTTAATAAAAGTGTATACAAATAATGTGAAGGGTTTTATTTTGTTAGAAAAAAGAAGACTTAGTACGGATATTTTTCAAAAGATTTATACAGGTAAATCAAATGTGTGCTACTATAGCGGAGAAAAACTAGAATTTACGTTTTAACTGTTGCTTTAACTGTTTCATGTTTCAAGCTCTCTTTCTGTGTTAGGTAGTCTAATTATTTTTATAATTTTTGTTTTGTATATAGATGTACATATTTGTGATGTACACATTCGTGAAGTCATGTAAATATGTTTGATGGTTGTTTGTGGTCTTGAAATAAAAAGAGCCTTGCAGCTCTATTTAAACGAAAACAAAATAGAAAAATAATAATACAATTTTATGACTAAGGTACCGAGAAAGAGGCACTTTCTTTCCGAAGGGTAGAATTCGGAATTAACCTGTATATTGAACCAGCCGTCCAATATTTATATCACATAGTGTTAATCTAACACTAGAGATTTTGTAGCGTAGCGATGATGCAGAAGTTAATCAAAATAATAAGCCTACCTTTGAGTTTGGTCATTAGGTCATCTTGTAGCTCAGTGAACTTGGTGACCTCTAAGCTATAGTCTGGGATCACCTGTTTCCTAGTCCACCCTCCACATGCGTACTCGTAGAAATTTTCACACGGGTCTTTGGATTTGTCCATGGAGCTCAAAATCATGGACGCTAAAAATAACAAACAAATGCCAATCAAATTTGACATTTTCGATGACTTGGGACTAGTACTAAAGATTATAGGTATTGGACAACATTCGACTCAAACAGGATTATACATCAGGCCAAGTAAAAAACACATGTTTATAGCGTCGGTTTTTTTTTAAGGGAGAAGGGGCTTTTTATTTTGTAACTTTAAGATGGCTGCCATTGTTTTAAATTTCCAACAACCGTAGGTTTTTCATGTCTTCCAAAACACACACGCACACAAAATGTTGCACAAGAGAATTGATTATGTTTACATTGGTTTTAATATTTTTAGTAAGCTTATATTTTGTTTTGGAATGGATTTTTTGACATTTTGGGTAACTTTACCTCATTTTCAACTGGTAAAAATAAAAAAAAATAAAAATCCGGGGGGGGGGGGGGGGGGTGGAGGGGGGGACGCTAAACATTTTTTTTACTTCGCCTATTAAAAGCCTCACGTGATGAAAATCATTTTCAAAGATATTTGGCACAGTTACTAATGCTTCTAAACTGCGTGGGCATAAACGAATTCCAATGGGGAATTGATATAGGAATTAAGTGTTCTTCTCACAATGAAAAAGATCTAAGCTTTTTCCTGGCATGTGGAGCGCTGTTGCTATGATATCAAACAAGGTACCCAATATATATAAACCGTACAAAAATACACACACAAACACAAAACATTGCTTGTTAAATTAATAACCCCTTGAGTACGGTATTTTATGGGAGACGTCGGGGGTGACGCGGCGGTTATGGTAGCCAAGCGAACCGCTACAATGTTTGTGCAGTCAAGCGTAACCTATACACAATAATCCAACAATAGATTGAAACTGCACAAGCAGCGGCCAATTGTGTCATCCGGCCTGGTGGCACTGTTTAATCCAACAATAGATTGAAACTACACAAACGGCGGACAATTGCGTCATCCGGCCTAGTGGGACTGTTTTTTTGCGCATATTTGCGGCATCCGTACGCAAGGGGTTTTAACCCCTTGCGTACAGATGCCGCAAATTGTTCGCTAAATATGTTTCCAGATCTGGCTACCGGATTTTATTAAGCACTCTTTGCTCAGTGCTTTATGAAAGCTATATAGAAAGAAAAAAACATTTCAATGTATACTCGCAGTGGGATTGAACCCACTACCTACTACTTAACCACTCCACCAGTGCTTAATACACTACGTCGGGAAAGGGCAAAAACTCTTTAAATTCACATCATCCCCGACGGAAAATTTCTTTACGTAATTGATTATGACTTGAAGGGTAAAAACAAGAACATATGTGCAAAGGTTCAGAAAGTTACCATTGAAGCCGCACTCGGTGTCACTATGACTCGTCTCGGATGACAGATTGAGCGCAAACTTTCACAGGTTTGGGCCTTTTCTGTATATGCTGAATGTATGTTTATGAACACTGCCTGCAAGTGTTTTTTTTTCTTCAGTTCTGCCATATAATTAAAACTTAATAGTGTGACTTATTTAGATATTTAATATGATAAAAAATATGTATACAGTTTAATAATTTGGTTTCAACATTTTAGACAAGATCTTTGGTGTGATGATGCCACAGTTCTCTTCATAGTCTAACCACTTTGGAATTTTCATTAAAGGAGGTGTGCACAGTTTATCCATTACGTCTGAGGACTTGGGGCAAAAAGGGATTAGTGACAATACAACCGAGGACCTGAGCCCATCTCCTCATTAGTTTTCATGTACAAACCTTATGCGACTTGTTGAGAAAAAATAAGTCCAAATAATGGGAACAAGAGAAGAGAACAGCTTGAGTCCTCGGTATATAGTAAAACACGACTGGGTGGATGGGGTGAGTTTGTTTTTCGCATTTAATGACTGACTATGCGGTCACAGGGCATTCTGAGTGGGTGTAAGCGGTAATAAAAGTCCATTCAACCCGGAAAACATTAATATTTGTTTTTACACAGTTTAGCATACTAAACAAAGGTCACAGTAGTTTCGTTTCTATATTTTACATCATCGGTGCATGAGCATATTTCACATAGTCCATTCGGTGTTTGACAATTTTCTGAAGGAAATTATTTAGGCTCTTACATGTGCCAAGTCGCAATCTATGCATGATTACTTTTTGGGAACGTTTCATACCCCAATTGGAGAAATGGAAAGAGGCCTTGTATTTTATATTATTAGTCAGATTATTTTTAGGGATAAGTTTGGTCAATTTTTCCTTGAGTTCTTCTTTGAGAATGTGTTTGATTTCATTATCTAATAGAGGTATGTTGTGGTCGATATTGGTTTTGTAAGTAGCCGACTTTGCGATTTCATCAGCTCTTTCGTTTCCAGTCCATTTATCCCACAGTGTCCAGGGATCCATTGAAAGTTAATTATACTGCCTTGGTAGTGGATGTTGTTTAAAGTGTGGCGAATATCACATACGATTTTGTGTTGGGGGAAGGTTTTGCAGATGGACTGGATGGTAATATAGGCCTATGTAAAGGCTTGGCATCTTCAACCCATTCTATATGTGCGAGGAGAATAGCAAATAGTTCAGCTGTAAAAATTAAGACACCATTATCGAGCGGGATTCTTTAAGTTGAGGGATATATATGCCACATCCGACGCGTGTCAAGGGTGGGATTGTGGGAACCATCAGTGTGAATTAATACAAGTTGTATTGAGGATTCGTATACTAATATTTATCTTATCATCTGCCACTCGAGAGCGGATATCAGTGGAGATAAAAGGATTGCTATAATGCCAGAAAAAGGAAATGATCATTGAGGGGGGAAACTGTATGGGTATTGAGGAATCCTGGCTTCAAACGGGGTTTTATGGGTTGTAGAAATCTACTTATAAGCAAAGTAATGCTTTTGCCAGTTATCGAAATTGATATAATCATTAGGATGGGTTTTATGGGCACTTATTTTAATTCCATATAGATTGCATACAAATTGTCTACGTAAAGCCAGAGGTACGGTGGGTCTCCACATTCGGTCTGTAGCCTAGAGGGGGAACTGTGAATAGCGTTCTGATATTTTAAGAGCTTGGTAATGAATACTATCGATTTCTTGTTTGTTAAAGTCGAGGCTTCACATCTGTACTCTAAGATAGGTTTTGTTAAAGCACTGTAGAGCGGATAAAGTGTTTTACAATTGCCCCCCCCCCCCCCCCCCCAGTTAATACCGCTAATGCATCTAAGGATATTAGGCATATAAGTCCTTTTTTACATTTGGTGATTATAATGTCTATGTGTTGATTCAATGTTAACTTGCTGTCAAAAATCACTCCCAGGAATTTGGCTGAGGAAAGAGTCTGCAATCTAAGGTTTTGTTTGTGAAAGGAAATATTGATATGTTTTTGTTGGTGAACAATGCAACAATTGTTTTGAGGATAGACAACTTGAAACCCCATTTTTCACACCACGAATTGACATTATTTAGGTTTTGCTGGATATTATTTTCTAGGTAAGAAATGTTCCTGTTGGATTTCCAGATGGCGATGTCATCTGCATATTGCGAGACATTGACAGCAACATTAACAAGGAGAGGACTGATGACATTGCCCTGTGGAACACCGTTTTCCAAAGTTCTTTCTTTAGAAAGGAGGTTATGATTTTAACTTGCATTTTGTCTATCAAGAAATTACCTATCCATTTCATTATCCGGCCATCAATACCCATAGAATGTAATTTATACTTTTGTGCCGGAGCATATCGTAATCTTTTACTATATCAAGAAAACAGCAAAGGTGTTTTTTTGGTTACAACGGGCTTTATTAATAGAGGATATGATCTTTGGCACTCTTTCCTTTCCGGAAGCCACTCTGACGGTTAGATAAGTTGTGTTTTTGTTTTACCTGAATAATCGAGAGTTAATGAAACGTTCTATTATTTTGCAAAAGTAGCTGTGAAAGCAATCGGTATGTATGATAGGATATGATTTGTCTTTGAGTGTTATATTTACGGCAGCTCAGAATAAAGGGTTTAACATCATCGGTGCATGAACATATTTCACATATTTGCGGGGGGGGGGGGGGGGGGGCTAACCGGGCTATCTCAAAACCGAGTTTTGAATTGTTAAATGCGCATGCGTGTCTACATGAAGTCTAAAAAGACTTTGTCGAATATTTAAGCGATGGGAGTCTGTCTCTCTGTACAACCTGTTTTCAAGACGGGCGCTTGCATAATTAAAACCCCTTGCGTACGGATGACGCCAAATGACGCAAAAAGAACCAGTGGCGCCAGGTCGGATGACGCCATTTGCCGCTATTTGTGCACTTTCAATCCATTGTTGAATTATTGTGTATGTTATGCTAGGAGTCCACTGGGCCAGCGCCAGTTGGTGCCAGTTCGCGCCAAAGATTATGTGATTGGCGCGTAGTGGCTCGCTGTGGCGCCGAATTAATGTCCGCTCGGCATGTGTCGCCAAGTGGAATAAACTGGGTGCCATATGGCGTGCGCCAAATGCCACCCGGCTTGCTCCAAAATGTTGCGCCAGTTTGCGCCAGTTCGCGCCATTACACGGCCATTTGATTCCAAAATTCACCCTGTTGGCGCCATTCGCGCCAATAGACGGCTACTTTGCGCCACTTGGTGATTAGTTTGTGCCAAAGGTCGCCAAATTGGTTTGAACTTGCCGCCACTTGCCGACTATATAAATACCGGCCATCGGCTACCTGGTTCAGACCCTCCTCAGCTGCTGTATGAACAACATCTCTACTAAATATTTACAATTTTGATATGTCTGAGGCTTTTGATAATGTTGGAGTGATGATGCTGCTCCATCAGAAGATGATGAGAGATGCTGAGGTGGCCACTGCCTATCAACTTATGCTGGCCAATCCTGAAGAAGAAGAGCCTCCTAAGAAGAAAAGGAAGCACAACTGGTGGTTTAGACCCATGCTCCACCCACAGTTGAGGGCCGAACGTGGACAGTACCACACTTTGATGGAAGAGCTGAGGGAGAATGACAGGAGGAAGTTCAAGAACTACACCAGGGTGTCCCCAGAGATGTTTGATGACCCGTTGGTCAGGCTTACACTCCACTTGCAGAAGAAGGACACCCACTTCAGGAAGGCCATTCCCCCTGGTCTCAAGTTGTCCGTCTTCCTGCGCCATCTCGCCACTGGGGCCACCTATGCCGAGCTGTCTTACAACTTCCGAGTGGGCAAGGAAACCATCCAGAAGTTTGTCCCTGATGTAGCCAGAGCGATAGTGGATGAGTATGCTGCAGAAGTCATCTCCCTCCCCACAACCAATGAAGGCTGGCTTGAGGTTGCAGGTGATTTTGAAGCCAGATGGAATCTTCCTCACTGTCTGGGAGCCTATGATGGAAAGCACATCCGTCTCCAGAACCGCCCCTCTTCCTCTTCCTCCTGTTGGTGGGTTCTTCCTCTTCCTCCTCGGGAGAGGAATGTCCAGCTATAAATAGACAACAAATACCCATATTTAAAATAAATATAAATTATATGGCACTGCTGTAAGAAATAAGTAATAACATATTACCAAGACCACTCTAAATAGTACATTTTTTATAAACAAACCCCTCATCCAAGATGCACCAATCAAAAAGAGACACCATTTATGCTCCCACTAAGTTTTTTGACATAACAAGTGCCAACACAGTACAGTGCTAACACAATACAATTACAGTCCACAAAAGTCAATAAAGTTACCATAGGAGGCAGTAGATAATCTGGACCTATATGATTACTTACCAGGACTTGCTTGTGCAACCTCCTCTTCAGCCTCACTGGCATGGTGACTGGAAGGGGGTGTAGGTGAAGCTGGGGAGGGCTGGTCTTGCTCTTGGGCTTGGGGTGGAAGGTCTGGAGCAGCATCTTGGACAGGGGTGGCAGGTCTTGGAGCGGAGCCTCTACCAGCTTGAGCCAGCGCCACCACGCGAAGGTCTTCATCATTCAGGCCCTCGTCGTCATCTTCGCTTGCAGGGGGCCTCGCCCTGGAGCTCAGCTTGAGCTACTTGGGCTGGGGGTCCTTCTTCTTGGACTGCTCAGGCTTGTCCTTCTTCCCCTTGTTACTGCCTTTCTTGCCTTTGGGGGCATCTTCGTTGAAAATTGTGTGAAATCTTGTAGAAATTGTGAAGGAAAAACTGCGTGGAGGTGTTGTCGAGTCGAATCTTGAAAGTTGTGTGAGAAAGTCCTGCGATGCCGCCCTGCTTTTATAGGCGGCAAGTGGCGCCGAATGGCGGGCAACCAGGTGGCATTTGGCGCGAAGTAGTCACCAATCGGGTGCCGTTTGGCTCGCGCCACTGCACATTTGGCGCGCTTTGGCGGGCTATCCGCCTCTGTTGGAATTATTTGGCGCGTAGTGGCGCAAACAAGGTGCCACTTGGCGCCAAGTGGCGCCATGTGGCGCGAAATCTCATTGGCGCAACTTGGCGCGCGCCATTACATTCCAGTGGATTCCAATAGGCGGATTGTTTGCGCCAAAGGGCGATATGTTCGCGCCATTTGGTGCCACTTGGCGGACACTTGGCGCTGATTGCTCGATGCAAGTGGCGCGACGAAAATTTCAAACATTTTGAAATTTTCTTGCCGCCACATTCAAATTTGGTGCCGTTACGGGCCACCACGAGCCAGTTGGGAGGCAGTTTGAGCCACTACACGCCACTAGGCACCTTATTGGCGACACTAGGCGCCACAGTAAATTGCATTGGCGCAAACTGGCACCAACTGGCGCTGGCCCAGTGGACTCCTAGCATTACGCTTGACTGCACAAGTACATTGTGGCCGTTTCGCTTGGCTGCACAGGCCGCCCCGGCACCCCGACGCCTCACTACGATAACCGTACTCAAGGGGTTAATGGACTATGACAAACGTGAAATTATTGTAGGTTTACTGTCAACATTTGTTTCAGACTTCGTTTGTATGCTACGTGTTTGCTAGTCCTCACGTATAACGTAGTACACGCACACGAACAAATTACAAAATATCAACCTCTCTATTATTCATATGTACACGTACATAAGCTCTTTCCGACATTTCTACTGGGAATTTTATGTAAAATTTACATTTTTGCTCGTGGCCTCTTCTTCTAATTGTCCTCTTTTGTCCCTAGAATCTACGCCCTTGTCTACATGTGCTCAAATCATAAACATCCTATCACATGGTTCAGTTAAGCTGTTAGTCTCATGACCAGTCTCATTAGGCCTACACTCCGAATAGGCTTTACTTTCTACTTACCAAAATAGTTAGTTGGTTGCAATGACTCAAGTTCAGCGCCCAACTTGTTCGTCTGAATCGCAAAATAAACTGAAAGCAGAAAAAAGATGGAAATCAATATATGAACATTAATTCTATAAACTGTCTGCACGAATTTATCAAGCTTTTACTATAATCGATTTTAATCCTTTACAAAGAACCATCACTAATTGCGCAAATATTGCTTGTTTTGAATATAATTTAATCATCAAACAACCAACAAGGGAAACTGCCAGTTTCTTTGTTCACTTTGAAAATGTATTCAAATTTAGCTAGTCAGTTCCCTTGTGGATTGTTTGACGAATTATAAGTTAAAACGTCGTATCCTCATTGAGTGATCCCCACAATGTCGCTTCCCAGGTTGTATCGTAAAATTGGGTGGGATCCCTGGCTATACGGCATTCTGGGTTTATGACTTCTGACTAGCGCCCACCCGAACAAAGATGCTGACAATTTGGGAAACAGCCAACATAGGGCAAGATAGCTCAGTTGGTAGAGCGCCGGTACGGTAACCTTGAGGTCGCAGGTTCGAATCCCGCTCCTTCCAGTTTCTAAATAAATTGCAGTGTTACGAAGGCGTATTTAGGACACGACCAAAACATTTTCCTCCCCTCCCCCTCCCCCTCCCCCCCCCCCCCCCCCTTCATTCGGACGGAATCAACCCGTTCACTTTATAAAATAATTTAATCATGTTTGTATTTAAAGTGGTTGTTGGAATCCCCAAAAACTTGAAAAACCTGAGAAAAGTATCACTCTTAGTTTCATGACGTGCAGTGAAAAAGGTCAGGCAGCATCACAACATTATTGGAAAATGACAATAACACAACCGAATTTTGGCATGAAAAAAAAACCAGTCAAGTTTACAATTTTAACCCGGGTTGTACTAAACCCCGCACGCGGGTGAAAATGTGCAACGTTTCATACTATTCGCCCCGGGGCCACCCCGAGATCGGTCTCGGCCCGGGTTGATAAATCCTACCCCTGGCCTGGAGCAGGGTTGAGACCAATCTCGAGGATGGCCCCGGAGCGAAAATGGCTAGTGTGAAACGTCGCACATTCTCACTCCAGCGTCGCCCCCGAGATTTGTGTCTAGTGCGAAAAGGCCTTTACAGAAGTTTCTCGTCAAATATTAGAGAGGTTGAGATTTCCAACCTGTATTGTACGTTTACGTGTATACGCATACTATCAGCTTACCTACAAAAGAGATAAGTTTCAGTTTTCATTTTAAGCGTAGGCCTATACGGTTGATTTCAGGTGTTTAAAACTAAGTTGTTGACAAAAGTTCAAGACGATTGTCTTGAAATACCAACAGTAGTATGACATCATCAGTTTTCCCTCGGGGCAGTCCTTCCTTTTAAGTCCTCCACGTAACGTCGTACGTGAAAAAGCGATTTTTGAAGCAAAGTTTCGATGCCGTAATTAATTTATTAATTAAATCGTATTTTCTGATGAGGACATCGAGAAATTAGACACAAAATTAATATTAAGAGAAATATACAAAACAGCGGATATTTCAATCACTTTTCCCCGTAACAAATTGGCTGTCCGCTTTCAATAGTTAGCCACTGTTTCTGTACAGAATTTGGCCGTATAATTATGGAAGGCACTGTTTCAGAACCACCAAAACGACATCGTCATGTATTACTGAAAGCGCACTGGGCCTTACTGAATAGGCACAAGGCTTTATTGAATAGGCACAAGGCGTGACGATGTCATTTTGGTTGGTCTTTTTAAGTGCTTACCTATAATTTTACCCAGCACGATATGGGGCAGAGGGGTACCCCCCTTTTGTCCCTATACCCTATACACTCTCCAGACTATTGTTACCTAACACATCCCCCCTAGACCTCTGAAAAGAATTCCTGAGATTCCGGGAACACAATGACCAACACAAAAGAGGGGGGGGGGGGGGGGGGGTTTCCTCTGCCCCATATCGTGCATCATATGCGTATAATGCACGACTTCACTTCCACACGTACATACACGCACACGTTGTAAAATCTCAACCTCTCCATTGACATAATATTTGTTGTACAAAAACTCGCAGAAGACTCGAAGTGACATACATTCAGCCAATCCACTCAACCATACCCGAGGAGACCTTATGACTGTAGTCGACCTTGGCACAACAATGGCTCAATTCCAGTCACGTATTTCTAGTATTCCAGTTTACATGTATTTAGTAAAAGGAAAGCCTGCGAAATTTCAATCTATTAAAATGAATTTACAAACAAAGTCGTCCTTTTCACAGAATATTTCCGAATCGAACGTAACCCCGTCAAGTTCATTAAAACATTACAGCCATTAATGACTCCCGAATGGTACACTCTGAACAAATATAGATTAATAATTTCATCCTTTTTTCCCTTTTGTCGTTCTTTCCTGAGGTTTTCTTTCATTTGTGTTTCATGTTCTCTTTAAAAGTCAGCCTTTCCTTCCGTCATTCTCCTCTCATCAGCAGCAGTAAATTAGTTCATAGGTTGCATGTGTGTGAACTCATTAAAAATGCAAACATACATTCTGAGCCATGTTGTTGTATGGGTCAAAATCAGTCAAGGTGATTTATTTTCACCCTCTTGCTATAGTACAAAACCACATGTAATCTGATCATGTCTGTGTAAAAGTATAGCAGGGGAGGTGGAAGGAAATTTTGATTGATTTTGACCTTTTAAATAGTAGGAGGGTTAAATTAATTGTACATGTATATATTTTGTATTTTAACAGTTAGAATCGATAACAGTTGCATATTTAAACTATATATAAACTATATAAGTTTTTTATTTCTATTTGGTACAGTAATTACTTATATCTAACCTCCTTTCCATCGGTGTTATTTAACTTACTCAGTGTTAGTATTATGTATCCTGTGATGTTTTCCATTATTTCAGTGCCCAATGGAAGCCCACCACCATGTGAATGGGCCATTCTGGTAAAAAATAAATACTAAAAGCGATTATCCCCATGGCAAAAGTGATTCATTGTATAATACTTACCAGTTGTACCCAGAAGAGAAAGAGTTGCAACAACGAAAAATGCCAACAAGATGATTGGAAGTTTCCGCGGTATCTTAGAAGCTGTCTCGTCATTTTCTTGGGTTAGCACGGCCCGTGGGCTCGTTCGTTCATCTATGTTCATTATAAGTAACCGATGGCGTCTTAAGAATGTCCTGTGGAAAAATAGAAGCCATGCTCATGCTTAAAGGTATGATATTGTTTTGGTAATGATAAAAGGAAATGGGTATTAGAAATGTAATAAATAAATAAATAAACTAACTAACTGTAAAGGGTTAATTAGTGATTTAACATTTTGGTGATAAAATACTTTTTGGAATACTGTTAGATAGTGAACGATTTACTGAATTTGAAGAGTAATTGTGAAATTGAAGGTTGAAAGGATAATTTGAGAATTGACGGTTTAAAATTGAAAGGTTTGAAGAATTGACAAAAACCAAGATATTGGTGAAGTTGTCAATCTATAGATTGAAGCACACAAATATTTGAATTTAATAAGAGACACAACTCATTCTTGATATATCTCTATACATTGAATATTGAATTTGTATAGGTAAAATACTTTGACGGTCTACAGTTTAACGTAAAATCTACTTTCAAATTTTGATACCCATTTTGTGCGCTTGAAATTGTGAATTTGGTGACGGGTTTAGGCAATTTTTCATGTAAAATTGCATCTAGTCATTTGAGTGGCATTTTACAATCTATAGTTTTGAGAACCTGTAGAGTTTGGTTGTAAATACGAGACAACCGGTTGAATAAATTTTGAGAACAATATCGAGTCTGACCTTGTTTTATATTTGGCTATGTTCCCATGCACGTGGCATGTTCAGTTCCCGAAGTACAATCGGGTAACTCAAGGGAGCGGTTGCAACTAAGGCATGCGAATTTTCAGCGAATCAGACAAAAGACGGGGAATTCCCAGTTAGTTCCCTCCAAAAACATCAGCTTTGTCTGTTTTCGACAAAAGGTTTATCCGGAGGGGCTTTCAGCTAAGTGTGTGCTACGTGCTCCCCGGTTGGCTACTGAACGAATAGAATACGAATAGAATGTGAATTTAGAGCAGCCAAGAGTATACGAGCAGCCAAGAGCATACGACCTTTTTTAGCGCGGACATTCAGCAAAATATCCCTGGGGAAACAGATCCCCGGAGCAACAGATATCTGGGGAAACAGATCCCTGAAGCAACAGATCCCTGGGGCAACATATCCCTGTGGATACAGATCCATGGAGCAACAGATCCCTGGTTTCTAAGTTGAATATACAGCTACAAAAGTACAGTCTAACGTAAAGGCAAGGTGATAACAGATCTCTGACATAATAAACTCCGGTGATGTATTCAAGAGTAACACTAACATAGCCCAACTGAAGACAGTGGTTCAACTACAAGGATACAAATAAGCAAATGTTTATGAATTCAATCCAGATCCCTGGCGATCCCTGGCACAATAATGAATAAACCGGTGAAGTATCCAAGAGAAGCACAGCCAAGGCAATAACTGAAGACGAAGCTACAACCGTTACAAAAAGTACCATCTAAGTCAAAAATGACGAATTCAATCCAGATCCTTGGCACGGTAAAAACCTGGGAAGTATCCAAGACACACAAAGCCAAAGGAAATAACAAGTTGTAGCTGCACTGTCTTCAATTTAAAAGTTAATTTCTCCCGTTGTGCTTTACATTATTAGGGCTATGACAAAGTGAGCCTAAAGTTGCACTTTCTTTTCCCACCAAAACCAGCCAGCAAAATAAGAAAGCTGACCCATTGGCTGAACGTTTGATGTAACATAAGCTCTCATTGGTCCAAACCTTTGAATTTGATTGGCCGACACAACATAATATGAAATGGCATATATTTCAAGAAATCCTCACAAAATTAGTTACATATATGCATGGCCAGAAGGCTGTTAAAAAATACTGTACAGACATGAACAAGTTTCCCACCCGAGGGGCTGGTACTGTGCAGAATCATCTATTTCCACACAATTTGTAATGCCATTTGTGCAAGAAAAAACCCTACCCATCACAAACTCAGGCCTTCACAGTCCTTTTCTAAAGTATAACTTCACTCAGTGCGTATACACACACAAAGCCTGCTGAGTTAATGTTTGATTCCTGGAAAGGTTTCCCACTCAGCAGCTGCATGGCTGCTTATGCTCAGCTCAGGATCCCGAGTTGCCACAAAGTTTGCAATGGCATTTTGTGAAGTAAATCTTATACATATGGATACATAGGCATGCATGCACAGTGTGTTTCCAAATAGTGGAATGCTACCATGTAACAGAGGTTGAAAAATAAATGAAACTAACAATGAAACAAACAACTTGACAAAGATTAAACACATGTCTTTCATTCGCTTGGAATAAAGATTTTACTTACTTTTTGGTAAACTCTGAAGCGATTATAAGTCCCTCCGCACACGGACTAGTCTCAACGGTTCAACACGTCGTCACGAGGCTATCGGTAGTTCGTAGACTGGTACTCGTCCCAAATACGGGGACCGGTAGCCAGGTCGGATATGGCTCTTTTTATAAGCCCTTGTGTGCACAGGGGCTCTAATAATTTTCCTTTTTAAGAGTTGAATGTTGTTTCCATTCTCGTGTACAGGTTTATATCGTGGAGAAATTTATTTTGCCTGAACGTGTGTTTTGGCAAGTTTTTGCAAGTGGTGAGAACATCGCAGTGCATTGTGGGTATATCAATATAAACCCTGTTTAGCATGCACGTGAAGGAATTTCTCTTGATGTATGCTTATTACTTAACCAACTACTGGTCCACAGATTCTAAGTCAGAACGGTAATGGAGGGACTGGGAACCAGTTTATATAGGTCCATCATAGGTGGCAAGAGTAAGGCCGTGTCCGAATTACTTGGCTACGGCTAAGTCTATGTGATGAGGCTGCAGCCACTACCATAGACATGTGTTCAATTTCAAGCCGCATCCAAGTAATTCGGACACGGCCTAAGGCTGCGTCCGAATTTTGTGTCTACGTCTAGAGCCAGGTCTTGGAATTTCCCGCAATGGGATAATAAAGCTTTATTGTATTGTATTTTACCCGCCATCGCCGGTTGCAAATACGTGGGCTATACCCAGCACGATATGGGGCAGAGGGGTACCCCCCCCCCCCTTTTGTCCCTATACCCTATACAATCTCTAAACTATTGTTACCTAACACATCCCCCCTAGACTTCTGAAAAGAATTCCTGATATTCCGGGAACACAATGACCAACACAACAGAGGGGGTGGGGGGGGGGGGGGGGGGGGGGGTTCGCTCTGCCCCATACCGTGCATCATATGACGTGGGCACAGGCCTGACAATAGAAGTAGCCGTATAGCTCTGGAAGCCCGTTTCGGAATCGGTCTAATAATCTAGGGAAATGGGGGCGCTGTTATAACCAACTGACCCTGCTCTCTAGGGTAGACAGGGTACCAGGAAGTGTGGTGTAGAGAGCCGAGTCATCTGCGTAGATAATACCTAGTACGATATGGGACGTAGGGGTACCCCCTTTGTCCTTATACCCTTTCTGAAAAGAATTCTTGAGATTCCGGGAACACAATGACCAACACAAAAGAGGGAGGGAGTCCCTTTGCCCTATATTGTGCTTCATATAGCGTAGATGGCAAACTGTGACAAGATGGAGTCTGGAAGGTCATTAATATTGTGGCGTTCTTTAGTCGACTGTCCCTATATAGGGCTTGCATGCCCTCGGCTGACCCGACGAGCGGCTGTAGAGGCGATCATCAGGGGGACAGGTTCGTTTGGAGGCATTCTACCACCAGGCATCCAAAGCAACTAAACACTAAATGAGTACCTAAGGCGGCGGGGAAGGCGGGCAGATCCGGGGGTTGGGTTGTCTGAGAATTGCTCGGGACGGGAACAACAAATACGCTAGATACAAACTTGTGTTGGTTGCTACAATCTAAATCACAACTAGAAGTACTAATTAATCTGACAAATCACTTATATAAACACGGGTGGTGGGCCTAGCAGTAGATTGTTAGACACTGAGGGTTCCACCCACCTCAGGTTAATGCCGACTTGGCTGGCTAAATTGCAAGTTACGTTTCAATCTGTACGGTACTGTACCGGTGCGACGTCCACGTCTTGACAGCTAGGAAACGAAAGAAAACGACGAGCCAACGCGGTCCCCTTATCCCTTTCACTACCATGGGCTCCGCTTGGCACCAAAGTTCCACGCCACTTCCTTACCGTGGCTCCTTTTGGCACCAAGCTCATGTTGTATTTGGCGAAAATGTGAATAGCGCCCCCTATCGACAAAAAGTCGATCTCGCATCTGCGTGCACCGCGACCGTAGTTTGAAACATTCCAGATCACAGTTATGTGAATATAAATAATTGTTTCTCCACCTCCCCCCCTCGCCGCCCCTCCCCCCCCCCCAATACCCCTCCCCCATCCTCCCTTCCCCTCCCACTCATCTCCCTTCCCACTCATCTCCCTTCCCACTCATCCCCCTCCCCCCCCCAATGCAATGTTGATAGGGGTGGGAGAATTAGCCGGTTTGCCTGCACACCCAATTTCACACAACCTTGAACGGGGGGGGGGGGGGGGGGGGTGGGAGATTGGCGGGTCTATCCTGTTCACATACTGTGTTAGATCTTATCGGCCTTTCTCCTCGCTGAATTACGAGGGCGCTATACAATGAAATTTTTACAAAGGGGACTGGTATTGTGGTAATGAGTGCATTATTTCTCCTGGTAGCGAAAGGGTTATAGACCCCGCCCGCATGTCAGACAGAGGGCGCTAGCCAAACTTGCACTCTACAGTGCAATGCGTCTGGCTATTAGTCAATAATTCAACCAAAAGAGGGCGCATTGATAAACCCCACATTTCGCTACATAGCCACGGCCCAAGATCGGTCAGTCCCTTTGATTGTTTTGGAAATCTGAAAACTAACAGTTGCGAATTACTAAACTCTAAAATTTCCATACTGCACCTAAACAGGCTATCACATAAACAGGTAAACGTAACGGATGTTGTTTATACACCGATAAAGTGACTCATATGCCCATAGGTGCTCCTGCGACTAGCTCCCCAGTGTTGTTGCAGCAGACGAGGCGACGAATTTGACCGATGTTCTGCGGTACGGCAGATTCGCTGGCCTTCCTGACAGGTAGGGGCTTGAGATACACGATGTCAAACTCTCTTTGTACCTCCCCGCAGATGGTGCGTCCCTCCTTGGCGTACATGTAGGTTTCACGGGTCTCCTTAACACGGACCACCTGCCCAAGTAGGAGCTTCTCTGGTAACATGGGTTGAGGCCATCCTTGTGAAGTCGAAGCTCCTATAGCTGGTCGCTCTTCTCTTGAGGTGCGTCCCACTCACCAGACACCCTGCTCATCATTCCCGTCATCCCAAGCGGTTTGCCACCAGATTTAACCACGGGTCGGTCCTCGATGAGCTCGTCATCCTGATCCAAAAGCATTGGCGTGGGCGACAATGCAATTTCCGCCAACTCCCCAAGAGCTTCGTCAAATGGCTGCCCTACGTCACCTACCACTACCTCTCTCCCCGCTTTTGTTACATCAGTGGCAGTCTCCGAAGGTGCATAGTCTTCATTTGCAGGGACCGCATCCTTCACTTTTTTAAGTGCGTCAGCCGCCTTTCCTCGCCTTGCTTGTCTCGGTATAACACCCGGTTCCAGCTCCTGATCCTTCGGGCCGGCCCGGCGCTCGTCCTTTCGGAGTCGAAAGGTCTATTGGGGCGTCACCTGATGGTCGAGACATGGTGCATGGTGCTGAAGCCTCACCCTTCTGCTTCTTGTCCTTGGCTCGCTTATCCATTTCATGGCCATGCTTTCTCCTGTGGTCGCGCAATGTCCGCAAATTCTTGTATAAACCGCCTATAATAGGACGCAAGCCCCAGGAAGCTCTGCACATCATTCACGGACTGGGGTGTTGGCCACTCTTTGACTACCTTTCACCTTTTCAGGAACAGTGGAGATCCCTTCGCCCGTCACAACATGGCTAAGGTACAGTACGCGTTGTTTGAACAATTCGCACTTCTTAGGCTTGATCTTGAGTCCGGCTCCTTGCAGCCTTTCGAACACCGTCTCCAAGCGAGTCAGTTCCTCCTCCATCGTACCAGCAAAGACGATTATATAGTCCAAATAGACCAGTAGTGGATCCCAGCGAGCACTCGCTGCATCAACCTCTCGAAGGTGGAGGGGACGTTGCAAAGCCCGAAGGGCATTACACGCCATGTGTATAACCCTCCCCTTACCACGAAAGCAGACTTCTTCTTAGCTTCACCGTCCAGCTCGACTTTCCAATACCTAGATGCTAGGTCCAAGGTGGAGAACCACCTGGAACCGAACAGGGCATCTATATAGGAATCATCGATGCGAGGGATGTGGTAGGAGGCCTTGATGGTTACCGCATTGAGACGGCGGTAGTAAACAAAGAACCTCTTACTGCCATCTTTCTTCTTGACTAGGACTACGTTAGAGGCCCAAACCATCGTGTGGCGAACCACGTCAGTTCGCCCGATGTCCGCGCTTCCGGTGGAAAACACATCCCGGTAGTCGTGAAGTAACTTCGCTATCCGCTGGTGATACCGCGAGTCTACCCCCTTCTTACTAATGTCGTATAAGTCTGATAAATCTGACGGAACTCCATCGTTGATCTCTGCACTGGGTGGCGTTCTATCAGGTTGGTGGATGTTTCCTCGCCTACTGAGGTGAGAAATCCTGCCATGTTACCACGTCTCACTACACGCTGCTTCCTTCCTGAGTTGAAAACTCTGATCTGTAGGATGTCATTCCCAACCGTTACCAACAGGTGTGCAACAATCACACCCCTGTCGGCCATTTCGCTTCGCTCGCCTGGCTCCATAATGCCCATGCCTGTCGCCTTGATTCCTCCCGCCAAGTGTCACTGCACTATAGCCTCATGACCCGGCGGTATCTCTGTTGTTCTCGTCACCATCACTCTGGCACAAAATCTACCTTCCTTGGTGTCTGTACGTTTTATCTTGTTGTCACAAATTTTCAGCTCCAGGGTCTGAAAATCTAAACTTCCCTGTGTCTGCAGCAGAAAATCCATCACGAGGATTCCCTCCAGTTGGCCAATGTCGCCAAACACTGCATTAATGAGGCAGTCTACCACCAGGCATCCAAAGCAACTAAACACTAAATGAGTACCAACGCTTAAGGCAGCAAGATCCAGGTGTTGGGTTTTCCTGAGAATTGCTCGGGACGGGAACAATTAATACGCCAGATACAAACTTGTGGAAATGACAATTATTTAATAATTATTTCTCCTGATTAGGTGCTTGCTAACAATTTGTATCACAACTAGAATTAATAATTAATCTGACAAATCACTAATATAATCACGGGCGGTGGGCCCAGCAGTAGATTGTTGGACACTGAGGGTTCCACCCACCTCAGGTTAATTGCCGACTTGGCTGGCTTAATTGCAAATTTCGTTTCAATCTGTACGTCTTGACAGCCAGGAAACGAAAGAGAACGACCAGCCAACAGAGGGCGCTAGCCAAGCTTGCACTCTACAGTGCAACGCGTCAGACTATAGTCAATAATTCAATCAAAAGAGGGCGCCTTGATTATCTCCACATTTCGCTGCAATATAAATATAACGAGAATAGGGCAGGACCCAACATGGAACACTAATGTGCCCAGGAGATGACTAACCCTCATGTACGATCAGGAAAAAACTCTAATATTAGGGTGCGCAATTGACCACCAACCCCATAAGACAAGCTCTCAATAAGTCCCTTGTGCCAAACTTTATCAAAGGCATTAGAGATGTCAAGGGCAAAGGAGTCATAAAGATTGATGAGATACTACTGTCAGTTCGTAGAGAACAGACAGGCAGCTAGAGCGGTACCCGCCATTTTAGCCGGAAAGAAAATAGGACAACTGAAGGACACTTAAATTAAGCACAAACCATTTGTAATTTCTGTTCAAATAATCTTATTCACAAGTTTATGTACAGGTACACAAATAAAATACAATCAAAATTTCGCCCAAAGTAAACATTTAATCAAAACGATTCGAGTAAATAATTAATCCCATCACCTTTTCGATGTAAGAAAAACTCCAAAATTTGAACGTCTAGTAATTCATTAATCCAATCAGACTTCAATTTATAGATTATCACATCAAAACGTTACTTAAATAAACTGAAGGAGGTACATTTTAAAATCAGCTTACTATACTAAAATTCGTAAAAACTCGTGAAACCTCGATCAAGTCATCAAAGCAGGGAGCTCCGACCTTGGCAAACGAGGTCTTGTGGACAGCCGCTCTATACCCGCACGTCCTGCCTTAGTATGGTGTACTATTTACGACACATCGCTTTGCCTCTTCCATACGCGACGCGACTATACGACGCGACGGCACGACGGCTGCGTTGCATCGTGCCGTCGCGTCGTGCCGTCGCTTCTTTCCCATTACTTCTGGCGTCGCGTCGTGCGTCGCGTCGTGCCGTCGTGCCGTCGCGTCGTTTTTTTCTAGCTTGCAGGTTTTCTTTCCTCAACGTCGCCCCTTCCGTCGCCCATCGCGTCGTACCGTCGTGCGTCGCGTCGTGCGTCGCGTCGTGCTCGCGTCGTGCGTCGCGTCGTGCTCGCGTCGTGCGTCGCGTCGTAGATTGTTTGCTACGAAAATTGGGAAAATACAAACAGAATTCTAGCAAAATCGTCCTTTTACACATTTCAAATACACAGCTCAGGCCTTTTGTTCACCGCGCGGTTAAGCGCATGCGCGCATAAATTTAAATTTATTAGCGGGTTATTCTGTGAGCCAGTTCGGTATTTCAACTGCGCATGTTCACAATAGCATGACCGGATTACTCCACGCGAAACACGAAGCGAAACACGAAGCAAAACACGACGCGAAACACGACGCGAAACATTACGCGAAACACGACGCGACGCACGACGCGAGTACGACGCGAGCACGACGCGACGCACGACGTGAGCACGACGCGACGCACGACGCGACGCACGACGCGACACACGACGGTACGACGCGATGGGCGACGGAAGGGGCGACGTTGAGGAAAGAAAACCTGCAAGCTAAAAAAAAGACGACGCGACGGCACGACGGCACGACGCGACGCACGACGCGACGCCAGAAGTAATGGGAAAGAAGCGACGGCACGACGCGACGGCACGATGCAACGCAGCCGTCGTGCCGTCGCGTCGTATAGTCGCGTCGCGTATGGAAGAGGCAAAGCGATGTGTCGTAAATAGTACACCATACCTTAGTCCTGTGATGATACTCTACTAGGTGGCCGTCTAACATCTATCACCCAAGCTGTTGGTCATGTAACATCAAACGCCGAAAATCAAAATATATAACCCACAATATACTAATTTCACGGACATATTTTTTTCTCAACTTGACATTCCATTCTTGTGTTTTGTTTATCGAACGATAAGTTAAAAAGTCCTATCCTCATTAAGTGATCCCACATTGTCGCTTCCCAGGTTGTATCGTAAAATCGGGTGTGATCCCTGGCTACGGCATGCATTCTGGGATTATGACTTCTGAATCGCGACCACCGAACAAAGACACTGACAATTTGGGAGACCGCCAAAATAGGGCAAGACAGCTCAGTTGGTAGAGCACCGGTACTGTATAGCGGAGTTCACAGCTTCGAATCCCGCTCCTGCCAGTTTTCTTTGTTACTGAAAGGCGGGGCATTAGAAACGTTTCCCCTCCCAAGGCCTTTGCTCCCAGATTTGCGGTTGCCGTGTAGCATAAGCCAACTCCTCATCGTTTCTATTTTAAGCGCCTGGTTATGTCATTAGTCGTGCACAGCAAACCTGAATCAGCTAGGCCTATGACGTAGGATTTGATGTCTGCCTCTTCGGATCAGCAAACGCTGAACCACACCTATAGAATATGCAGACAACATAAATGTTACCCATGGGACTTGAGCTAGTCTTGCATCAGCAGCCTTTGATGGTTTCCCGTTAGCCTTCTTGTGAAATAGTGACCACAATAGGCGGGCGCTATTACACACATATGGACTGGCAATGAGGTCACTAGTGCACGTCTATGCAGTCGAGGGACTGTGAGTGACCTGAAGAGGGTCCAATTTTCCCGAGGCCAAAGGCCAAGGAAAATAGGACCCTCTTCTATTGTCCATATGTAAAAGTAAGTGTGTGTGAACTGGAGTTAGTGTTCTTACATTAAACTCCTTACGAGGTATCGGGAATAAAGGGTAATAGCGACAATGGGACCCGACGTAGTCTTTAGAAATCTAGGTACACCACGAAGAAAACGATATGGAGTATGAGATTTCAAAAAGGGACAAAGGAGAAAAATAGAAGGACAGTAAAGTCTACAATAGAGGTACCCCGTATGGGTTATGTGTATGAGTATGTAAATACCGCCCATCGTGGACAAAGGACAAAAGGGTTAGGGCATAGACAAAGGGTCCACGATTAACTGAACGTCCACGATTGTAAATCGTGAACAAAACATATGGGAGTCCTTCCGAAAAAGTTAAAGTACAAACAAAAGAGGGACAATAGGGAGTCCGTGATTGCCGGTATTTACTCACTTAACTGTGTGTGTGTGGGGGGGGGGGGGGGAGGTGAGTTTGTACAAGATGTATTACTCTCAGGGGAACGATACGTGAGCCTGAACTACTTGTGACGAAAATTATCAAAAACACCCTTGTCGCCTGACACTGTCATTTATATTGTTGTAAGAGCCCCATAATTATAACAGTCCTCACAAATCATACTGGCGTAATTGTTTCTAATACAATTTAACAACTTATTACGTAAAATATCTTCGCCTTTTGCCTATTTAAAAACAGAAAATGTTTAAAATATAGCAGTATTGCTGCGCTTTACAAAAAGATAAATATTTTCCAAAGTGGGTAAATACCAAGTGCCATCATTGACGCTCATAATTATTAACTCACCAAAGCCGTGCCTTTTCGACCCTATCTTAACCATAAAGGGTAATAAAGTCATACAATTTGGAACGTGCAAAAGTAAACATACTTTGGACTGTACATAGAACTGTTAAATCAGGTAAATCTTTCTCCCGAAAAAAGCATCGTCGTGTGATCTCATGATATATATTTAGACCTCGCTACATTCAGTAAACTGGACCTCTGTCCAAGCTTCTTCAGTCGGTGATTCACAAAGTGGGTTTTCCACCTCCGTCTGGCACACCTGTTTACTGTCCATCCTCGTATAGGCTTTAGACTGGCTCTGTATCTCGGTGCTGTGGTTAGACCGAGGCATAGGTCCTACTTTCGACCTGTGAAAGACGTTGGATTTTCAAGTTATGCGTGGACACTCGAAAATGTACAAGAGAATTGCCAAATTCCCTGAGTTGTCACGGATTGTCAGTTTTTTCAAATTCCCTGAGTTTCCTCTGACTGGAAAAGTGGAATCTCATTTTCAAGATTTTCCCTGATTTCCAGAGTCGCTGAGAACCGTGTTCTGATATCTCTCTGCTCTGAAAGTGGCCATGGGTACAATAGTATTTGAGATGATATATTAAGTATGTGCTAATATGCGTATATTAGGAAAGAATAATTATTTTCTTCGGTTTCGTTAATTATTTTGTTATAGATTTGTTATTCGATACTTACTTTATTTTCTTCTTCATAGCAACGATAGCAACAGCAATCGTAGCTGCCACAGTTAAACCAAGTAGCATAACGACGTACCAATTAGAGGCAGCCCAGCTCTTTAAAATTAAGAACAAACAAACAACCTTGTAAGAGTTAACTAACTAATCATAATATTAGGATTGCCCATCATCTGTAATAGTCTTTCACTGTTATTGTTTCCTGACTTTGTCTGCTAAAATAAGTAGGCTGAAGTGACAGTATTTAAAGTGCATTAAATCAGTGGAGTACAAATGTACCAATTTTTTAATGTTTTTTTTTAATTTTTTTTATTTATTATTATTTATTTTTATGTTTTTTTTTGTTTTGCTTTGTGGGCAAAATCGAAAAGAAAAAATCTGAACGGGGGATCCTACAATTTTCCCCTCGGAAAAAGAAAAGCAGGACGGATGGGATAATTACCGGTTGATGTGGTGACGCTCTCGATTTCTTAAAACAAAGATACAAATGTCACCGGTGAGTTATATTAGTACATCTGTTGCTGGTTTTGTAGGAATGCAGCACATTGTTCGAAGCAATTAATTACCTGGTCACTATTCTGCAGACGTGGTATTGCGTCCCCCGTATAGACTTCATATCCAAGCAGCTTGTCTGTCGTAGCAGGTGGGGTAGTGAATACTCTGTCTTCCACGATTACTTTAGGCAAATATTCATTTCCTTTCTCCACAACGAATGTCATACGTGTCAAAGTCTCCCTGCAAAGCAATGATTCGCTTGTACTCGTTATGGACATAAGGGGTGCTCCGTTATGACAATCTTTAATACTTTACATAATTTTAGAAAAATAACTGAAAAATGTCTTTCAGAGCGTTGTGAGTTCTGTGTGAATAAACCTGACCGGATGCGTATTACCAAGTCGTTAAGGGATAGTATTATTGAATACTTCAAAGTTTTTAAATTAAGGCCAATACTTCCAGAAACACACTTATGGGCAATAATTAGGCAAGCAGTGTCAGCGAAAGGCCCAGGAGTTATATTTTTGGGGGAGGGGCGGGGCTCGCTATTTGTTTCCATTTTTTCAAAAATAAAATAATTTTGAAATGGGAAGGATGTAGTTTCTCTTTTTTACGTTGGTAGCGCCATTTAGGCATGTAATATACTACTCGGAAGTATGGCATACTTATCGCCATCGGAAATTCGAGGTCCACCCCCACCCCTTCGCTACTGTGTCAGATACTGAATAGAGCCTGAAAGTAAAAGGTCACGCGGAGGGCTTCCGGAGTATGGCATGTCAAACGTTCAAATATATATGTGCGATGTTTGTCATATATGTGCGATGTTCATCATATATGTGCGATGTTCAAATTTATATGTGCGATGTTCAAATATATATGTGCGATATTCAAATGTATAAAAATATGTGCGATATTCAAATGTATATGTGCGATGTTCAAATTTATATGTGCGATGTTTGTCATTATGCGCGATGTTCAACGATTGTTGTCATATAATGTGCTATATTCAATTATGTGCGATGTTTAGCAATGTATATTCGAAAACGAAATATTGGGATATAGCTCACTCATCGTCCTTTTTTTAAAATGCTAATGAGTCCTTTACGTTTATTCCAAAAAAATTAGCCATAAAAGAAATGTTATTCTTCTATTTGACTTTCGGTTTTTACCTAATGATTGCCACAAAATGTTTGCATAAATGTTCATCTTTGTACGAGTACACCGAGTTTCACAAGTCAGTATGTGTTTTATATTTTCGGAAGTAAGGGTAAATGTTTGGCACGATATTTCTCTTTCACATAGGGCGATTTATCACTTTCCATAAATTAATATGCTAGTAATAATTTTTCAAAGGCCTTTTTCGGGGGTGATTTTCTTAAGAAACGTACCAAAAATAATAGCAAATTTTTCAATTTTTACACGTTCTTTTTCCTATTCAAGGTTTCCAGATGCGCGCCACCAAGGGGTTAACCTTCAGGCTCTAGTCTATAACCATGAGTCTTAGTAGGATCGTACTTGCAGCTGTGAACGTTAAAAGGGATGTCTTCAAGATTTGTTGGTTTCTAGTAATGGTTTATACTAATCAGTTGCGGTTCTTTAATGTGTGGGGAATCCTTCTCAAAAATATCATCTAACTCCTCGAAATTTATCCTTAAAACAAAATTAGCGAACTTTTTGGGGTGATTTATTCCTGGACTTTTTGACTCAAAAGTTTTACGAAACCATTTTTCTAAATTCGGTTTCTGTGGCCAATTTCATACAGCTGATAGGCACGGAAATTTGCTTAGCGTGAAAACCTACCTTAACAAAAACAAAATTACCAACCATATTGTCTGTGACTGGTACTCAGCTCTTGTTTGCTTAGCCTGCAAATTAGTTTTGGTTCATTTTTACTAAAGAAGCAAATGTTTAGCCTTGCTGCTCGATTAAATGGGCCCCTGGCTCTTTGTCATTTTTCTAGGCTCCCCTCACACCCTAAAAAACCCAGTGGAATTGGTTAAGAATCTTGCCTGTATTAGATATTAAGAAATATCGGCATAACGTTAGACACTCTCACCTAGTATCCACGGCAATATAGTCCTCCATCTTCAGGACTTTAACTGTGATGTTGACATTATCACTGCTCCGTAAATTTGATGTCGGCGCTGTTGTCAAAAACTTTGCCATGTTTACTGTAAACTTGGCCGAAGTGTCTACTTTGCCAAAGAGGAGAATAATGCACCCGAATTCTCGAAGATCTGAGGAGAAGTTCATAGAAAAGTGTCTAAAGCTCTGTTTGTACGTGGGCAGGATTAATTCGGGGGGGGGGGGGGGGGGGGACTCCTTCGCTCTTTGACAATTTTATTCGTTTGTTTCGTCGTTTTTTCGTTGCTTTTACGCATAGAGTTGCAAACCAGAAACAATGTTTAAGTTATATTTTGCCATTTACGAGTAAGAACAAAACTAGGATGTTAAATGACGCTACGAACACAAATAAATTGTACCTCCTCCCCTTTATACAAATTATTTTGCAGGCGGAAAATTTAAGGGCGAATATTTTAGCCAAATGTACAAACAAACTTAACCCCTTGCAAAAATCTGTCTTACCAATGTTGCAGTTACGTCCATAGTACCAGTGATAGCACCAACACCAGTAACCGTTGTGATGTTTTCTGTCAGGCACACAAATACCATACAAACATGGCAACGACGAGCATGGTTTGTCAACCAACAACTCACACTGTTTACCGGTGTAAAATGGTTCACAAATACACCTGGATCAGGATAAAGGGAAAAAGAGAAGCTGTCAAGATTCAAATAAAAAGATTACTCACTGTATTACTAGACGAATTACATTCCTTAGCGATGTTCTATAATGTTTATATCGTGTATCTTACTTTCATGTGTATTAGATTGAGATTTTTCTTTTGTATGTTCACGTAGTAATTTGTATGTACCCTGGGCCCAATTGGAAACCGGTCTTAACTGTAGGGGTACACCCTAGATAAAAGAATGTAATACATACATTTACAAGAAACAAAGAACAACAGCTGCAATGTAACACTGTGAATCCATTGGATGTGATTTCCTACTTAAAATGGACATGAGGATTAAGAGGATGTGATTTTAACAATGAGGGTCCAAAATCACATCCTACTCTATTTAGAATCACATCTGAAGCCTGTGAACTATTATCCCACTCTGACAAAGAGTACATTGTGACTTCTGGGTTTAACAGCTTAAACCGCATTGTGATTCTGGACTCTGTTATGGATGTGATTTTTGACCCTCATTGTTAAAATCACATTCTCTTAATCCTCCTGTCCATTCTGAATAGGAAATCACACCCAAGGGGTTTAAATATTGCACACTTGGGCGTTGATGTGGATAATATACTTGAATATTTTTAAACGGGAAAGTATTTCAAATGAAACAAGTTACCACACAATACAAAATAGTCTCAAAAAATCATACTTTCAAGTATATGATTTCCCCCATTATATAGATTATATGATAGCTTCAATAGTTACCCAATATACCCAAGCTTTTAGAATTCGCCAGGCCTATCAAGAATAACATGGTGCAAATATACAACGAGGTCAGTACACAGACAATTCACCTATTACATTACATTACATTACATTACATTACATTACATTACAGCATGACTATTCTGTAACAAACCTGAAACTATTTTCATATGGGACACATGTCCCATTGAAGCAGGGGGAAGCACGGCATGGATCTAACTTTACGCTGCAGTCACCACCCTCGTACCCGTCATCACAACGACATTGTCCATTGTCGCATTTACCATTCACACATTCAACCTTTTAAAGACAAAAACACACCCACAAGGGAAACTGAGGTGAATTTGGAAAAATGTATTCAATGTGAACAAAGAAAACTGGTAGGAGCGGGATTCGAACTTGTGACCTCCGGCGTACCGGCGCTCTAGCAACTGAGCTAACTTTCCCTATGCTAGCGGTGTGCCAAACCGTCAGTCTTGTTTGTTCGGGGGCGCTAGTCAGAAGTCATCACCCCATAATGCCGCTTAGCCGGGGATCACGCCCAATTTTACGATACAACCTGGGAAGCGACATTGTGGGGATCACTCAATGAGGATACGACTTTTTAACTTATAATTCTTCAAACATACCCATAAGGGAAATATTTAAGTAGAAGTCACGTGTTTCTTTGATCGGTTGTTCGTTTATTTGTTCGTTCGTTCGTTGGTGTTGGGGTGTTCGTTGGGGTGTTTGTTTGTTTGTTTGTTTGTTTGTTTGAGGGAAGAGGGTCATTGTGCTTCATTTGCTTAGAATTTGAATAATTTTGTATATGAAGTCATCAATTAATCATTCGTCACCGTTTTCTTAAAGGGACCCTGTCCATTTGTAGGATGAAAGGGTATTATCATTTTTGCTATATTTATCCATTCGTAAAAACGTTGGCGACTGACTAATAGTGTAGGGCCTACACTTACAGCACACTCGCAGGTGAAGCCTCCCATCTTGTTTACACACCTGCCATATATACAAGGAGATTGCACACACTCATCAGTGTCAAGTTCACAGAAGGTTCCCTCATAACAAAAACATAAGAACCCATTGACGTCATCAATACACGTTCCATTCCAACATGGCGTACTGGCACACTCGTCGATGTCTATCTCGCAGAGTGACCCTTCGTAACCTGGAAAACAAGAGCATAAGAACCCATTGACGTCATCAATACACGTTCCATTCCAACATGGCGTGCTGGCACACTCATCAATTTCTATCTCACAGAGTGACCCTTCATAACCAGGCGAACAAGAGCATGAAAACCCATTGACGTCATCAATACACGTTCCATTCCAACATGGCGTGCTGGCACACTCATCAATTTCTATCTCACAGAGTGACCCTTCATAACCAGGCGAACAAGAGCATGAAAACCCATTGACGTCATCAATACACGTTCCATTCCAACACGGCGTACTGGCACACTCGTCGATGTCTATCTCGCAGAGTGACCCTTCACAACCCGGCGAACAAGAGCATGAAAACCCATTGACGTCATCAATACACGTTCCATTCAAACACGGCGTGCTGGCACACTCGTCGATGTCTATCTCGCAGAGTGACCCTTCATAACCAGGCGAACAAGAGCATGAAAGCCCATTAACGTCATCAATACACGTTCCATTCCAACATGGCGTGCTGGAACACTCATCGATGTCTATCTCGCAGAGTGACCCTTCATAACCCGGCATACAAGAGCATGAAAACCCATTGACGTCATCAATACACGTTCCATTCCAACACGGCGTACTGGCACACTCATCGATGTCTATCTTACAGAGTGACCCTTCATAACCCGGCGAACAAGAGCATGAAAACCCATTGACGTCATCAATACACGTTCCATTCCAACATGGCGTGCTGGCACACTCATCAATTTCTATCTCACAGAGTGACCCTTCATAACCAGGCGAACAAGAGCATGAAAGCCCATTGACGTCATCAATACACGTTCCATTCCAACATGGCGTGCTGGCACACTTATCAATGTCTATCTCGCAGAGTGACCCTTCGTAACCCGGCGAACAAGAGCATGAAAACCGATTGACGTCATCAATACACGTTCCATTCCAACACGGCGTACTGGCACACTCGTCGATGTCTATCTCGCAGAGTGACCCTTCACAACCCGGCGAACAAGAGCATGAAAACCCATTGACGTCATCAATACACGTTCCATTCAAACACGGCGTGCTGGCACACTCGTCGATGTCTATCTCGCAGAGTGACCCTTCATAACCAGGCGAACAAGAGCATGAAAGCCCATTAACGTCATCAATACACGTTCCATTCCAACATGGCGTGCTGGAACACTCATCGATGTCTATCTCGCAGAGTGACCCTTCATAACCCGGCATACAAGAGCATGAAAACCCATTGACGTCATCAATACACGTTCCATTCCAACACGGCGTACTGGCACACTCGTCGATGTCTATCTCGCAGAGTGACCCTTCATAACCCGGCATACAAAAGCATGAAAACCCATTGACGTCATCAATACACGTTCCATTCCAACATGGCGTGCTGGCACACTCGTCGATGTCTATCTCACAGAGTGACCCTTCATAACCCGGCGAACAAGAGCATGAAAACCCATTGACGTCATCAATACACGTTCCATTCCAACATGGCGTGCTGGCACACTCATCGATGTCTATCTTACAGAGTGACCCTTCATAACCCGGCGAACAAGAGCATGAAAACCCATTGACGTCTTCAATACACGTTCCATTCCAACACGGCGTACTGGCACACTCGTCGATGTCTATCTCGCAGAGTGACCCTTCATAACCAGGCGAACAAGAGCATGAAAACCTATTGACGTCATCAATACACGTTCCATTCCAACATGGCGTGCTGGCACACTCATCGATGTCTATCTCACAGAGTGACCCTTCATAACCCGGCGAACAAGAGCATGAAAACCCATTGACGTCATCAATACACGTTCCATTCCAACATGGCGTGCTGGCACACTCGTCGATGTCTATCTCGCAGAGTGACCCTTCGTAACCTGGCGAACAAGAGCATGAAAACCGATTGACGTCATCAATACACGTTCCATTCCAACACGGCGTGCTGGCACACTCGTCGATGTCTATCTTACAGAGTGACCCTTCATAACCCGGCGAACAAGAGCATGAAAACCCATTGACGTCATCAATACACGTTCCATTCCAACACGGCGTACTGGCACACTCGTCGATGTCTATCTCGCAGAGTGACCCTTCATAACCAGGCGAACAAGAGCATGAAAACCCATTGACGTCATCAATACACGTTCCATTCCAACATGGCGTGCTGGCACACTCGTCGATGTCTATCTCACAGAGTGACCCTTCATAGCCCGGCGAACAAGAGCATGAAAACTCATTGACGTCATCAATACACGTTCCATTCCAACATGGCGTGCTGGCACACTCGTCGATGTCTATCTCGCAGAGTGACCCTTCGTAACCTGGCGAACAAGAGCATGAAAACACGTTGACGTCATCAATACACGTTCCATTCCAACATGGCGTGCTGGCACACTCGTCGATGTCTATCTCACAGAGTGACCCTTCGTAACCCGGCGAACAAGAGCATGAAAACCCATTGACGTCATCAATACACGTTCCATTCCAACATGGCGTGCTGGCACATTCATCGATGTCTTTCTCGCACAGTGACCCTTCATAACCCGGCGAACAAGAACATGAAAACCCATTTACGTCACCAATACACGTTCCATTCCAACATGGCGTACTGGCACACTCGTCGATGTCTATCTCGCAGAGTGACCCTTTATAACCCGGCGAACAAGAGCATGAAAACCCCTTGACGTCATCAATACACGTTCCATTCCAACATGGCGTGCTGGCACACTCATCAATGTCTATCTTGCATAGTGACCCTTCATAACCAGGCGAACAAGAGCATGTAAACCCATTGACGTCATCAATACACGTTCCATTCCAACATGGCGTGCTGGCACACTCATCAATGTCTATCTCACAGAGTGACCCTTCATAACCCGGTGAACAAGAACATGAAAACCCATTGACGGCATCAGTACACGTTCCATTCCAACATGGCGTGCTCAAACATTCATCTGTTTCATTCTCGCATCTGTTACCCTGGTATCCAGGTGTGCAGTCACATACAAAGTTATTGATGAGATCAACACAGTTTCCGTTGATACATTGTGAGCTGTGGCAATCGTCGATGTTCGTTTCACACCATTCTCCAGTAAACCCTTCTGGACAGTAACAACTAACTCCCCGATCTCTGTCAGCACACGTCGCGTTGTTTTGACAAGGGTTGTATTTGCACATGTCAACACCATCAACGCACCTGCATGAGGAAAAAAAGAATAAACAGAAATTATTATAAATGTAAAATCGTACAACTGTGTTATTGCAAATAAATTTCACTAGGTGAAAAAAACACACGTACGCAGAATATTATTGTAGCTCCAAAAAACATCATCTGCGTGGGAAAGGATTTTTCAAGATATCTTAATATTTAGCTGCAATTTGCCATCATCTTGATCCAGTCCATCAACTCATTTACATAAAGTTTGTTTGAAATGGCCATCTTTAGCCATCAAAATACCACTTGATAGGTTTTGAAGGAACATGGTTTAATTAGTAAATGGAATCACATAACCTGGCGGAGACGTGTTGTGAAAAATATGTTGCAAAGAATCTAAAGAAACCATTTCTGTAGTTTCTCACTAAACAAACAACAGTTTCACACCTGTAACCATTGAAGATATCAACACATGTTTCATTGTCATAGCATGGGAAACTCTGACACTCGTCCACATCGATGTCACACAAGGTGCCTTCAAAACCAGGAGCGCAGTGACAGGTGAAGTGAGCGAGTTGATCGATGCAGGTTGAGCCGTTCCTGCAGGGTGAGCCCAGACACTTGTCTATCTCCATCCCACAGTCTAGACCCTCGTACCCATCCGGGCATGCGCACCTTCATTCAAATGGAACCAGAAAACACTTTTTTGGTTTACCAACGTAATTGAATGCCGTGTGTTTTGCTTTTCATTAATCTTTAGCTAATGTTTGCTGAGCATGATGAAATGGGGCCCTATAGGCATACTGGCCTTGATTACATCGATCGGTGCCAACTCATTTGACCTCCAGCTGTACAGTTATAAAGCAGACGAACTAATACCTAAAAATATTTGTCACACAAAAAAGTTAAAACCTGTTAAAATGTCTTATTTGAACAACTTTAGGCCCTATGACAAGATGCTCAAAACACAGGGAAAAAAAATGATTAAACTTTGTAAATTAGTTTTTCATGAACGTAAAATAAACATATAGCAACTACCTGTAATAACCAATGAGGTCGTGACACGTGCCGTTGTTCATACACGGATCGCTCGCACATTCATCTGTCTCTACGTCACACGTGAAACCTTCATAGCCCGTCTCACAATGACAGTGAAACCCGTCCACTCGATCCACGCACGTGCCGTTATTTGCACAAGTTTGGTTGAGGCAGTAGTCTATGTCAAACTATTGAAAATAAAGGAAAGCATTGTTCAGTGAATGTTTAATTAATAATGGACATGAGTGTTGCGTGGGTGTTTGAGAAATGATCAAAAGGGCTGATGATGTGGGTTTTAACTCTGTTTTCCAGTTTCAATTCTTATTTCGTTATATAATTATGTGGGAAGTGGGGTGAAGGTGGAGGACTGAGTTACCTGGCACAAGTTTCCATAGAATCCAACGATGCAGTCGCACTTGAAGTACCCGATAGAGTCAATGCAGGTAGCATTGTTTTTACAAGGCTCTGGAGAGCATTCATCTATTTCATCTGCACAGATTGTTCCCTCGAATCCAGCCGGACAATGACATCGAAATCTGCCAATGAGATCTTCACAAGTTGAGCTGTTAGAACACGGACTTGATTGACATTCATCAATGTCAATCTCACAATGTTCCCCTCCGTAGCCAGAGGGACATATGCAGTCGAACCAACCAATGCTGTCTGTGCAGTTCCCGCCATTTTCACAAGGACTACTTGCGCATTCGTCTATATCTACGTCACACAGTGTTCCTTGGAATCCTAGCGCGCATGAGCAGGAGAAATTGCCAATAAGGTCATGGCAAGTGGAACCGTCGCGACAAGGTTGGTCTTCGCAGTCGTCAAACTCACACAGTTCATCGACGTAAACATGGCCGGGAAGGCAGGAACAGTTGAAGTAGGCAACGAAGTCATTACACGTTCCATTGTTCTTACATGGAGTAGACTGACATTCATTGATATCCTCATTACAAAACTCACCTGTAGTAATGACCCAAAACAAACACTTCAGACATTGTTGGTCTGATTAAACATTAATGCAGAACGCAGTAATGGTTTTCTACACTAAATATTCCAACCGAAAACGCGTAGGCCTATATTGGAAAATCGATTTACGGACCGACACCACTGTCATTCTTTTGCTGATGTTCGACCGAGCATCTCCTCGTCAGTGTACGGTAAACCACACAATAATGGTCTGATCAAAGTCAAGTATGGGATTTGTTTTAATATAGAATTCGCATAATTACAAGGCTAAAAGCCATTTATGCCTGTGCTCCAACTGATCCGACCAAAGATCAAACTTCAAAGAAATTAACATTTTAACGCCTCTTCATTAGAAAATTTCTTATTGAACAATTATAATGTCAAAAACCTATCACAAAATGGATAGAGACGTTCAGTCATCTAAACCAACATTGGACATTGCATTGTTATCTGTAAAATATTCGTGGGTTATCCATACACATTGGGTTTGATAGAATCAATATTTTATGAATACTTGAAGATTAGAAACATATATTTTCAATTTCAAGTGGAAACAGACTACAATGTTTTCCAACGAAACCTGAAATTTGTCTACCTGTCCAACCGTCATCACAGATACACGAGAACCGGTTTGCTTGATTGATACAGGTGGATTCATGAAGACATGGTGTAGATTGGCACTCGTCATAATCCTCATTGCAGTTATCACCTGCAGCAGCAATCACATGAAACAAAGACACTTCGTTTTTGTGTTGTATGTGTTAATGTCAATTTCATACACAGAGAAAAGGCTGTTTAAACTTTTTAAACAACCCCGGGATGTTCATGTGCCCTGCTTAAACAACCAGTTTTAACAGTGTAATGCACATATCTTGTTTGTAATATGAAATTTCCTTTTGTAATTTAAACGTCTTCTTCCTGTGTATATGCTTTCCCTTGCATCCTCCCTCCAACCTCATCCAATGCCCCCTCCTCTTTCTTCCCCTAGCTGTTTCTATTTTGTTTATTGCTGATTGATGTATTAATTTGCAGTCTGATGTATCAGAATTTTATTTATTAATTAAACACTTTAATTATATTTTTGTTAATCGTATTTGTAATTCTGAAGCTGAAAGCGAAAAAATTGCATCAGTAGTGTGTTGTGTCTCTCTATGACTCGTTTGCATAAATTAGCATGAAAACAAGAAAAAACAAATGGCACATAAGAATCTCTATCGGACATTAGCATAAAAACAAAGAAAAAACAAAAGGAACCTAGAAATGTCTATCGGACAGCATAGGACCTAGGAATCTCTAGCGGACTCATTTGCATGGTTTGGGGGACCTAAAAATCTATAGGACTCATTAGCATAAAAAAAATAAAAAAAATAATACATAATAATAAAAAATATTATGCTAATTTTCCTCAATTGCCTAATGGGGCGACACATAATTCTACAAAAGAGTGGGTTCGGGCGACGTGGTCGATTAGGGCGACACATAACTGTCGCCCCAATGTGAAAGTCGCCCCTTTGGAGTATTTTTTAGTGAGGCACATGGGGAAAGTGCTATAAAAGGGCGACACTGATGTCGCCTTATTATCAGCAGAGTCGCCCGTTTGCCGCATCCATAGGAATTCAAATTATGCTATTATTATTTGTTTTTATGCTAATTTATGCAAATGAGTCCCAGAGAGAACCACTACTTGCATCAACAAACCATTTATTATTATGAAATGAAACTGTTAAACAAATTGTCACAATTCAACTAACCTCTATTGTATGTAGCAAATTCTGATCTATAACTTAGGCACCATGGATTAATGCCAATTTGCGTGCGCACGCAATTTCCTTTGCGTTCCTTTGCGTGCAAGGTAAAACGAGGGAGATTTTGGCACGCATTTGCACGCATCGGCACTCATCGGCACGGACTTGCACGCAGTGGCACGCAGTGGCCTTCAGTGGCATGGAAACGGACTCATTTGAAACCAGCCTGAGTGTACAATAGAGATCGTCTCTTGCGGCACCTTTTATGTCCCAGATAATCCGCTAATCCGGATGAGTGTGCAACTGGTAGAATTAATCTTTCTTTCTGCAAGTTGGGGCTTAAGCGATTTCTCATAACTATTAATTTAATGGTTTTCTGTAGAATTTGCGATACAGTTTCTCGGACCTGTTTCCCTAAAAAAGCTCCAAACCACAAATCTGAGACAAAAGATACGAGAATTTAAAAAGGTCCTCCATGAAAATTCTTGACTCTTCAAACCCAATTCTTAACTCTTCAAACGCAATGAATTGAAAGGTGAACATGTACATGTAAGTCCTTATATCTTCATCATGTAAAAATTGTTTCAGTTGGCTCCGCCATCTTGAATTTCTCCACAGTTTCATAATTTGTAAGCGCCATGTTAGAGCTGTTTTAATTATCTCACAATCAAGAAATCGTTTTTGTGTATTTTTTCAATAAAGCAACGAAATTATGAAATACTGCAAGATTATTTTAATTGAAGGTATAAATCTTGACTCTTCAAATCGAATGGATGGAAAGGTAAACATACATGTACATGTTGGTCCCTATACCTTTATCATGTAAAAGTTGTTTCAGTTGGCGCCGTCATCTTGAATTTCGTTCCCATTTCGCAATTCCTAAGCGCCATGTTAGAACTATATTTTTAACGAACTTGCAATCGTTTTTTGTGTATTTTCTCAATAAGGCAAAGAAATTAAGAAATAATGCAAGAAAGAATTGAAGGTTGAACATGTACAAAATGTACGTGTATAGAGTACCGAAGTCTGACGTTAGTTGGCACAACTGGCTCCAAACAAATGGAGACTGTTCCTTTGTTAACAGCCAGTCATGAAAAAGCACATTGACACAAAATGACAAAAGTATTCGGGTTCAAAAAATTGCATTGACGTCATCACGTCGGTACTCTATAGGTCCACATGTCATTATCATGTAAAAGTTGTATCAATGGGCGCCGCCATTTTGAATTTCGCTCTCATGTCGTAATTCGTAAGCGCGCCGTGCTAGATATATTTGTAATGATCTGACAATAAAGAAATCCTGGAACAGGACTAAGTCACGTAATCGCCAAATTTGAACTCACGTCGATGCTATTTATTCCTCAAAAAAATAGTATCTGAAAAAGCGTTGTATACATCGCGGACGATGGGTTATGTGCAAATTTATCAGAAAAGAATAACATTAACTTCCAATCAAGTCTAGACTCTTAAATTTGCTGCCCTATATTGCCTTGCCCGTAAAAAGTATAGTTCGGGTGCGACGTTTACATCAATCACGCAGCGAAAACATTCCAATGAATGATAACATGAATGATAACATGTAGGCTTATCCCCCGACGCAAACAATCTTCTGAATGTATTCCTATAGCTGCGCCTTGAAAAATCTTAAACTGTTTTTCGTTGGAATAGGCCTAATGGGCTGTGTTTTGAATTTCCAAAGATTTATATCAAGTGATGACGAAGCACTGCTGTTTTTATGCGTGGTAAACTAGAATAATGGTGTACATCTACGAGTAATTTCTTCCAAACGTAATTTTCTCTCAGAAAAGATCGAATTTGAGGAAATAGATGATGCCGTCTTTAACCAGATTTCCACATTTGTAGTGTCATGTCCAATGTTTTAATAACAATCACGGAAACTTGAAATAAATAAGAAATCCACATAGACTACAATACTTTACAAATCTAAGTCCCGCTAGAATCATCATTACGTTAGGAAAACCTTTGAATCGTCAGTTTAGTTGAGTGTATTTTGACCAAAGCCACCAAAAGATGAGTCATCAGTCCACTATTGTGGCACACTAGCCCTTTTTGAAACCCTGGTCCTTTTATGACACCCTCTCCGTCTGGTAATCCGTCCGTCTTGGCCGGCCGGCCGGCCTGTCTGTGTTCCTTTGTTATCGTTAATACCAGATTGATATACAGCGCAAGTAAAGATACGGTTGAGCATTGCCTGTGCCCATTGGAACGCATCGGCACGCATCAGCACTCATCGGCACGCACGGCACGCAATGGCACGCAATGGAACGCGGGAGGCCCGTGCCTTTGCGTGCAATTGCGGGGTAACCTTGTTGGGTACCCCCCTCCCCACGCGTGGGGCACCGGGTGCATCCACTGTAAATTGCAGCTATGCACACAACTTTTTGAATTTTTGAAGTGCACCCTATAAAATTTGATTCACCCCGAAGTCCCCACTCATGCAAATTTGACCCTAATAATGTGCTCTGACTTCGCATAATAGTTAGGTAAGTGATTCGTGCCCATGAACAAACAAACAAAACAAATTGAAGTGTAGGGTTCACTCCTGAAAAGCCAAATTTCTGTAGATCAGTGATCCTTTCTGTTCAATACCTTCCCATCCACTGTAGCAGATCTTAGCCCCGTCGGTGGGGTCACAGGTGTAATGACCATTCTGGTTATCCGTAGGGACACAATACACGTTACAGTCTGAAGTGTAGTAATTGTTGTTGCAATACACCCTCACCTGGAAGACGAAACTGTGGACAAATGACACACAGGGAGGATGGCAATGGATAACTCATTGCATGCAGTCGTTGAGGGTAAACGAATTGTTGTATTAACATGAGATGATTTTTAAGACCCCAACATCTTTTCCGTTTGGCTCCAAAGTGAAGACTTTAAGAAGCCATGTGTAATACATCGCCCATTGTCTTTGGACATTTCTTGGAAAATAGCGCTTGCGCGCAACTGTTTGTCAGGGTGAGGTGAGATTGTATACATTAGGTGTAATAATAAATCAGACCCAAACAAATACCGCAGTTGCGATGGATTCAGCTAATATTTTTCGGACAGTGGAGCCCAGCGTGCTTAGTGGTTAATAAGAGGTCTGCATTAGACTAGCAGGAGGTCGTGGGTTCGAGTCCCGCCCGATTAAGCATGTGAATTTTGTTCTTGGAAAGTACTGAGCATACGGAGCTCAATGCAATGTATAGGAAGGGCAAAATTCCCTTGTAGAAATACGGTACGGTATAAACAAAGATAACAAAGATTTATTGTTCACGTATATGAGCAATGCTTGCTCAGAAAACTTCACATACATACTCAGTCAGTACCGTACCCCTTAACTTACTTACAGTTTGTTTGTACATGTCTTAAAGACCAACTAAAACGCCAATTTTGTTTTGACTTTTTTGACTTATCTGATAGTTTATGCCTCCCCAAAACTAATGTAACAAGTTTCATGATTCTGAAAAATCAAAAAAATGTTTTTGAGCCTTTTCTTTCTGAGCCACTTTGACTCGATTCAGAAAAGGCCGAGGTCAACTGCATGCCGTATCGCGCGAGTATTGACGTATACGTGTAGAAACATATGACGTCACTGTATTATACGACAGTGTTTTACGTAGAGTCTGTACGTATTTGTTTGTCTAAGGCTAGTATTACTTGCTGTGCTTTTTGCTCATGATTCAGGAGTAACACTACGATAAACATATTTTAAAGTGTTGATATCTTTGTGAGACACATTAAGAATTGGGGTTGTAGGCTTGTTCTTGCTGAAAAGCTAGTTATGAGTCATACTTTCCTTTGTTTGCAGTCGGCTTTTATTGGGACCTGCGCGGTGAGTTGTGTGTGAGCTGATGCTATACTCTAGTCTGGCGACTTTGCTTATGCAGCCCTCATAAGGACCCGCACCTTCTCAGAACTATACACACAATTTCTGTTATAAGGTACCAGACTCAATCGCATGCAGCGCATGCGGTACCGTGCGTGTACAATGCATGTTGAGTCAAGCGAGCGTGGACAGGGAGACGGCCGGGGCTCTAGCTGCTCGAGACGGCAACCGCATTGAACGTCGTCGCGGTGGTGCGCGTGAGTCCGGGACACGATTGGAATGCTCGGTGCCTTTAGAGTTGGAATGGCTCCTGCCTTCAAACGGAATTGTGCCTTCAAACCCAGCTGAGTTTTCATACTAACACTATCATCTATACAGTCTTTGGCGAAATGTTCTGCACATATTTTCGACCATTTCGACAGCCCAAAATAAGATATTGTATTGTCTACAAAGCGGACCCACTGTCGCCGTTCAGCACTGGGAATCCCAGTAAGGTTAGGTCATGTTTTTTGTCGCTGTTCCTCGTGCAACCCCCAACTACACACGATCGAGGCATAATGATTATCTCAGAACCATGCTCATACTGAAATAATATCAAAATTAGACAAAATAGACGGGAAAACGGAGGAGTTAGGTCGACAAAAACTCTTCAGCAGCATCAACTCCACGTACGTACATGCATAGTGTTTGGCTGTAGCATCAACCTACTCTACACGTGTACGTCACGGGGTCACGTACATACATTTAACATACATAATGAGCTTATGCGAAACAGGATAAATGGTTCAGAATAACAACCCCTTTTTTTCAAATAAAAAAATCCCTCTCGTCTGCAAACTAATCTCCATCAGTTAAAAGAGTATTTAAACTGTCGGAAAAGTCCAAAAAGTCAAAAAACAAATTGGCGTTTTAGTTCCTCTTTAAACGAAAAGACCGTCACATTTCCTGGAATCGGTTGACCAGGTTGAATACGGTAAGGTGGTACATTTCGGGTTTCCCGCCGATACTTAAAACCATTTGAAGCCGGACAAAAACAAAACAAAAACCACCAATTTGCCACCAGGCCGGATGACGTCTATACACGCCATTTTCTGCATTTTCAATCCATTGTTGGATTATTGTGTATGTTACGCATGGCTGCACACACCTCTTGTGTCATTTTCGCTTGGCTGCACAGGCCGCCCCGGCACCCCGGCGCCTCACTATAAATAACCGTACTCAAGGGGTTAAACCGTCAGTTCCTGTTGTGCCTTTCCGACGAATTCTTGGCTAGATAGTTCGCGTTCCTTATAATTATTGGTTCAACTCCAGAATAAACACATGAACTGACATGAACCGAACCGAACCGAACCGAACCGAACCGAACCGAACCAAACCAAACCAAACTGAACTTACTCTGACTGTGTTCCTAAGGTGTATTCCTGCCACACGGCTCCGACGGAGGAGGGGTGTGAGGCAATGATGGCATTCTTGTAATCCTTATCCACTTCATCATCGTTACCCGTGTCCTCATCCATCACTACAACTTTGATTCGCATTCCTCCCTGCATGTAATAAAACGTAGATTAGAATATAAAACAGGTTATTGAATTAGTGGGTTTCCTGTGCAAAAGGTATTCTTCAGGCCAAAAGAAAAATATATGTCAAATACAACTACAACTTACCGGCCAACTTGCCACGTTTATTGCTTGAGGATTCGCTATGTTATTTGGGATGACTGCTGGAAAGTCGAACTCGTCATTGTTATTGTACACGATGTCTGTTTCAATCTTCTTGATCCCACAGTTATTCATATCAGTCGATCTACATCGGGTAAATGATATTATAAGCAGCAAACAAAGATATCATCACGTAACGTCTGTCTAAAAAGTGTGGACTGCACGATCTTAACGCTGAAAATTACAGTCATCACAATTATCATGCTTCATTGTAACTCGTCACCTGATTGTCCCTTGTAATCTTTTTTTTTATGGAACCGTCCAGTACAAGGCTAAAACCCTCTCTAGGTAAAATGGCTACAAACGAAATGTGGCGGTTGGCCACATTTTAGGTTACCAGCCCTACCACCATTACGGTTTTCCTGGGTCCAGATCTAAATAGAGGATAAATCTTCAATAGATACCAAAGAAATGATCCCAATTTTCAGACCTATAGACCCAGGTGGGGTAACTTCCACCGTTGGTGAGACCAACGCACCCAAGTACGTAAACACCTGCAATCTCCTATTGCCCCTCCTATTATTCATAACTTTTTGGCAAGGGCCCTCATTGGTTTTGTACACGATTTCCAAACGGGGACCTTTCTCATCCGGGGACCTTATTGTCCTCTATTGTTAAAGGTCCCCTATTGAATGCAAAAACAAACTCAGCATTCCCTGGCAATTGGTGCATTCCGGATATAGCAACCTGCTTTTAACCTGAGGCGATGCTCCATAAGACCGTCTCAACCCTATCCCTACGCCCTCCACACCAACGAAATCTAAATAAAACACTAGTCATGTACAAATTGGCCAGTCAGTACCCATTTTCAACGAGTAGAGGAAAAAATATACGGTTTTTGTTTAGTAATTAACAATGTGTATTAGGAAAACAAAAACAAACAATTGTTCGTGTACTGGTTAACATTTTTCAAAAAGAAAAATGACCTTAATTAAAAAAAATTTAAGCGATAATAAATTAAGCGATAAAAACCCCACAGGGAAAATTCAAAATAGCTTCCAATATTTAACAAATTGCTTTTGAATATAGAAACATATATATTGCACTTGACCCCTATACACAAAAAGATTGGGTGTGACTGAACAACTACAGACGTTAATTCTGAGTATATCTTTGACTCCAGAAGAACACACAAACCGCGAAGTTTAAAACCTTACTCATATTGATGAGTCATTCTGAAGGCAAATACACTGGGAATTAGTGTCTCTCAATTTTGTGTGTGTATTATCTAATTTCCGGATCGGCTGTCAAATTTTCTCCATGGTATTTCTATCCTTACTGTGATGTGAAATCCTCGTCCAGGCAAACCTTGACGTAGACATCACATGCAGTACATGAACCCCAGGAAGAATCACAACAACTTCCTCCATAGTCAAGATGATCTGGATTGCTGAAACTCACGAACTTAAACTCTACCGTGGCGCTCGAATGGACTGGAAGACTCCTCTACAGGGGAAAAGAAATATTAATTTTAATATCTATTTCAGTGCAGAGTTATAGAAAGACAAGACTGGCTCACGGTTGTCAAAATGAGGAGGTCACTCAAACTAAGAAGGGGATACAAAAATGTACGGAGAAAATCTCGTTGAGTTACTAAGTAAAGCCAAAGTTGTGTTGGAAGCTATGCAATAAACAAACCATTTAAAAAACTAAGTTTAAAACTCCCCCCCCCCCCCCCCCCCCTCTCCGGAACCGCAATATTGGGGGAGGGAGGGTAAGGCCGACACATACTTATAGGTTTCATAACGAATGTTAATGATATAGTTCTTTGAACACAGGGATAAGCCAGATGTTATTTATGTATATAAAGACACCCAGCGGCGGCGAGTTCTCGTCAAGGTGGGGGGGGGGGGGGGGGGGGGAGCGCACAAGCAACAATAATTGTTAAGCATTTTGTACTCGGCGTCTCTTGTGTATCCTGGGAAATTTTTGAAAATGTGTGCTGATCTTTGTGTATTCTGGTGCATTCTGGTGCATGTAAAAGCCAATGACCCATAAAATGTATATGACCATGGGGAAATTATTGGGGGGGGGGGGGGGGGGACTCTGCAATAGCCGCCCCCTCCCCAAAAAATATTGGGGGGGGGATATGACCCCGGGATCTCCGCCTATGGAGACACCCCTGCATTCAACAGGCTGTCATGCACTACGTGTACACTCATCCTGCAAACCGAACATCAAAATTAAATCAGTAAAAACAAATAAATAATTAAAAAGGTGTATATATAAACAATCACTTAGCTTTAACCTTTAAATTTAATTCTCCATACAACATAAATCCAAAAGGGTTAAACGTTATATGCATGAGTTTCGACCACCTCACCCCATAATAATATTATTACGAATGTCCTGTAAGACTCGATTTTTCAATATACATGTATATTGTAAATAGCTTGCTAATTAAACTACTAACCTGTATGAGTATCAGCAGCACAATCCGCCACAAGAAACTCAAAACAACACACAGCTCCGGCCGCGCCATTTTGTTTTTTACCAGAAAATGTAGGTTTTCATGTTAAAAATAACCCGGGCGATAACAAACTGAATTGATTTAAAGCTGTAAGTACTCAACTTTCCTGTTTGGTCAAGCTTGAACTTGAAAAACAGGGCAGGTCAAGATGATCATATTTTGTTAATTTACGACAGTGCTTGAGATATGATTTATGGGTGACTATAATGCCTGAAACAGGTGCATCAATAATTGCTAAGTTAATATGTATTGTTGTTTTCAAATTCAACGTTGGGTATATCAACGTAACCAGGGGCGGATCTAGGGAAGGGGGGAGGGTTGTGGGGGTTGCAACCCCCCCCCCCCCCCCTTGGGCTGCTGAGCAAAGTTGTGATAAGCAATGCTAAACCACATCCTTGTTACCAGTGGGTATACTGCTGGTCCATACACTGTACACTGTACCGGTATGGCGGGTACAACCCTCCCTAAATGAAAGGCTAGGCCCCCCCCCCCCCCCCCCCACCCCTCGTAACTGGTACTCATAATTTTTATTGACCATTCTTCTTTTTCTAACTTATTTGGATTTACTGAGTGTGATTGGATAGACAACAGTATATTATTATTGTGTAAAAGCATCTGGGAAGAACCCCGCATGGTCTATTTAGGCAGAAGACGTAATATCATGGGTCTCCAAACACAAAAAAATTACACAGACAGACCGTCACAGACAGACACTTACACACAATCCCTGAGACAAAAGACAAAATTGCATTAACAGCTACTTCAAAGAAAAAGAGGCATTTTGTTTCTCTAGAAATCTCTAAAACAAGAAAGGGGTGTGACTAATTTTAGGGGCGGCCAAGCATATAACCATTGTTTCTGTTACGCTAAATCGGTTTTTTCCCAGTGGTTGAGGCTGGCAAGATTATCGACAAAAATGTTGACGACCATACGAATCATCAATTACAAAAAATGCTTATTATTATCGTTTTATTTTTCGAACGATATTTTGTTCTTATTTATATCATTAAAGTACGTTAATGCTTTTATGGGCGTGAGAGTTTCAATTTGTGTGAGATAGGGGAGATGCAGTACTAGCATCGACGATTCAAAGGAAAATAAGGACATCAGCGAGTTGTCACGGTTATCTGACTTTAAGACTTCAGGAGCAAATGTAAAAAATACACCCTCACTCCCCCAAAAGGAAACCAAAAGATAAAGTCACATTACCTGCTCGGTAGGTTCTCAAAAAGGCGTCAAAGGAAACAATTCAATGTATTTGGTATTGAGAGTTGAAAATAGCCTTATCAAATTCTTACATGCCCTTAAATGTTCCTCTTTTTATTAGCGACCCATTATCATAATATAGACCGACTATTGGTATAAATTTAATAATTTTGCAGTTTCAAGTACTTCTATTTCACAAAATGAGAACATTATTTGCAGTAGGATGATCACAAAATAAACAGCAATGTGAATCAGCAGCATAGTCAAAGACGAGGCAGTAAGACACTGCATACAAAATGTACTTCATTAATAAACACAAGTGCACCAATATTTGTCAAACTTTAATGCATCCCTGATAACCTTTTTATACATAAAGCGACGGAGAGCTGTTTTCGGTACATATACGAGTTGTTTAGTAGACGTTATCGCTAATTTTCGTTCTATTTCCTCAATGTAATATATAAAATATACATTATTTAGTGCAGCGAAATTCTATTTCAGCGAAACAATTTTGGAAAGGAAACGTAAATTGTCATTGAAGGTTAAATGAAATCAAAGCTTTGTGCATTTTCTTAGACCGATGAGGCTTTGAAGCATAGAATTATAACTAGAGAATAAATAATGTCAAGGTTACACACTTTGTCAAGCATATATTATCGTAGTTTATATCTGTTTTGTGAGATGAAATTTGCGTTGGGATGATGTAAATTAGAAGAGAGAATTTTGTACTTTCCCGGTGCAGTGTATGAAGCACTGTATGCTCGGTGCTTTCTAAGAGCCTGTGGGAAAAAATCACAGGCTTACTAAAGCACTGAGCATAAGGTGCTTCATACACTACGTCGGGAAAAGGCAACAATATCCCTCTTAAAATGTTAATCACCCAGACGCAAATTTCACTTCACACTTATTACGAGTGGTTGAAGGTAATAACAACATTTGCAAACATAAAAACCAAACTACTGAATTATTATGAAATACCTTACTTGACTGTAAGTAAATAATGGTCTCAAGCATCCTGTGAAATCATGGCACCTGGTGTGCTGTCATTTAAAAAATATAAATCAATTTCCAGCGATGGTCGCCCGACCATTGTTGGAAATAGTCTAGTTCCCCGACCTGATAATTCCCTGATGTCTATCAATTGTTATGTTTTGACTTAAGAAGGGTCAGGGAACCAGACTACTTTTTTATAGGACAGCATTTTTAATCTTTATTTTCCCAGCATCTATGCACACAAAACTTTAATCAGGTCAGTGTTACACGATTTGCTATAAAATAGTAACCCCCCAAATTGCTGAAAATTACAGCTGAAACAAAGTGGTTTGACGTCTGCACGAATAAGCAGGAGGTCGTGGGTTCGAGTCCCCCGAGTAAGCTTGTGATTTTTTCCCACAGTCTCTCGGAAAGCATCGAGCATACATGTACAGTGTTTCACACAGTAAGTCGGGGAAGGGAAACATATCTTCCAACTATGTGTTTTGGACTTTTCAAAAACGCCAAACTTTTGACTGATGTTTGATTAAAGAAATATCATCAATCAAACAAGGAAGGATGCTACGGATCCAAATCCCGCTACTGCCGGTTTCAAATTTACCTAGTCAGTTTCCCTTGTGGATTGTTTGACGAATAAATAAGATGTAATTAACATAAACACTTTGGGTATCTCGGTAGGCCACCTCTTTGGGGCAGAAGGGAAGGTTTTTTTCTCTCGTTTTGGTGGTGGTGGGGGGGGGGGGGGGGGGTGTAATGTGCACAGTAAAAGTAATCATACGAAATTCCTGGGGCTGATCCATGATTCTGTACTGGGAAGGGTTTTAATGTGCTAATAGGTCTAAAATAAAAAGAGCCGGGGTTGATAGATTCGATCAAAAAATGTCCAATCCGCGCCTGGATTGTTAGAGCTGCCAGCTACAATTTATAAACGAGATTAACTACGCTAGTAGTTTAAGATTATGTGATGAATAATCTACAAGTACACGAAAATAGAGTATAATATCAACAACAAAATTGCGCTATAAGGCAAACCCCAACTGGAAAAAAGCTTGAGGCTGAAGTGAAACTTTATACGAGCTTAGTATTCAATGTGTTCTTTCCGCTGACCATTAACACCGTGTAAATATTGTACATGTAATTACATACATAGCTGGTAATGTGACATGAGTTAACACTGCGAAATAATTATTTTGAACAAACAGATAAAACACCTGGATTTTTAAGTGATTTTAGTTTACAATTCCAAATTTGACTACAGAATGTCACACCAATGCATAAAATGTTGCAAACGTCAAGGTTTATGTGTTGTTAAGTATTGCGCCTTTTCACACACACACATACAATTTCTATAAATGATGTAGTCTTTCATCTGAAACTGAATTTATGTTAATGTATGGTACTCCATTGCTATTAACATGGTGTTTATAATTATTGGTTTTACGTTTTGGACTTTTAACCTATTTTGACCGGATAGGATCTTGACTAGGATCGACAACATTCAGTATAACGGCCACTGTTCTTTCACCCTTTAGAATTGACGCGTTTACCATTAAAATATTTACTGAGGTGTTTGAAGCCATTATACTATCATGTAGTTCAAACTTAACTTCCTTTTAGATAAGAATATATATTGCATTTGCTTTCGTAAAATTCCTATTTACTTTAGGCTCTATTAACTTTACACATTACTTCATAAATATATCTATAGCTGGATCCTATATATTTTGTTCACTTATTGTATTTTTACGTCCATGGCAAACATTTCGCTGAGCTCTTCGTTTTCACATACATGTGCCAATCATTTTGACATTCTCGATTAGCGAAAAATCGCCGCAAACTATAGTAGGAAATTCGGCGCTAACAGTCAGTTTATTTCACGGGTTAGCAAGAACTGTGGATTGTGAGCATGCGTACATCCCGTAACTAATGATTCAGTGCTTACGGGTTAGCGCAGAATTTTTTCCAGCTCAGTAAGCATATACATGTAATACAATTAGCACAGAATTCAATGCAATTGGGCCCTGACATGTGCAATCGACATTATGTATTGACAGAATATTGACAAAATATTGACAGACCAAATTGATATTTTTTGGGTAAGCCTTTTTAAGGGTCTTTAACTCAAAGGTATGATGATTTCAGTGTCAATTTATGTCACGACTGCCTTGTCAGATAGAGCAGTTAATTGTTTTGTTTGTGAGGACTGGATACGATAGCAACGTATATATTCAGGAGGATTTCATAAAGTGTGTTTCAACCAAACTTTTAGTGAAGTGTTGAATCGTCAACAAAATGCGAACACAATTAAAAAGAATACATTTTCAAAGTGAACAAAGAAACTGGCAGGAGCGGGATTCGAACCTGCGACCTGCGGTCGTTCATTTCCACACAAAGAGATCAACCTTCTTTTCCTATACGTTAATCAGGTTTTGTTTCCAGGTTTATGCTTCCATTATACACAAAACACATACATTGTACCTAAGGTATCGCTTCTGAAAAAACATTCACAGATTTGTATCGATATTCTCCTGAATTAATTACTTTTTACCCAAGGGTCTTTCAGGGACAGAGCTAGCACTGCCAAAAACCATCACAGCATCTTTGTTCTCCGTGTCGCTTGTTTCAACACAGTCCATATATCCTTCAATCTTCATCACATCAAAGACTGGGTTCTCGACCTCCGTGTGTGTCCTCTTGACGGAGTTCTTCAAGACGTGATAGTAAGACTTTGCAGCCTTCTCTTTTAAACGCTCTGCGTCGAATTCAATTGACTCTTCGCGTCTGGATGTTATAACATGTGATAAAGTAACACAATCAGTGAAAAATCAGAAACAAATCAAATTTCGATACCTGATGGCGGACAAAACGGAAGGATTGGTTTTAAATACACATTTTTTATAACCGTATCATGATATCACGCAAAAAGGCTACGATTGTATTAGAGGAAACTATGGAACAAGTTCACTGAAAATCCAGCAACCTCCTGCTGAGTTATTCAATGGAAATGTGATTTATAAAATTGTACTATTTACTTGGATTTTTAACTTCTACAATCTAAAATTCTCAAATTTGACTAGCAAGATTGTAAAAATGAGCAGGTTTGCTAATTTGTATATTCTCAATTTGCACGAAATCGGACTTTTTAAAATATAGCATAAATTCCGAACGGGATTCAAAGAAACTTACTGATGATTCATGTGCAATCTTATTCCAATGCCAATGGACAAGACGACGAGAACAACTACACAGGTTGCAAGAACAATGTACCAATTGGACTGAATCCAGGTCTGCAAAGAAAAAATGGACTCGTATTCAGCAAATCGAAATTACAAGGGTATCTATAAAATAGGATGTGGTCTGGGATCTTGTTAAAATGCATATAGCTTCTCCATCCCATTTCCATTTTCAATTGAAAGTCGCAGAAAGGGGATTTCTTGTGTCATGAAAAATTAATGAAGGCCTGCTATAACAACAAAATCCACATACACTGTTAGAAAGTTGAGCTAATAGATTACCCAACGTTCACCCAAAGTGAAATTAGGGACTAGACGATTTAGAGTGAAAATCACTCTGTTTTTAGATTGAATACTGTAAAAACAGAACCAATTCAGTTGCCACTCGAGTGAAAATTCGATCTTTTCGATTGAATGAATTTCACTCTGAAACGTCTGGTCCCTAGTTTTAGACTGTGGGAGTGAATTTTCACTCGAATAGAGTGAATTTTCACTCTTTGGAAACAAAAGAGTTGGTACAATTGTCAACTTGTTTATCCTTTGTGTAATTTTTCACGTAATTTACCAACTGTTGTATAACCACATCAGCTGTTGTTTAACCCCCACTTTAACCAACAATTGGCTTGTGCACAGCTGTGGTCATACAACAGTTGGTAAATTACGTGAAAAATTGCACAAAAGTTGAACATGTTGACTATTGTACCAACGTTGGGTAATCTGTTTGACCAATTTTCTAACAGTGTACGTCGAATGTGTCATGCCACTTTGGGATTAGCACAGTGCACAAGGCACTGTGGGAAACCGGCGAACAGAATAAAACTTTCCACTTTTTCGTGCAATTTACCAAATAAAAGCAAAAACTTTACGGATCATTAAACGTAGAGACAGAACTGTGATCCGGTAACAAAAATGTAAATTCACTGGTACCATTCATGATGGGGGCTGTACCGGAAGTGAAACTTATTGAAAAAGATTGGTCTTAAACGTTTGGGGAATAACACGTTTCTCTTTCAGTTCTGTCCCAACATTTAATTACGTTTTGGCTTCATTTTGGGGTAATCTGCGTGAAAAAGTGGAAGTTCCAGATTGGTTAGCAGTCGTCGTTGTCCCTGATTTGTGGCTGATATGGACGCAAACGAAGTTTTATTCCTCCATGAACGAACCAACTCCATGAACGACTGTCGCCGTCTCCTTTTGCTTAAGTTGGGAAAGTCCCTGATAAAGGTTTCCACTTGCCGGCGTTGTGTCGGCGGCTTTTCGGATACGGTGTCGGCGATTATAACGACTAAATGGAAACCAGTCTTTATTTTAACAAAACTGCATGAATATTCACCTGTTCATCGATGGACGGAGGTCGAGGTATAGCATCACCGTAGTAAACATCGTAATCAAGGTCTTTATTCAATTCATCTCGATCCACCTCTTCAACTTTCTCTTCCACCGTGTCCTTGGGAAGGTAGTCATCTCCTCGCTTGGCTATGTACGTGACTCGTGTTAGCGTTTCCCTACATTGAATCAACAAACACGTATACACACTTTAAAAAATATCCAACATCGAGTGACGCTTGCGATATTTCAAGCAAGCCAAATGTCATCATCTGTATCGTCCCACGTGCCTCAGATAACAGCTTTTTGGTTTATGATATGCCGATATTTTTCAAGTCCACCTTATTGCGAGTAATGGTTTCTAATCCGTTTTAATTATTCATTCTATAATTTGTATTTTGTCTATTTACTATTTAGTCTGGTTCCCTGACCTGAAGATTCACTGACGTCTATTTCTTGGGTCAGCTACAATGTAGTACCTACGGCTTAAAATAGATCATGACGTGCAGTATAAGTGCGAGTGACGTCAGTCACATCATTCAAATTTAATACTCTTGCAAAATCCGGTTGGCAAAATACTGCAAGAGTATGGCATTGATTTTTCAGTTGTTATGTATAATTGGGAATTCAAATGGTGTAACGGGCCTGACAGAAATTTTGTTCCTGCAAACATCAACGTTAATAGCCGAATGTTACCGAAAACAAGTTCGGAAAACTTCGGATATTTTCAGAAACGGGCATAATTGTGCCCGTTTTCGTCACGTGGCATTGGCGGCTACCGGACCTAATAATCATCAGAAATAGTAACAATATTTTGGTCTGGGAACCAGACTATTTACTATTTAATATTTACTAAGGGTCGTTATCAAGCGCCCAGGCCCCAAGGCGGTTTTAAACGTATGTTTAAAACCGGCCCAGCACATAAATTTATTCACATTCATAAAATACAATTTTTTTGTATAATTCAGCAAAAACCTCCGAAAATTATAAATGTCCAATGATTTTGTTCAATAATACGGACGCATCGGTAGTATTGCGCTTGCGTTATTAGGAGAGTGACTGGTTGCTCAAGTGTTCAACCAATCAAATGGACCACATTTCGTAGGACTCTAAATTTCGTGTGACACCGGAAAAAGTGTTTAAAACCGGTTGGTGTTTTATCGGCCGTGTAAAACCACCCACGTGACGGGCTCACGACCAATAGGAACGGGTAAACTGTCTTAGGTATTTATGAATATTGCATAAAGAAGGGAGAAGCGCATGATAGAACCACCAACAACCCGAATATTCGACTTTTCTAACCCCCTCCTTTTCCTATTCACAAATCTGATTTCCTGTAAAGTTTTAAGAAATAATGAAATATCACAAATGAAATAATCCCTGAAGCAGTTTCCTTTAAAAAACAATTCACCTGGTATCAACACGGATGTAGTCTTCCATCTCCACAACCTCAACTGTGATTTCATCAGCACTTCGTCTTAAAGGTGACAGCAGTGATCGCAATAAGCGGGCCATGTTCACGGCAAACTTCAGGGAATTGTCTAGTTCGCCAACAATAAGAATGATGCACCCATACACCTTAAGCTCTGAATTGATAAATAAATGTAGGGAATATAAAAAGGGAAAATAGTCATGTGATACATGTCATGTGATTGTCAGGTGGTGTTAGATGTCAGACACACCTCGAAGTAAAAAGTAAAAAAGAAGGCAAATGCAAATATATACAACAAAAAATGGAAGTTAAATGTTTGAATCATAGTCCATGTTAACAAAATTTTAAGGGACCGTTAGGGTTAATAACAGGTTGCATGATGAATCAATGAAGACAGTTTCTGAACTCAATGAGATCACTTTTGTTAATTTTGAGTATAGTAAAAAATCAAAATGAGTGTATTCAGATGTATATGGACAGATACAGAAGAATTATGTCGAGAGTTCACACAAACCAACTTTAATCTTTATAAATTGCCCCTCAAAAAACGTAAAAAGATCGCCTTGTATAACACGTGACGGAAATATTCCAAAGATGTCATATAAATGGAAAAGAAATTAACATGCATTTGATTTTAATCACCAGAAATTTCATCACGATTAATCTTGATAAGAGACATTACGCGTAGCGGCCATGTTCGATGGTTTCTTCTCATACAAACCTAAGCACCCATCGCTCTACCCATGCCTGTCAAAGTGTAACAAAGAATTGAACTCTTAGATGGCTGATACCCATACAGACTACCATCGGTGTTACTTACCGACATCACAGTTGTCACCAAAGTACCCGTCCGAACAGGTACACGTATAGCCATGTTTGCTGTCTGTGTTGAGCTTACATGTACCGTGTTTACACGGGGACAGGGAACAGGGATTATCCAGGGGATTCTCACAGTGTTTGCCCACATGAAATGGATCACACTTGCAACTGTAGAGAAAGAAAATAATGCAAATTCTACACGTCAGCTGTTGGAAATCATGCAAATATTCAAATGATTTTTGTTGGGGGGGGGGGGGGGGGGAAGTCGCCCAACACAAGGCTAAAAGCCACTCTAGTAGTAGGATGTAAAGCACTACAACACAGACGATAGGGTTGGCCGCATTTTAGGTTGCCAGCCCTTCCACCCTTACGGTTTTACTTGGTCCAGATCTAAATAGAAGACAACTCTTCAATAGATACCAAAGAAATTATCCCAATTTTCTTTTAGACCTATAGACTCAAGCAGGGCAACTTTCACCGTTGGTGAGACCAACTCACCTCCCCTGCTAATTCATATAGAAAAATTGACAGTAAGTGAGTAGGCGGATGGCCGCGTGGACGGTCGTCCTACAGGCGGGTGTAACTGATTGATGTGAGGCTTTCATCCATTACATGTGCACCGTGATCATGATGTTAATGTTGATGAAGATGACTGTAATGAATTTGAAAGTAACGCTAACCAGACCCGGGAGAGGCCTATTTAGGCTGAAAGCCTACTTAAGAAACTACCACGACATCGGAAAACATCCTCCCGACTTTGAGTTGATTAAACACCAATATAAAAACAAAGAGACATCATAAAATTGTTCAGAAAAAAAAGACCAATAAATGATAAAAGAGGGCCCCATTTGTGGGGCAAAAGCTTTGACCAATAAAATATGGAAAATCAAGTGACCATCTATTGTTCAATATAAAAATAACCAATAAAATGCACCATTTGCATGACCAACTCCATTGGTGCAAGCTGGTGAACCAACCGTTTTGTGAACCTTTTTTCGCAACTTCTGGTCACAACGGCTTGCTAAAGACAGTTGGGACGTTTCTGACTAGAAGTTGGGAAGTTGATATTTGCACCAACTTTGGGCAAGGAATTGGTCAAACTTTTGCCCAACTTTTTTTTACAGTGTGTATGACATCTAATATTGAAATTCCCCCTTTGTATCTGAGCCCAAGACAAAAATCAGTGAATTCTTAAGTTCTCTCTTATTAAAATCTAGTGGTCTGGAGTGTCTTGATAGACAAATCATTGAGTTTCTTACGTGTATCCTTTAAGTTCTGGAACACACGTTCCCTCGAGGCAGGGTGAACTACGACAGTAATCGGTCTGTATGCTGCAATCATCACCCTCGTACCCATCATCACACGTACATAAACCATCCTGACATTGGCCTTTCACGCAGTCCATCTGCAAACAAAATATATTTCATCGTCAAACAAAGCACACCGGTTTTCTTTGTTCACTTTAAAAAATCAAAATATATTTCAAACAATCTTCACTCTCCTTAGGGAAAATGTACTGCAACAATTCTGCAAGAAAGACGGCACTCCAAAATTGGCTGACTTTAAGCACAACAGGTGAATCTAGTACTTCAAACATGTCTTCATCAGTATCATTTCAAAATGTTGCAAGAATCAGAGCTTAGTTACCTTGCGCATAAAATAGGCATTGTTTTAGAGTGAATATAGCACTGATTTTGCGCCCCATACCGGCAGCCGAATGGTAAAGCATTTTTCTCACAATTTTCCATTCCCAGGTGACGAATGGGATGTTGGGGGTGTAATCAAATCATTAATCAAGATTTTATGCGTTGTTTGTATCAATTGCGTCTTGGATGTCCAGACATAATTGCAGATGAATGTCTGCAGACTTCAGCTCCTCATGAATCAACAACCTTATACTGGCAACTAGTATACAAGATACACTCTGAAAACGTTGTGGGATATTATGCACCAGAGATAACTAAACCCTGGGGCTATTTTCAAGGGAGCTGCAAAGGACATGCAGTTTGATTAGTACAAAAAAGTGTTGCTTTGTAAACACACATTACCAGCCCAAACTCTGTGTGATTTTGCCAGTCATAAGCAATTATGCATCACATGAAAGTCTGGTCAATGATCCCTTTTTTGCCAAGGAAGAATTTTCATTCCAAGCAAATGTTGTGCTTTTGTAAAATTTGAAGCAATTTCCCTATACTTATATCCAAACATTTCAAAAGGACTACCTTTTCCTTTAGATCGCACCTCCGCATTTCATGTAAGACACATAAAGTGGCAAATGAAGTTAAACGTCTACTCACCTTGCAATCGCATGTGAATCCATCCTCTTCGTCCACACACGTGCCGTTAACACAAGGTGAGCTATCACACGCGTTGATGAGGTCCTGGCAAAGCTCTCCCTCATAAGCAGGAATGCAAACACACTGGAACCCATTAACTTGGTCTAGACAGGTACCGTACATGCAGGGTGTGCTAACACACTCATCCTTCTCAATTTCACAAAGGAATCCCTCATAGCCTGGCGAGCACGCACAGTGGAAACTGTCCACCTGGTCAACACAGGAACCATTTGAACATGGTGAGCTAGCGCACTCGTCGGTGTCGACTTGACAGAGAAAACCCTCAAACCCTGGATCACAAACGCAGGTGAAGCCGTTGTATTCATCCACACAGGTGCCGTGTGAACACGGTGAGCTCTCACATTCATCTGTTTCATGTTGACACCGACTACCCTCATATCCCACCATGCAGTTGCAGAAATACCCATTCACCATGTCCACGCACGTACCATTTGCACATGGGGAGCTTACACATTCGTCTATTTCTTGTTCACACAAAGCACCTTCAAACCCAGGTGAGCACAGGCAAGAGAAACCGTTGATGTGATCAACACATGAACCATGTAGACATGGACTGCTGGAACATTCATCAATATCTATCTCACACTTCTTTCCTTCAAAACCGGCTGTGCAATTGCAAAAGAAATCGTAAACTCCTCTCTCAACGCATGTTCCGTTGAGACATGGCGAGCTAGCGCAGTTCTGAGACTCCATCTGACAAAGAGGTCCCTCGAAACCAATCTCACACACGCAGGAGAAAATATTGATGTTATCCACACAGCTGCCGTGGGAGCAAGGTGAACTAGCACACTCATTTGTTTCATTCTGACATAAACGACCCTCAAAACCTAAGGTGCAGTTACAAAAGAAACTGCCCGCTCGCTCAACACACGTGCCATTCAAACAAGGTGACCTGCTGCATTCTTTGATGTCGTCTTGGCAAACAGCGCCTTCGAACCCAGGTTCGCATACGCAAGAGAAGGCATTGATTTGATCAACACACGTACCGTGAATACACGGGGTACTAGCACATTCGTCAATGTTGTCTTGACACCTGTTCCCCTCAAACCCAGCTGTGCAGTTGCAGTGAAAACCGTTAACGACATCAATACAAGATCCATTCAGACACGGGGAGCTAATGCACTCATTGATTTCAATTTGGCAGTCTGTCCCTTCGTAACCAGGATTGCAAGTGCAGGAGTACCCATTGATTCTGTCGACACACGTACCGTGCAAGCATGGAGTACTTGCACACTCATCCAAGTCATTCTGGCATTGATCTCCACCATAACCCTCCGTGCAATTGCATGAGAAGCTATTCACCATATCAATACAGGTGCCATTTAGACAAGGTGAGCTGTTACACTCATTAATGTCGAGCTGACAAGTCGATCCTTCATAACCAGGCATACACTGACAGGAAAATCCATTGAGCAAATCTTTGCAATCACCATGTAGACATGGGGAGCTGGAACACTCATCTATATCCTGGTCGCAAAGACGCCCCTCATACCCTGCCGAACAGTTACACAGAAAGGTATTCACTAGGTCGACACATGTACCGTTCAGACACGGAGAGCTCTCACACTCATTAATCTCATGCTGACAAGTGCTTCCCTCAAAACCAGGAGAACAGGTGCAAGAGAACCCATCGATGTGATCAACACACGTGCCGTATAGACACGGGGAACTTGCACACTCGTCTTTGTCAATCTGACACAAGTTACCCTCAAAACCTGCAGTGCAGTTACAAAAGAAACCATTGACCATATCAACACACGTGCCATTAACACATGGGAAACTAGCACACTCCTGAGTGTCACGTGAACAAAGCTCCCCTTCGTACCCAAGGTTGCAGATGCACATGAAGCCATCTATCATATCTAAACAAGAACCATGGGAACAAGGAGAGCTGGAGCATTCATCGGTATCAATCTGACAAAGGCTTCCCTCATATCCTGACGAGCAATTACAGACGAAACCATTCACGCCATTAACACATGTGCCATTGAAACAGGGAGAACTTCCACATTCATCGATATCTTCTGCACAAGTTGTACCCTCGTACCCAGGGGAACATACACACGAGAAATCATTGACCAGATCTGTGCACGTGCCGTGAACACACAGTGTGGTTGCACAATCATCGATATCTGTATCGCAGAGTTTTCCCTCGTACCCTACTGAACAATTACAATGGAAACCATTCACCACGTCGACACAAGTCCCATTCATGCATGGGGAGCTGTTACACTCATCGATGTCGTCTTGGCATATGACACCCTCGTAACCAGGAAAACACTGACACGAAAAACCGTTAACATGATCGACACACGTGCCCTGTATACACGGTGTACTAGCACATTCATCTATGTCGATCTGACACAAAAGTCCATCATAACCAGCCGTGCAGTTACAGAAGAAGCCATTTATTTGATCGACACATGTGCCGTTCAAACAAGGGGAACTTTTACATTCATCGATTTCGTTTTCACAGGTCACCCCCTCGTAACCAGGAGAACAGTGGCATGAAAAGGCATTGAGTTTATCTTCACATGTACCATGGACACAAGTTACGCCAGCACACTCATCATTTTCATTGTTACAGAGCAGTCCGTCAAACCCAGCTGTGCAGTTGCAGATGAAATGATTGATAAGATCGACGCAAGTACCATTCACGCAAGGCGAGCTGGCGCACTCATTTTTGTCAACTTCACAAAGTTCTCCTTCGAAGCCAGGTGCACATGCACATGAAAACCCATTAATGTGATCATTACAGGTCCCGTGTAAGCAAGGGGTGCTGGCACATTCATCAGTGTCAACTTGACATAATGTGCCTTCGTAACCAGCGGTACAATTACAATGAAAACCATTCAGTAAGTCGACACAAGTCCCATTCAAACATGGAGAGCTGTTACACTCGTCTATCTCTTGTCCACAGTCTAGGCCCTCGTAACCCGCCGCACATGTGCACCTGTTACAATTGGAACAGACGATAAGAAAACAATATTTTTATTTGATAATTTGCAGAACATAACGGTTTGAACCGGTTCAGATTCAAGATAAATTAATCACAGCTATCGTTGAATCTCTCAAAGTTTCATTCTGAAAATGGACACGTGATCACCTCACGCAGAGTTTAAAGTTGACACTGAAGACGCTGGGGACATCGTTGCAGAGTTCAATCAATTAGACTTTGATATCGTCGCTGATCCCAGTGTATGACATTGGACCAATAGAATTGCACGATTGCTTATTATACTAAGTACAAGAACAAACAAAATGGACGACCGTGTTTCGTTAATCGAGTGAGCGCCGAGAGATTAATATCTCTTTTACAACTTGAAATCCCTGCCACTTCTTAGCTGGTTCTAACCCACTTCCCTGCCCATATTTCCTGACGAAATAAAGCCCACCTTTCAACTGCAAGAACTGTTTTGGGTCTTCCCTTCCTGAATCGTTATCATTCAAAAGCATGTCGCATGAGCCAGAGATTTGTTTTTACTCTGAAAGTGAAGAATCAGTTTTTGGTGACTATAAAGAGATTAACATTTTAAGCATTCAAAAACCTGTCAAGCTAAAAATAAAGCTTGGGGAGATATTATACTGTTGAATGCCTACATAAGGCGGAAGGTGTGCGGCGTCGTAGCCAGGGCTCTTATAAGGGAGATCGTGGGGGCTGGATACAGTGGGGGCGCTGATAGTATTTTTCTTAATACTACTATTATTTACAGTTGGGGGGAGACTGGGGCGACGTTATTTTTATGGGGGAGGAGCGTGCGCCCCCACGCCCCCCTCCCCTTAGCTACGCCGCTTAAGGTGTGGCTGTTTTCCAAAACAGGTTAACTACATATTCACATGCAGCTATGAAAATGTGTGCACAACTTACATGCATATTTTTGGAGATCCAGTGGACCACTCCTCATGTAGGATCAAATAGTGCCGGGATATATACCTCCATCACTCGGGATTTACAGGATATCCCTTATCTTAAGTGAACATGGTTTTATTTCGTTCTTTAAATGTTAAATAGATCGAGATGGATAATACAGATTTGCCTTGTGTTCTCTTCAAGAGAGCGCTGTGATTCGGTTATTATAGGAAAATGGGTGCAGTTTCTTGCTGGCTTTTCATGATTAATACGATGCGAAAAGACAAACCCCTAAAATTAATTAGACTGTCCATTCAACATGTTGAAATCACGTTAACTTAGGTAGAGTTAATATACTCACTTGTATTGACCAACTAAATCATGACAAGTGGAACCATGCATGCACGGATCACTAGTACATTCATCTGTCTCTACGTCACACATGAAACCTTCATAGCCCGTCTCACACAGACAGTGAAACCCGTCCAGTCGATCCACGCACGTGCCGTTATTCGCACAGGTTTGGTTGATGCAGTAGTCTATGTCGACCTGAAAGGAATCATAACGAAAGTCGACACAAGTGTAAAGAATAACCTGGTCGGTGATCTGACAGAATTCACTTTGAGTCTTTTGCTTTAAGTAATGCTCATATGTAGAGAATGGAATCCAGTTCATGGAATAGCAATGGACAGTTAACTCCTGTGTCAAGGGGAAGGGCAACCTATGAATTCTTCTTCTTGAGGTGCCCCAAACAAGCTTCACCTGTTTGGGGACCTTTTTCACGAGACGTCATGGACCGCATATAGTGTAGTGATGTTAATGAAGTGCTCATTCAAGTAAACCAGTCACTCCGAGGCGTTCCACACGTGGTGGGTTTGTGTGCATTTCATGCTATTTGACCACATGGGTGAAAAAGATCTACAGATTTCGACAAGATGATAGACAATGACAAAAGCACCTGATTATTTTATAAACGCCTACCTCGCATACAGTACCAAAGTAGCCAAGCGCACATCTACACTCAAAGTAACCCAGGTGATCAACGCAAGTAGAGTTGTGTTGGCAAGGACCACTAACACATTCATCTGTCTCCACCTGACACAGCGGCCCTTCAATCCCAACTGGACACACACACTGAAAGTCGTTCACTTGGTCCCGGCAGGTGGCATTGTTCAAACAAGGATTTCTAGCACACTCATCAATGTTTGTCTGACAGAAATCTCCCTCGAACCCAGGTACACAGTTGCAACTGAACCATCCCAACCCATCCATGCATGTCCCGTTATTACGACAGGGAGTGCTGGCACACTCGTCGATTTCCACGTCGCACAGTCTTCCTTCGACACCATTTGGGCAGACGCAGGAAAAGTTGCCAATCAGGTCGACACAAGTTGCTCCGTGAGAGCAGGGCTGATCCACACAGTCATCCCTCTCACACAGGTCATCGGTGTAGGTGTAACCAGGTACACATGAGCAGTTGAAATAACCCAAGGAGTCGATGCACGTTCCGCCATTCTTGCAAGGAGTTGAGTCGCATTCATTTGTGTCCACGTCACATAGCGGAGCTGTTATAAACAAAGAAAGCTCTCATTTCCATATTGATGTTCTACATTATTCCGTTTTCCATAGAGGTAAGTGGTTTGATGCTGCTTCATTAATTATTTATATGCTGCATTAAGTGTTGTTTGGCTTGACTGAAATCCGTTCAAAACATTTATCTGAAGTGCTTTGAAAATGTATTAAACGAAAAGCAAATATATCCGATTGAAGAATACCAGATATTCTTGCTTACATAGGGGCGTGGTTTATTGATAGACTAGCATGGGAATTAATAGTCTCATTGTATAACTAGCAATTAATTAAGTTGTATGTTGATATGAATGAATAAACTACCAGCATTTGGCATACGTCATTTTCTGTATGCGTAATGATGCAGCTGCAGCATTGATTTTGGTTGGTTTAGTTTCCAGCAGGATGAAACGAGGAAACATTGAAGGACAAATTATCTTCCAAAATATTTTCTAACCAGGTATATGTAAAACATTTAACCACAACTGTAACAGTAATTAAATTGGCATTCGAAGCTGGAGTATAACACATTTAGTAATCGAGTCAATCGCTACAGATTGTGAGTCTAGTTACAGAAATTCAAAGCACACCAACATCAGAACAATCTACATCAGATGGCTTCTAAAAACAGCTACGAGAAACAATTAAGACAATGAGTACATCCGAACTTAGGAAATGCCATAATATTCGATGTTTTGATAAATATTTTACAAGGACATAACGTTCTGATCCTAGCAGAATCGTCGCAAATGCTAAATAACCAAGCTGTTGGCAAACAAGGTAAATAGGTGAATTTGATGATTAACATCTTTAATTAGATTGAATCGGCTGTGATTTGCTCGCTTTTTACAATTCTATTTTGCCAAATAAAAGTTCATCTCCTGAAATGAATGGGAAAGTATATACCTGACCAGCCAGGGTCACAACTACATGAGAATCCTCCATCTTCGTTAACGCAGGTACCATGGATACAAGGACCGGTTAAACATTCATTTTTGTCTTGCTGACAAGTATCACCTGTGTCGTATTAGAAACTCTTGCAACAAGTATTTAAAGTAGTGCAGTTGATTCCGTTACACGTGTTTATAGTCATTTTAAATAGAATATCCATATTCTGAGACAGAAAACAAAAATAAAGCGAATGTGAAGATGGAATTTTGATTCGGAGATGATGCAAATAGACAACTTTTTTTCTGTAATTTCAAAAAGGAGCTGACTTCAAATCCGTTTTCTTTAAACTCTGCAATAGATACTAGCTAAGGATGTCTGCAAATTATTTGAGGTATGACCGTCAATAAATCCGACTCCTGTACATATGTTGGCTTCAGTTATTGGTTAAATCCGGTCAGCATTGCTATCGCTTTGATCTCCCCACCATGTTTATAGAAGGTCAAAGAAGATCTATTTCCACTGGGTCAAGCGCCATTGCGTAGTTTATTATAATAGACGAAGTTGATGCAAAATATATTCAAGGATGGAAATATCTGTTTGCCCTTGAGGTGGAGTTTCTGTACTCAAGACAAGCACTAGTCTTGAAAGGACGTATTAGAAGAAGAAAAACGTCTAGAGCAGATGACAATGTAGGGCCTCGGCCCGGGCTAACATAACTTAAGCAACTACAGTCGGGGACTCAAGACGTGGGCTACAAAACACAAGGAAACACAAAAATCACAGGAATAGAAGGTCGTTTGAATTGTGAAAGATTATAGGTACAAGGGAAGTGAGTTTAAGCAAGGAGTTCCAAAGAGATGCAGTACGAGGGGGAAAACGTATCTCACAGTACTAGCCTTTGGAACAACAAGGATGTGATAAGACAGCCAGGCAAGTAGAGTGCCTGAAAGTTTCAATGGGGTAAGTAACGATGAAAGGCCACAGGAACACATTCAGTGTCCATAAGAAAATCAAATGCCCAACTACTCGGCTGATACGGTCAAATTTGCAGAGGTCACCAGGGTGAATTTTTTCCTTTTTTTACCAGGGCTACTTTTGTGAGCTAGTAATGCAATCTATAAGGTTTAGGGGCACCCGAGAGGGGAAAGCCCCTGCTAGAATGCACGCCTTCCCATCCCACTGTTACACCACTGCTCGAGTGGGAATTGAATTATGAAGTCTTACATAAACCAATGCAAACAAATCCATCTTCTTCTCCTGGTAAATACATATAGATTGGTATAACTTGAGTGAGCACTGCGTATAAATTAACGTGCAGAGGACGGTGTGTCATAATATTGTCACACAGTGATGTCAAACATTGATGTCTTTACCTTCCCAGCCATTGGAGCAAATGCAAGAAAACCTATTCTGCTCGTTGTTGCAAGTCCCTCCGTGTTGGCAAGGACCAGACCCACACTCGTCATAGTCGACATCGCAGTCAGCTCCTAAAGAAATGAATATAATACAAAGGAAATGTATTCTTGACTTCGAAGTTATGATTTATATGCAAAATTAAATTTCAAGATTATGAATGTTTGACAAATTCAAAGTAGCCACACGGATGGTATGAATGATTAGCTCATTGTTGCTAGATTCCCGTAAGAACGATGAATTTTATGAAATCGAAGATATTTCGAAAGTAGTTTCGAATATTGGTCCCTTAGAATAATTATTTCCCAACAGCTATAGCTATACAATATTGTGTCTAGGCCCTATATGTGATTACGTTTTAAAATTGAAGTTTCCCATTACATGTCGCTAAAACAAAAGGCTGAAAACCACTCTAAGCAAAGGGCACGAACGATTTCCTGGGAGGATAAATCCGAGAAATCCCAATTTTCAGACCTAAAGACCAAGACGTGATGAATTCCACCGTTGCTGAGATCAAATGATCTCCCCGTAACATACTAACAATAGAGACCATTAGATTTGATACGCGTACGGGATATACGTGTGCAGCTCGAAAAGAAAATCGCTTATTAAATCACCATTTTGTGTGAAATGTTTTTCAGTTTTACATTATACATTTCAACATTTTTATATGAGATGTAAATTGCTGATAGTGTAGGGCCTACCACATGAAATAACAACGCAAAATGGTGATTCAACAGGCGACTTTTTCGAGCCAAAAACGTATCCCGTACGCGTATCAAATCTAATGGTCCCTAGTATAATCAAAGTGTTTCCGTCATTGGTGTCCATATTTTTATTTAATGTAGACAACATGCTTCAAGAGGTACACACCTTCCCAGCCATTGTTGCAAATCTTAGCCCCTGTGGATTGGTCGCATGTGTAATGGCCGTTCTGGTTATTCGTAGGGACACAATACACGCTGCAGTCTGTGGTGTAGTAGTTGCTGTTGCAATACACCTTCACTCGGAAAGTGAAACTGCGTTGTTAAATTTGAAGATCATTAGAAAGTTACTAACAACCGAAATCCGAAAGTCCTTTAACAGAAATATTTCACTTATAAATGTGCAAACTCACTAGTTGGCAAAATGGTCAGGTTATCTAAACAAACAAACAAACAAACAAACAAACAAACAAACAAACAAACAAACAAACACCCCCAGACACCCTAACAAACAAACAAACAGATATCAATTTCCCTGTCGTGTTCCTTCGAACATTGGAATACAACACCAATAGCAACAAAGTCATCACGTGACTTTGTATACGCCCTTACTAAAAAATTCTCAATAATCTCAAAAATGGAAAATTAAAAGATGAACCCGCTGCAACGGAAGAGGTGGCAGTTTTCATTTTGAAACTTGTGTTTCATGCAGTGGAAATTGTTAAGAAGTTTGGTACGTACTCTGAATGCGTTCCCATGACATACTCAATCCAGGAGGTGTCAAGAACTTGGTAGATGTTCAAGAAATCCTCATCAATAAGATCGTCACTATTGCCATCCGAATCCCAAACGCGTAGTTTGACTCGCATCTTTCCCTGAATGAATATTTACATAAAAAAGATCTTGATAGCACTACAGGGTGTCCCAAAATGGTAACCCACAAACTAAGGGAAAATATCACTAAGGTATGTACATAATGACCATTATTATCATACACTAGGGGTGACTAACCAGTCTATATGTCATTGATATCTTTGATGTATTTCTCTGGTCATGCATGTATTACAATGTCTTGAAAAAGATGCGTAAACATTCACTTGGGAGAATTTGGTGGAAAGTTTTACGCCCGTATCCAGACAAAAGAAGATCGAGTCGGATCCGTTTCCATAAATTTAAAGGTAATATACATCATTTGCCAACGTCAAAAACAAACCAAACAGATTTATTATGAAATACCTTACTTGACCGTAAGGAAATAATAGTCTCAAGTATCCTGTGAAATCATGGCACCTGTTGTGCTGTCATTTTCAAGAAAAGTGGAATTTTTGTATCAATTTTTAGCGAATAGTGTAGTTCCCCGACCAGATAATTCCCTGACGTCTATAAATTGTTCTGCTTTTTTTCTGAAGTAGGGTCAGGGAACCAGACTACAAGAACAGCATTTTTTCCCTTTGTTTTCCCAGCATCTATGCACACAAAACTTTAAACAGGTCAGTGTTGTAATATTGTTTAAAAAGAATCCCCGCCATCTGATTGGTGGATCGTTGATCACGTACATTGAATTAATAGTCCCAACGCACGGCTCGGCCGCACCGCAAAAATAGAAGTTCTATTCAACAGTGAATATAACTTCCATTCCACGGTCACACAAACTGTCGAGTTCTGACCAGTCAGATGACGAGGGTTTATTCAGGTATTGTATAAAACAATTAATGAATGTTTCACGTTCGTGCAATGGAAAGAATAATTTCATTCAATGACAGATGGAATGTTCCATTCCACTCGGCTTTGCCTCGTTAAATGGAACATTGCATTTGTCACCTCATGAAATTATTCTTACCATCGCACTCACAGACATTCATTATTTGTATACAAACCTCCAAATCCATTCAGTTCTGAAAATCAAATGTTGTATACTACATTTAATCGTTTTGTCTTCAATAGTGTTTTCATAAGTACAGCCTTGTACTTTAAGTCACACTTTGACGATACAGCAGCGGCAGTCTAAGCCCCGCCTCATCCCCCTACAACCCAAGCCAAAAACCTTAGCGAAGCATACAGAACACTGTCACGAAAAGAGCCGTTGAGCTCGTTCTGACTTCAGATTGCAATAGGTCCCAGTGGAAACAAAACGACCGCTCAACGTATGAGTATAATGGAATATTTAGGGGGAAAATTACACCCCAATTTGCAAGATCAAAGATGCTCTGATGGTCCCTCAACATTCATGCCATTCCAGTTACGGGGGGGGGGGGGGGGGCAGTGGGGCGGGTCTGCAGATGGTTTGCAGACTATAAAGGAAAATGTCTTACATCACCTTTAGTACCCCTCCCAAATAAGTTGATGGGCAAAACTTAAAAATAATTAATTCTATTTTTGAAATAAAGTCTGTGTCTGCTAACCATTCGTTGCGTAAATACATGACATTTTCGATCACATTGCTATTCATTTTAATACGCTGGTTTTCCGCCATCGGGATCGGAATCTCTTATTTCAAAGATATTATTTTTGTTTTTTCTGCACATGCTAATGAGGTTGATATTAGTATAGCTCCCAACAACTGCTTTTCACAAATTCTCGCAAGGCATGTTACGAATTTAAAAAGAAATCACAAAATGTATGCTCTCTAATTATTATTGACAATTTGTGAACTTCAATTAAAAAAACCAAGTAAATATAGTACTGTTATCTGTGATGTAAAAGTGTACATGTACTTACCGGCCATGCGGCGATATTGATAAGCTGAGGATTTGGAATGTTGTCGGGTATCGGTGAGGGAAAGTCAAACTCATCGTTGTCATCAAACACTGCCGTAGTAGTTGATTTTATCCCACAGTCGCTAAAATAATCGTTTCTAAACAGAGGAGAAATTACGAAACTTAAACACACGCAGATCAATTAACAATAAAATGTGACGAAGGATTTGTTTTGTGATCATCGAAATTGTTTTATTTTTAAGTAAAACTTGAAGAACGTTCTATTTTTTTCTGGGTCCCCAGAAAAGCTTCAGCGCCCGGGTGCCCCACCCCTCCACTTTCACACACACTAGTGGTCATGACTTAAACAATTATATACATGCACTTTAATACATTATTTTTTGGATATTATAATGTAATTTATGTAAACAGTTTTTACTGATGGTTATGGAGTGTCGCGTTGTAAATTATATCTTCGAAATTACGCAGAAAATATACTTGAATTATGTTTCCTTAATGATGATGCGTCATCGTCACATGATGATTTGTGCTTGGAAGTAATGGCAGCCGAAGTAATCTCAAATGGTATTCCCAAAATTATATACACCTGGATCGGACCTTTGGGAGACATTCTGTAGTTATTTTTTGTACCTTAGGGAGACAAGTGACGTTAAGGAGACATTTCAGTGTCTCCCTAATGTTACAGCCCCCTTAAATATTGAGAATTTTACTGTCGCAAATGGGTTAAATCGATAGAGAATGGTCCAAAACATAAACATACCGAAATTCGTGGGGGTAGGAAAAGGGAAAAGTTGGGTTAGGTTACATTAAAGTTAAAAAGATTTTGTGCACAAGTCTATGGGAATGTCTCCCAAATGACCCATGCAGGGTTATATATATTTATATATATATATATATAAAATTATGAAATAAATTCAGGATATGAGTTAAATCAACTTTGGCATATTTATTTCTGGACAGACTGTTTCGTGCCGTGTGGCACTCATCAGCAGATGAGTGATGAGTGAGTGCTGATGATGAGTGCCACACGGCACGAAACAGTCTGTCCAGAAATAAATACGCCAAAGTTGATTTAACTCATATCCTGAATCTATTTCATAAATATAGCTCTACAGAGATGTATCGAGCACTTTGGATTGTGATAAATGCCAATTTCATTGGATATATACAACATTATATATATACCAGAAAGGTTAACATGTCAGCTTTCATATGATACTTTTGGAACACCCTTTGCTGTTGCGTTGACTGCACCATTATCACATCTGCAGTGCCTACCCACCGAATTCAGGAATTTGTGAAAGAAATTTAAAAAGAGATTACATAATATCGAGTAAAGCGACATAATCAATTTCTGCCCTTCCATGGTAACAAATGTTGTCCATTTCCCTTTTTTCACAGTGATGCCCTAGCTCAATGGCGCAAAACTGAAAGTGTCCAAAACAGCATTTGCGCCTGTCTTATAATTATAGTAAAGTGTTCCTTATGTCATAATGCCTGATTGGATTACATCACATAAGGTGTCATATGAAAGCTGAAATGTTAACCTTTCTGGTACATATGTATTAGTTTTATGATCAATCCCAACAAATCAGGAATACTAATTTATTTCTTGGTTTCCCTTTTTTTTTGGGACACACTGTAGTGTATTCTGATCCAAACAATTTTACCCTTGCTTGCACGTTCATGGATACAAAATAGTAAAGGGTTGTAAAGGGCTTCGTTTAAATGCAAAGCGCGTACTGAACTGAAATATTCCTGATTTCAGGTTATTTGTATTTTATTATGTTATTTGTCCAGTCTTTTGTGGTTATGGAAAGATACTTACCCAGGAACGTCTTCGTCGAGACAGACGATGAAATAGTTGTCACAATTATTACACCCCCATCCTGGATCACAACATCCACCATCCAATTCAGAGCTATCTGGGTTACTCCATCTCACAAACTTGAACTCTATGGTAGCACTTGAAAGGACTGGCACAAATACCTGAATCGGAAACATTAAGTTTGCATTTAACATTAGCCCCTTGATTTGATCTGATCTTATCTGATCTGATCTGATCTGATCTGATCTGATTGTTTGTTTGTTTGTTCAAGCTTGGTTTCCCATTCTGTGCAAATTTAAAGGACTTATCTCCCATGGGTTTAAGGAACATTTACATTGATACAGACTGAAAACTATTAAGTTTACAAATTACAGAAAGACACCACGAACGCAAATACCGACTATATACGGAGGTTGTAAGAGGTTACCAACAATTACTTTTAGTTATAGAAGTAAGAATCGTCAGTTTTGTATTTCAAAATCAATGGCAAAAAGTTCATAGAAAATTACATTGACAATTATTAAAAATCAAGGGCGGAACCAAGGGATGCCAAAGAGGGGCCATCCCCCATTGTATTTTCGTTTCGTTTTTTTTTTTTTTTTTTGAGGGGGGTGGTATTTGCTTTTTTTTTACTTTTCAATTGTAATAAGTGAAAACGCCAAAACCTGCTGCGTACACACCATTAGGCATGTTTAAGTAATTCAGGCTCTAGGTATGCAGCATTAAAATCGCGCAAAAAACGTCATGTAGAGTCCTACCCCACTCCACCCCACCCTCAACCCCCTCCCCACCCCCACCCCCACACCCCCCGCTTTCCAAATTATGTTGGGGACGCGCAAAATGTGTTCAGGGTAATTTGTTTGGGAAAAAATAGCCCACAAAATTGTGTACAGGATCCGCCAGTAAATCGTATAGAAATTATTACATCAAACTTGTTAAAGAGCACGGACAATACATCTTGAAGATAATGTTCCAAACATGCAGCCTTTTCTGACACATATTGTTGCAGACTTTCGTTATGTTACCTGACTACAACCACTCAAAATCATTCAGGCACACTCGGGTTGCAATCTCTTCATAGGTAACAGCAAAACCTTTATCGTTTCGGTTTGCGGTAACACCATGTGTTTATCTCAACTAACGAGAGGTATGTGTTAAGTGAGAAGGGTTCAATTGAAGGGAGAACCAATTTCGGGCAACTCGTTTTCTCTACTGTCGATAAGTGAGAAATATGGTTCAGGGGAGAACCTTTATCAGTCTGTACTTCTCGCAACACAAATTGTTTAAATCACATGTAACAGGTTATTATTATAAAATTATGTGCAGAACGCACACGTCCGGCGTCATTTGCACACAAACATCCGAGTATGCAACTGCCCTTCTTCATAAGAAACTCGTGGTTTTGCCTGCGAGCTTTACATGTATTGGGTGCCACATTAAGGGTTACATGTATATAACATGTAATCGATTCAGCTAAGATTGTGCACTTAAGTTTGAAAAGGGTAAAAATGAAAATGGAAAGTTATAAACCAACGTGATATATATAACCCCCTTCCTTCACTTGGTCTTATTTCCTTTCATTTAGCCGTCAAATGTTGCAGAAAAACCATCATTGTAGATCATGCCATGCACTAAACCGTGATTCATCGTGAAATAAAATGGGCATTAAAATATTGCATTCCTTACGTTTGAAATATTTTCTACACCTTGAGAATTCTGACGTAGCCTACCTGAGTAGCAATCCAGAGAACAAGGACAAATGAGACAGATCCCATCCTCCAAAGCGAATCTTTAGTTTCCGTTGCTGACAGTTCAGAAGATTAAACCAAAAAACATTGAAACCAGAGACTAAACTGAACAGCTTTGTAATTTTCTATCAAAAACACCAGTTTATAAAATACTACCTAAAAATAAATGCTTGCGAACTCTTTCGAGCAGTGTTGACACACGATGGAAAAATTGATTATAGTTTGTATACAATGGAAGTGGATTATAAAGCAACTCTTACACTATCTCATATAATACTCTGGTTTATGAAATACAATACCTGATATCAATATTTGAAGACGAAGACTTTTTTATGGACCCTCACATGGCAATTCAATTGTACGACGCTTCAAGTACTGCGGCCATTTTACACGAGTTTATTCAATGACACTCGGAGTTGAGGAACAGGCGGTGGTACGTCTGACGTATAAACTACGTCACTTTCGAAGCCACTTGTCTTGGGCGATTTTATGATATTTTCATAGTGAACCAGATGTCAGTTGTAATTGCCATTGGTTTACGTATTGAAGGTTCCAAAAAGGCAGTAATACTACAAACATGGGCGTCGATGAAGGGGTGGGGTGTGGACCCCCCCCCCCCCCCTCCATTACTCGATTTGTATGCAAATTCGTGTACCTATCGGCTATCAGCTATGTTGGGAAGGTGAGGGAGTTTTGGGAGACAACTCCTTTCCTCCCCCACACCCATCGGTAAAATTGAGATGACACCCCCTTCCTCTGTTCAAAATGGCCTCCTACTCAAAATGGACGCCCCTGACCACAGACAGGCCAAAACCAATTAATTTATTTAATACATTTTATTTACGTCTGAAATGCTGCCATCATAAAGACTTCCACAATCTGTGTGACTTATCTCGATTTTGACAAGAAATAAGTATACGAACGTGCACGAAATCACTGTTACAACAGAACGGTTTTCCACTATTTTCTCACGTTGACTCTAACGACAGACTGAGCCCTAACGTTCATCTGTTTATTATTTCATATAAACGTTAATTCACACAAAGTGGCTACACTGTCTGCGACTTACTTGTCACCTTTTACCATCTTGTATCATACAAGGCAAAAAGATATTACACTGATTAAGAGAAAAATGAATAGCAGGATAAATGCATCATGCGAAAAATTCGTATCCAATCTTCACTTAACTCAGTAACTTGATATACTGTTGTGTACATTATGATGGGAGTCATTTACATCAGGTGTCAAGAATTACACGTATATACCTTTTGAAGGAGTGTGTATCTGATTGCGGTCTGTCTCTCCAAAGATTAAAACACAATGCATTGTTTTATACAACCCACTTTAGAATTGAAAATTGCTGTAAAACTTGAGTCTCAGTTTGAGCCATAAGATGGCCAGGGTCGAATACAGATCGTAGATTTTATGATGGATAATTTATGATGGGGAAATTTATAGTTTTCTGTTGGAGCAGGCGCAGTGCATCGTTAGGTGCAGCTGACATTCTTGTTTACACCTTGTTTACATTCTGATGGCTGCAAGGGTTCCGCTAATTATTGCCAAATGGATTGTCTTCTCTTCGTCAGTCTTCTCATGTTCATGAAGGTAAAATCCATTAGACCAATCTATTGATGTTAACCGTTAATTATTCTTATCACAAATTAGGGGATAGATTTTTGTGACTGTAAAGTATCTTTTTAATGTAATGTATTTGGATTAAAGTAATGTATTTTGATTTATTTTTTAACTCTACATGAATCCAACCTTTGGTTGCCAATAAAAGTTGGCCATTTTGAGCATTTTTACTCACTTGTTTAATTGAGGTGTTTCTTAAGTTATCACAAGAAGCCAAGGGGATGGCTTGAATTAGCACCTGCCCCTTCATTCCTCACACAAATGTTGTCCGCTCATGTGTGGTCACATCCAGTTTTCGACACCCAAATGTATCAATTTCTATTTTTTTAAGAGTAATGACGTATTGATTCTTGGGCGGTCTACCCAAGTGTATTGAATCTGGTCTGGGAGCAAGATTGGAAAAATACGATGAATATCAAATTGAACTCAATTCAAATTCGCATTGTAGTTTAGTAGACTTTTAAATCTTGTTACATGCATCTTGTTACAACACTGAGTACACAGAATGGGACAAAAGTGATGAAGAAAGAATTCATAATGATTAACATGGCTAGTGGGCTGGTGGGCTAAACCACGTGAGGGGGTGATGTTTACACGGCATCGACAGGCGTACGAACTTCCCCGATGAAGTCACCGGTTAGGGCGGAGGCGTCTTCTAGCAAAAATCCAATGTCCACGTGTCACCAGAGACGATTCCCCTCCTACTGTCTCTAAAATAACTGCAAGGAGGTTGTGCTACAGGTCAGCACCCTGTTCCTGGAAAACTACAGTTGTCTCGTACTGGATACCACATGACGGACATCAGTTCTGTCTGCAAAGAATATGACCGCATTAATTGGTTACTGGAATTTAAGGACAATAAACGAGCCTTCAAAGTTGGCTCAAGTCATCAAGGTAATGGACAGCTACTAGATCAGCATCCTAGGACTATGGTTCGTTGGACAGTGTCAGGAAAATGTGCCTCAGAAAACAAGACCATCCTATTTTCTAGGAGGGAGAATGACATCTACCGAAAGGGTGTTACCTTCATCATTGACAAAGCATCGAATAATGCACTTATGCAATGGTGCCAATGACTAAGCGTCTAACAAAGGCGAGATATATATCTCGCCTTGCCAAAGTCTCTATTATCCAATGCTACGGACCTACAAATGACCATGAGATGCAGAAAAGGAAGAAGTCTACCAACAACTCCAGGATGTAGTCGATAACAACCCACGCCATGACATCAAAAGTGTCATAGGGGACAAGAATGCACAGATAGGCAATGATGGGTTTAGAGGTGTGCTCCCGGACAACAGAAAATGGAAACTAGCATAAGGACATCGACAAGATAACATTGGTCTCAAACAACCACAGAAGTGTCACCCAGACTTTGCCATCGGCCCAGGCTGCAGAATCCCAGGACGTCCGTTCCTTTAGAGGAGCGGATGCTGCAGTGATCACCCCCTGGCTATAGCCAGGCTGAAGATCAAGCGGAAAAGGCGAACGAAGAAGCCATATTTACTCAAGACGTTTGATGTTACAAAGCTGAAGACTCCTGAAGCTCAAGAGAGGTTCCAAATTTCCATACAGAACCGCTTCGATGCCATTACAGAGCCCATGCCTGGTTCGACTGACTGGTGTGGAACCAGCTAAGAGAGACAATGAGACCAGCGGGTGAAGAAATCATTGGGTACTAAAAACCATTGAAGGAAAAGTGGATCAGCGACCTACATGGGAACTGATTGCTGAAAGAAAGCAACTACACCAAATGCGACACATTAGTACATAAGACAACACAACCTCCTTGTCGAGAATACCCCCTCATATGGATTCCCAGAAAAGGTTGTCAAAGCAATGCATCTACGACAACTCTCGCTGCTGGACAGCAGTGATGTAGTTGAGACCATCACAAGACCCTGCAAGACTCTGCAAGACCAACACAAGACCATCAACAGACTTTCAGTCTTAATTCAAATCTCAAGCTATTCAAATGAACTGTAATAAAAGCATTCCTTTGTCATGGTTTATACCTGTTACTTGTTTGTGCCTGTAACAAGCTGGTCTTGTGAATGATCTTGTGCATGGTCTTGTGTTTGGTCTTGTGATGGTCTCGACTACATCACTGCTGGACAGAGGATGGTTCCAGCAATTGTTTACAAGTGACAACTGTTGTCCGAGAAGTCTACATTCTCTCCCCAATCCTCTTTGCTGTGGCAATCCACTGGGTCTTGAAGCGAGCGACGATCGGACGGGGCATCGACTGGTACAAAGGAAGTTGTCCGACCTTGATTTTACTGATGATATCGCAGTATTGCTGGGCAATACCCCGGTACGCAATGTCTCCAGGGGTTAGTGAATGCCATTGGAGAAGTCGTAGGAGGTCTGGGCCTTTCGATCAGGGACAAGAAGACCGGGAACATGCTGTCAGGGAATCACCAACCACCCAATGACGTCATTATTGGTCAGAACAAAATAGAAGTCGTCAAAGACTTTACTATAATACCAGGGAAGCTCCATCAATAACCAGGGGATCATGAGATCTGGACAAGCAAGACGTTTACACTCAAGATTAAGCTTGGCTTTTATAACTCTAATGTCTTGCCCATGCACCCTACTCTGCAGCTGTAAAACCTGGCACCTAAACACTATTCAGGAAAAGCGACTTGATGCCTTTGACACAAGATGAATCAGAAAGATCTGAGGCATCAAGTGGAACGACTTCATCACCAACGAAGAAGTCTGAGAGCGGTCGAAACATCCTCCAGTATCCCGTGTAATATGCAGACGGCGATTGGACTGGTTGGGCCACGGACGTTTCACGGCTTCCTTGTCTATGGGCCAGACAACAAAATCGGTACCATCTTAGGGCAAACCTTTAGTGGTACTAAAATATTTGTAGGGTCAGTACAAGTAAATTAATATGTGATAACCTTGCCACACGAACAGCGTAAGCCATCTATTTTGGATGTTAGTGTTTTCGCCCATAGGCACCTATACACAATTGACTGAAATTGTATTATTTGTTTCCATTATACACAGGTATAATTAAGATTAATAATTATCTCAGTAAGCATCTGATTTAATTTTGAAATGCTGTACTGTTGTGCAATCAAGTGCAACGGTGGAGCTTAAATTCTTGAATTGGAGTAATCCTGACAGTTCCGAACTGAATGGTGGATGCTGTGATCCAGGATGGGGATGCCAAATGTGTGACAATTACTTCATCGTTTGTCTTGACGAGGACGTCCCGGGGTAAGTCATGTGTGTCATAAAGGTGTGGCTTCACAAGAATGTATTTCCAGAATAGCATTGAAAATAATTTTGTAAAATTGGAAATCTGCATTTTAGATTGTTTTTCTGTCATAACATTAATTAAGAAGTTTCTTTTAACTGCAACAAATGCAACTCTCAAAATCTTTGTTAAAATGCCGATAATGATGGGTAAATAAATCTAAAAAAAAAAAGCCAAAAAAATAAATAAATCAAATAAAATAAAATAACATAACAAATTAAGATATATATATTTTGTCAAAATATTCCCAATGCTGTTCCATTACGCCATCACTTTACAGGTTCACTCATACGTGGGCTTTTGGAGAATCAATCATTCATGGTAAACAGTTTGGTGTGTCTACATGTTGCAAAGGAACTTTGCAAATTATACTAACACATTTAACATTTTGTTAACACAGAGGGAAGCAAAATCTATAAAGTGTCAGACAGAAACTCTTACATTTCAAAATAACTCACACCGAATAAGGAAGACAAGTTTGATATCACAAATATCTGAGCACAGTGGAATGTACGCTCTATTTACAGATATTTGCATTTTGATTTGGATGTGGTTTTCTTACTTGTTTGAATATAGAAACAACAATTTCAGCGACTGTGGGATAAAGAGTACTACTACGGGAGTATTTAATGACAACGATGAGTTTGACTTTCCCTCACCGATACCGAACAACATTCCAAATCCCCAGGCAATTCCTGTAATCAGTTGGTTAGTAAGAACAAATAGAAACATATCTTTATGCTGGCTATTTTTTATAAATTATACAAATGTAGACAGTTGTTTGTATCTTTAAAAACTTTCATTCTTTGCTCAGGGAAGGATGCGGGTCAATTATAGACGGAATTTGAAGTTGAAAGTATTAAAGGTACTGATTGTGAGGGGTGGTTTGGTGACCATGAAATATCAAATGGAAAGAAGAAATAAAAAGGGAAAAAGCGGTGATGGGGGAGTTGAAGGCAGACTTGTCAGTTTCCCTTTTGTGTCATTTAGTCTTTGAGAAAGATTCTTAAAGGGACACATTGCCTTCAAATGTCATGAAATTTTGCTGTTTTGAAATGTTCCTTATCTTTTATAAGAGTTGTTCATGCAAAAAAACACGTATAATGTGTTGTAATTAGTGAGTAGTGATTACAAAACATAAAATTGGCCGCTGCCCCCTGACATCTGACCCGCGAAACATAGACTTATTTCCAGTAGTAAATACCACCGTCTAAATAATGCGCAAAATACGCTGTAAGAGTTTTTAGGCTGGCGCCGCAGCCAGTGGCCTTGTGAACCTATCAGATGATCGCCAGGTACAATTCTCTACCTCGCGACGTGACACATATCGCCAGTGCTGCGCGCCGTGCCACAGTACATCAAAATGGATCAACAGAACGTACTTCAACCAGATGCGACTGGAAATACGACTGGTGAACACGGTCCGCCATTTTGGGGAGTCAAAAATTTTGTTCTACAAAATGGCGGACCGTTATTTGTCACGAAATTAAACAAAAACCACGCAATTTGAAAGGGTAGTTATGTGAATCTTTATATTCTACTTTTAAAAAAGCTTCCCAACCATATCCATTTCAGTTTTATAGCCCAAATCGCAAAATCCAAAGCAATGTGTCCCTTTAACATAAGTTATCTATGTATGACAAACCTCACCTTCATAACCAATTGGGCACTCGCAGATGAACCAGCCACGACCCTCACTACAGTTCCCGCCATTTTGACAAGGTGCGCCTGCGCACTCGTCAATGTCTTCATCACACAGGGTCCCCTAGAATCCAAATGCACATGAGCAGGAGAAATTGCCAATGAGGTCAATGCAGGTTGACCCGTTAAGACAAGGCTGATCAGCACAGTGTTCTCTTTCACAGAAATCACCGATGTATGAATGTGTGGGATCACAGGAACAGTTGAAGAAGCCGGGAAAGTCATTGCACGTGCCATTGTTGAGGCATGGATTGGTCTCACACTCATTAATATCAACTTCGCAAAAAATCCACCTTAAATGGTGTCCTATCTTGTGATATATTAAATAAAACTAACTAAAGTTAACAAATGAAATAAAACTGGATCGCAATTCACTTTTCTCAAGAAAAGGGATGTTAAACTTAATTGTGTTCAATTTTATTCAGTTTTCTTTGTATAGTTATGTGTAAATAATAATTATTTGTTGTGGAACTTGACTAATTCTTGAAGATTTAACAAGTCATGCATTCGTGACCTGTGAGCTGCGGCACTTCACCTGTACCTTGTGTTAATTGCAACCGCAGCAATCGCATTTCTTTCCTTTTTTAACCCAGCCCACAAACCTCACCACAGCGCATCTAAGTAATTATTGGACGATGGGAGATGCAAATTAAGGAGTATCACGTTAACACCCTGTGGAAATCTAACTCAAAAGGGTAGGCTTTAGCTGGTTGTAGACGAACGATAGAGAAGAGAGAAGAGGGAAAATGAAAACTTAACACGTCAGATGTATGGCTCTTCTAAGAAGCACTACTACTTCGAGAACAGATTGTCACAAAGTGACCCCTTTAACTTTCAAGTTCGAGTGTACTGCTGGTTTGTGATGAATAGTTTTGACTTTCAGCAGAAAATGACAAATTATTGTAGATCAAAAAGAACTGGGTTAGATCATTATTAGCTAATATTAACTGGTTCACTCTTTGCTTTTATTTTCAGGGGAATGTATTATACATGTACTATCAAAGCAGGCCGCACCGCTAATCGATTTTCGATGAATACTTTGAAAGACAAAGCACATATTTGTAATAACTGTCCAGCCTCCAGTGCAGGTGCAAGTAGACTGGTTCACGCCATTGTGACAAGTGGCTCCGTGTAGGCAGGGACCAGACTGATATTCACCTTTGTCTTCGTTGCAATCGGTGCCTGGGTTGTGCGAGTAAAGAAGAGATAGATAAATAATGTGTTAGATAACAGCGAAAGATTTGAACAAACGATGAAAATATCGCATTTTACATTAAATAGCGCTTTAAATAGTAATGTATACAAGGGAGATGACAGGAGGACTCGCCACCGTTGACACTTTGCCTTTTTGGATGAAAATTGAAGGCATCGCTACTTTTATAACTGGTACGAACTCAGCTCAACCCACCTCCACCCCAGCAAGTTTCTATTTTAGTTGGTTATGAAGGTGAGGTTTGTCATACATAGATAACTTATGTTAAGAATCTTTCTCAAAGACTAAATGACACAAAAAGAGAAACTGACAAGTCTGCCTTCAACTCCCCCATCACCGCTTTTTCCCTTTTTATTTCTTCTTTCCATTTGATATTTCATGGTCACCAAACCACCCCTCACAAACAGTACCTTCAATACTTTCAACTTCAAATTCCGTCTATACTCTGACCTTCTCCTTCAATCTTGCGTATTTCCAGACTTGTGCGTTTCTTTTTTTATGTCATTTAGCCGTGGAGAAAAAAATCATTAAGATCCACATATTTAGCCCCTTCAGACATTTATCACTAAAGTTGTGTGTGAAATCTGGTGGAATCCACAGGGGCATCCTGTGAAGAAGACAAAAACGAAAGAACGACATCAACCAAAGAACCGCAAGAGAACACGGCATATCCATCACAATCAACTGGGGCTACATTGGGCCTGACTGTTCCGCCATATCATTCTACGAATGATGTAAGTTATTTCTTGTACATGGAAATATGAATCAGTGCTAGATGTACGATTAAATGAAAAAATCGAAATACATTACGTAATTAGTGACATTTTGTCCTTAAAGGGTCTGTAAATTGGGATAATTTGTATATTGAAGATATCCTCTATTTAGATCTGGATCCCAGACAAATCTAAGGGTGGTAGGGCTGGCAACCAAAATTATTGCCAACCCCACTACCTCCTCCTCTGAGGGTGGCATGGGTGGCGTGTGCGTAAAGCGCTCGCCTCTCACCAATGTGGCCCGGGTTCGATTCCCGGCTCGGACCATGTGTGATTAGAGTTGTTCGTTGGTTTTCTCCTGTACCACGAGAGTTTTTCTCCGGGTACTACGACTTTTCTCCCTCCAGGAAAAATCGAACACTTTTGCTCCCTGGCTGTGCTACGTGGTCATATGGGTCGACGTGGCCGGCTGCCAGAGGCGCCTTTATACGTGCCAGTGACTCGACCACGTTGTAGCCGCGTCCTTCGCAATTCAGCATCCCAGCTGCGAGTAAGGATGATTAGCCTCCCAAATTATTATATTATTGCCCTTTACAAGGAGTGGCTTTAAGCTTTGTATTGGGTGACTTCCATAGAAACAATGTTTCATATGAATCACATATAAATGTCCAATTTTCCATGTGTCAAAAGGAATGTATGCCATTGGCATGCTATGTACTGATTTGCATATTCCGTGTTTTGTTTTTCTAGAGCTGGGTAGCCAAATATTGGTACGTCATTCCTCTTCTAGTTCTTTCGCTAGTTGCCATGATGGTAATTTGTGGTACAATCTTGTATAAAAGACGGTAGGCGTGCCTTCTTTAATCAGTTTTGATTATATAGAAATACAGATTTTTGAGGATGAACAAAACTATATTTACTAAATCACAATGGCTCCTATAGTTTCCGTTATTTTACTGATCGTAATGGTCAATGTTTAGATGACCTTCTTGGTTTGGTTTTACAGTTTAGTCAAAAAGGATGAATCAAGATTTCCTTTGTGTAATCCTTTTTGCATTTTTGTGCTACATGAGATAAACTTGATGCTCGATGGTTTTGCTGTCCCTTTTTCAGCCTTGTTAAACTCTCAACTGACTATAGTCAAGAAATTATTTGTTTTATTTGCATAGTTGCGTACCATTTTCGGACCGACCAAGCATACATCCAATGAATGAAGAGGATGGTGACAATGGCTACCTCGAACCAAGACACCCAAACAGTGCGTACAAGACAGGGAACCAGACGGTAAACATAGACCATGAGAACCCCGTATACAACGAGTTGAACATTGATGGATATGTACATATGAAACCCATTGACGTCGGTTGTAGTTCTGAAGAACACCTTCCTGAAAACATATATGACCCTGTGTATGAAGTAACTATATTTAAGGCAAACAAAGGAACTACCATTTGCACTGAATAGCCACGCCATAATTTCAGGCAGTATTTTTCTGAAATTTAGAAAAAACGTTTTGATGCAAACATTCAGATCAAGAAAAAAATAAATGGCCCTTCGTCAAACAGGATGTTGTCACCCTCAAGCACTGACTCAACTGAGACAGAGGCCAATTTATTAGAATTCGTTAGTGATTCAAACCATGCAATGTGCCCTGTATTTTTGGACATGGTGATGAATTAATTAATTTCCTACTCTCTCTGATTTGCAAGGCCCCAGCCGATTTGGACCCCTGTAACAGATCAAGAAATGGTGGGGGGGGGGGGGGGGGGGGGGGGGGGGGGGGCGGGGGGGGGGGGGAAGCAAGAAAAGATAACAAGAAGTTTTTTTCTCCAAAATTTGGCGTAGCTCTCAGTAGCTCATTTTGGCCTTTTTAAAGACCCAACATATCCCCTATATATACTGTTAATATCAACAATTAGAATGCCCAGCTAAAATAATAAATTAGATTTTTCTTCATGCATGAAGTATCATAATAAATATCAAAAACAATGTTTGTGTCGATTGGGTCATTGTACAGTTACCGGTAACTGTACATTCATATGAGAATCGACACTTTTCTGAATAGAGTGACGTCACAGGTCTGGAGTAGTTTAATTAATTCGAATAGGCTCCGGAAGCTTTGCCCATTCGAATCAAAGAATGTCCGCTTTTTCGTCGTTTCTCCTTAACGGATCCAGGATTCTTTGCGAGGGGCGAGGGTGGATTTTTTACTTTTAAGAGCTACAACCAAACAAAAAGTAAAATAGATATGCACACCGCAGGTGGAGGGAATGGGCGATGGGTTCCGAATTAGACATGCCTTTGCCCCTATCCAAGGGGTATATATTTGGTAACAAAAACAAATTCTACATACTCCATTGACATTTTTATGATCTTGCTCCGATGTCGAAATAAACATTAAAAACAACATGACATGATGTAGATAAACACCTGTTTGTAGTTTATAGAGGGCATTTATTTGTTTGTTAAGTTACTGATTCAAGAGGTTGACAGCATAGTAATTCTATTATAAACATTAGTGACAGCTGTAACAAAAGAAAGATATTGCACTGAAGTAATAAAGAATTCTGTCAAACGCTTTTGTTATTACACGTGAAAGAGTTTGACAGATTGTACGAATTGCACATGAGTTATGTATCACACATTATACGTACGTATTCCTTTACTTGCCATACGGGCACGAAAAACAAGATGTTGTTAAAGTAACTTTGAACGTTTTGAATTAAGCACATTTTAGTAATTTGAAATTCAAATTTTTTATTTTGCCTTTGGAGCATCAAAGATTCCTGAGCCCAACAAATTTGACAAAATTAAGAAATCCCCAACACTTTTACCCTTTCTCTTGTTTACACTCCAACGCACTTCAATATTCGCCCCCCAAAAATGCCTATGTTTATTGCATGGTCCTCCTATAACTGTCACATTATTTCAATGGGGAGTCCTTGTACACTCCAAGGAATGCCAAAGGAAACTGGAGGATAACTTGGCCATGCTGTGAGTAAACAGTGTATTACACTGATAAGCAAAGCCACATGCTATAATCCTCTGGAGTGAGATGGAGGGTAGGCTGTGAAGTAAAACACTCTGTACTTTTGGAACAACAGGTTGATGTTATGTTATGTTATGTTATCTTATGTTATGTTATGTTATGTTATAATAATTCAAATTGATATTTAACATTATAAAAGGTTACTAATAATAAATACAATGGCAATTTCCATGAAGACTTGCTGGTCAAGTGAGCAACAACAATGACCAGCAACCCCCCAGGTGCCCTCCAATGCACTTCAGTAGGAGCTTTGAAATCAATTGTCTGGTAAAGCAAAGAATCCTCCAATGCACTGCAGCTGGAGTGCATTGGCATGTACCACTGACGTGCAATAAACAAAACTTATAGAGCAAGGGTTAAGTTTCATAAAAAAACACATACGTGGCTACTGTGGATTAAGTTTCCGTCTCTGGCATCATCGTACATAGCAGACAGAACTGGCGAGTTTGAGCAATGTTGACTACAGGCAGTGCTTGGATAGGAAACCACACCAGTTATTGCTTGCATTAGCGTGCCTGGCAATAATCATTGCATTGGTCTGGGGCATGACAGGAAATAATTCCTCTTAAAAGGATCACGTCCTTCGGATGGGATGTTAAGCTGGAGGTCCAGTCAAGGACGGATCCAGAACACAATAAAAAAATACAATGGGAAGGGGGTCGAAAAAGTGCAGAAATCACAGATAAAACGGAGGGTTTTTGCTTCCCTTTTTACTTTGTTCTATTTTGTATGTGGGTGTACGCAGTGGCTGCCTTTTTGCGACGTTGGGTCCAGTGTTCACCTGTCGTGAAAGAGTAGGGGTTTGCCCCGGTGCCTCTGGTGCCCCGGTGTCCCTGGTCCCCCTGCACAAAGATGGTCCATTGAAATTCATCTCATAGATGGCATAGTCAAGTAAAAGTAAAGTCTGTCACGAGCCAATATGGCTCATCAGGCCGGCGTTTATCTCCGGTTTCAGTAGCATGAATCGACATAATATTTCCATTCCCCTGGACAGGATGCTAGTCCATCGCAGGTTACTCCCCAGCTAATGCTGGTACCCATTTTTACTCCTGGGTGGAGAGAGACAGTTGGGGATGAAGTGGCTTGCCCAAGGCAGGGACGGATCTAGGTTTTAACTAAGGGGGGGGGGGGGGGGTTTACCTGAGATGATTGGCCTACACACCTTGCTAGGGGGGTCCGGGGCATTAAATCCGTAAAGCATGCCCCCGGAAAAATTTCACTGGGCAGCCCAAGGGGGGGGGGGGGGGGGGGGGTTAACCCCCCCCCCCCGTAGATCCGCCACTGCAAGGACACAACATATGACCAAGTAGCTGGATTCGAACCCCATCTTATAGATGACATGGCTATCATAAATTAAAGCTGTTATCGTTTATACCAGATACTTTCAAATTTCTGGAGAAAAAACATATTCTGAAGTTTTTTTCCTACCACCTCTCCCACAACTTGGTATATCTTCGTTGTCTTTTCTTCACTGGTTTCTTCAGGCTTCCGAGCTACAACGGAGAGCAATTTTAAGTAATTAGTGTTTTCATTTCACAAATAACCTAAACCAAGTTTTTTTTTCCTCAAAGAGGGCGCTCAGGAAATGCCATAATCTCAATTTTTAAATTGCGCTAGTTCCCACTAATTTCGTGGTACCAGGTGACAAATATAGCACAAGCACAGTGTGTAAGGATGTTACGCGTCCTCTGGTCGGGTCGATATGTGGTGACACTATTTAATGTGAAACGAAAGGCCGGGTTATGGTTATACGGTGCCATGGAATTAACAATCTTTCAAGTTATCACACACGCCAAATCTTATGAAAGATACCTCCCCTCATTCGGGTTTTAGTATGAATTTAAAAGAGCGAAACTTGTCTATCTTCAACATATGGGGTATGCCGTATGTTTTTATAAACTCTGTATACTCAGTGTTGTCCCTAGAGATTATTTGCAAAAATAAATACAATCCCAATGTCTCTTTTGTTTTACCCGGCTCCAGGTTGTAGCGCCCTCAACCATTTTCTGTCATGATCGAGACTTTATTCAAAAATTGCCTCACCACTCCACAAACTGGATGGCCTAGCAGATGCGTAATTTGTATGAGTGGGGGGGGGGGGGGGGGGGGGGGGTGTCAGAGCCAAGGCGGTTAAAGGGAACTAAATGAAATTAGTGATTTTTAAGGACATAATTGGGCCACTTCAGCGGGCAATATACTAGGTTCGAATCCCGTTCATGCCAGTTTTCTTTGTATTCAAATTTACCTAGTCAGTTCCCTTGTGGATTTTTTGACGAAAAAAAAACTGCCATAAAGTTAAGTGGCCAAAGATCGTACCATCGTAGTACAGTCCCTCAATTCAAGAGATAACAATTTTAAGGAGGGTAATAGATGCCATACTGATACTGTACTGACTGAATACCATTGTTAATGGCAACAAACAGACTACAGCAACGACTGTAATGACAGCAGCAGCAGTGATGGCGTTGTTTCTTATGCATTGTATTGCTGGTCTGTTTGCTTAATGTTTTTTTCTCGAAGTGAACAAAGAAAACTGCAAAGAGCAGTATTTAAAATTGCAACCTCCAGAATACCGTACCGGTGCTCTACCACCTGAGCTATCTTGCCCTATATATATGTTGGTGGTCTCCCAACTTGTCATTCTTTTTGTTCGGGGGTCCACTGGTAAAACACTGACAATTTGGGAGACCGCCAACATAGGGTAAGATAGATCAGTTGGTAGATCGCCGGTATACGATATTCCGGGGTCGCTGGTTCAAATCCCGCTCCTGCCAGTCTTCATTGTTCATTATACTCAGTTCCCCTCGTGGTTTGTTTGACAATGTTTTCTTTTTTGAAAGTTTTTGCTATTTGTGTGTGGTTGTGATGGGTAGTATATTGCTGCTTTTGTCGCGTTTTCATTTAGTTTTTTTTCTTCAGTTTTTCTCTAGTAGTATTGAATGTTTTATTGCAAATATTTTGCCTGTCGGCATTTATGATGTTTTTATATGTGCAATTAAAAAATAGCAATGACAAACAGGAAACAACAACAACAACAACAACAACTAGACATCTTGCGTCTCTTGCAAACAGACGCATGGCTTTTCTGTTTTACAACAACAATAACGACAGCGTTAACAACAGTAACAACGCAGTAAGAGCAGCAACGACGGCAACGACGACATTGTTGCCTCTATAACTACATTCGCGAATGCAGACATTTTCGGCAAAACTACAAAATACATAATTGACAGCCACAGACTGTACAATCACTTAGCATCTCCACGACTTTGCATCATCGAATTTTAATGTACCACCACAGACCTAAGGAAACTACGGTACTTTCTGTCAACTGCTTCTCTATGTCACATGCAAGAGAGGATGTTTTAACAATTATGGTATAACTAGCAAGTTGTAAGGTTATTGCATGGTGAACTTGCAGAAAGGTACTATATTGCCTGGTTGAATGGCTTATTGTAAACTCAGTAGCTATTAATATTAAGCTTCTGACGAAAGGTGGTACTTGAAAAATATGAATATGATTGTCACACTCAGAAATGTCCTCTGTTTACAGACGTCTTACAAACTGTAATAAAGCTGCAAAAACAGAAAAGGAACTAACCGCTTTCATTGTATTGGCCATGCAGATCAATCATTTTATTGCAGTTGTAAATATAATAAAAAGTCTTAAAAATGTGTTTGTTTTTAGATTGTTCAAACAAAAAATGCAAACAAACCTGCAGGCAGTGTCAGAGTGAATACTGATATGGATTGACGCCATATTTCTGAATCTATACTGGTGTAGCATGATGGCCGTTCTTCCTCTCGTTCTGCTTGCAATCTTAATGCAGGTATGTTCTTATTTATTTACTGCTTTATTGTTGATATTCAGGAGCGCTTCTACAGTAGAGGCTGAGAGAATAATTTAGGCCTATACAACCTAACATTTTCAGTAGATCCCACCGCCAAATGTTGTTGAGTTTTCTTGTTTGAAGGCACAAAATTTAACAGAGAAATATACGGAATTGTATCCTCTCAACTGTTTATAATTTTAAAACCTTGCAATTAGTTTTCTAAAATTTAGGGAACTTCTCAAAAAATTTGGCTACAGACCGGTTTTGTTTTAATAACCCTTCCCCTCCTCAATTGTTCAGAACCGACCTGTTCACATGGGCCATCCGTTTGTTAACATTGCATTCGAATATAAAATAGCAGCGTGTGCGATAATTTCCATACATTGTTACTCATAATTTCAATATTTCTTGCAGGCTTTTTAGTTTAAAGTTCCCTTTGTTGTAAAACAAGGGTAAAGTTTTAATGGTTAAAATGAGGTACAAATTGCAAAATTACTATTTGATGCACGATGAAAAAAGTTGTGTATGTAGTTGGCCTATGTTGTGTTCTCCCACAGCCTAATTTGACAATTGATTGAACACACTCTGCTCAATCAGTAAAACACTGAACCTTCGTTCACATAATTTATTGTTAACAATTGTTTCAGTTAAAAATCATATGAAATGGAATTTTTAAATACTTCAACCAACACTATGCACCTTTACATCCATTTTACCATCACTTTCAACCGTTGGTTCGCCATTCTGAAAGCGTTTACAGAGGAATCCCACAACGACGAGTTTAGCGCCGATTCCGCGTTTGAAAACGAGGATCTCAATGTCACAGTAAACAACTTTATGCTGATCGTGCGCCTGCGCTTCCTTTTAATGGCATGATTAATTCATGCATGAATGAATGTGCTGAAAAGCGTTGTTTTGTTTGCCACTGACATTCTCGCTTTCAACCCGGAAGTGCGCAGAAGAGGATAATGTGAAATTCCTCTATACCCTTTGACAATCTTTTGGATTTTATGCTAATGTATTAACATAATTATTCATGAGCACAGGGTTGATGTCACTCAAGGGAGTTGCATCAGCATCATAGCTGATGTATATTGTGCCTAAACTTTACAGCGCCCTCACAAGTCAGGAAATAGTTTGAATATTTTGAACAGTGAAAAAAACCACTTAATCCTTATTCCACGTCTTAAAACGAATTCCTTTATGCTTCGGAAGCATTGAAATTTGTGCAAAACATATTTGAGAACGATTTTCATTTCGTGCGACCTTTAATATTTGTCTCCCTGGTGAGAAAATATACCTGTCAGAAGGTGTTTGTGGTTTCATTATCTTCGTCTCAGATGCTGACTCAGATAACATAAAGCAATACTTATCCCATCATTTGAGTGCCGTGGCCTAGTGGTTTGGAGCATTGAATTCGTGTCCCTGCGGGTAAGTCCCGGGCTATAGCACTTCAACGCTTACAATGGGTATAGAGGCATTAATAATGCCTTGCAGTGGACTACCCATCCCGACCCTATTCATACTGTGAAGAGATCAGATTATCTTGTCTTGTTTCAGTGTGAGGGGCTGGTTCTTCCACACTTTCCTCTGTAGCCCACACCTCGAGTGGCCTTTGACTTATTGATGGGCGATTTGCAAAAAAAATATTCAATATTTATCTGTTCCTTTCATTCCAGCAATGTCTGCCAGTCCTTTCAAGTGCTACCATAGAGTTCAAGTTCGTGAGATGGAGTAACCCAGATAGCTCTGAATTGGATGGTGGATGTTGTGATCCAGGATGGACGTGCGGAAATTGTGACAACTATTTCATCGTCTGTCTCGACGAAGACGTTCCCGGGTAAGTATATTTTCCTAAAAAAGCCTGAAAAATAACATAATAAAATACAAAGAACCTTAAATCAAGAATGATTCCAGTACGTGCTTGGCATTTAAATGAAGCCCATGATACCACCCTATATCTATTTTTCTCCATGAACGTGCATGCAACGAGTTCCACTGTTTTGGTCTTTAAACAATGAGGCACTGATCCCTGATTGTTAACGATTGCCTTTCATCCAACTATGATAAAATATTGTAAAAGAAAAACATTCTTGATTAGAAAAGGTGGGGTAGGCTGTTAAGAATACATTTTGTTTCTATTTTTGCAACTCATTTTGTCTGCACTTATTTGAACACTTGGAGTAAAATTTGAAGTTCAAACTATATACATCAACAATCAACGGAAGATGGTGCACAGCTGTAATGACGTCATAATGACGTCATCATTATCAAAATAACAAGCGGAAAACAAAAAAGTGCACTTTTTAAAACATCATAGCTCATGAAGTTAAGCCCGATAAGCTTCTATTTTTGGTGATACGACAGATCTGATGTTGGTCTACATTTTTTTGTGAGATCTTTTTTTATTTGACCTTTACTTACGGTGTCACCGGAAATTCAAAGTCAGACAATCATGAAATCTTACTTCCGGCACCTATGGAGACCTTACGACCATTCCAGGGATCAGAGATCGAGATGGCGGATCGCAAAGGATAACGGTAGATGTGACGTTAAGCGCAAACGATCTACATGTATAAGAAGCGATATTGGAGAGGTTGAGATTTTAAAATGTTGGGTGTGTGTGTGCGTTTGTATAGCTATTCAGACCGTGGACCTTTGACAAAGAGGACAATAGGGTCCGCGATTGTGTCGATTGAAAATCGTGTACAAAACCAATGGGAGGCCTTCCGAAAAAGTTATAAAAGAGGGACAATAGGAGGTCCGCGATTGCCGGTGTTTACACACTTGTGTGTGTGTGTGTTAGTTTGTATATGCCGGCAATCGTGGACCTAGGACAAAATAATTCGGGCGTAGACAAAGGGGTCCACGTTTCACCGAACGCCCAGGATTGAAAATCGTGTACAAAACCAATGGGAGGTCTTCTGAAAAAGTTAGAGTATAAACAAAAGAGGAACAATGGGACGTCTACGATTGCAGTTATTTACACACTTGTGTGTGTACGTGTGGAAGTGAGTGGGTTAGGCTATACGAGAGAGGACTTGGGACAATGGGGGATTAGGAATAACAATGACATCGAGGACTTATGCCGAGTCCTCGGGAGAATTTCGTGTACAAACCTTAGTACAAACAAAGGGAACAAAAGAAGAGTTCCATTCATGGTCCTCATAAGTATAGGAAAACGCACATGGGTGAAGTCGTGCATGATGCGGCCAAATTCTGTACAGAAACAGTGGCTAACTATTGGAAGCGGACAGCCAATTTGTTACGCGGGGAAAAGTGATTGAAATATCCGCTGTTTTGTATATTTCTCATATTCATTTTGTGTCCAATTTATCGATGTCCTCATCACAAAATACGATTTCATAAAACAATTTATTACGGCTTCGAAAGTTTGCTTCAATTGTGTCAATATCACAATTGCATGCCAAATTTTAAAAGTGTAATTTTACGAGATATTATAGTTCTCACAGGGTCGGTTATGCAAAATCACCAATGTTTGAATATGCATGCCCTAAAAGTAATATATATGCATGCCCGTCCCTTCCCATTGATTACAAATATCAGTAGACCTTATGCGTTAAGGCGGCGTTAGAGGGCAAGAGCTGATTCAGAACACAATTATTTTTTTTTGGGGGGGGGGGCCAAAAACAATTCCCAGAAAAAGGAGTTCCAAACAACAAAAAGTGCACAAATCACAGATAAAACGGAGGGTTTTTGCTTCCCTTTCTTTTACTTTGTTTTATTTTGTATGTGGATGTACGCAGTGGCTACCTTTTTGCGACGTCGTTGACAACGATGATGAATTAATTCTTCTATATTCGATCTGTCGTCATTTTCGGAGCACGAATGCCGAGAATTTTTCCGATTTGATAAGCCCAATCTTCTTCGACTGTTCTCATCATAATTACGTGCCCAAACGGTACCATTGTAAGAGGAGTTGAGGGGCTTTGCACAGTACTGAGACGTCTTGTATACCCTAAAAGCTGCTAAAAGACTCTTTTTTTTAAATAGCAAATCCGACTGAGATTAATGAACTACATAGGGTTGTATGCAGCAAAATGGAAAGCGGTCGATACTGATGAACAATAGCAATAACCAGTGACCGCAAGCTAAGGTATCCAACTTAATAATAATTTATAAGGCATCCTAAATCTACACGTGTCAGTGTACTTATAAAATTGCTTTTACACGTACGACGTTACGTGTAGGGCTTAAAAGGAAGGACTGCGCCGGGGGAAAACTGATGATGTCATACTACCGTTGGTATTTCAAGACAATCGTCTTGAACTTTTGTCAACATTTAAAACAAACTTAGTTTTAAACACATGAAATCAACCGTATGCGCTTAAAATGAAAACTGAAAACTTGTCTCTTTTGTTGGTAAGCTGATAGTATGCGTACACGTAAACATACAAGTACAAGTTGGAAATCTCAACCTATCAAGCGAAATACAACTTCGAGGAAGAGTTAATGTTTTTGGTCTATTCTGCAGAAACGACGATTTCAACGACTGTGGAATAGGATCTATAACAACTGGAGTTGTATTTAGCAACGATGATGAATTTAACTTCCCGTCTACTATACCGAACAATATCCCCAATCCCAAGCCAGTCAGCGCCATAAGTTGGCAGGTAATTATATGTTAATATCTTAAGGCATGCAGTGTCCTAAAATCACCTTCCCCGATTTTATTTCTATGGTTTGTTATTTAACCTTTTTCCAACATCTGGGTGAAAAGAGGTCACCATAAGGTGCATGGAGAAATTTGTCCTGGCTGTCGTACTTACAAGAACTTGTGTGATTCCTACATTTGACTTCAGAATGACGCATAGATCGTGAGGTTTACAGCTTCCCATTGTCGCATTCCTTACTCGAATATACTCGAAATTAGTTCGTCTTTTGATTTTTTGATCAACGAGATTCAAACTGTGTGCCATTACAAGCAAAATTGGTACACAATTTCACGGATGCATATTCTCCTCTCTCTATCTTCTCTAGGGAAGGATGCGAGTTAAACTTCATGTGTGGGATTCAGACAACAATAGTGACGATCTTATTGATGAAGATTTCTTGAACATCCAACAAAGTTCCTCAGCGTCACAATCCAGTGCCTCTTGGCAGAATTACAGGATGGGAACACATTCAGAGTACGTATCAACGTGTAGTGTCTTTGCCGTGTCATGGAGCGTGAGCAAAGCTCAGCAGAAGTGATTTTCAACCAAATAATTCTTTAAACTTTTGATCAACACAAAATTTTCGACCGATAACTCCGGTAGGTTTAATCAGCAGGATAACCCGGATGTGAATCTATGACTTTGTGGACACGTGATCAAAAAAAATGGATGATAGAAAAATATAATTGTTTTATGGACTGCAAATATTAAACTTTAAGACTCGGTTCCTAAACAAAACTGAGTGGAAAAAAATCATCTTAATTGTGGGTTGTATTTATGGAACTGCTCAATTTAATTATTATACAATGTTTATCAATCCAATCTTCAAAAGACGCTTTCTGAATGATTCAAAGTAGCCTATACATTTAAATTTGGACATAACAGCCAGGAGTCGTAGGTTCAAATCCCACTCCTCCAATTGTCTTTGTTCAGTGTGAAAATTTATCAAAAATTACCCTTGTGGTTTGTTTGATGAGATTATAACCCATTTATTTTGTTCCTTTCTGGACGTCTCTTTTCTCTCAAAAGGTTCACGTTTCAAGTGAGAGTGTATTGCAACAGTAACTACTATGCCTCAGACTGTAGCGTGTATTGTGTACCTACGGATAACCAGAATGGCCATTACACATGTGATACAACCACAGGGGCTAAGATCTGCTACGATGGATGGGAAGGTATATATTATTTAGTAAATCGTAAATTAACAGGCGTTTATTCTCATCTCCTGATTCAAAATTAATTATTGTCTATTAATATCTAAGATAATTCTTTGCAGCTTTCTTACAATGACAGACTGAAATGTGTTATCGTTTTGTAAAATACAAGACAAGTTTGTCAAGCGGTTGTTGTTTTGTTTCGTTTTTTCACAAATTAATGGGTTTTTTTTTACCTTTGTCTGGCTAAAAGGGATTGACTGCAATGAAGACAAAGATGAATGTGAACCTGGTCCCTGTCTACACGGAGCTACGTGTACCAATGGCATGAACCAGTTTTCGTGTGTCTGCACAGACGGTTGGACAGGTAAAAACTCTAGATTTCTCTCTGGATGTCATGATCCTTAGGATGAGCGGACTGAACGGAAATGAGCAATGAGGTGCGAAACGGGGTTTTGCACAGCGTGCTCTGAAAATACTGCTGATGATGGAAAGTAAAAGTAATCAGAACCACAATATTTTCTGAGATTGCGCTCCAACAGACGGTATCTCCACATACTTTTTCAAATAGCATGTTTGCGTTGGCAACGCCATTCACACTAACTGACATTAACCTAAAACTGGTTTAATGGCTGCTGCATACTCTGATGCTGCCACACACTGCTATATAGACTGTTGAAACTGCTCCTGAAGTTGCAGCAAAATGGCTGCTGCAGGTTCTACTACACTACTACAACCTATAACAGCAGATAAATCGATGAAGTGAACTTGCTAATCGTGATTAGTAATGAATACATAACTTTCGGCCTTTATGTGTGTTGTTTGTTCTGTCATTGTGTTCTCAGATCGATGAACTACAGTTAATATAGGACTAAATCTGTTTGTTCCTTTTTATGTTCAGGTGATCGCTGCGACGTCGATGTGAATCAGTGTGAGATCAATCCCTGTCTCAACAATGGCACATGCAATGACTTTCCCGGCTTTTTCAACTGTTCCTGTGATCCCAAATATTCATACGTCGGTGACTTGTGTGGAATAGACGACTGCGCAGGTCAGCCTTGTCGCAACGGGTCAACCTGCACTGACCTCGTTGGCAATTTCTCCTGCTCATGCGCAGCAGGATTCAAAGGTAGACTGTGTGATGAAGACATAGACGAGTGCGCAGGCGCCCCTTGCCAAAATGGCGGGTACTGTACCGAAGGTCTTGGTTGGTTCAATTGCACGTGTCCTCCGGGTTTTGAAGGACAGCTTTGTGAGGTAGACATTGATGAATGCCAGACGAACCCGTGTTCGAGCAGCTCAACTTGTGAAAATCTTATCAACAGGTTCAAGTGTCATTGTCCGGTTGGATTCGAGGGAACAACATGTGAAGACGAAATAAACGAATGCTCCCCAGAGCCTTGTCAAAACAACGCTACCTGCATTGACTATATCGGCTACTTCCATTGCAACTGTTCACTGGGATTCTTCGGAGATTTGTGTGAGGTAATCAATTGCCCCATTTTTGTCCAATGTTTACTCCCATATAAATTTCAAGTATGCTTACACAGTGTTGCCCTTTTCTGTAGGTCGACATCGACTACTGCATCAACCAAACCTGTGCAAATAATGGCACGTGCGTGGACCGACTGGACGGGTTTCACTGTCTATGTGACACGGGCTATGAAGGTTTCATGTGTGACGTAGAAACAGATGAATGTGCTTGCGATCCGTGCATGAACAACGCCACGTGTCACGATCTCATTGGCCGTTACCGGTTAGTTTTCGGATAAGAAATACAGCTGTTTTAATAGAGTACCGAAGTCTGACGTCAGTTGCCGCGGCAACTGGTTCCAAACACATGCAGTTTAGAATGTATCTTGGTTCCAAACATTGCATTGATTGACGTCATCACTTCGGTACTCTATTATAGTGGAGCATCGTTGTCTTATGATTATATCGCTTGATGACGTCATGGACGTCCGGATGTCAAATTGGAACAGTGCCAAGTCTTGGTCAGGCTTGTTTCCTTTAGCTAGTGCAGAGCTTACCGTGTGCTTGCTTCTTACACTTGAGCCAACTTCATCCCTATAGAGGCAGGTAATGGTCCTAACAAGGTAAGGTCAAGAACATTTAAATGGTCGAATGGACGCGTGCATATGAAACCCTGGGATGTGATTTTCTATTCAAGATGGAGGAGGAATTAGATGAATGCATTTTAACAACGAGGGTCCAAAATCATATACAGAGCCCATAATTACAATAAGGTTTAAACTGTCAAGCTCACAATGTTCTCTTACATCTCATTTTCCATTTGCAATTGAAATTCACATTCAATGAGTTGACAGTGTTATGAGCGATTGATTTTCTAGCAAGTAGTCGTGACCATGTGCCATGTGAAAGTTTCATAAGGTAATATCATTATTAGTTGTCGTATGGCCCTTCATCATCACAGGAAAAGATATCGGAAGAGGTGTGAAAAAAGTCAGGAATATAATTTTCTACAGGACTGACGTCCCCCCCCCCCCCCCCCCCCCCTGAAAAAAAATCCTGGATTCGCCCGGAACAAAGTTAAACAGGCCATTGAGCTTACTTTTTAACACTTACTTTTTTTTGTTCGTGGTATACGTACATCGAGGGCATGCATGCAACAAAATAAATACATGAGTACAATGGGTTCTTGGCAAGCTCTCCTTTATTATAGAAACCGTGTACACAAGAGGTAAGCCATCTGAAGTCCAGCGAGAAGTCCTCGACTTACATAAATTACACAAACTGTTGTATTATTACTCACAGTTGCACTTGCCCGGATGGGTACGAGGGTCTAGACTGTGGGATGGAGATAGACGAGTGTATAGGTTCACACTGCAGGAACGGCTCAACCTGCATCGATCAACTCGCTCACTTCACCTGCCACTGCGCTCCTGGCTTAGAAGGCACCTTGTGTGACATCGATGTGGACGAATGTCAGGATTTCCCATGTTATGACAATGAAACATGTGTCAATATCATCGGTGGTTTTAGGTTAGTTTGATATTATTCAAGTTAATGCATACTGAACAACAGCATTGCTTTATCATTGTTGAGGAATTTTTCTTTTTAATCGTTATAATTTGATGCATTCTTGTTTTCACCTGTTTGAGGACTGTTGATCGCATGGTTAGTTCCCAAGACTTACCACGATTATTTCTTTCGAATTTCTCCCAAGGTTTTTTGTGTAGATCTGTTTGGTTTCTTAGTTTTGATGAGGTCTTCCTTCAAATGTATTCAGAAACGGTATCTATTGTCACTTAATTCATGCTACAATTTGGATGTTTCTATCTTCAAATGGCCTGGAGTGAAAATATTTTTAATGCAGTTGAATTTTGTTTCCGTAAAATTGAACACATTTATTTAATTATGATTATAAATGTTTTATTTTATACATGTCTTAATTGTTAGGTGTATAGATGGTGTTGATATGTGCGATAATCATCTCTGTCAAAACAACGCCACGTGCCTTGACGCTGACAGAGGTTCGGCGTATAGCTGTAAATGTGCGCCAGGCTATGAAAGCCACCTGTGTGAACTCGAGAAGAATGAATGCGACGTGTCTCCTTGTGTTCATGGCACGTGTGAAGATCTTGTAAATGGGTTCACCTGTTACTGTACGCCAGGCTTTGAAGGACTGCGGTGTGAGAATGACACGGACGACTGTGCTAATTCTCCTTGCAAACACGGCAGATGTGTCGACCTCGGCAATGGTTTTGCGTGTGTTTGCACGGTAATGTTTCCTCAACTTACAATCCCTATGCATGTCTGAAGTGTTTGAAATACTACAATTTTCAACGTGCACACAAACAGAATCAGATGAGTAGTCAGAATTTTGTCGACGTTAGAAACGTTATTTCCACATTTAAGTTCGGTAACAATCAGTAAAAGTGCAGAGCTGGGGGTTCAATGGCGTCGCTGGTGGGGGGGGGGGGGGGGGGGGGGGGGCACGCCCCCTATAAAAGAAAATCTTGGGTCGCCCCCCCCCCCCCCCCCCCCCCCCCCCCCCCACTGAAAATTTCGCAAACGCAGAAAATAATAGTGTTATAAAGAAAAAACACTTTGAAATCGATTTTGGGCCTAGTACTCAGTGGTACATGTGCTCGAGTTGTACTCGAGTTTGAGTACGACTACGAGTACTCCAACACCGCGTAGGGGCGTCTGCATTTCACTTTGACAGCCATAATTTCTGTCTGTTCTTTGACAACAGGTTGAATGTGTGAATGGTCGTTGTGAGGATGGTCAGTGTGTCTGTGCCGAGGGATTCGAAGGCGATGACTGTACCGTGCAGATTGACTACTGTGCTAGCTCGCCTTGCGGTGAAGGGACATGTGTCACAGAATTCAACGGTTATTGGTTAGTGTGTCATTATAATCTATACAACGTATTTGAGGAAAGAAGCCCATCAAGACTAAATCTAATTTTATTTTCTAATTGATTTTCTTGATGAAAGTCGTTCATGAAGTGATAAGCCAAGAAAACAAAATCAACAAACGGCTGAAGACAAAGAAAGATGGTAACAATAAAATTTCACATCAAAGTTACCAACCATCGAACACATTAGAAAACAGAAATACCTTGACGTTTGTTTTTCCAATTTTTAAATCAATAAATTTACATACACATTCCTTGCTTATTGTAAAAAAATAGAGCACAAAACACATTCACGTTTTTTAGAAGACACGTTCCATTGGAAAATCGCTCATTATTTTGCATGTACATGTGTGTCTTGTCTTGTTTGGGACCAGATTGGGCTATTTTGGAGGTTGCTTGAAAATTAGCCACATTCTGTTCTTATATCTTAAAAAAGGCAAACAATGAAAATGGGCAGTTACAGCGAACGTATTCAATGCTGTTATTTTCCTTCTGACAGTGCTGTCTCTTTAAGAATACAAATTTCTCTGATATATTGTATTTCAGGTGTGAGTGTGATCCACTCCATGAAGGTGCATTCTGTAAGGAGCTGATCGATCCATGCTCAGTGTCACCGTGTAAGAATGACGGTCAGTGCGTCCCGAATGAAGACAAACCAAGCAGGTATCAGTGCAGCTGCAACGACGTATTCTATGGAGACAAGTGCGACATAGGTAGGACACATGGGGTTTCTGGTTTCTTGGTAGTTATCTGTAGTTTCCGGATAGCTCCTGGATAGTTTCCAGATTGCTTCTTCTGGATAGGTTCTGGATAGGTTCTGGATAGTAGTATAGAAGCTACCGGTTCTATGTCATTTTCTGTTTTTTCACTTTTCTCTCCAATTTTGCTGTGGGTACATACATCAAATTTTTTAAAAAACAAACAGTCTAAAAATCGCCCAAATCCGATTCTAAATTTTGCTGGGTACCTATACACCAACATTTTCACAAAATCAAGAAAATAAACAGTGTTTTCCATATCCCACAAGCGTACTAAATCTCCAGGGCACCCGGCGAACCCAAAATAACGAGGCAAAAAAAATGATTTGTCATAAGCCAAAAAAATATTATATCGCCATTATAAAAGATGGAAATTAAACCTTTGATTCAGGCACATCCACTTTTAGAGAAAATTCTTTCTGCATTTAAAACTACTCAATGTATAACGCACGATTGTGAAAGTTGCTTTTATACGAGAGATACGGGTCGCGAATATTATATTCACGTAGATTCAAAATCGTTATTAGAACTGGTCTACCTATGCTACGAGAGAGGTACGTTTCTTAATCTATTAAAGTGTTACGACGATGTAGTCGAAAGAGAAAGGATAAAAGAAAACGATAATTTATCTTTTTGTATTCACTGCGAAGATGTGAGTCTAGACATTACGGAAGATGACGATCTCATAGATTATCTTTATTATACCAACCAAGATGAGGAAGACAGAGATTTTCTTAATTATACTACGTTAATACTCGAATACGACGATAGCTTTATTATCAATCTAAAAGATTTAGTCTCGATAGATTATCGCGAATGGTTAACTCTCGCGAATGACCGCGAGTCTCTCTAACGAAGTTTAACGGCCAACTCTCGGAACCAAAAAAAAATAACCCTCATCTCTACTAGAGAGGTGAGGGTTATTTTTTTTGTGTTAGCACATAGCTACACTCGTGGGGCGTGCGATACTAACTACAACTACTCTTTGCAAGGAGCGCTAGGCCTAGTCTCTAAACTCTCTTGAGCACTTGTGTAGCTAGGAGGTCTCAATTGGCTCACGTTATAATCACGCTCATACTCTTTACATATTTCTAATCTAAAGTTGTAAGTTTTGCGATAAGATCTTTTTTTTCTTTCGCTAGAAGCTCGACCACTTTCTTTTCGACCTCATCGTCTATTTCTTTTTGGTGAGAAGCGGACTCTTCTCTCGCTTTAGTTTGAGTCCTAATAGCTTCTTTCATTCCGTAAAACTTTTTTAATTCATCGTTAATCAAAGCAAATTCTTCGTGACTTACATCGCCATCGTCTACGGCCTGAGACACTAATTCATTTATGGTATTTAATTTTGTTTCTGCTACTACTCTAATCTCATCGTGTTTCTTAGCTTTACCTCTAAACTTTTTACTAAATCGTTTTAATACCAAACTTACACCCACGCATCCTATAGCTAAGCCTTCTAACACCACGCCTATAGGTATACTAATGACACCGACAACGCTGACTATGCCTATTGTACCGGATAAAGCTCCGAGACATTCTATAACGGTCTCTGCGTTAGATAAACAGGTAATAATTTTATTATACTTTTTGTGCAACCGTTCTCTCTTATCTCTCTCGTTGGCTATCTCTTTTTGCACACGTTCGATTTTATTTAACCTAAAGACTGAAGACTCGTTCGTTTCTATAGGGGCACTATAATCAACGGGCAATTTAGGGTAAATGGATTCTGCGGTCATTTTATAAAGTCTTATATTATTTTAATTTTTTTTTGCACGTATACGAGAATCAAAGCACCGACACCTACCAATAACGCCCACACGTGCTCCGCCAACCAACCGACACCCTTACTTAACAACGTGAACAACCAACTCGCGATAGTACCCAAAATACCCGGTAAAGCGGCTAATAACTTACCCCCGAGCTTTTTTAGCAAATTAGCCAAGTTTTTTAAATGATTACTTATCCAATCTTTCACGTTACCTCCGGGTTTAGGCGTAGGAGTAACGGGGGTCGGAACAGGAACAACCGCCGCACCAGCTGCTGCCGCCGCACCACCGCCACCAATAGCCGCCACCAAAGAAGCAACGATCGCACTTATAACTGAAGCAAACGCGGTTAATATACTTACAACCGTCACACCCTGTTCTCGAAACAGAATTCTAATCTTTTCTCTTAGCGAGATATCACCATATAGTATTTTATTCATCGTTTCTTCGATTCTAGCGAATTGATCATTCATGCTTAGTTTAATGTCGTGCTTGAGGCTTAATCTATTCTCTATTTCATCTTCAACATCGTCTTGTTCTTTCATTAAGTCTTGCATCTCATCATCGGTTTCTACTACTTCGAGGGCTGTTTTTATCTCCTTGCGTCTATCGTATAGTTTACTCAGTTCGGCTAAATTTAATTCGGCATTACCGCTCATAATTTGTAGTTTTTTGTCTAAAGCTACTAGTTCTCTATAATTTAACCCCGCAGTTTGCGCTTGAGCATCTACTTTTATCGGTTGATCATCTACTTCTATCGGTTGATCATCTACTTCTATCGGTTGATCATCTACTTCTATCGGTTGATCATCTACTTCTATCGGTTGAGGAAATGTATGAATACCGGGCGCATAAATACTTTTTAAGTTCTCGTGCAGAACGCCAGCCATCTCAACTTGTAGTTTTGGAGTGACGTTGATAGCACCAGCTATAGAGTCTTTTACTTCTTTCTCTTTATATTGTTTTCTCGTTAATAAACCCAAATCTTCTTTAAAAAATACATTAAAGTCTCTGTACTTCCACTGCCTTTCAAAGTTTTTAAATAACGTCGCCCGCTTTATAAATGTACGGTGGTGATATGCATGAGTCAATGTAACACGGTCGAAGTAAATACCCTTGTGATCTTCAGTAAAAAGTTTGTACTTAATGCGTTTTGGTCTAAGTAAGCCGCCTTCTTGTGTACCCCAAAAATCATAAAAATCATTAGCTAAACCTTCTATATGCATATCGCGATCTTTATCTATAATATTACCAGCTTCATCCGTCGTAGGCGGTTGTGGTTCAGCCAATCTGTTTAATTCATAATCATAATCGGGGTCTGCGTCGGCATTAGCATCTTCATCATCGGCTCGTTCGTCTTCTCGACCCACATCATCTATATGTATAAATTCTCCACCTTCAGCCATTTTATAAAGTCGTACATTATTTTAAATTTTTTTGTACGTATACGAGAATCAAAGCACCGACACCTACCAATAACGCCCACACGTGCTCCGCCAACCAACCGACTGATTTACTTAACAACGTGAACAACCAACTCGCGATAGTACCCAAAATACCCGGTAAAGCGGCTAATAACTTACCCCCGAGCTTTTTTAGCAAATTAGCCAAGTTTTTTAAATGGTTACTTATCCAATCTTTCACGTTACCTCCGGGTTTAGGCGGAACCGGAGTCGGAGCAGGAACAACCGCCGCACCACCGCCACCAAAAGCCGCCACCAAAGAAGAAACGATCGCACTTATAACTGAAGCAAACGCGGTTAATATACTTACAACCGTCACACCCTGTTCTCGAAACAGAATTCTAATCTTTTCTCTTAGCGAGATATCACCATCTAGCATTTTATTAAACGTTTCTTTGATTCTAACCATTTGACTTTTGACTCCTAGTTCATTTTCGAGCGCCAATGTCTTTCTAGCGGATCTTTCATCATTTAGATCTTTTAATCGATTGGTTATTTCTAGTCTCTCTTCTTCGCTCGTTGCTTCAGTTAGTTCAGCTTTGGTTTGATTAATTTCATCATCTAGCATTCTTAATCGAGCTAAATTTAATTCTAACTCGCCTTTGCGATTTTCTAACGCTTTGCTTACACCAACAATTTCTCTAAAGTTGTTTAATCTCGTAATTTTTTAAATTAATATTTCTTGATTAGCTACTGCTTTTTCTCGTTCATCTACTGCTTTTTCTCGTTCATCTACTGCTTTGTCTCGTTCAGCTACTACTTTTTTTCGTTCATCTACTCTCTCTTTTTGTCCATCTAATGATTTTACTCGTTTGTTTAATGTTTCGATTAATTTATCTGAATTTTTTTCTCGTTTATATAATTCTTTTATTTTCTCATCTAATACTTTATTTTCTTCACCTATTGTTGCGGCATATTTATCTATTGCCGCAAGTAAATCAACATCTTGTTCCGTTAAATCTACTTCTTCTCTCAATTCATCTACGACTACTTTTTTTACGGCATCGCCAACATCATCGGCTGCTTTTGGAAGTTCACTAATCTCAATATTTTCGGGGTGTATCTGGCTTATTTTTTGTTGAGGTTTACTAATGTATTTAGAAGATGTATAATCAGAAATACCAAGATTATATCTGATAAATTCTGCGTTAGTTCTATTTTGAATAGTGCTTAATTTTAAAAACAAGCGCGGATTTTTTTCTTTCGTTAATTTAATCCATTTTTTTTCTCTATCAAATCTTACAGATAATCCCCCATCGTTATCACTTCTAAAATTAGTAGTATCTTCAATAGCTGGTGTATATCCAGTAGTCTCAAGTGTATATTTATAGAACTTGGATAGTTTTTCTTTTACCAACTCCACCTTAAGTTTTTCTATTGATGCAGAGTCATCTTTATTTAGTAGTTTTAACCGATTTTCTAATTCTTCTTGATAATCAGAAAACTGCCCTTCATTGTCTCTGTCTAATTCATAATCACGATCGGGGTCTGCATCGACATCTTGAAAACCATCATCGGCTCGTTCGTCTTCTCGACCCACATCATCTATATGTATAAATTCTCCACCTTCAGCCATTTTATAAAGTCGTACATTTTATATTTTACGTAGTATTTACCACATTCTGAGGAATTACTCCTTGGCTCACTAACCAAGTCTGAGTAGCTAGAGCGCTACCTACCGTAGCGGTAATTTTAATCGTATCTTCTACGTCTAGCTTTCCTAAATCGGCGGGCTTAATTTTCAAAAGTTTTTTACTCAACATAGTATAACCTACGGTCAACAAACTCAACACAGCGCCGTGATAAAGAGTATTTGCAACGTTCTTCGTATCCATTTTACTTGTACAAACATTTTTATTTTTTTTATTTATTCCATTTCTAATAGTTCTTCAACTTTAGGGGTTGAAGTTGCGATCATAACCCGCTGTGAATCTACGGGTTTACTCTTTTTAAACGCGAGATATCCAATTCCTAAAACAACCAAACCAACTATCGCGTATCCCCAGCTCGGAATGTCTCTCATCGTTAGCGTTTGCTGGGGAGCTTCTTCTTCTATACTTTGCATTTTTTGTATTTGTTCTTTCATCTTTCTGTTTCTTTCGGCCAGTTTTTTACCTTGCTCTACTCTTTTAGGGTCTTTTGCTCTTTTTTTTGTGACTCTTGATAGAGCCGGCTGAGCCGGCTCTTGGGGAGGCTCTTGGGGAGGCTCTTGGGGCGTCTCTTGGGAAGGCTGGGGGGTCTCTGCTACTTGATCCGTCGTTGTCGTTTCTAGACTCATCTTTTATAGTAATACTACTATTATTTGTAATAGTATTATTACTACTATCTACCTGTAAATGTTTAGTCGTGATCAACATAGCCACCAAAGGAGATAAATAAACCCCATAATTGTAATGCACTTCGCAAAGTAAACTGGACAAGCTGCTAGAAATAACGGGGTCTATTTCTACAAGAAATATAATCGTAAGAAAATAAAGATAAGTTGATGGCTATTACTAGTTTTAATAATAGGTCTAGATATTCGATCATATTTTATAGATGACTAGATAATCTGTAGATCATCTATTAGTTATCTATAGATCATCTATCGGGTATCTAACAGGTATCTATAAATCATCTAATAGTTATCTAATAGTTATCTATAAATCATCTATAAATCATCTATTAGTTATCTAATAGTTATCTAATAGTTATCTAATAGATCAACTGCCAACAGACTGGAGGATCAGTTTTTACCAATAATTTACTAAAAGGCACATCTCTTAAAATCTTTTTAATTCTCGATCTTTCTTCTAAAGGCACCGCATCATTTTCATCGAGACATTGATCGAAACTAGTTTTATCTTTGCAATAGAACAATACGACAAATGCAGTTTGAGCTCTAAAATCTGTCATTACGCAATTATACTTTTGAGTCATCAACCAACAGTAGTGATTGTCGTGCCTACCGCTAAACGCCAATTTCGTTAAAACGCAAGTGTTTTTCCCGAGATATGCCTTACGATATTTTATGTCTTGTTCCGAGCTACAATCGTCTATCAAAAATAGAACGTGCGATCCTTTAAATCGAGCTCTATAAAATGCTAAAGCTTCGTTTAGAGACACCTTTTCTACCTCTAAATCGCATAGGTATATCTCGGGATCTAACCACAACCAACGTCTCTCGCGATAAGTCTTGTTGTTACTCAACGTAGGACAAATAACTACGATATTTTCAAAGTGATCTTTATACTCAGTTTCTAATAGATCTAAAATATATTTGGTTTTACCTGAATTAGTCCTACCGCATACTAGCGCGCAGTGTGGTGTTTTTGGAAACGTTTTATACATTACTATTTATAGTAAGGTAGATAATTTACTCTTTTAAGAGTAACTACCGCTAAATCGTCCATCTTCTAGCACCAACTGACCATCCATCACCAAGAAAACGTAACACGTTAGAGAACCAGCTGTCTCAGCCTCTCTTTCTAAATGGAGAGAAATACCTCCACCTACATCTCCTATTTTCCTGCCAGAACCGTGACTTTTGTTGTCGTCGGTTACCCTCGTATCTAGCCAAAGACCGTAACTAGTGGTTAAGTAAGAGCCTAGCGTCATATCGTGTAATTCCAAGTCTTTGGACACGCGGGCACCAAATTCTGTATTAGAGTCGCCGAAAAACTTGGTAATCTCGTCCCAGTGTTGATAACGCTTCATGCCCTGACTATACAATTGATTCGGCTTACCCTCTATCGTAACGTCTACTTTTTCGATATTTGGATTATAAAAAATTCGAGGATCTTTTTCGCCCGATTCTTTAAATAAAAGAAGTATACCTTTGAGACTTCTAATGGCTTGATTAAGATTAATGTTCCAAGTAGTATCGGACTTGTTTAACGGTAAAACCGTATATCTTTGAACTTTTTCGTATAGAAAATGAGTTTTACCTCGATATTTTTGTCTGATATTATCGGCCAATGTTTTATTAGTCACCGTTTCAAACTCGAGATCTAACCCCGAAATTTTATACTTCGCGTTAGAATCGGTAGATTTTACTACGCTCGCGTGATCGTTAAATGTAAATTCATAAGTTAGTCTATCTTTGAGCGTCGATGGACTAAAAGGCTGATGATCCGTAAGCATTTCAAAATCTAGAGGAATGTAATATCGGTTACCGTAAGCATTGGCAATCGCTTTGTCGTTTCCACCATTCGCGCTAGCAACCCCGTCGCTAGCGCCGATTCTGAGTTTCGTAACGTTGCTATCTTCGAGTCCTCGATACGCATCGTTCGCGCTGGCTGGTCGCCACATGTCTTTATACGCGTTATATACATCGGCATCCGTAAACGCTACGAAATCTTTACCTTCTAGTTTGATTCTTACGCCACTAATTAAATTTCGTGCGACGTTGTAATATAGAGTTCTTGTATCATCATCATTAGCGCCTTCAGATTCTAAGTCTATATTAAAAGCTAATCGTACTGTACCCGGTACGACTACATCGTCTTGACTCAACATAGGAAATTCAACGATCAACAGACTGCCAGCCGACGCGGTACTAGGATTATGAGTAAGAACCATCGATTGTCTCAACCCCTTCAACGCTCTAGGATTTTTTAAACTTCTGTGTGGATTCAGTTTGCTTCCATAAATTGCGTTCATTTTACTTAACGAAACAAAATAAAAAACATTTTAGACAAACTTATACTTTAGACAAACCTAAAAAACTTTTAAACAAACTTATAAACTAAATAACCTAAAACAGCAGTGCCTCCTACGATAAATGCAATTTCGCCATCTTTTTGACCTTCGCTAGGTGCGTAAAAGTCTGACAATACAGGCTCGCGAGGTAATCGCATATCTTCGTTGGTTACTTCGTTATATTCTCTCAACGCCTCATCTACATTTTTAAAATCTTTTTGAGCCCTGACTTCTTTATGTAGTCGATCGTTTAGATAATCTAGAACCTTGGTTCTTTGTTCCACCCACTCTTGTTTAGCTCGAGTTAATTGTTCTAAAGCGAGGTCGTGTCGTTTACGTTCTGCGTCCGACGACCCACCCAGCTTAGAAAATATAAAGCTCGATCCTGTAAACGCTACAGCATTTATTATAGCTCCACCAACCATCATTAATACACTCGCCATTTTTTTGTGTTCGTTTATAAAAACTTATTATAATATGGAAACAAAATTAAGTAAAATATTTTACAGTCCTAAAGGATATTGGAAAGGTGCAGGCGCTATAAAAAAATTGTCGTTAAAAGCCAACGTACCCGAGCCAGACGTTAGAAATTGGTTGAGAAAACAAGCCATGTGGCAAATATATTTACCACCCCCCAGTTTTATACCGAGACCTACGAGTCTCAATAAGGTTATAGGACGACCCAATGAACAACATCAAGCGGATCTGTTGTATCTACCTCACGATGTAGTTAAACGTAAAAGATATAAATACGCGTTGACGATCGTCGATGTGGCCACTCGATATAAAGAAGCTGAACCCTTGACGAATAAAACGAGTACTCAAGTTGTAGAGGCGATAAAAAATATTTACAAAAGATCGCCCTTGTCTTGGCCTCTCACGATAAAAGTAGACCCCGGTACAGAATTTATGGCTGAATTTAATACTTTGATGCGGACTCGCAACGTCGCAGTGCAGAAAGGCGAGGTTGGCAATCATAGAGCTCAAGGTATAGTAGAAAGATTTAATCGTACTTTAGCCGAAAGATTATTCGGTCATCAATACGCTAAAGAAATGTTAGAGCCTACCGAGCGTAGCCGCGAGTGGGTAAAAAGATTGCCCGATGTTATAAAAGCGTTAAACGACGAAGAAACTAGATTGATATCGACTATGAAAGGTAAACCGTTAACTCCCCGAGCGGCTATGTCTCAGTTAGAAATAAAACAATTGAGTTCCTCGGGGCTTAAGAGCCCTGAAGTCGCGCTAAGCGTAAATGACGATATCGTTAGATATCTTTACGCTCCTGGAGAGCTCGAAAAAGACGTTAGAAGAAGAGCTACCGATCCTATTTGGAGCTTAGAAATGTATACGATTAGAAAGAGAACGACGAATCCCGGACAGCCCGCGTTATACTGGCTGACTCGCGGTCCCAAGAGATCGTTCGTTAAGAAAGAATTAATGGTCGTTCCGTCAGATACTGAGTTACCGCCTTCTTCAGCGACGTAGAATATCGTAAGCTAGATACCCAACTCCAGCAGCGGCCATTAAACCAACGACCAAAGCCGTTTTTTCTTGTTCGTGCGAGTCTGGCGGTTGAGTATCTACTCGCGTAGCTACGCTCGTAGGGAGTACTTGAGTATCTACTCGCGTAGCTACGCTCGTAGGGCGGGGCTGAGGAGGTGTATGGCCTAAATCGTCTAAATCGTCTAAATCGTCTATCTTACTCTTTTTTACGGGAGAGGGTGGAGGTGTTGGGGTTTGAGAGGGTGGCTCTGACTCTGGCGCTACAACGTCTGAGTTCAAGTTGATATTTAATCCTATCGATGCGTCGGGTGTAGCTATCTGTATATTATTATTATAACCTTGGTGAATACCGACTAAAAGCTCCATATTTGATGGAATTAAGTACAATCCAGGGCTAATCACAAAGTTTAACGAGCTTCTAGCGTACTGTAAAGAATCTTGAAATCTGGTTATAGAAGATTCCAAGTCCGTAGGGCTGTCGATTATATCTTCTACTATATTTTCAAATTGTCTTTGCGCATCTAATCCGGTACCTGCAGTTAGTATACTCGTTTTTGTTTGGGCTTGCGCGCCGAGTATGGCGTACACGTACGTTCTAACGCTTTCGTTTATTTTTTCTATACCGACGTCGGTAAACGAGCTCTTCTGAATTATAAAATTTCTAAAACCGAGTCGTACAACGTCCGAAGATTGTCTGATCCACGAGACTGTATAGCTACTAAAATGATACGCATCACCCGATTCTCCAAAACCCATACGGGTAGCGCCAGAGTATTTAGCGGAGGCATGCTCATTGATGAGCTCGCGAGGGTCGTAATTTCTACCGGGTACGGGTATATATTTACGCGAGTCCATATTGTAATAATACGCCGTACCTAATCCTCCAGAAGTTAAGTCCGCAGTCTGTTTAAAACTCACGTTTGGATCGACTTGAAAGTGTCGACAAGTATCGCTATAAGCGCCTTTATCGATGTTGTTGTTTAGATCGTCGAATACATTGTCTCCTGGAACTGGGCATTTTAAAAAGTAAAGTATCTTTCTGATTGTGAAATATACGTGAAACTTGAATAAAGCCGATATTACGGGGTTTTTATGTAGCAACGATTCTAGTCCTACGCCGCAACCAGAAGTCGCGCACCAAAATGCAAAGTTGAGTTGATTTTGATAAAACGTCATGGGGTCCGATGCGTAACGTTCGACCACTTCATCGCTCTTCACGTCGGACATTTTATAAGCGCTAAATATATCAACTAGTCGAGCGATAAAATACCTGTTGTCGTTGGTGTTTACGATGATGTTAAGTTGACTCAAGCGCATGTTTAACGGGGTACTCTCCGGGGTAATCGCTTCGTACTTGTCGCTAACGCTTTGTGCTTGCGTACGCCCTATGCGGGCAGCTAGATTCGCGATATCTGGAGCATTCGTTCGGTCTAAAAATTTCATTTTAATTTATAATAAACCAAATATTTTTTAAAGCTTTTGTATGCTTTAATAAAATGGAATCGCACGTTTTTGAAATGTTTGATAGCGAACAAACGTTTAGACTGTCAAAACCTATAGATAACTCTCATGGAAATTACAGTATGAGTTTAACCAGCGCGATAGTAACCGCGGGCTTCTACAACATGGCTAGTAATAGCGAAATTCTCTATTTTATACATCAAATCGATCCAAACACTGGGAAAAAAACGGGTAGTACGGATGGTAAAATTGATATTCCTGCTGGATATTACGATATAGATTGGATCGAAGAGAGACTCAGTAAATTAGTTTGGTTAGAAGTCTCCGTAGATAAACTTAATAAAAAAATATCTTTAAATGTAACGGAAGAAAATAACGTTCTACGCTTTGATAAAAACATTAAACAATTGTTGGGGATAACGGTCAAAAACTTAGTTTTTGGCGTAGATTATGTAGGGCATTATAATACAATGCCTGTCGATGCAATTTTTTTACATTGCGATCAGTTATCTACGTCTAATAATTTCTATAACGGAGGGGGGACGCACTTGTTAGACGTTATACCGATAACGAAAAGAGACGATACGCTCGTAGAGCGTGCAAGATTAACCGCTCGTAGACTCGTGGGTGATAAGATAAACCAACTTAGCTTTAGTATCAGAGACCGAGACGGCGATTTAATAAATAATCGAGGAAAAAAGATTAGTTTTAACTTGACGATAGGCTATTTTTGAAGATTTTTTAAAGCTTTTGTAAGCTTAAATAAAATGGAATCGCACGTTTTTGAAATGGCTAGTAACGAACAAACGTTTACTTTGTCAAAACCTATAGATAACTCCAAGGGAGATTACTGCATGAGTTTAAACAACGCGATATTTACCGTCGGTTTTTATAATATTAGTCAACGTATGACTATAAGATGGGAAATAGTTACAGGCACTAGTGTAACTAACGGCGAAACGGTAATTCCACCTGGAAATTATACTATCGATGAGTTAATAGCTAAATTTAATGAATTAAGATTGATCGTAGTTTCCGTAGACAAGATTAATAAAAAGATTATTTTTAATCTCGGTACGGTATCGAAAAATCAATATCTTCATATTAATTTCGATCTATATACTCGAAAAGTGTTGGGTCTACCCTTTAATTGGAGCCCTTTGAGTGATGGTGAACTTGTAGGATATTATGGTCTGAATTACGTGAATGCAATTTTTTTACATTGCGATCAGTTATCTACGTCTAATAATTTCTATAACGGAAAGAGCACGCACTTGCTAGACGTTATACCGATTGCATATATTCAGGCTGAATCGGATGCAATAGCGAATGTCCAGAATAAAAGAAAAACTGTCATACCTCTAATTAGGAGTAAAATACCCGAACTGAGTTTTTCTTTCAGAGACTGCGATGGCGAGTTAATCGAGAATAACCATAAGAAATTTATTTTTCGAGTAGATATTTATCGATCGTCTTGTTCTGGTTAAAACGATGACCGTAAGCCAGAGTGTCTATACCATTAGGTAAAATATATCTCTTCGTATCTAAAGGATTTAACGATTGCTTGACTTGAGACTCCGTGTATATCATGTGGCGCTCAGTTCCAAAACGAATCATCTTGTTTGAATAGCATTCGTTCGATAAAACGCATCGCTTGTACTTTTCGTAAGATAGATCGTTGTTTATAACCACTCGGTTTACGCCTTTGGCCTTCTTTAGTACGACGTCTCCGTATAAAATCGAGTACATCTTCGATCTGATGCACGTAGCTTCGCTTATGACTTTTCCCCCGCATTCGTCTTTAAATTTGCCGATGACTTTCTTGTTTGTATCGTCGTATAAAAAGTGGTCTTTCTCGTAGTTGCTAAAATCGTACAAGTCTTTGTCTTTTTCCATGTTGAGATAAACGTCTTTCGTATAGATAATCAAAAGCAGCGAGTCCGTGTCTGTATACATCAATCTTACTTTATCACCGTACGTCTTTTTTAATTGGTTGTAATAAAAGTCGTACATTAGAGTCTTCGATAAATCTAAGATACTAACGCCGCAATAGATGGGTTTATTTAAATACGTTTTCTTTTTGTACGATTCCACGAATGAGAGACCGCATTCTTTAAACGCTGTAGTAGACTTGTAACAAGGTTTAGAAACCATCTCTTTGTATTCTTTTACTTGATCGTTTCTCAGTAGCGCACCATCTATTCTATTTCTGACATTTTCCATCGTTTTGCCGAATACGGAATTATTCATTAATTTGAAAAAGTCTTTTTCGAAATCTGACTTTGCTTTCGTTCTGAGTTGCGTGTTTTTATCGATGTACGATTTCATCCAAGGTTTTTGTTTAAATTGTAACGCTCTATGTACTCTAGTTAGTTTTAGGCCCAATGTCAAACACTGTTTCAAATTGACGTAGTGCAATACATATTTTTCTTTTCTATATAGCGTACCGGTTAATTTTTTTACCTTAGCTCCATTTCCTATATCACTCGCCAACTCTCGTTGATACTCGGATAACCATTCTTCGGGTATGATTATATTATCGGCGGCTAAAGGATAATCGTTGTGTAGATCGTGTAGTTCGGCTGGATATTCCAGGTCAACTTCAAACATATATCCCGTTGGAGCCTTATCTTTTAACGCCATGATACGATCGTGGGTAAATTGACCCGTACAGACCCATTTAAATCCTCCGTAAGGTAGCGGTCGACTCATGGCCCATCCGTAGAGGTTGTTGGCGTCTAGATAGAGAATATACGAATCGGGTTTATCTCGCTCGTAATCTTTCAGGTACTTATTGTTGGCTTTAGCATAGCGCGTACTACCAACGCTCGATATTCCTCCTCTTTTCGCTTTTTCAAAAAATAGATGTTTATCTATATCCGTCAAGAGCTCTAATTCTATTTTAGTGTGTCTTAGTAGAGCGTCCCAACTTAACCCCGGTGCTGTGAAGTAGTTGGCTGGATCCAACTTGTAATTCGTTCTACACATTTGCCTAAAATTCTCGAATACGCCTGCTAGTAATAGAGTATCCGCGGTTACGTATAAGTCGTGGTATTCGCCCATGTTTTTTATGTTAAAGGTCCGCCATACTCGTTGCGCGCGCGAGTAGTCTTCGTCCGTTATATGTTTATCTTTTAGAGCGCTAAAAAAATAGTGTTTAGCCGGCAAACTAGTTTCGCTAAATCGTTCAAAGCTGTCCATGTACTCGTACGGATATACACCCTTTTGTAATAAGAGGTCTGCGTTTTCTTCGCCATAACGTTTCAGGAGTAGCCTAAAGGCGTCTCTCGGGCAAGACGTTACCAATTTGTCGAGACCGCTAGACATAAAATGAAACGAGTCGATAAATCTATATTGGCCGATCGAAAATGAAATGTATTTTTCTGAATTTTTGGGTATACACCAGATATCTCGTTGATACTTGGAAATACCCTGCATGATCAAGTGCGCGTCATAGTTTTCTAAGTTGTGAAAGACGACCGGTATTTTCGTTTCGTTGGGTTTTACTCGTAATTTAAGATTACAGTAAGCGTGCGCGGCTCCTCTGTACTTGCCCGTAGTGTGACAATGATCTCTTACTTTTCGAAATTTGTTAATGTTCTTTTGGCAGAACGTACATGTTTTCTCGACGTATCCCTTTTCGTTTTCGTACGTGTATTCTTCAAGTTCTTCTTTGCTTTTAGGTTCTACGGGTTTGCAGCACTGGCAATTACACGAGTAATTTGGATACATTGGTTTTTCGCAAATCCAGCACTCGTTAGAGTTTAGGTGTATCTTTTCTTCTTTTAGCGTATATATTATCGGCTTAATGCGAGCTAGTAAAGTATTAATCTTAGGTTCGAGTTCTTGCAACGAGGTTATAAAATTGTCTATAGCGCGTTCACCTCTATAAGTCTTTCGCTTGATCTGCCGGCCATCGCACCTAACTACAACGTACGAATAACCGCAGGCTCTATGTTCGTGAGTTTTACTCGACGGCTCCTTTGTGGGTACTCGCGTAGCTACTCTCGTACTCGGTACCAAGATAGATTCAAAATCCGCGTATATGACGTAGGGTGCGTCTTGTAAATTCTTAAAGTTTTTAAACTTGAGAATGCTTTTGTCCAAGTATTTGTTCGCATTTTCATGAGGCATTTTAACGGTAGATAAAGCAGAGTCTATTCCTTCGCAATCTTTTATGTGCCTGTCTAATTTCTCTTTCGAACTAAAATGCGTTAAACATCTTAAGCAAAACATTTTACGATGTTGACTATTGGTAACCCCATATAAGAATCTAGGTAAGTCACTTATCCAACAATAATGACCGTCATATAATAGCAAACTGATAGTTTCTCTATCGTATGGTCTTTTAGATAAATATAGCGGATATATCAAGCCCCTTTTATCTTGCGGATAGGTTTTATTTTTGCAGTCTGTGTCGTATCCTAACACGTTTATACTTATATCGTTTTGTCTTTCTATTCTCGCTATCTGACTTATGGGTGTGGGGAAGTCTATGTTGGTGAAGTTTAATCCGTCATCGGTTTTATAAGTAGATGGCGTCTCTCCGCGAAATTGGTACTTTGGGTTTGTTGCTAATTGGTTTTTAACTCTATCGGTATATATACCTAGGGCGGCTCTTAAACACCATCTTATACACTCTTGATCTTCGTTTTTGATGTTGAAGGTTGCGTGTTTTTTAGTTATATACTCTGGTAGTTTTACGTAAGAAGCGCCTACCAGAGGGTTAACTCTGTTTATGTTGATGTAAAACGCGACTATTTTATCTACTGTCCAACCACTTCCTTTATTCGTATATTTATCTATCTGAGATAGTATCGTTTCGTATTGCTGCCTGATAGTCGTAGCTATCTCGCTCTTGTTTAAGACTCGATTTTGATAACTAAAATGAGTAGCGGTTGATGTTGTAATCTCAACTCCTGATTTTTTTACATACTTTATTTTCATAGCGATCTGTATTTTCATCGTTTTTATTTCTCTTAATTCAGCGACGATTTTGTTTTTGATCATCGACTTATGGGTGTTGTAAAATTGCTCCGGATCGTCGGTAAACAGATTCGGAATCAGTTCCAAATTTCGATAACTGTTTTCAAATCTTCTAGTCTCTCGAAAGTCTGCTTCTCGAAAAGTATTTTTCTCCTTAAATCTTAGTATAGCTTCGATGTAATCTTTTTTTATCGCTCGACCATTTTTACCCGTTGATACGACTCGTAAATTTTTATCGTGCGCGAGTCGCTCTAACGAAGCTTTAGGTAGTATTCTCAAATTTTTAAATTTGGCTTCTTCTCTTTTTATAGCTAGAATATAATCTCGCCTGATATACGTATTATAGCGTCCTGTTGGTGTTCCTAAAGATAAGTTATACTTATCGGTATATCTTTTTAAAGATTTTTTGTTCCATCTATTGTATCCTCGAATCGTAGGTTGTGTTTCCATCTTTATAGTAACAACTATAATATTTTTTTAAAAAAATAAAAAATTATTTAATTTTTTTTGCCCTATGTTATTTTAAGAGCAATATCTTTTTTCGCCGGGTGCCCTGGAGATTTAGTACGCTTGTGGGATATGGAAAACACTGTTTATTTTCTTGATTTTGTGAAAATTTTGGTGTATAGGTACCCAGCAAAATTTAGAATCGGATTTGGGCGATTTTTAGACTGTTTGTTTTTTAAAAAATTTGATGTATGTACCCACAGCAAAATTGGAGAGAAAAGTGAAAAAACAGAAAATGACATAGAACCGGTAGCTTCTATACTACTTGGATAGGTTCTGGATAGTTTCTGGATAGTTTCTGGATAGTTTCTGGATAGCTTCTGGATAGCCTCTGGATAGCTTCTGGATAGGTTCTGTATCGTTTCTGAATAGTTTCTGGATAGTTTCTGGCTGGATAGCTTCTGGATGTTTCTGGATAGTTTCTGAATAGTTTCTGGATAGTTTCGGGATAGTTTCTGGATAGTTTCTGGATAGTTTCTGGATAGTTTCTGGATAGCTTCTGGATAGCTTCTGGATAGTTTATTGATAGTTTATTGAGTTGTTGGGAATTGTCGGGTTGTTGGAGGAAAGACTCTATATCATTTCTCTTATCTTGTCAGAAACATATATTATATTCATTGAAATTGATTTAACTGTATTATTAGAACTTCAAAGTTCCAAGAGAAACAATTTGTGCCGAAATAAGCCTTGTCCCTTTGCAACAAGTATTCTACGCCCACAGAGAGGCAAAATAAACAGCCTGTATCTGCTTGTGAACGTTTGGTTTTATTCCCAGGTGTAAAATGGTATGGAAAAAAATAACGTTTTCTTTTTCTAATTTAGGTTCTCGCGTACCCATTTTTACTCAAATCAGACACAAACCCAAAATACGCAAGATGCAAGGTGCGGTCTGTCACATCTATAATAACTTTGGGCCTATTCCAACCTCGCATGCCAAAAGTCGTGCAATGTGCAAAGTACAATTTTGTTTCTTCGCAGCTTCTGTGAAATCCGCCCATGTTACTGAGTAGTGGGGATGAGGGTGCAGAAAACGGGTACTTAACAAATATATGGGGTAATATTTCAATGTTTATTGAAATTGATTTGATCAAATTGTTTCTCTTCAGCTTTGAAAGACTACGGCTGTGTGGTTATGATAGTGGGACTGATTAGCAACATTCCAGATTTCGAGAACAACATGGCCAACCTTTTGAAGATGTTGTTGACATCATCTTTTGCACGGAGTGACAATAATATTACAGTTGACGTTGTTAAAACAGAAGACTACGTCAAGTCGGATACTAAGTAAGTTAAAACAATGAACATAAAATGCTTTGTCTTATCAGTCTGACAGAGCTGTCATAACAGCTGAACTAACGAATAACTTAGAAACTGCAAATACTGTTTGTTTCGCACAAGAAAATTTGGCATTTCCCAACTAGATCTCCCTAGATGTAAATTGAAATGGGAACTCTAATTAGGCCTACTCTTCATAATGTCTTGACAAGACCCTTATACCGCCAAATGAAAAAGCAATGATAGGAATGAAGGTATGGTGGACATTGTACAACCCGTTTAAACCTTTCACCTCGTCCCAAATCCATACCAATACACCATCCACTGATTTCAGGATGCACATACTTCCCTCTAACATCAAGTTGATGCCAGGTTTGGACTGACAGGTATACTGACTATGCATATACAGGGAACCACTGACCCGTGTGACCTACGTGGCCAAGGCTTCGACTGGTTATCTCCAGAATTCAGAGGTAGACAAGGCGCTGAGGGACACTCCACCTGATGAAGTGAAGGAACAGCTCGGGTACGAGGTTTACAACGGCAAGACAGAGCCCAAACCCATAAATCAGAACAATCAGGTCAGAATAAATTATAAATTCGCCAAAAATACTTTGTACCATCACTCTTCCATCTAAAAATGCCAAGTAATAATTTTTTGAAAAGTGCTTCATATCTTTACTTTGTCCCAAATACTTTTGTTTGCAGTTTATTTTTGCAGTTCCTACTTCCTAACTTGTTGGTGATGGTGATTGGCCGTGTTTTAATTGCTAAAACTTCCCATTTATTGCACTTCACGTGCCTCCAAATACCGTCTTACAACAAATCGAACACGGCCGTTTGACTGCGTCATTAATTGTGCATCCATTTCCCCCAGAATTCTGCCAATTAAGAAAAAAAAACACATCTACGTTATACTGACACTATTTTTTTTCTTTTAGCCTTCCTGAGATGGGCACATAGGAGGGCAGTATTTGAGTTGGGTAATCTTTCTGTATTATACAATGCCAATAGTGGCCTCCTATTGTGTCCAGCGTGTCTCAGAAGGCTAATGACGTCTGATGTCTGTTGTCAATGTACTATAGAACTGGGCCGCCTCGCACTGGTACGTCTTTCTTCTGGTTGTTTTGGTGATTGTTGCCGTGGCTGCAGTACTTATTGCGCTTAGAATCAGGCATAAAGAAGGGTAGGTCCTAATTTACCATCTTTGGTGGAATTTAAAGTATTCAGTTAATATGTATATATTACATTCACGCACCTAAGCAAATGTTAAAAAAAATAATAACAAATAATCCCCCACATTATAATATCTATCTTAAGGTGGTAATGACTCACGGATGAGATATTAAAGAGATAGCAGGTCATCAGACAGACTGATACAATTCCAAATTACCATAAGGGAGTCTCCATCCACAATGCTGTTAGCAATTATGTTTTTTCTTTTTTGTAACGAATTTTGAAATTATATTTTTGTTTAAACTTGAAAGCAAAATGTTTTTACTTTGTTGCCAACCCTCCTTTAAAAGGCGTAAATACTGGGTTGCTATTTCCGGCCTATTCCGGAAAAGAATATCCGGCCTCTGGGAACTGAATTACTGCCCTTAAAAAATACTTCATTGACTGAACGTGCGCAGATATTTTCGATCGATGTCGTATTTGAAAGCAAATAGATTTACAGTGCAGTGCTAGAAATACAGCAGTCCAAAAAGACTTCAATTTCAGGCTAAAACTCAAAAGATACCAATAGTACATATTTAATGCAAACATGATTTGTTAATTTTTTAGCATTGTTTGTGGAGGTCATACCTTGGTGAACAACATTTTGCATATTTGAATTTATTGCAAGAACCGTTTGAATTATTCCAAAACAAGTGACTATAGCTTGTAAGCTACCAACCACATGGACGTTTCCAACCAGCTTGTTTTTACTTTTTTAAGAGCATTACTTTCTTCCCATAAACACAGCATCCTTTACATAACCCGACCATCAAAGAGACTGGAGATGGATGACGAAGCTTTCGCGGATGAAGGTCATTTGAATGTGCTTGCAGACCTTGGGAACACAGGAAACCAGACCAATGATTCAAATGATGCTGCAAACGGCCAGCGAATGAACGGAGACTTGGGTGAATATACTGAGACGGCCATTGCTAATATTTATTACGAACTTCCCAAGGACAGTAATTATGAAACCCCTCCAAACTTGTCCTAGAAATAGAAAAACTGTTCTAAGTCTGAGAAATAAAAAACGGTTATTCGGGTGCGAAATGTCGTCAGCGAAATGGGAAACATCCGGGTCCATCAACTCCGAGTGCTGTATACTAGATATAGATGTTAGACTTAACGTTTGAAACTTTCGACTACATTTCCAATCCCTCAAAAGTTTCTATTAAAATATACAACTGTTCCCTTAATTGTTCCTGCACTGTTAAAACGCTGTTTAAACTTTTTAAACATCCCGGGTTGTTCATGTGCCCTGCTTAAACAACCAATAAAGTTGTTTAAGCAGGGCACATGAACAACCTGTTTGTTTAACTTGTTTAAACAACGTTTTAAACAGCATTTTAACAGTGTGGATGGAGCTGTTTTTATTCTTGTGATTTTTTTATCGTAAATTTTCCGTAAATCGATAAAATCATGTTTCAAAAGTCCTTCCTCGAACATGTATAATTATTTGGATTTGGTTCACAGCGTTGGCATGAATTTGCATTTTCTTTACAGGACTCCGGTGTTTGTAACATTTAAACGGTTAAACATCTCGCATTTTCTTCATTTGTTCGACACTACAGACCGAGAGAAATGTCAACATTTTAAGTTGTCGTTTCTGTGAGACTAATAACACTGGCCGTACTCGACAATCTAAAAACGGATTGGTTGAAAACAATTGGTTGGACACATGTCAACCAATAATTGGTTGTTTTAACAAATATTTTGGTTATTTCAACCAATCCGTTTTTAGAGTGATGTACAATCTGGTGTACAGAATCCATTCACATACTTTCATTTTAAAGAGGTAGAAATCTTGAAATTGGAAATCTATAAATAATAAGCCTCTTGACTTTTTGGCTCACGCATCTAAGAAGTACATCAAGAGTTTTAGGTTAACTGAAAAAAAAAACCTGCCAAAAGTTCAAGTTTTGTCAAGAGACTATACACGTTTTCCTTTAGTATTATTATCATTGTCGAAAGTATTATGTGAAGACAATTAGTACCGTAACTTTTAAGCTATAAATAATTCAAACTGACAGCACCACCCCCCCCCCCCCCCCCCCCCCCAGCGGAATCGTAACGAAACTGATGTACTATACTTTAGCATCGGATTCCTAAATTACCCACATAAGCAATATTAAACCATTAGATTAGTATATAAAAGCCATAGAAGAGTGCTTTTAAAGTTATGTTTGCTTTGAAACCGAATATTCATGGGACATAATATTATATTTTGAATCGGTTAAGCTATTGTTGCAGTACCTTAAATTAATTATATAAATGGATGGTTCTAGGAGAGCATAGTGCTTTGCCATATTTTCACATTAAACTTTTGGCAATACAATCAAATTTACCTGAATAAACTGTTACAAATAATTAGGAGTTCGGTGACAAGCTTAGTCGCTTCCTGTATCAAACATTTTGAACTGTCACTTCTCATTTGTGCTTTTTATTTTGAAGAATAAGCATGCTGTATTTAGGTAAAATTCAAAATTATTAACTGGAAATCCCTCAATTTGGCCCAAAATAGGACATGATGTAAAACTGTAATAACTTACATTTCAGTAGAAAGCGACTAGTTAAAAACGAGTTTTCAAAATGGAAATTACTCAACTTTGTTTTAAATCCAGTTTTCTCTGCAAAATGTGGTTTATCATAATTATTATTAACCAATTCATTGTCATAGTAATTAATCTACTTCATTTAGTGATCATTTTAAAACTCTTTCATCAAGACAGTATCAGTAAGCGCGAAATGATCGCAAAGTATATAGTTTACTTGTGAATAATGTCAGACCATATGAAGGAATATTACGAAAATTTTGTTGACCGATTTTCTTTACAGTCTCAAATAATATATTTAACATATTTTAAACCTCTAGGCGAGTTTGTAAATATTATAACGGCCTCTTTTGAAATTTGCTAATAAACAATTAAAATATTCAATCGTGTCTTAAGTGCCAATAATATTGTTTGAGCCTTAAATTACTTTCCGCATTTTTGGGTTGTTTGCCGGGTTTTTTTCATTATTTTTTTATTTGCTTCCACTTTAATATTCTTAAAGAAACATTGTTTCCTTTATTTTACTTTTACGGGTATTAAAAGAGAAAACAATATCGGGCCACATGGCGGATCAACTGATAGTTTTCGGTGCTAAATGACGCCACAAAAGTTATGAAGAGTACCTCCTGTGGATGTCGGGTCAAAGATATCTTTTCTGTTTTGGGGGCGACAAAAAAGGTCAAGTAAACCTTTTGATTAATGTTTGTTTCTTTTAATTCTTTTTGTTTGCGAAGGAGCAAACACACTTTAGGAAATATTTACATAATACAAAACCACTTCTTTGCTAATGTTTTTGCGTATATTCATTTTGACTCCATAAGGTCCTATCCCACTCCCGGCTTCAACTCGTGTTGTCTCTGATTGTGCAAGATGTTCTTTTTTTCTGAAAATCGTTTACCTGCAATATAGGCCCTATATCCCCAATTTGTGGCCCCCGGTATACAACGGCGGATCCAGGGGGAGGGGAAAAAGGGGCCACCCCCCCCCCCCCCCCCCCCCCCCAAAAAAAAGGAAAGAAAATAGAAGGCAGTTACTGCGTACACCCACATACAAAATAAAACAAAGTAAAAGAAAGAGAAGCAAAAACCCTCCGTTTTATCTGTGATTTCTGCACTTTTTTCGGGTAATTTTTGTTGTTGCTCCCCCCTCCCCCTAATTGTGTTCTGGATCCGCCCTTGCCTGTATAGGTCAACGTGCATGCAAAACCCATCGTTAACTTTGGTATTGACAAATATTTATGAAAAACGAAAAACGACAGTTAAAATAAACTTAATTGCGCTTCAAAATCTATAGACAATACTGGTCGAAGTGAATCTTGACTTGCTTGTATTTAAGTTTATTTTGAACTTACCTGTATGATTAAAAGCGCTTGAAAGACAAGCGTCAACTTCATAAATGCTCCCATCTTCAATTTAAAGCATCAATTTTATAATACCAGGCTTGTCTGGGTTTCCGTCACGACAAATCATGAGATCAAACGTTGGCTATCTTTGATCAATGACTGATTGGGCTTGAACTTCTAAGTTTGGTGATTAGTCGATGCATGGCTTGTAGAAATATTATTCAAAACACCGATAAAAACAGCGCCCGTACCACAGCATGTTCGTTAGCCCGGGGGTGGGGGGGGGGGGGGGGGGGGTGGGGGCGGTACTTTTCGCGACCTTCGAACTCGATCAGACCATTGTAGAAACATTAATTTTTAACCAAAAATATTGCAGGCTTGCGAAAAGATTGAACCAAACAATTCTTGGAGGACCATTGCAAATTTTTCTGGAATAGGGCCTAAGGTTCGTTATTTTTATTGGGGGCGTTAAATATTTCGAAACAATTCAAAAGTAAGGAGGTGGAGTTCCCCCTGGCCCCCCACCCCGCCCGCCAAGAGCCCTCGTTATGAACCTTCACCCTGTGCGTCATAGAATCAGATGAATCAAGTTTATCATTCATGTTGTGTTATCGGTGTTTTTGTTTGCTTGTTTTCTTTCATACAATGGTTTCAACGTATATTCTGAAGCAAAAACTTGTAAGCCTGTATAAGTTGATAAGATTATGTGACAGAATTTCACATACAAAAAACGCTTGCCTAACAAATAGGTAGGCCTTCAATTATGACTTTTGATGTGTGTGCGCGTGTACGTGGTTCCCACAAGAATATGTCTCCACACTGCAAAAACTGTGGTGTTAAATTAACACCTAGTGGTGTTTGTATTGGGCGAATGGTTCAATATAAACACCACATTGTGTTAATTTAACACCACAGCTTTTGCAGTGCACAATGAAATGTGTGCACAAAGTATATGGGGAATGCTTAAGTATACCAGTATGTACATGTAGGAACACAGGATCGAAGCCATGTCTCAACAGGGATACAAAAATTATCGAATCTGGGAGAATCGGCCACTGATGGAAAAGTGGCACTGCGCGGCCAAAATGGAAAGCAATTATATGCCTGCAGCCAGCATTTATTACAACCAAACTCTTACTGAAATGTATTTGTGCATGACAATTTTACAGCCGGGAGTGTGTTTTAAATAATGGTCAGCAGCAAACACTATCGGTGCAGACAATAAGGCTTAGTATAGTTTTTCTTACATTACTTACAGGCGGAGGTGCCTCAAATTAGGCCTATGGGCAACATACAGACACACTAGCTGGGCAAAATTACCGCGCGCTGCATGCACTTGTCTGTGGTCGGACCGTTAATCATATCTGGCGCCCTCAATACAAATTGGAGATCAGTGATAGACTGATTCCCGCCTCCAAAGAGGCTCTACTTGGTTGTGGTATAATGGAGGGTGCGGGAACCAGACTGTCACGGATGCGCGAAGTGCAGTGACACGGTTTCCACAACAACTTCGTTCAAAGTTTGTGAAAGGTCTTCGAAAATTGCAGACATTGTCACCCCAGGATGGCAGGAGAAAAGGAGAATTCCGAAGTTGCATTCAGGGATCACGTGTTAGAGGATCTAGCGTTTTTCAAGTCAAAGTTGATTGAGATTGAGATGAATGGAAGAGCTTCAAGTACGGAAGTTTGGCATGCGCCACGGGCAGACAAGAGAAAGGTGCTCAAGCCGGGATGTCGGACAACTCGACCGTTGGCCGACTCGACTCGAGACAACTCGACCGTTGAGACAACTCGACCGTTCAGACAACTCGACCGTTTACCAAGTCGTCCGTTGAGACAAGTCGACTTTGACATGGAGACAACTCGACCGTGCGATGCGTTGTACATGATGTAGCTAGCGGAGCGCGTGGTATTTTCAACAGGTTGCCCGTCAATGTTTGGGTATTTGCGTGTGCGCGTGGCCCAGAATGGTTCAGAATGTGTGGTATTACCGTGCGCGGGGACCCGGTCGGTGTACGGTGACACGGCATGCACGGCGAGCGCGACGCCGGGACCCAGCGCGTGCAAGGCCCGCGAGAGCGACGCGGCATGCACGGTGCACTCCGCGGGCGGGCCAGCCGCACCGGTATTTATCGCCGCACCGATGCGGTGATAGGCCGGTATTCTTAAACATCTCAGTTGATGATGGCCAGTGTAGAGGCTATAGTGGATTACAAAATGTAGTTTGTTATCAAAGTGTTATTCTAATCCCTCATCCGGGGCCCCCTGTGTACCCCAGCCCCGTCCAAAACGACAGCGCTGTCCGGCCCATCAAAAGTCACCCCGTGCCGTTCCTTCCACAACCAATTCCCCTATCTACGAGTCGACTTGTCTCAACGGACGAGTTGTCTCAACGGACGACTTGTCTCAACGGACGACTTGTCTTCCCATTTGACAAAAAAACGGTCGAGTTGTCTGAACGGTCGAGTTGTCTCAACGGTCGAGTTGTCTCGAGTCGAGTCGGCCAACGGTCGAGTTGTCCGAGCCCCTATAAAAGGCCACACATCGTGACACGCTTTTTTTTTGTTGAATACACTTTTTAATCTGTGCGCATTTGTCCAAGGAACTGGCGAGTTGCAATTATACTGGATGTATTCGGTAATCTCTCAGCTTTTATTATCTGGAGTTTACATTAATCTTGCCTCCAAATTTTCGAGAAATTGTTGCATCTTTTCTAGACTAACGTTAGGGCTAGGCTTCATATTCACACGTATAAACGTTACAACGTCTCTTGACGGCAGCCATTTTGAATGTAAAAATTGTAACTTGCCAGTTCCTTGCACAAATGTGCACAGATTGGAAAGTGTATTCAACCCAAAAAAGCGTGTCACAATGTGTGGCCTTTGTATACTTCCAAAAATGTAAGGCTCCATTTTGGAAGTACAAGTAGCCTTTGTATAGCGCAGCATACAGTGCCACACTAGTGGGGCTAGCTTGAAAATTGCAGCTGAAGGCTCATCATGACATGTGAGATTCGCCATTTTAATAGAGCTGGAAGATGATCCATAATGCACCTATCAATTGCAAGACGGACCCTCGGACCCCCGGGGAATGTGCGTCAGTGTTCAATGTAAGGCCAGATCCTAGGGTCCCTTGACGCACCCTTGCGCCCTGTTCGTGACGAACCATTCATGTAAAACTGACGCTATAAACCACAATTTTTGACGCACCATGTCTTGAAAACAACTCACCAAGACGGACCAATATGACGGACATAATTATGAAGTCAACGAACGAATCTCATCACTGCCGCGCCGAAGCGGCATAAACGCACGCACAGTGCACGTTAATACACAGGGACCTATCTAAACCACGTGCCAACCTTTTGCGTGTGCGTATTTGTAATTTGTGCAGATGATACTACTCTACATGGATTACTTTGAGGACGATGTTGAATGGCAAGTTCGGTTCCTATTTCACTAATGAAACGTACGGCACAACGCGATCACGACGTACAGAACAGTACAAGGCACAACACTGTCCGTTTATCGTACGGTGGTAAGCGTGCGTGATGCACTTTGTGTGGCGGGCGGCGATGAACCTCGTGTTGCGGTAGAAAATGTCGGGAAAACACGCTGCGGTGTACGAGCGGTACAACCTCGAAATAAATTCATGAACACGGAAAATGCATACACAGACAAAATAGATCAAGTTCTGTGAATTAACGTGCAGAAATCTTCTTTCTCTGTCAAATTTTTTTGCCTAATTATTCATCGAAACTTTTGACAATCGGAACACCGCGTGTTGTGACCAAAGTTCATGAAGTTACCGGTACTGTATGTAGCGCGCGCCGAAGGCGTGCTTCATAGCGCCGCCTACAAGGGCGCGTTTCCTCGTACACGAACATCGATGTGTATTGTGAGGCACGCACGTGCAAAGTACTGAGAAAAAGAAAGTCAGTTGACTGCACGTAAACGTTGCCGTACATGTACATACTCCTGCTGATTTGTGTGTACGTACGAATACACACATTTAATCTTGCGGTGGGGGTGTTGATGCTTGAAGTATCGGCGTACTCCGAAACTGGACCAGATTCAGTTTGTGTGCAAAGTATATGTAATTCTGTACGATCGCCAACATGCGAGATTTTATGAAGGGCTGGCATGACATCGAAAAAACAAATGATATAAAGGATTGTAGTGGCTGTGTTTTTGCAAAAAGGGCACGGCGGCCAAGGTAAATATGGGGCAAGACAAAACTGGCCGTAAAGACGGAGATTTTTTGTGGGGCACCTCGGCCAGTAAGAAGTCGTTCATTTCAAGCCCTGACTAGCGAGCGAGCTACGCATTTAAAACGTTTTGGCCCGTTTTGGCGGTAAGCAATTTGGTGTCGCTGACTTATTTCATTCCGTATAAATGTAGACATCATAACAGATCTGCAGCAGTTTTTATTCAAACAAAATATCAGTATTTTGGATTTTAATATAGATCGATTAAAATTGTCAAAATTGCTACGTATGTAGTGCAACAAGCTTGAAACTGCATGGCGCACCGCGACGCAACCCGCTTTGTATTTACGACGAACCAAAGCCGTACTCGACGCACCCCATTCGTCACGATTTGACTGACATTAGCGGGACATGACGCACGTCCCCCGGGGGTCCGAGGGTCCGTCTTGCAATTGATAGGTGCATAAGGTTCGTAGCTGTATTTTTTTGAGTGCCGATATCTTCCCTTTCCCTGAATATATTAACCAAACAATCACCATTTCATGCAGCGACTGATGCCCTCAAAATGAGAATACGATCAAGTTAAACCCGAAAAAAAGATGAATTTTTCGTGCAACCCGGAGCATGCACAAACAAGCTGTGTACAAAGCAATGGTAGCGGATTTGTTAACATGAACGATGGTCTGCGATCGATTATCGGCCAGCGGCACTGCGTGCGCGCCTTGGGGCCGTTTGCTGATCACTGTCAGTGTTTCAGCAAACAGCCATTGTACATCGAGCCATGAGGCGCGCGCAGTGCTGCTGGCCGATAATCAATCGCAGACAATCGTTCATGTTAAAAAAATCCGCTACTATTAGACTTAATTGATATTTAAAAAAATCTTAACAAATTTACTAAAAGGCCAACTAGTCCTAATATTGATCTTCTCAAAGAACTAAAAGTTTGCTACAAATGTTTCAAAAATGAGATTAATCAGCCAGATACTTTTCCAGATATGGTTTCCTGAAAATGCCCTCAGGTTAAGTAATTCTCAAATGACTACAAAAGGACCTTGCTGACAAACATGCCAAAACTTGGACGCTTTAATATCTTGGCTTTGAAGGGCTTGTGGGCTGTGGAACTCCTGTAACACAAAGAAAAGAGGTATACAAACAGGTTGCCAAACTTTGAACACTCTAGCTTAAGTGCTTTGGCAATTGCAAGCCTCATTAAAGTGAGACAAGTGATTAATGTTTGCTAGGCAACCAAGGTTAATGGTCAAGAGGGGTACTGGGCTCAACTTTCAACAGCCATAACCTTGGATTGCCTTGGGGGATTTTCTCCAAACAAAAACCAGATGCTATCTTTTGGCTGGTTCTGTGGTCTGGGCCACTTAAAGGGCACTGGCTTATTTAGAAAAAAATTCTGAGGCCTCCCTACAGTACCATTGCTTTTTTAAGTACACAGCTCGTTTGTGCATGCTCTGGGTTGCACGAAAAATTCATCTTTTTTCGGGTTTAACTTGATCGTATTCTTATTCTTATGATTTACTCTGCCGGTAAGGTGATTGTTTGGTTGATATATTCAGGGAAACGGAAGATATCGGCAGTCAAAAAAATACAGCTACGAACCTTATGGGATATATCTTTCAGCTCTAAACGGTGAATCTCACATGTCCTGAGCCTCGAGCTGGAATTTTCAAGCTACTTACAAGCATACAAGTTTCATCATGTAGTGTAGTAGCCATGTAGCGTATAGCCTACCCTACCCCTAGAAATAAGGGGCTCCTGAGGCCTTGAATTTGGTAATGTTTAGGGCAAGGCCACTTTGGCCTTGAATGAAGCAAAATTATAGAGGGCACCAAGGCCAAATTATATCTGCAGAAAGGGCACGAAGGGCGCGGCATTGTTGATTTTTCTGTTTAAAACGTATTTAACAGTAAGAGTAAGACTATGAGGCCAAAAACACTGCTTCCGATCACATGGGTATTCAATTATAATTTACATGTATATGTGAATTTCAGCCTAAATAAACTATTTCCGTTTACGCTACGAAAGCTATAACAAAAAATTGCCACCAAAAATGATCAAAACTTGCCTTAATTAATGTCAAGAATATTTACGGTCGATAATTCTTAAAAATAATGGAGAATTTCGGTCGTACGCATCACTATGCACAACGCTAACCACGATGGGAAACTGGCCAACACTGTCCGTTTATCGTACGGTGGTAAGCGTGCGTGATGCACTGTGTGGCGGGTGATGAAATGTCGGGGAAACATGCTGCGGTGTACGAGCTTTACAACCTCGAAATAAATTCATGAACACGGAAAATGCATACACAGACAAAAGAGATCAAGTTCTGTGAATTAACGTGCAGAAATCTTCTTTCTCTATCGATTCTTTTTTGGCCTAATTATTCATCGAAACTTTTGACAATCGGAACTTACCGCGATATTGCGCCGCGCGTGTTGTGACCAAAGTTCATGAAGTTACTGTACGTATGTAGCGCGCCGAAGGTGTGCTTCATAGCGCCGCCTACAGGGCGCGTACCTCGTACACGAATTTGATGCGTATTGTGAGGTAGCACGTGCAAGTACTGAGAAAAAGAAAGTCAGTTGACTGCACGTAAACGTTGCCGTACATGTATACTCCTGCTGCTTTGTGTGTACGTACGAATACACACATTTAATCTTGCGGAGGGGGTGTTGATGCTTGAAGTATCGGCGTACTCCGAAACAGATTCAAGTTTGTGTGCATGTGATTCTGTACGCACGATCGCCAACGTGTTGTGCAGCGAGATTTTATGAAGGGCTGGCGTGACATCGAAAAAACAAATAATATAGGCCTAAAGGATTGTAGTGGCTGTGTTTTTGCAAAAAGGGCATGGCGGCCAAGGTAAATATGGGGCAAGGCAAAACTGGCCGTGAAGACGGAGATTTTTTGTGGGGCACCTCGGCCAGTAAGAAGGCAACGACGGCACTGGCCGTCGTGGCCGTCGTTCATTTCAAGCCCTGGCTCCTACCGGAACCCCTTAGAAAGAAGCCTATTTTTCCCATAGGCTAATACATCAAGAATAAGAATGCAATTTTCTTGGGCATTTCTTGCACTGTGCACACGAAAACCGTGAAAAAATCTCTGATCCGTACTGACAGCGACAGACACACACACGAAGCGACAGTTTGGTATCCCACAATGCATGTTGTCGGCCGGGTCATGTGCGGGGGTCAGACCAGACAAGCTCATGATTATTCATGTCAAAAATCTGAAGTACGGTGTGCACAGCATGCACTGCCGTTGTGTCCGTTACCGTCCGCATCAAGCGCTTGACCTCTGCCCTAGCCATTGTTTCGTCGGCGTAAAAGAGCGAAGTGAGAGCGGCGCGAGAGCATGCAATGCAAATTGAAAAAAATCAGATCAGCATTGGTACATGTAGCGTGCACGCGTCATCCTTTAGACTTGAAGACAAGTCGTTTAGACAGTCGTGTTTTGTCTGCAGGCGCCGCATTTACCAGCGTGGTACGCAATAATATGCCCGCCTTTCGTGAAGTTCCGACATGTCTTCTTTCCTTCATGGTCAGTAATTGGACAGTCGACACACACGCATCTTGGGGCCAAGGTTGCACGAACGTTTTCACATGTTATTATACTGCTCGCTACACCTAACCCCTGCAAAGTGCGGAGTAAGTATTATAATACGCGGTGGTGCAGTCGGACTAATGCCGACCAATTACCGACTTGATTTCAAGTCTAGTCATCCTTCAACTGCGCGGTCTAGACTGGTGCCTTGCATTAAGTGTATGTAAAATGTACTTATTAAGACGAGGCATCATCTACGGAAGACTGGTGCCTTTCATTAAGTATACGTAAAAATAAACTTATTAAGGCGAAGTACCAGCCACGGCGGCCGTACTAATAAATTACGTCACCTTCGCAAAGTTGGCCGATTAAAACACGACAAAGTGTACGCACCCACCCACCTACGTACCCGGGTAGAAGAAAACCCGGCGAGCATTCCCACTACTGATGGTAACCCGGAGAATCGTCTCAAGGTCGTCGTTAACCCCGAGATTGGTGGGTTAACCCACCTCGCGAGCAGGGTTAGAAATTACCTGGGTAAGTGGGGTTTTGAGGCAGTTAACCCGGAGAATTTCTAACCCGGAGAATTGTAGTGGGAACGCTCCACATTACCCGGGTAATTGCCGGGTAAAATTTTTCGTTAACCCGGCAATTACCCGGGTAAGAGCATAGTGTGAAACCGGCATAAGTGTTTAGTGATAAGAATTTGGGGAGATATTTGAAATCAAAGTCGACCAGTTGTAAAACTCGGCGTGTAGGGGTGCCGTTGGAGTAGGGCTGTAATGGTGACAGTAAAAAGCCAGAAGTTAAAAAAGGAACAATTTACAGCCCTATTTGTAGGGCTAATGTATCCAGTACATGTACAGTGATCCATGTGTGCGATATAGCCTCTGATGAAATGTATCATTTCCACTACCTGGGGCTGTTACTTGCTTTTTTGCAAGAATTTTTTTTTGTAAAGTTATTTTTAGTTGAAAACCCTACACCTAGAACTACGGGGCTCCTAGACCCACAAACGTGGTGGTATACGCTGCCACGCTCTGTTGCATTGCAAAAACACTCTATTGGCCGATAAAAGACCCCATGTCCATTGACGGGAAGATTTATTATCGTTTTCCTGTTCAGTAATCACACATGCTCTTTTACACCCAATTCTGCAACACAGGACTTGTCATTCCCCAGAAATTTGATGAAAAAAGGTGGATTGCTATGCAAACGATGTCCTTTTTGGTTCGCGAGCAATTCCGAAAGATATTGCACGGGTGCCCCGAATCCTTCGCGTAGAAATTGCGGTACTGTACTACAGCTGGAGAGACGTTACCATCCAGCAGGGACCAGACTTTTTGTTGAGCACGGACAAGCTCATGATTATTCATGTTAAAATCTGAAATATGGTAAACAGCATTGCGCAATGTACGTGTAAATGACATTGCACATACATGTATAAATCCAGCGGACCCGGCGGCTGTTGTACTTCGCACTTCAGACATGAATAATCATGAGCTTGTCTGACCCGCACCTGACCCGGTCCGATACATGCATTAACAAACGGAGATTTTTTCACTTTTTTTCGAAAATTGGAACTGATTCTAGCGATCTTTTGCTTGGTGCACACAAGGTGAGGATGTAAATAATTTAAACTAACAGATTTTTGGGGAAAACTGCAGTGGTTTTTGTGTGCACAGTGTATGAATATTACGTTCTTATTCTTGCTGTAGTAGCCTATGTGGGAAATTTAGGCTTCTCGGAGCCCAATAGTTCTAGGGGTATGAAAACCCAAGGGCGGGAGTTCGTCATGTCACCGGATAGCAACACGGGTGGTCACGTGACCGCGTTGGTGGGCTAGTTCACTATTTATATAGGGGTGTCGAATTTCGGGACGTGTCGAAATTCGGGACGTCTACCCTAGGCCCTATTAGTACATCGATTGTGTAGTGTAGGGCCCCTCTTTAGGTTTGATCAAATTAAATTCAATGATATTTTTTGTCATTCCAAAATGACTTTCAACCTAAAGCAGACTTCTCTTAATTCTATTGACATTTTGTTGTTGTAATTTTGAACAGTTTATTGCGGTAGAAATTGCAATTTTGTTACATGCTTTAAGGCAGTTGCCATGCGAATCAATGCGGTTTTGCGTGTTTATGTGCGTTGCGGTGATCGTCATCTTATTTTCGCGTAGCGTTTTGTCGTCTTCATCATCGCTTTATCCCAAAACTTTCCTCAAAAACTAAAACTCTGCCCTTTTAAAAATGTTCATATCATTCGATTCAATATTTTCTGAGATGGAATCCCCCCCCCCCCTTTTTTTAAATGTGGTTTTGTTGACATTGTAGTCCCCCAAATCAATTAAAATCATGCAATGATTTTGAATGAATACATGTACGTGTACATGAACATTTCCCCAGTCCCTTCCCTTTGTATTTGACCGCTGGCAAGGACATGAAACACCAAGTTGAGGGCGCTTAACATTTTGTACTTTTACCATGTTGTTTTTCTTTTACAGATTTATGCTCGAATCCGGTGTAACATTGTTTCTCTTGGTGAAATTGACACAGTCAAGCAACAGTTTGATGCAGAGATCTTCCTTGGAGTGAAATACAAAGAGCCATGTTTAAAGGGATTCAGAGGAGAGGTAAATAGATGTGACCCAACTCGAGAAAATGAGTCGCGTCGCCAGAACTGCTTTCAAGTTACATGTACATGTACAGGCTTATATGAAGCAAAGTACATTGTACATGTATGGGGCAAAGGGAACCCGTTGAATGGGTAAAGCCCATGGAGAGTACATGTACCTTGTAGTTGTCTTCAAAAGATAATACTGATGGTGCAGCGTTTATGTTTATGAAACCATGCTGAATATAAAAATATGTTCAAGACCAACAAATTGTCCATGCTGCAACTGGAGTTGGCTTCATGTCTGTAAGTTGCATTCCAGTGACAACTTCATGTTGCAGAACTCTCTACAGATTGCTTAAATGGTTTCTCAAGAGCTAGAATCCCTTCCCCCTACATGCCAATGTTTGTTCTTAGCTGTGTTTGATAAATATTCAGCAACATCTACTGAACCTATCTGTTGTTGTCTCATACCCTGATTATCCAATGACCACATTTCATAAACAGGATGTTGACTGGGGTAAGATGTGGTCTCTCAGGATTGTCTTCAGTAATGCTGAGGATATTCGCATGATGGAGTGTAAGCACAGAATACTGGAGCATCCGGAAGAAGTGGATGAGATACCTGATGCATACGTGACATACCGAATGAAAGCTACATTCAAGACGCTAATGGACCTAGTTGACTTTCCAGTTGATCTTCAGGTAAGATATTGTGACAACCTGGCCTTACAGCAAGGTCTGTGCGTGTCCAGATCCCCAGGAGATTGTCAGCGCCAACCCATGTTTCCTGTAGCTCGGCCAGGAACAAAGGTCGGTTTGCTGTAATACATTTGTATACAGCCAGTTACGTGGACATCAACAGTGAAAAAGGGGGTGGGGGGAGGGGGGGGGGGTACTGGATGTCACAAATACTCGGGCCAGTAGTGCTTCCTTAATTTTCCTATTTGCCTCCTGCGCTTCTACGCTGCCTATCGGCCTACATGTACCACGTGCCTTTCGCGATCCTAGGCTACTTCCGGGCCCATGCAACCTCTTCCCCCGGGCTTCCGATTAAAGCACTACATGTAGCCTGCCTCCTTAGCATTAGCTTGCTTTGCTTGCTGTCCGTAGAAGCAATCTCGAAAAAAATCTGTCTGGCAGGAACTACACAGTAGCAGTTGAAGAAAATGCAAGCAAGGGGGGGGGGGGGGGGGGGGGAAGGGTTGGGTTGGTCAAATGTCAGGTAATTATTGGTTTGTTTGTGTGCCAATAATAAGCCAGTTCGGTATCTCAAAGGTCAAAGGTTATTTAGACAAAATTGCTTAAGTAATGTCACGCCATGTTAAGCGAACGCCCATTCTGATTGAATTTAACCCTTTTGTGCACATGGGCAGTTGAAATTTTCAATCCCATCCTTTCAGGTGATCACGTGTATGATGCGAAACCTTGCTGAAGAAGTACAAAAGGTTGGGCTTCTAAGAAGAGTCCCACACTCCAACATGCAAACATTTGTTGCTTGGAGCATTTCAACATCAAACGAGCATAAAAACACAAAATCTCTTTTTTTTCTTCAGATCTTTCTATAAATGCATGTACATATTTTTCTCATGTTCTTCAGCGATTAACAATCAAGATTATGTCGGATTGGCCAGATGAAGATATAGAGTTTGTCAAGGATATGGACATCAAGGATTCTATTCGAACTGATAGGTTTTCAGGCAAGTCAGGATTTTGATCTTCACTAGTTGACCACATCCTCCATTATCATTTCTTTGACTGGAAGTTAATAATACGATGAATAATTTTGAGGGTACAAAAATGTACATGTATACTCATCACTGGAGTTGTGGTCTGTTTGGATGTTTTCGCCTCACATGAACACATTAAGAATGTACATGTGTGTACAACAAATTTTTAAAAGCATGTTTTTTTAGTCTACGTCTGTAGGTTAGGAGACAAAAGCTCTTTGTTTCACCCTTTACCTAAATAACGTCATCCTTTTGTTTATTTATCACAATTTGTACATTTGCTCATTTCAGTTCTTAACTGCCCCTATAATAGACAATCACATGTATGTGCTTTGGTAAGCTTACAATGTAAGTGTGGTTTGGCAGTTTTGTTACAAATTAACTGTGCAGAATCCCTGCAGCTCAAATTATATAATTGTCCGCTTCAAATCACGTTTTTTTTTTCTCAAAAGCTGATAATTTAATCCAAGCCTTTTCCAGAATTGGATTAAGTTGGATTGATCAACTGTAACCACATTACATAAATTTGTAGATGCAAATATCAACAAGATTTACCCAACAGAAGTAACCAATTAACCCCAATAAAACTTTTAAATCTACCGGTAGTGTAACAGTGGCTTCTATACTTTACCTGTTGCTATACAGGTTGTCATGAATGGGAGATCTGCCCTGTTGTAACTGCAACACCAATCAAAGCTTCCAGGATCCAATCAGCATCTCATCGGACATATCCCAACTATCATTTGACCATGTACACTAAGAGGAAGGGCCTTTACTACTTCTGGAATCTAGCACTTGTCCTTGTAAGTATAAAACAATGCCTCTGAAATTACAGGATCTTATCGGGGCAACTTTCAAAAAACGGCATTTTAAAGATGGGATCCTCTGTACTTCAAGAATAAATTTCTAGTCTCTTAATTTGCCAGGGAGTAGGTATTTCTTGATATTAAATGTTTGTGCTTGCGTTGAGAAATATAAGAAAACATTTTTTTTTGCAATGCCACGCCGCAACCTCATCCCTTTCCAACATAATATAAATGTGAAATAGAGTTCATGATGAAATGTAAAATTTGTGTGCAGTAAAAACTTTACTTTGAAGTCGGGTATTATGCTGTAATAATCATTGGAGTCCCAAATTGTTGTTCCATAATTCAGTGTCTTAACCTCCAGAATATGGACGTCGGCCATGGCTACGGTTTGAAATAAAGACCATGGCCACCTGGCTGTTCGTCGTCTACGTGCATTCTTGCGTGTACTCAATCCATTGTTTTCTTATTGTTTGTGTTACGCTTGGCGGCACAAATGAGTATTGTCATACCAGCACTCCAATAACCCTTTAACCGTCAATCGTACAAATTTGTATAATATGAATATGCATTAGAGAACCTGCATAGATAACAAACCCCCTTTAGAAAATGTGTCAATAGAGGGCGCCCTGATCATCTTTGAGACCACTGTAATGTAAATAAATATAGCATTGCAGCCATTTTCACACGTTGGTATATCCGTAAAACTTTGTCAGAGTTTGGGCTAAAAATTTGAGATTTTCACAGCTTCCACATGCAATTTCAAAGGCAGGCTTCCTGTAGCTGCTGTGCTTGGTCAAATTTTGAATGATTTTGATAATGGGAATTTATCAGACGAAGAAGATGATTGCTGTAATGTGGTTTGCAATCAAAATGTATGTAAATTGTAAGTGGTATATGACCAAAGTACTGCCGTAATGTTCATGTCCATTTTATACATGTGTACAAACTTTTTGATGTGATTTTGATGTGTTTTCTTGAGGTGATGGAGCCTATGAAATTGATTGCTTTTATGCATAAATGTTCCTTGGGCCCTTTAGAATGATTCCAGCTGTGTTCTGCAATTATTTTTATTACATGCTTCAAGAGCCTGGACGTTAAAAAATTTGGGAAAACAATTCCTGGATTCATGCTTTGTAGGTCATGACCTTCTTTCAACCTCCTCATATTTTTATTTACTTTGACACCAAATGAAAGACGAGAACAAGAGCTTTCCAAAAATGTATACTTGTATTGGGTTATCTCGAAAGAATGAGCCGTACTAAGCCGAAAAACATTAAAAGTAAAATGTGTGCAACCTCAAAAAAATATGATGGTTAAATCACTTAAATGGTTAACACGTTGACTGCCAGCCATAATTTATAGGGCGCCACCACATTGCCATTGTACATACAGCGCATGCGTCTATACTGAGATGATCTTTGCTTTCAAGCTGTCTCTATCGATCACAACCATTCCATACATTGATGTACTCATACTGCCAGCAGCGTATTTGATGCGTCTTCGGTGATGCCAGAGTATTCAATTACCATAACAATAGCGTTTGGTTCACTACGAGTTTACTGGTAGTGGCAGAATCCGGTACACCCGTCACTACGAATATACTCATTGTCGGCAGTCAACGTGTTAATAACAGTTGGACATAATGGGTTACAAGAAAGACTACTCATTGTGTTTGGATTCCATGATATTTCTGATTGTGATGTTTTAGTGTCTGAGTGTTCTTATTATTTTTCCTTTCAGTCATTGATAGTGTGTCTGTCCTTTTCATCTTTTGCCGTAAGCGCTGACCAACCAGAGGATAGGTTGAGTGTGACGTTAACCTTGCTTCTTACTGCTGTAGCTTTCAAGTATGTTACTGCTCAAGCTCTACCTCCGATCTCTTACCTGACAGTCCTGGTGAGTAAAACACTACTCAATCTCTGTCTTCAATCTCATATCTGTGGATACTCCTCATGAGTAAAGCACTCTCTACCACCAATCCCTCACCTGAAACTGCAAGTGAGTACAGCACTACTCAATCTCTGTCTTCAATCTCATATCTGTGGATACTCCTCGTGAGTAAAGCACTCTCTACACCAATCCCTCACCTGAAACTGCAAGTGAGTACAGCACTACTCAATCTCTGTCTTCAATCTCATCTGTGGATACTCCTCGTGAGTAAAGCACTCTCTACCACCAATCCCTCACCTGAAACTGCAAGTGAGTACAGCACTACTCAATCTGTCTTCAATCTCATATCTGTGGATACTCCTCGTGAGTAAAGCACTCTCTACCACCAATCCCTTAACTGAAACTGCAACTGCACCACTCAATCTGTACTACCGATGTCATACCTAAAACTCCCACCTGAGTAAAGCACGCGACCCAATCCGTCTCTTCAATCGCATTTGTATCTATTTTATCGGACTCTCCTAGCAAGTAAAATGCTACACAATTTCTGCCCAAGCTCGACCCAATCTCTGCCACCAATCTCACACCTGACACTACTAGTGAGTAAAACACTACTCAGTCTCTGCCTTCAGTCTCATATGTGGCACTCTGGTGAGTAAAACATTAACGCGTATTTCTTTCTCTTTTCTTCAAGGACAAGTATGTGATATTCTGCCTAGTATTCCAATGTCTTGCAGTTTGTCAGAATGCAGTAGCATCCGTCTTCCATGCACATCATCTCTTTGATGTCATCTCAGCGTGTGTTATGGCTGGACTGGTGGTGTTTGCTCATGCTGTTGCTGCTGCCTACATCCTTAATGTGGTAAATATCACTTTCTTTCTTTCTATGTTGTACCTCAAGTGACATTGAAAGATGTTTGGAGACATAGGCTTGTGGTCGCTTTGTTGACAACTTGAATCACATGAGCCAAGTGTGGAACTGATATTTCATGGAACTGATAGCACAAAATATTGCTTAGTAAATTTCAGCTAAGAACCAGTCCCCGGTAACATTCATGTACACTGTTTCCAAGTTTGGTTGGTAATCTGATTCTGAAGAGATTTTTGGCCTTCCCAACATGTTGTTTAACCCATCGAGTACAGTTATTTATAATAAGGCGCCGGGGTTGCCTGTGCAGCCAAGAGAAACGGACACGAGGCTTGTGCAGCCAAGCGTAACACAATAATCCAATGGATTGAAAATGCAGAGATTGCATGTATAGACGTCATCCGGCCAGGTGGCAATTTTGTTTTGGCTTGTTGGACATTATCCATATACAAGGGTTAACCACTGCACTGTATTCTCAGTGCTTGGGTTCAAGTCTCGCCTGAGCAAGCCTTTGAATTTTTTTCCCCACAGGCTTTTGGAAAGCATAGAGAATACAGCGTAACACCACATCAGGAGGGCAATTTTTTTTTTCAATTTACATAGAGGAATCTCACAACGACGAGTTTATCGCCGATCTGCGCACTTCCGCATTTGAAAACGAGGATCTCAATGTCACAGTAAACAACTTTATGCTGATCGTGCGCCTGCGCTTCCTTTTATGGCCTAATTAATGCATGCATGAATGAGTGTGCTGAAAAGCATTGTTTTGTTTTGTTTGAAACTGCCATTCTCGCTTTCAACCCGGAAGTGCGCAGAGGGGGCTAATGTGAAATTCCTCTATTGTCCCCTTTGCAAAAATTCACAATGATTGCGCGGTAACTGTTGATGCGCCAGCCCACCCTAGCAAACTCAGTTGTAAATTGGTTCAGACATCTGCACTAGTAAGCAGGAGGTCGCTGGTTTGAGTCCCGCCCAAGTAAGACTGTAATTGTTTTTCCCACAGGCTTTTGGTAAGCTCTGAGAATACAGTGCTTAAAACCACGTCAGGAAGGGTAAACACATCTTCTGATTTACTTCATCCGCGATGCAAAAATTCCATCCTCATAACCTGATTTTGCTTGATGATGCTGAGCAGCCGTGTGAAATTGTTGGTGCTGTACCATCTGTAAATTACCGTAATTTTCGGAATATAGACCGCGGTTTATACGTTAATTCTCACGCTGAAAAATGTCCCTGCGGCTTTTACTCCGGGCGGTTTATACGGCAACAGTTGAAGAATAAAATCAGTCACACAAGGTTCGAAATTCACGACGGCCACGGCGGCCAGTGCCGTCGATGCCCTAAGGCTTAGTTGCCGTGATGCCCCTTGTAAAAATGCACTATTCACGGCCAGTTGTGCTGTGCTCCATTAATACTTTGGCCGTTGTGCCCTTCTTGCCGAACCAAGCCCTCAAATTGCTCAATTTGTTAGTACCAAACCGTTGCCGGATCCTACAAAACGGCGCTTTTCAATCGCGCTGGTAATTGCCCGTGCGCATGATGAGCGATCGCGCTAGAGCCCGCACGGCACGTGCGCCCCATGTAAAAACCTTCACAAAACCTCGATTTCCCAAGCAGACTGGTTCCCGTCCGTGCATTATTTTTCTTCTTTCTCACTGGGGCGGGAACCAGTCACAGCCTAAAAACAAGCTCTGAATCCGCGGCCGAATCCGCGGCTAGCTTTAGCCAGGTAGCTTTTACTACAGTAACCCGAACCCCCCAAAGCCGGCTAAGCCATGTGTGCGGTTTAGCGATGGTCCAGAGGGAGTAGCGTTGCCTGTTCAACTTAACACAACGAACTCCCCTCGTGCAAACGATCGTGTATAGTGTGCATGTGTGCTGCGATGACTCGGACACGTGGAAACCGAAGCGTTTTTTGTTTGCGATTTATTCGACAATTATGCCTTGCATCGCTTAATTTATTAAAACGTTCCAGACAAATTGAACTCGACAAGTCGGCTATTAAGTGCAAGAATGACATGAATCATGATAAAACTCATTTCTGCCCCACGGAACCAAACTCAATTTTTCTGGGTGACTTGGAAAAGGAGATCGACAACGTTGACGCTTTTTCCGCCAGCGATATAGCGCACCGTGATTTCCCGAATGGCCCGTGCGGGGCGTGAACGCAACGTGGCCGGTGAAGATGGCGGCAACGCATCGCACGGTAAAACCACTCATGCCGTCGCGCGGCATGCCCGGCACGGGCCGTGTTTCCTCCATGACTATACAACTTTAAAGTTCAGGCAGTGATGGAAATAAGATGCCGTTTACGTTCGCTCTACTCACTTGTTGGAAATAAAGGAAACCAATCCAGAGGGACCAAATAGACTTGCAAATGTACCATAAGTACCGTTCACACCTCACAAATCGTGTGGTGCGTCTGTTCATTTTTGTCTGTTTTATCGTTGTGTAATCCATGTTGTTTATTATTTCACTGGTCAATTGGTGACTGTTGAGCTCAGATTAGTGGTTAAAGTTGTCATTGTCTTTTTTATTCCCCCCGCCCGTCAAAAAAAAAAAACTGCCGCGCGGCCCACCCAGCCAGGACGCTCATCCAGCCCGTCAAAATTGGTAATTTCGAGGACTTATGAAAGTTTATTGGGCTCCGTGCGCGTCGAATGAGGGCGCTGTTCACAGATACTCGTATACCACCAGTGGGATTGCTTTGTCTGTTTGCCGACTCTCGATAATTGCGTTTTCAATAAGAATATCATAGCGGGAACCAGACACTTAAATTGAAGTCAGGTAAGATGACGTCGATATTGAACCCCAACTCGCCTTTTCTTTCCGCCTATCTCGTTCGTGCGCTGCTTACACTTTAGGATTGCATGTGATTTCGATAGTGGAACCATTTTACATACGAGCGCTATGCAGCACGATGACTTTTGTGGTCGGTCGTCAGCGCCGCGGTGCGGTTTATACGCCGGTGCGGCTAATACGCCAACTTTAAATCTTAATTAGCAGATTTTTGCGTGCTGCGGCTTATACTCCGCGCGGCCTATATTCCGAAAATTACGGTAGGTACATTATGCAGTTTATCATTCAGGGGTGAGATTTGTCAGGATTTTCCCTGATTTCAGGATTTCTTATCTGGATTTCCTGAGGTGTTGTCCTAAAGGTGTTCTTACCAGTAAAAGTGAATATAGACAAACAAATTATATTAAATAAGAGATAAGAGATATTAAATAAGAGATATTTTAAAGGGGTGCCTTTTTAGGCAAATACAAACTATGTTGATCTGGGGTCCTTGTGGATTTTTCGTGGATTTCGTGGATTTTTAATTTTTGGCCAATCTCGCCCCTGGTTTGTTTAAACCGGACACACAACCCACATATGTATGACAGAATGTGAAACTGACTCGCATGTAAGAGATTGTTGTACATAGTCATAAGCCTGCCAACTAAATTATACATTATCTAGAGAAGTTTCGATTTCATGTTAAAAGTAAAAACAAAAATTAAATTTTTTGTTTTTCCTTGACAGAAGAACCGATCTAACCTTGTCATACAGAAGGCAGTCAAGGAATATGAGGTGGGCAAAGAATTTGATCCGTAATTAATATTTACTTCTAATTCAGAGTCTGAATCCGAAGTTGCTTATAAAAAAAACTTGTTTAGAAAAGGGAACTGTACTTGATAGCAAAGCATGTTATGCTGGTATGGGACAGTCATACAAATCTGTAGTTTTTATTTGATAACAGTCAACTGGAAAGTGAAGCATATTTATAAGTAGGTAAATTTTGCAGTAGATATGTTGACGAAATATCACTTCATAAGATATGCCTAGTCATTAATAGTATGTTCCAAGAAAGTTTCGATTGAAATAACTGACTACCCATATTGTTTAAAACCCTAGCAATCATGCCGGTCATGTATACAAATCCAGAATCATTTTGCAAGCATGCATGTCTAGCTCCCAGACTTGACACATATGAGCAGTCTTCACTGCACGCAAAACAGCGATGGCGGAAACCAGGTGTAAAATTTGGTGTCGTATGATGCAACGGCTCCCAAGCAACGGACTCGTCATGCACATTACGCTTTCACTGTGTTTCCTTAGCTTTGTTGCACATACTCGCTGCTGGACGTTGACAAGATGTCTACATGTACATTGTACATTTACATGTGCAAGGCGTACATATCAAAGACGGGAACAGATTTTGATTTTACGTATCGCGATTGGGAATACAAAAATAATGTGTATAAAAAGAAATTTGTGTTTATTGTGAAGCAACTAAACACAATTTTGTGTGGGGAGAGAACCCTAATTAATAAGTACAGTTCAAGGTGCATTGATTTTAAGAGTAGCGTCTTTGGCTTGGTCATGTTTAAAACATACATGTAGTGGTCAATCTTTGAAGCGTTGCGGGGCTGCTATGTACAAATGCTTTGAGGAAAACTCTGGGTTCACATCCACACAGCCCAGGATTTCCCAGGTGCAGAATCTGAATGAGATACATTGTGTAACAGGATATGAAATTAAAAGGGTTAGGGTTACTAATGCCACGGCTGTCAAGTCAACTTTTTCTCTCACAAATAAGGAGCTAAATACAAAGATTCACAAAAACTGGGAAGTACGGAAAGCTCAGCAGAAGGCGACAGAAGGTGATGACAAACAGACAGGAGAGGAGAAGAGAGTAAAGAGAGGTAAGAGACAGAAGAGGAACAAGGTACACGCTTACCAGGAGCACACAACGATGGAGGATAAACCAAGCATTAGTTCAAGTTAAGGTGAGCTTCAAAAACTGGAAATGGTGATTGAAACAAGGTTTTTTTTGCCTTCTAGATATTGTATTGTACTGAGCACAGTTCACTCTGAAAGCCTGAGGAAAAAAAAAGCTTCACAGGCATATTTGGCCAAGACAACGCTGTTTAACATGACCTATGACCTTTGTATTGGTATAAATGTCTTGGCTACTGAGCTTGCTGGGATCGGCTAGCCAATTGAAATGCATCATTGACTACTGCTTTACCATGCACTTGATTGAAAAGAAAATCCGTACGTTCAAAGTGGACAGGTCCACTTTGGTACAGCTATTTTGAGGCTTTGCATTTGCACGTGGAAATTCCTGAATTCCATTGAGATAATATTAAACACGCACAACAAGAGAATGCATGCTTTGTAGTTGGATACCATCATTGCATGATATCAGCTTCTAAGCAACTAGTTGTGGAGACGTAAAAACAGGCCGATTGTGGTCAAAGATTCTCTGCACTAAATTGTTGCTTACATCAAGCAGCAGTGTTAATAAACCCTGTAATCTATTGGACAACAACTCTGAAAAGTATTGCCTTATTGAGTTCATTGCTTGCCTCATCAAAATTTTTAAAAGACAGTGATTTCTGTCGATAAAAGCACCTTGAAATACCTGTACAGTAGGTTGTATTTTAATATTCACATGGTTTTTCTTAACGGGAAGTTTTTCCAGCATTTTGTAGATAAAGACAAATTTGTGCAGCCAGCATATCTGGCAACTATCGCTGGGGTAACTTGTAAATTTAAATGTTAAGTCTTTCAGATAGGTGATGAATCCGTACCATTACTTAGGATAGTTTTAAACGTAGTGTACATGATTGGTTATTGTTGCAATTTTCAGAAATGGGCGGATTTGGGGGTTAGTATTTTATATGAAATATCGTTCCACTGACCTGTTCAAAGTTTTGCGTTGTTGGATGGCGAAATAAACCAGAGAAAAGCGGCGCTCATTTTCAACTGTCGGGTGGATTATAGCCTTTAGTCAAGGCGCGCGTGGCTATACCTGGACGCGCCACTTGTTGTCCAGGTAGCCAACTGCGCCTTGACTAAAGGCTACAGGGCAGTTTTCCAACGATTTCCAGCTGGAAATCGTTGGAAAACGATATACATTTCTACTTTTCTTGACAACGACAGCACACCTGGTGCCATCATTTCACAGGATGATTGAGATTACTATGAACTTACAGTCTAGTCAGGTATTTCGTAATAATTCAGTAAAAATAAAATTTGAGGATTACCAATCGTGTACACTACATTTAAGAGTACTGAATAGATATACTGAGAATGAGGCTGAGATTGTGTAACAGAATATAGCAATAACAATACCCAAAAAGTACTTAATTATGCATTATATTTTGAAACAAGAAGACTTGGAAACTACATGCAAAGTGCCAGACATTTACTGTATATATTTATTTTTTACAAACTATTTTGCGCTAAACATGTCATCAAATAATTAACAGCGAAAATGTATTTATTTGCAGAGTAAACTTACAAAATTGACAAGAGTAAGGCTTTAACATCTCCAAAATGCTGTACCGTTTTTCTACCAACTGACTATCCTGCCGTTTGGGGGTCTCGCTATCTTATCAATAACTTTGTTCATGCGGCTTTATTGAGAAGTCATAAACCCACAATGTCGTATAATGAGTGATTATGCCAAAACTCAGTTTGTGATGCAACCTTGGAAGCAGCAATGCAGGAAGCAAATTTTTTTTCCGTAGGCGAGTGAAGCAATTTTCATGAATAACTCAGTGGTTGCATTGATCACTGCACAGCTAGCACTTAGTTCTCGGTCTCCTTTTCCCCTTAAATTAAAAATATCCCAAAGATATCACAGCAAAGAAAAATGGGTACAGGTGGATTCGAACTAGGGACCTTTTGATCCATAGCCCATCCCACTATCCACTAGACTAGTCTGTAGCAGCTTGACAATAGCCGTTCTTTAAAATGATTGAATGTATTTTTGGGCAGCATCACTGCTAGAATGTAATAATGTGCAATAAGCATTTTCTACAAAAGCTGTGCTCCATTTCAAAAGAATATTGTTGATAATTCCGTCAATTTTCTTTTAGTTTCCAAAAAAATGTACAATATGTGGAAAATCATCTGGTTTTACACACGTACATGTATGATTACTAATCATTGCTTACATGTAGTTCATAAACTTACATGCACTGTGTAAATGCATAGGTTGCGCAAATATTTCAAACGCAGTAGTATCTAACTTGCAAGTATTTCAGCACCCACAGTTCGAGTTGATGCATTCCTTTCCAAGTGAATAACTCCATTTTATGCCTAACAAAGTTGTTTTTTAATAATAGGTTGCAATTTGAGCACTCTGTCCACTGGGTGATGTGGCAGTCAGGAGTTGTCTTTTAGTAAAACAAGCATTTCTTCATGCACCTGTAACTTTTCTTATTACTGTACACAGAGAAACAAACTTCACATAAATAAGACCTGCAGAGAAAGCCAGCCATGGTTGTGATGATGGCAAAATGCTGGTTATAAAAATATAGACCTGTACAAAAACCTTCTCTTTGAGAATAGTGCCTAAATCCCCATGTTCTTAAATCATTTTCTACAATATACCATGTGCAACCATCAACATGATCAAAATTCTGTCAACCATTACACAACTCTGTTGTATACAACACATGTACATTTACAATAAAATTACCAGATTATAGAGGAATCTTTAATGTACATACATATGTACACTTTGCCTCAAGCATTTGACAAGTCTTATATTGTTTTGAGATTACATAATATGGGACTTGTTTGATTTTATGAACAACATATTAGTGCTTTATCTGCCTTAGCTTTTTTTCTGCCTTAGCTTTTTTTCTGAACATTGATCCTGCTCTTATGTCTAGCTATAAGCTCATCTTTATATGGGAAGGGGTACTGGCTGGCCAGAGTTGATGGAACTTGTATGCACTGGCTGCAGGTGTACTATGAAGAATTGGCATTGCCTTACTACCTCCCTTAGATTTGAGTAGACATTCCTTTTTGGCGCATATTGGTTCAGCAGGCTATGGAATGCCTCAACTTCTGAATGTACGTCCTCGAGCAAGGTGGCCTTCTCCAGCATATTTCAAAGCTTTTTGGTGGATTCAGTACCTGAGTGTATGACAAATCAATTAAGTCTTCATGTAACAAATTATCTGGCACTTTTCTGGTTTTAGCTTTGAAGTTTATCAAAGTAACTAGAAAAGCAGCATCAGTGAGCGATAATGAATGGGAGATGCCTTTTCAATATTTCATTACAACTTAAAGAAAATCTTCAAAAAACTCAAATTTCCAAATTGGAGCTTTGTGTTTTAAAGGACGTGGCTAATCCAGCCAGTTAAAAAAAAATCTCATATTGGTGTTTTTTTTTGCAACGGGTTAACAGAGAATTGAAGAGAATTTGTTAAAAAACACAATACCTGTCTTGAATCATTTCTTTTTACAACTTCCCAACCTTCAATGCAGGCAGTGAAGGAATAGATCTGAGTGGCCTTTGTGAACGTCCTGCACATGGTTTACAACAGAACACCACTTGGCCTGCATCAAATATTCATCTTTTGTTGACGCACCATACCATTAGACATGGTTATTGATGCTCCGTTTCCACTCGTCAGCTTGCTCAAAGCTCATTTTATTGGACATTTGTTCAATTTTCTTCTTGAGCCCTGACAAGAGGTACACAAAAATGCAAAACGCACTCAAACATCTAATTTTATTAGGCTGGAATTAAGGAAATAATTCAAAATAGTGTAAAGTGTCTTTTTGTACCAAACAATCCCCGTGGAGCTCTCAGAGAATTTTTTTTTTAGTATTTCTATTGATAACAGGAACTTGGTTATTCCTAAACCAACTGTATGGAAAATGATTTATGGGAATACACTTAAAAAGTTTGTAAGTCAAAGCAACTCCTCCCATTTCCATCCGCTTTGTATTTTATTTGTATTCTATAAATAGCTTTAGCAACCTGCCAAACATCAAATGTGTGGGTGATCCCTCTTCTTGCTCTCTCATGTACTTAGCCAGATGATTATGGTGATCAGTAACAAGCTTCTCGATCTTCAGGTTGTCATTCCTCATGGATGTCAACATCTTCATTCCCTCAAACTACATGTGATAGGAGCTTTTGACTTGATTGGACTGAAGAAAAAAAAGAAAATGCAACATACAACGAAAACAATTGGATAGTCTGCTTAGAGTACCTGATTGACAAGAATCTCAAAATGGACAAGTTCAGAAACCATTTTCTGTTGCCAGTGGCTATACATGTATGTCTTCGTAGAGGAAAATGTGTATACATGTAACAGTTAAAAGAAAGTTTACTATGGAGGATTAATCATAATAATTGCCGAAATGTTTGCCCTTTTTCATTCATACAATCGGAGTTTAATACCCACCTGGACCAGTTGGATGTTGATTCTTTTGTTGATTTTGATTTCCATTGCTGTGTATGTACCATATTTGGCTGAGTAGCCCTGGTGATCATCTCTCCTGTCTCCTCCAATTGTGAAGTCCCATCCCCTATCAGCTGCTTGCAGAATTCCTCCATGGAGTTCAACCAGACCGCCTCCACCGTTGGAATGAGGTACATGCCTTGGTGCTCATAGAATATCTGTATTGGTGGACGTCACCACTCTAATACTGTCAAGCACACGAAGTGTTTGTGTAGGGCTAGCCTCTGCGAGAAGGATTACAGCTGACAGGAGAATATTTCCTGCTGGTATTGATATTGATGAAAACCAAGGTTGAGACTCCAGTTTGAATATGTAGGAACACATGCGGCAATGTTTACTTGATGTGCACATACATGTAATAGCCAATTGTTTTCCTTTCAACACGTGATGAGCTGCAGAACTGGCATCTTGCAAAAAGCTTCAACAAGTAAGATTCCAACACCAAGTATTTGTCTTTGATATGGGAAGGGACCTCTTTAGAAGGGGTATTGGCACGGGTACATGGGCTCCGTACTTTTTGGCCTACTTCCAATTTTTTTTTTTTAAATCTGTTTTTACTGACTGAGTTTCCAGCATCTGATTATTCTCTTAGTGATGTTGTGTGCAGTTATTGTTCTTGTGTTCTTTTATTAATAACATCCTGGAACAAGGTCTGTTTTGTAGTCCATAAGTGTACATGAAGCAAGCAGCAGGGCACATGGATTTCTCATATTGAATTCAAATGTATTCAGTCTGATGGCATCAAACTGCTTGATTTGAGCAAACTATGCAGACTGGTGTGACATGGCGGACACCCGGGAAGTGTCTCTCTGTAAGTCGATTGGGTGCATCCATCGACCTTCATCCTGGTCTGCTACCGGGGCCTGATGTGCTTCAAAGAGACCACTGATGATGGCAAACCGGAACTTCTCTGGATGTTGTCTTGTGCCAGGGGGGAGGGATTTCCATATAATCCAGTTATTGACATAACTCACCTTCTACCACTTCAATGTTTTGTGAATGTTCAGATAGTACCACATTCCCTGGTCTGCACGGTCCACACCTCCCATGTACTTTGTGTAGCATTCGATGGCCACAGGTTTGTTGACTGCACGTGGCTTCCTCTGGCCTCGTCCACGAACCTTCTTAGGGGAAAGTTGTCCCATTGTGCACAGTGGAGACAACATTCATGACGGGCCTTTCAGTCACAAACAGTGAGGAGGTGCAAGGTCAGATTGGGCACATGTAGGAACATTTGTCTATGAAGATTTTCTGCAATTCACTGTGTGCTGATTGAAGTTTCTTTTTGATTTTGCCCAAGTGAGAGTAAGTGTCAGTATTCAGTTGTCTCTTGTGGTATATTCTTGTGCATACCAATTAACACTATTGAAGCAAATGCCCATATTTTTGCCGGAAACTCTGATGATCAACTTTTTATCGTCTGGAAACTTAATATCTTTGAAGCTACATGTACATACGTGTGGTCACATCATGTTTGGCATTGACTTCTCAAAGTTGTATACTGTTATATTATGTACCAGTAGCTTTTCAAGTACAGAACGGGAATAATCAAAAGCATTCTTATATACATTCGTGTTATTTATGGTATTATTGAAAGCAAGTGGGTTAAACCTTTTCTTCAATTTGAATGTGTCATCAGGTTGGGCAGACAGGTGACCGGTAGATGTTTTGTTCCTTATCATTATTTGCTTCAAAGACAACATAACAGCTCCTTGCAACTTATTTTTGTGAGAGTGATAGCATGTACATGTACATGTACCTTCATTGAGATCAGTAGGAGTGAAGGAGGGGCCGGAATTAATCACATTTTGGAGGCTTTCTTTGATTTGGCAGTCAGTAAAATTATGGAATTTTGGCAAATTATCAATTTTAACAGTTAACTAGTTCTAGTAGGTCTGTCCCGAATATACCTGAATAAATTTATTATTATTATAATGATCCTCTTCTATCTGTACATCCGACTTGGTGTTTTGTGTGTACATGTCAATGAAGCTGTGTGCATCTTTCGGGAGGACTGAATAGAAGATGGAGTCAAGTAGGCCGATGCGTTTCCTTGACTGGCATTACAGAATTATACGGTCAGTGGATTTGCCCTTTTAGCAACTTCTTGTGCTATCCAGTTGAAGGCTAGTTGAAAGTCTTTCACTTTTGATTTTACAACAACCTACTTTACATGTGTGTTGCTGCGTTCAGGGCTGTACTCGATGAGGAAGTAGTTTCTCAGTGCTAAACAGGGGGGGGGGGGGGGGGGGGGGTCTCGTGATCTTGACTTTTGAAGCCAGCCTTGGTGAAGCAGTTGGCGATGCACTCGGACATCACCTTCCTCCAGGCGTTGTGAACCATGTCGATGGCCTGCTTCATGTTCACTGGCTCCGGGGTAGACCCGGAATCGTAGCCCTGGAGGTGTGCCAGTAGTGCCCGACGGTAGTGCACTTTCATGTTCATAATGACGCCCTGGACCATCGGTTGCAGCTGAGATGTATTGTTCGGCGGAAGAAATTGCAGGGTGACTGATTTAAGGCGTGGGAATTGAGGGTGGGCAGCACAGTTGTCTACGAAGAGTAGGACCTTGCGCCGTTGTCTGGTAAAATGCTTGTCAAGGCGGCGAACCCACTCGCAGAATAGGTCTGACACCATCCAGGCCTTGCGGTTGGCACGATAGATGACCGGCAGGTACTTCACATTCTTGAAACACCGAGGATTCATGAACTTTAAAGGCCATGGTTTTATCGGGGGTGAGCCGAAAAAACAGACCAGTCTCTTCGGCATTGAACACATCCCGTGGTTCAAAGTCACGTAGAATACGGGAAAGCGTGTCTCGAAGCCAGTCGTCGACGGTCACTTTTTCGACGCTGTTACTCTCGCCGCAGACCTGTTTGAACATTATGCTGTGACGCTCCTTGAAGCGAGAGAGCCAACCGGAACTTGCTGAAAAGGTGTCGTGCCTCATCATCTTGGCAAGCTGTTCGGCTTTCTCACGAAGAAGAGGACTGTTGACCGGAGGATTCTTGGCACGAGTTCCCCGAAACAAATGGAGTAGGGCATCCTCGACATCTTCACAATTAGCCGTACGGAACCGCTTTCTTGAGGGTTGGAACTTGGCAGATTCAAATTTGGCAAGGATGTCAGCCCGGTTTTTGATGATTGTTGACAGCGAGCTGGAAACGATTCCATACTGGCGTCCGACATCTGCTTTTTTGCGACTAGAATCCACGGCTCCGATGATCTCCATCATGGTCTCAACGGAGAGTCCCTTGCGTGTGATTGGTTGAAGCCATTGCGATTCTTGACGTTTTCTCGATTGACGAACAGGATGTTTCTCGAAGGAAGGTACGATAGACGTATGATTTACTTGACGGAAATATCCCCTTTTATCCATTTTGGATAGCTTTTGCTTGCATAAAGAAAACAGTTAAATTGTTCAGGCGGCACGCTTATGTGTTCTGGCGGCACGCTTATGCTTCCCATCGGCACAAAAGCCGCAAAAACTAACCCATCTAGTGGCAGGGCAGCCGCAAACGCCCATTGTGTCCACCTTATTAATAGACCTTTATCATGCTGTGACCATCTTTGTCTTGTTTCCTGTATGCATTAGCAATTATGAATAGTGATTCCAATTATTAAATGAAGGTGCCAGACTATTTTTCCTTCCAGCCTCGGTTTGGTTGCATTGATTTTAATAGGAGAAAAACAAAATGGCTGAACCATGATAAAGGTCTATAGCCCCCTCTAGCGGCACCAGACACAAACAGCTGATGTCTACGTATACGCGGAGTGAAAACCACATTGAAGGATTAGCGAGCATTATGACTGCGACATTATCATAGCGGCATGAGACACAAACAGGTGAGGTATGTGGAGTGAAAAGCGCAGAATTAGCGAGCATTATCACCGTGCCAATTACAGTAGCTTTGCAAATTGAATGGGTTCGCTGATTGACAAGTTGTTTTCCAAGATGTCTGTGGAAAATAGATAACACATGTATTTGTGCTCTATCGGGCCGCAAAAAATGCTCGTCTTAGCCGAGTTCTCGCGTAACCAGTGCTCGTAATAATGAAATTTTACTCCCTCTCGAAATTTTGCTTTGTTTTAGAATTTAGGGATAGGGTTAAGTACGTAGCTGTACTGGGTACTAGGGAAAATCTGTTAACTACATGTAGTTTGAATGCTTCTTGCCGTCAGTAGACATCTTTAGTAGTGAAAATAATGACAGCATTCCACTACAGAAAAATCACGTCAAGATTTGCTCTGGTAAAATTTCTCTCTCATCAAGGTACATGTACAATGTAGTGATGGTACAAGTTCCGGAACTTGGACATGGACTCTTCACCTAGTGCGAATACAGCCTGATGATGCTTCGAACGTGCTGTCGTTGGTGTTAATCTGTTTGTTGAAGAAGACCACTTTCTTGGCAAGCGCAGGCCGTGAAATCATGGCTCCCTTACTATGCTGGGCCTAAAGAGTCACCATCACAGTTGCACTTTGCAGCACAAATGTCTCAATAATTGTTTCTGTATTTGTGTGCTGGATTCTTCACTAAAAGGAAAACTACTCCTGATGACTTCACTCCTGCATGACTCTCCTTTCCTGAATTCACTTATGGTCTGCACTTGTCTTCAATCCAGCCCCAGCAGCTGAATATGTGAAGGACATGGCAACACTCTGGGCACCATCACGGGCTGCTCTCCCACTCAGCTGCATCAGATCAGTGGGATGGCCAACCAGGATGATTGTGTGCACACCCCACACGTCAATCCATAATCCAAATGCTATAGTAGCAAATATGACTAACCTCCCTGTATTTATGTGCAAAACTGTCAATGATCCTCTTCTGTGCATCTGACTTGGTGTTTGTGTGTACATGTACATGTCAAAGAAGCTGTGTGCATCTTTCGGGAGGACTGAATAGAAGATGGAGTCAAGTAGGCCGATGCGTTTCCTTGACTAGCATTACAGAATTATACGGTCAGTGGATTTGCCTTTTTAGCAACTTCTTGTGCTATCCAGTTGAAGGCTAGTTGAAAGTCTTTCACTTTTGATTTTACAACAACATACTTTACATGTATGTTGCTGCGTTCAGGGCTCTCTTCGATGAGAAAGTACATGTAGTTTCAAATCGCCAAACTGTCCACGACTGCTTCTTTTAATTGTACTTTTTGAACGATTCTTCTTTTATTAAGGTCGCAGGTTTGAATCCCGCTCCTGCCAGTTTCTATTATTGATAATGTTAGACTTGGTGTGAGCCGGTCTCATCAGCCACATTAGTGGCTGCCGACTTTTTTTTCTTTTTTCAATAAACCAAAATAATAATAAGAATAATAATGTTCACGTAATTTGTTTTCTTTTTAAATCCAGGCGGCCTCTAGATCTCCCGGTTATTACGATTTGCTGCAGTCCCAGGTGGACATGGTTAAGAGAAACTCGTCAACCATTATTTTCAGCAGCCATGGTGGAGTTTGTTGTCTGGTTGTAGCAAGATCCAGGGGTGGATCCAGGATTTTTTGCAGGGGCGGGGGGGGGGCTGGGTTTCTGAAATTTTTCCCGAAAGGTGACTCCCAAAATGTTTCATCTCCGAAAAAAGATCGTTGACACGCCTGAGATCGACACGTTTACATGGTGCGCCGACTAGCTATAGACTGGTTCCCAGTTCCTCCATTGTCCTTTGCACTTCAAATTTATGGGATTGGGAACCATTCTAGATTATGACTGCGCGCATGCGCCATGCAAAGACTTGCCAAATCTGTTGTGATCTTTTTTACTTGCAAAGTGGTACCTGTTGTGAAACTGTGTGTATACAAATGCAAACTGAAGATCATTCACAATTTTGTCAATAAAATTTGGCAATGTCATGTCCAGTATACATGTGTTCAGGTAGAGAACTTCCTATCAAGTCCTTTTGAAATTGGAGTAAGTCCTCTTTCACTTGTGCCTGCATGTGACTGGGGATGACTCTGATTGGAACCGCCGACCCTCTGGGCTCAGAAGATAGCCTTGCTTGCAGACTTTTTTGTCAACAAGCCAAAAACCTCGCTTCTTTATCAAAAATGGCATAGCAATCAAAAACGTAATGGAATTTTCCGCCTAAGGGTCACAGCACCATCACCTAATCGGATGTCAGGGAACATAAACTTAACTATCACAATTTCAACAAAAATTTACAATGATGCACATCTTATACCATACGCAGATCCTGTCATAACTTTTTCTCGGTAAAAAAAAAAGTCGGAAGCCTGTGCTCTGTTTTAAACACATTTCTTGTCTTTTTGTGTCGCCTAAACGAATGTTTTGGGGGCACTTACAAGTCAAGAATTCTGGCCCGTGTGCCCGTATGTTAAAGTTTTAGGTCTCATTTGAAAAGTTGAAGTCCAATTGCAATCAAACTTAGCCTTAGGTGTAACATGGAAACATGTATATGATGTTGATGTTACAGGTCACATAAAGGTCATTGGAGGTCAAGTGGTAAAATAGGCTTAAAATGTTAAATTGCTCTATTTGAAAATTGCGAATGCGATGCAGTGACCAAAAATGGCGACACATGTGATCCATGGATCACCTTGTCTTTGTTTTGCTTTTGTTTATTCTTTTTGTTTTTGCTTTTGTTTTTGTTTTTCAATTTGTTTTTCCTTTTCCTTTTTTCTTTTTCTTTTTTCCCCATTGGCCGCTGCTGTCAGTTTATCATTGCTACTGAGTAAAGGTTGTATCGGTAGTTTCCTCTCGTGTTGCAGCTCCATGGAACTTTATGAAGCACTCCCCCGGGCACAGGTTGATCCCAAACACTGGACAGCCCCTTCTTGTAGTCTTGGGCAATCCAGACTTTGTTATGACCTTCGTTTGTCTGCACCATCGGCACCAACAGGCATTCTCCCCGGCATCTTTGCTAAATAGTGTCTGGCCCTATTGATGCATGGGACTGGGTGAGACTGGTGTGCTGCCTCCTGCATATCCGTCGATCAGTCCAGTAGCGATAGCCAACACAAAATGTGTGTGCGATGTTTTAGCGCCACCCTCGTCTCCACCGAAATCCTGGTCACTGTGTCGCTGTTATTCAGGTCATCAACTGTTAGATGGTGGTGCTTAAAGGAAATCCATGCGTTGACCCGAGCCACATCGGTGAGGAAATAGAAGACAGCACGCCACCAAAACTGGGACTTGTGGGCACTGGTGTGATACGACCTGAGCTGGTCACCTCTATCCACTCCTCCCATATATCTGGTATAGTCCCTTACTTGGAGAGGGCGGGGATGTTTCTTTTCTTTGGCCTGCCTGTCTTCTCGTCGGCTACCTTGCACTTCAGTGTGCCACTAGCCGGATCCCTTCATCCCTGGTGGGCTGAGGACATAAACATCATGACTCTTGTATCCTTCCAAAGAATGGTGGTGAGCTGACCGTTCTGTCGGCTGTAGAATGTGCCCTTCTTTGTACGATTTATCTGCTTGATCTTGTGCCTGTGGGGGTTGGTGTCCTTGGTAGTGAAGTGCTAAGGTAGACCTTTACTGTTGCCTTAGACAGCACCTGTTGGATATGTTTGTCGGGCAATAAGTCTGCGGGCAAGGGCCATGGAGGTATACAGTTTGTCGGTGAAAATGTGATGGTATACACCGAGGTGATGTTTGGCCACTTGCATGGCAATGTCCATCATCTTTGTCGGCTTGGTCCAGCAGGATGGGGCAGGAAGTTGATGATGGCACCAGTTGCTGATTCGGCAAGGGCGTAGAACTTAAAGCTGACTCGGATGGGCTTCGGTGGCATAAAGAACTTTCGCACACTGGCCTTTAAACCTCTATAACGTATCATTGCCTCATCAATGGCCAGCTCACGACGAGGACGGTAGCACTTCCAGCATCTCTTCAGGACTTCATTCCACAGGGGCTAAAGAGGGTACAACGAATGTTTCTTTTTTGCCTGGTAGCGTTTTCCCCCTTGTATCTGATGAGGTCTGGATCTTTGGCCGGGTCATTGCAAGCAAGGTACTGGCTTAGTGTGTTAAATCTGTTGCGGATCATTGTTGTTGATATGAGATGATTTCTGAGGCCGGGATGTGTGGACCAGTTGCCCTTGTAGTTGGAGATTTTTACCAACCCCATCAACATGTGGATGCCAAACCAGGCTCGTATTTTCTGAAGGGTTGTCTGCTTGAGACGGTTGATGCCCAGGTTTCTTTTGGTCCACTTCACCATGCTCACATAGAGGGCCGGGGGAAAACTTGAAGAAGTAGTTGATCGCCTCATCTTTCCTTCTGAATGTTGGGCCTGAGGGTCTTTTTCCCTTGAAGGGGTGGACGGGGACATCGTGAAGAGTGCATGTCCAACCTTCCTCATCCGGGGTGTGGTCTGGTTGGTAGACAGATGGGGGTCCGGGTCATTGTCGGAGCTGGCAGGCAGGTATTTCTTTGTCTTCTTTTTCTTCTGCTTCTGTATCTTCTTCCCTTTCTTTGACTTGGTGCGTTTTGGTGGTGGAGGGGTGACATCACTCTCGTTATCCTCCAAGGTGGCCAGAATCGAGTTTCGAATTTCCATGCTATCCATCACCTCTTCCTCATAGGACAGTTACTTCTTCTTCTTCTTGTCTTTCTTGGACTTAACAGGTTTACGTGGTGGTGGGGTGGCGGGGTGGCATAACTCTCCTCATCTGAGCCTGAGGGAAGATACTTCTGCTTCTTGGCCCGCTTTGGTGGTGGCAGACTCTCCATAACCTCTTCGTCTGATGCAGGGTGGTGAACTTCTGACAGCACGGTCCAGGAATTCTTCTTCCTCGCTGTCTGATGTGTCGACAAGAGCCCTGTAGCTCCTTCCCATTTTTATGCCCGCCTCTTTAGCATTGGCTCTAATAAGGGTTGCCCAAAGTTCCTAATTTTTATGCTGCGGTTGAAGGACTCTAAAACTGGCAACGTTTCTCTTCTGTTGAGGCACTTTTCTCTTTCCTTTCCCTTGGTTTTTCCTTGGCCACTCTCTCCCTTTGGACCGGCTTTCTTTGGGGCAGCAACTCCTGAATCCTCTCCGTGATCTTGACGGGTCGTTTTCCTTGATTGGCCCATAACTTTCTAAAAGAAAGCCTCTCGCTCCTGACTAGTTAAACTCTGCTGCAAATTTTGCATTTCCCTTGAAGTCATGTTCACTGGATGTTCTCAACTTGAGACTGTTGGGGAAACTCAAGCATATTACATAATGAACAACATACAATCACAATATCATCACAAAGCGACAAATATTCAACCTCCATTTCGTTGGCCAAAATCTTATACATTGTACCACTTCAATCTGTTAATGGCCTTCTCGACATATATTCGCACGTTTGCGATTCTGGATGTTGCTAGCTCATCTTGCCCAGAGAGTTGAAATGTGCTCCTGCAGCTACATGTAGGTGGTATGCTGAGTGTGACTTGATATTGGGTGAGGTCATCTTTGATCTTGAATCCCTGATCTGCCATTATCTGGTCGTATGGCTCAAGAAAGTTGTAGATTCCACAGTTGTTGACGATGAATTTATCACTTGCTCGGCCATCGTAACACTTCGAGACGAACATTATCTGTCCATTAGGTCATATGGCGATGAGGACTTTAAAGGTGCAATGATGTTTGTACTCACTCCAGCACTTGGCCTGGACATCCAATGCTGACGGGGTTTCAATGAATACTTCAGTGCAATCTATTATAGTTCTCACCTTAGGAAACCACTTTCTGAAATTGTTTGGCAGGCTTGTCCTTATATCTTGTCTGCTTGGCCAGTGAATCAACCATGACAGTTTTTTAGACATGAGCTTAATCCACGTGGTAAACACTTGGCTTATATGGCCAGACGAAACCTTGAAGTGAAATGCTAGGTCTGGGTTAGTAACCCAAGACCAAGTCGCATCATCACCATTAGGAACTCTTGTTCCAGTGTTAGTTTTCTCGGTGGTCCGGGTTGATTATATTACCTGGTCTGCACGATAGACCACTTTCTCAGAGCTTCAGTTGACATTGATGTAGTGGTACATGTATTGAGTTTGGTGCATTGTTTTGTTCCTTCTTTTTTGCTTCCATTTGTTTTCTTTGCGAAGCAGCATCTTTCGAAAACACAGTGCCTGCTGACTAGACCAGTACATTCTAATACGTGCATAGCGAATATAGGTCATGATGAAGTTGATGCCAATAAAACTCTTCAGTTTAGGAAGTGTGAGTTTGAAGTTATCATTACCTTGTTTAATCATTACCCATTTAATGTCGTTAAGGAGGTCATCGGTACAAGCTGCTGAAAGATGTCAACTGGTTTATTATCATTGTGCACCAAGAAACGGTGGTCAATTTCCAGCACATGCATTATCTTTGCCAACATGCCATATTTGGCCTTTAGAAGTTTTGCCATGCAGTCCTGGTTCTGGCATGGCACTTCCCATCGAACGGTTGGAAAATGGTGGCCCTCCTCTTCCCTTTATCATTGGTTTTAAACTCTTTTGTTTGGCAACTTCCTGATCACGACGTCTTTCTTTCTGTCAATGAAAAGTACATGTACAGTACAACCAAACATTTTTGCAAGCAAATGGTGAAAATTGGACACTACAATCATTTGGGGAGGGAGCAGGCAGGAGGCATTCTTTGAAAATAAGTTGAGAGGTTAATTAATTAATTCACTTTAAATTGTGTGCCAATTCTTGGGATTGATGACATTTTGTTACTTTAGCCTTGCACTGCTCACATAAATACTACAATGTATGATAAGGACCGAGCAGTCACATCTTCCCCGACTATAGTCAAAAAGTGGCCTTTTCACACTAAAGCACCGAACCCGCCCCGGGGCGGCTTCACGGTTTCACGAGCTCTTGCTCCTTCAGAAGTATTAAATGGAAGTCTCAATTCTGCAGCCGATAAGCTACAAATTGTGGCTGCTTTGTGGCGATACCTTCCTCTACTGTTTGAATTTTCGTCAGGCAGCCCCAACAAACTTTATGAGAATTTGGTGTGACGGTCGCTATAACCGTGTTAAGAACTGCATTGAGTTTGGCATTAATTGCTGCGAAGATGATGATTTCAAAATATTTAGGTCCAGATTGCATATCACCATGAGAGAGCAGACCTACTGACGGGTAATTGTTTTGTTGGCATTTCTTTATCAGCCTTCATGATGACAGAAATATAATTAACATGTACAGACATAACAAATAATATTATTATCCATATTAATTGAAGCACCATCGGACATCTAGTACAATGTGACACGACTTAGGCATGCTGTCTGTACTAACCCGCACTTGACAGCTTGCTGCACACAAAACAATAGGTGCACGTGTACAAAGTTTATTCACTTTGAATGCATTATGCAGTAGTATACAAATACAGCATGGTTTGAGGGAGGTGTAGGTCAGCTCGACTACATCCCAACGCGAAGCGGAGGGAGGTTGTCGAGCTGACCTACACCGAGGGACCAGTAATTCCCACTATTTTCCAGAAATAAACCATGCTGTATTTGTTTTACTACACCTCACTGCCTTGTCGATAACGGCCTTTGTAGATTTTGCATCTTTATTCAGCACAAGATTTTCAAGTTCTTCGTCAGTCAATGACGGAAATCTCACGTTACTCGTAGACGCCATTGTTGTTTCTGAGCTCAGCTGCAGAGTAGTTCTGTGTGTCATGGCAACAGGGTTGAAATAGTCTGGTGCCAACACTCTTTAATATGCCTTTACTGCAGTATTTACAAGGACTACAAATAGCAGACTGGTTCCGTAAAGATGACATGCCATTGACTACATGTTTACGAGGTGGGTTCCAAAGGGAATTTTTGGTGCTACCAGAAAAAATACCGCACGGCAGTGAGCTATATACTCACCGGAATGACGTCACCTGGCAGCGTATCATTTTTACTTCCCGGACGCGCGGCGGAATCGGCCAATGACGTTCTCCAATTTGCTCATGAATATTTATGAGGTGTAGTAATAATAAATACCGCACAGTGGAGTAGCTGATGCCCAATCTTCTTGCTATTTCTCTGGCAGAGTGCCCCCTCTTCATGCAGGGCTTCCAACATCCCTTTTTCGTGTTCAGTGAGTATAGATTTACCTGCCATTGTTGCGTGGTTCCGTCCAAAGTGGAAGCTATTCAGATGCAAATTTCTTCATAGTAACCTACATGTACATGTAGCCTGACGTGTCATCTTCTAATTTATGTGATTGGTTCATCAGTAACCCTCATAAATATTAAAGTGGGTTTTCCAACTCGCGAATTTCCTTGCCCATTGGTTTAAATGCCCAGGTTAATGTACTCATGAGCTCATGAATGCGTAATGAGGGCATCCAATATGGCGTTTTACCACCTACAAAAACCTCGACATGAGTTTGGCCTTGTTACATACTTAAAGGGGCTGTGTCGTCACGATCATAGCAGGCTTGCGGCTGTACACTGAATCCCGAACTGATGAACGCAGATGAACCCAGTAACTGCAAATAATAACCCCACGACCACGCGCTGACCTACAGGGCTCGCGCGCCAGATCAGATTACAATTGCAATGACTGCTGCATGCATGATCCTGTAGTTATGATACATACTGCATATACAAGTATTTTGTATGTGTTTGTGCCACCAAAAATATACGATAGGCCTACAGTCGAACATAGTCGACACCCCACCCGCCAAACGCCAAAATTTACCATGACAGAACCAAACGAAAATAAGTAAATAAGTAAATCTGTATTTATAATTGTAAAATAAATAATGCACCAGCCCCATCCTATACAAAAATAAAGTTGTAGGCCTAGCCTATGTATCGAAATATATTTCGACTAAAATCGGCTGTGCGTGCAATGATGAGCAAATCAAAGTAAAACAGCTATACTGATGGCGATATTGAGTCCACGACCTTGTGTTACATTTGACGGAAGGACTTTATGGAAAGTTACATCATAAAAGTTATTTAAACACTATCAAATAATAAACACAATAATAACAGTTATTACCAATAAATAATATACGCCAATGAAATCAGATTTCACCAGTGGCGAGTTAATCCGTGTCGAAAAGTGGGGATGATTATTGAATTTGTCAACGAAGTACTGCATTTTGAACTTTTTCTCAACGGGGGATACCCCCGCCCCAAACGCCGCTTGAAATTTGAAACATCACTTTGTGTACAATTTCCCCTTTTTAAATTTACGAAACAAAAAAGAAATACAAATCGGCGGGCCCCTGAACTCCTTCCCCGTGTTTACGCCACTGGCGCACAGATCCCCACATCACTATGCATGATAAAGATGACTGCCGAAGAAACAAAGAAATAAACACCCCGACAAATATTCAAACAACCCTAATGTTCACCTGTTTTGCACGAATTATTTGCTTATTACTTTTTATGACATGAACAATTCACATACTGAGTACATGGATCGGATGTACATGTACCGGTAATGTATGTACTGTACATGTTGACTATACATTACATGTAGACTTGATGTGCGGAAATATTGTTTCACACAGCGAGTTGTTGACAAGTGCCATTGGAATAGCGACCAAGTGAAGTTGTTTCAGCTCCATCTATCAACTGTAAAAAAAAAAAAAAAATGTACTTCTAAGTTCTAGGTTTTAATTTTGTTTCGCTGCTAAAGAACTGTCTGCAGCCACTACCCCTCTTTTAGTAGCATGATAATTTTGTTATTGAAGTGATGGGTCAAAATAAGCCTGAAGCTTTTTATCGACCTAAGTTTACAAGCAAGATACGAACAAGATACATCCAAATGAATGTACACATAATACATAGACCATTTTACGGATACCCCGCCTGTGGGATTTTGTGTACAAAATTAAGCGCGAACTGTCCCACATCACAGCGACAAGACACGTTGCAGTTTTGCTGTGCACATTTACATGGACAAGCACCCTGTGTGCCGAGTCGTCCTCTCTGGCAAGAGTTTCGGCATGTACATGTCATAGGTTCTCCAGCGTAAGGTTCTACTTCTATATCGTCAACCTCCAATTTTATGCAACTTTCAGACAAATATTCCATGGCACTTGTGTACATGTGAATATAATTTTATGAAATAAACAGATGAAATTTGAACGTTTTTTCTAATAATCTTACTCTTAGAGAACTGAGTGCCATGATGTGTGCTACTTGTTTATAAGTATACGTGTACACGTATGTGTATATCAGTACGCAGACGCTGGACATGCGTGCGTGTTCCAGGGGGTGTTGTTTCCAAAAGCCAATTCTCAGAACAGCCATAACAAACGGACGGAGGTTAAAAATAGCACATAACCGAAATGAAGCGCAAGGGGGTGCACTCCAATATTTGATTCGTTAACGCGAGATGGTGCGACGACACAGCCCCTTTAATTAAATGTCCTAGAAAATATGACTAAAACTTACTAAAATAATGACACTAAACACAGGTATGCATGTTTATTGATAAATCTTTTTATTTCACCTACACATATTGCAGGTACGAATTTAATCAGAATGAGGTGAAAGTCAGTCCCAGCCTGACTGGCCATGCATCTTAAATATTACAATTTATACAATTGGCATAATTACGCTCAAGTCAAAAGAAAATTACTTATTTGCAGGAAAAACTGAACTGCTGCCAACCAAACTTATAGCTCGGCAACCAACATGTATAAGGGTTGTATTTGCACATCAAGTTTAAAAGAATCATACCTGTTGTGTTTGACATTTTGTTGATAACGACACTTCAAGACAGCAAACACTGGTTGTTGTCGGCTGGTTGTCGATCGTCTGCTGGTTGTCGATCGTCTGCTGGTTGTCGATCGTCTGCTGGTTGTCGATCATCTGCTGGTTGTCGATCATCTGCTGGTTGTCGATCGTCTGCTGGTTGTCGTGGGTTGGCTTACGTCAGCTCGTTGTCGATCTGCTGGTTGTCGATCGGCTGGTTGTCGATCGTCTGCTAGTTGTCGATCGTCTGCTGGTTGTCGTGGGTTGGCTTACGTCGGCTGCCTGTCGTTGGCTTGACATTTGATCACATGTTGACGGGTTTGCAGTCATGACTGGGTAGCCAATTTACAGGAGGTGGGGATTACCTCGTTGCCCCCATGGAGATCCGGGAAAAGGTACAAGAGACTATACTGTCCCTTTTTGGGGAGTGGCTGCAGGTACGAATTTAATCAGAATGAGGTGAAAGTCAGTCCCAGCCTGACTGGCCATGCATCTTAAATATTACAATTTATACAATTGGCATAATTACGCTCATGAAGTCAAAAGAAAATTACTTATTTGCAGGAAAAACTAAACTGCTGCCAACCAAACTTATAGCTCGGCAACCAACATGTATAAGGGTTGTATTTGCACATCAAGTTTAAAAGAATCATACCTGTTGTGTTTGACGTTTTGTTGATAACGACACTTCAAGACAGCAAACACTGGTTGTCGTCGGCTGGTTGTCGTCTGCTGGTTGTTGATCGTCTGCTAGTTGTCGATCGTCTGCTGGTTGTCGATCGTCTGCTGGTTGTCGATCGTCTGCTGGTTGTCGATCGTCTGCTAGTTGTCGATCCGTCTGCTGGTTGTCGATCCGTCTGCTGGTTGTCGATCCGTCTGCTGGTTGTCGATCCGTCTGCTAGTTGTCGATCCGTCTGCTGGTTGTCGATCCGTCTGCTAGTTGTCGATCCGTCTGCTAGTTGTCGATCCGTCTGCTGGTTGTCGATCCGTCTGCTGGTTGTCGTCGGCTGGTTGTCGTCTGTCTGCTGGTTGTCGTCTGCTGGTTGTCGATCGTCTGCTGGTTGTCGTGGGTTGGCTTACGTCGGCTGGCTGCCGTCGGCTGGCTGCCGTCGGCTGGCTGTCGTCGGCTGGCTGTCGTTGGCTTGACATTTGATCACATGTTGACGGGTTTGCAGTTATGACTGGGTAGCCAATTTACAGGAGGTGGGGATTACCTCGTTGCCCCCATGGAGATCCGGGAAAAGGTACAAGAGACTAGTGCTGATGGCATCACCATCAACAGGAATATACTGTCCCTTTTTGGGGAGTGGCTGCAGGTACGAATTTAATCAGAATGAGGAGGCCGGCGCCTTCGCCTACGTGGTGGAGTTTGGGATGAAGATGTCGCTACCAAGCTACGACCTTTTCATCTCGCACATCCAGGCCGAGATGTGATTGAGTCGGTCGAGCATCTTGGGATAAATATCACTTAATAGACTGGCCGGCCCGTCCTCAACCCAGGCCTCAGCAGGAGGGGAGGTCTCGTTTTCTTTCCTTTGGGCGACAGGAACGGCATGAGTGCCATCTTCAAAGAACACCAGCATGGGGGTCTGCTGGATGAGATAGCAACAACTCTCCAGGTCAACACGGTTTCAGAGCTAAGAACTTACCACCCGGTATTGATGCATGCCCGGCCGCCGTCTATAAGAGCGGCCAATCAACGGGGGAACGACCTGGCGGCCATCCTCACAAAGCCGACGCGACCCTTCAACGACTGCCACCAGTCCATGGCCATGTGGCTGAGCACCATGAGGGGAGCACTGACCATTTGTCAACCTTCCAACACGAATTCAGGATCGAGGTGGTTGTCAAGACACTGATTGACAAGCAATTAAAATGATTCGTCAAGCAAATAAAATGATTCGTATTGCATGGACTTTAATTCGTCACACCCCTAAACTAAATCGTCATCTGACTAATCACTTGCATTACTAATTATTTTCTCGCTATTTGACGACTTTTTCACCGCGATTGACTAATTAAAATTTTCAGTGTAGCAGCAACAGACCAGATTATGTCCGACCTCATGCAGTGCAATGGCAAGATGGTCCTGAGACATCCGGAGCACTTGGATATCTTCAGCCTACTGCTCCTGGTCGATCACAGGGAACGTGCCAGAAGGCACAAGCCTCTAGGATCTGGATGCAGGAAAATTTTAACCTCCCAACATTTCATTTTAAAAAGAACACTGCCATAATGACCATGACAGCAGTCGTCTCGACCAACACTAGACCTGCTTGTATAAATCCTGGTTTAACGTAAGGGCCCTTGCAAAGGCCTACAACATGTATGATGCACATGAATTCATGGGACCGAGTCTTTGTTTTATGTAGTTTGAAAAATCAACCAAAACATGCCTGACCATTGCATCAATCTATCGATAATATACGGGGGAAATAACCTCACCTTCATAACAGCCTTGCTTGAAAGCATTGCGTCATCAGCGACCTGAAAATGGAGGGTGCATACACTGTACGTGCACCCAAGCAGCTGATGTACAGAGTAAACATGACACAAACAGCCTCAAACACTCGTTGTTTTGACGTATTTCAAAAGAAAATATTTTCAAACTCAGGAAACCTGCAAGAGCTATGATACATTGTCTCAGATTTTGTGTTTTGAAGTTTTAATTTTCCTCTGTCGGGTCGACAATTGTAAGAAATATCGCCCAAGTCCACGTTAGAACCGCTCTCTTGCATCGCTCTCTCGTAGTCTCCTGCGCTTGCTGAATTTACGTAAACAATGGCGCGGTACTATATGGAGACTATTGTATGGCTCCCAGACGTCACATACACACGGTGAACTGCGCCAGACTAGTCATTTTTCAGCCCCTTTCCGTTAGAAGAAATCAATTTATTTTTTGTTTAAGAGTGCAGTGCTCATTAACAAACAAGATTCACAACTAAGAACAACCCAAATACTATCTGTGATATATATTTCTATTAAACAAACCAAAAAGAAATCCTCCTCCTTAGGTACGTTACGAAAGAAGCTCTTTTTGGGCCTTGGCCCACGGCCTAATCATACGTTTTAGGTGTTTAACCCAATTTCATCCACTGTAAAGGATAGGAGTGCAGACGCTCTGCAAACTGTGAATACCTTTCACCTTCCTCGGTCCTTGCATTTCTGAACTTAGGCCTGAAACCTTCTTCATTTAAACGGAATATGTGGAGAAGTGCAGTAAAACCGCTGTTCACAAAACTTACCAAGAAATCTGCTTGATTGGCTGGTGTTTTTCTTCTGTCTGCTGATTTGTTGGTTTCAAGTCATGCTGTATGCTGATTGGTTAAGCAGATGCAACAGGTGTTAAGATTGGCTTTACAAAACAGGATCCAAGAAGCTGAACCTGTAAGAAACATATTGATACATGACAAACACATTTATAGCTCATATGGCTTAAAACTAATTTCTTCATTTGCACTGATGTGCATTCCACTGATGCTACCAATGCAATTTTTAATCGGAACACATGCCCAATGCCCAAAATCTACACAGTGTGTATGCTAACAATTTCAAATTTCAGATCATGCTCTTGAATGAGTACAGAATGCATGCATGTGAGGTAAGGTTCAACCGATGTTGGATTTGCCTGCCGATCCGATGGCCGTTGTTTTTTTTGGAACATCGACCGATGTCCGATCCGATGTTTTTAATCGACATAAACAATGCCATCAAAAACGTCAAAAAATCGTGCTGCGCTATCGGTAGATCGTGACGCTATGGACCGATCGCACTGCCACCAGTCGAACACATTTTCTTTCTAATTCACGGCTCTAGAGGATTTTTTGAAAGGTAAGTAAAGTCCAAGATATCCGTCAGAATCGACTGATAGCGCAGCACGATCGACCGATCGCGCACATCGACCGATTGCGCCCAACCAACAGTGACATACCCAAGACAAACCACGACTCCCTTAAAGGGGCTGTGTCGTTGCGCCATCTTGCGTTAACGAATCAAATATTGGAGTGCGCCCCCTTGCGCTTCATTTCGGTTATGTGCTATTTTTAACCTCCATCCGTTTGTTATGGCTGTTCTGAGAATTGGCTTTTGGAAACTACACCCCCTGGAACACGCACGCATGTTACGGGAGCAGCGAACTAGCAGACAATCGGCTGTTTTGTTGCCTCTGAGACTGCGTACCGAGCAAGGAAAGTAAACCATTAATCCCCCGATCTTTAAAGAACCCAAGACGGAGATATACAAAAACTGTTGACTACGTAAACCAACACTAAGAACAATGGACTCGCAAGGTCTCAGTGCATTCTGCTAGTGGGAGACAGCAGACTGCATGAGCAGGGTATATATTTAGCAAATAGATACATAATATACATAGGTATTGATATAGCAACATAAACATTCAAACAGTAAAAAAAGCACCTTTAATAATGTAGTATAATAAAATGTCAAACACCCCATACATATAGATTCTCAGACTTGTGATTGGTTTAGAACGCATCACAATTTATGTCTTATTTTTACTATAGAAAGCCAAGAAAACGCGACAATCCCCGTAGCAACCTAATCTGCTTGTGGGTCGCGTAGCAGTTTTAGTGACCTACATGTACATGTACCTCAAACCAAATGCACATATTTTGTACAAGGAAGATAGTCTGTTTCGGATTACGTGACAGTGCATTAATCTAGCACCGTTTTGCCATTCGTGATTTGTTCCATAAATTAAAGATGACTGCGGGAAAACCCATGTATGTATCCAAATCTATGTATGGGGTGTTTAATTATAAAACAATTATGTATTGACTGTTTTTACTTGTGCTATGGTTAAAACTACGACCTCGGTAATCCCCAAGGAGCGTTCTTTTTTCCCTCGGTTTCACCTCGGGAAAATAGAATGCTCCGGGGATCACCTCGGGAGTCGTAGTTTTAACCATAGCACTCGAACCAGTCAATATTTGTATAATAAACTTTGTGTATAACTTGAAGGAAAAAAACAGTAAAAGATGTGTGGCATAAATTTACTTCATACATACAAAAAAAGGTGTTTTAAAGCACAGGGCAGCAAGAAATTTTGTTCACAAAATAAAATAAAAATGAGGACACATCCGTATGAAAGCGGAGACCAGGGTGAGACCAGCGATCACTTGCTAAACTCCTTTAGCAAGTGATCGCTTCTGTAGTTTTCTTTCATTGGACAATTTATTCCGAGCCGCCTCCTTGATGTCCGTATTCGGGAAGGCTGCTTGAACTTTGGCTGTAATAATAAACAAACATATACCGTCATAAACAAAGGATTCATTAAGCATTTTTGTAAGTGCTCGTTGGCTGTTAAGCCTAGTTTCCATATCGCCTTAGCAGACTGCGCAGACAGTACACGGAACCATCGTAAGGGGGACGCGCTGCACGTGCGATGTCTACGGTCTTGGGGCATTGCAATCGATCCGAAACGTGAAGTAATGCAATGCGTCCAATGGCTTTTTTCTTCCTTGTAGCCTTAACCTCGACTGGCCCTTAGGCCTTGTGTTTGGCGATTAACATAAAAAAAATGTTTTAAAAATCAAAAATTGCAGACCTCCCGAGTTGCTATAGAAATTATGATCGAATATCTTTATCGTTAAGACTACATTTAGCATCCCTTCAGCCTCGTGGCATATGGGACCAAGAAGTGCTATATTTGTCCATGCACGTTATTGATGTAATTGCTATAACAGAATTGCATCAATTACACCCTGCACATGCATAACTCTCACTTACCAAAAATGATGTCCATCTTTTCTTTGTCTAGTTGAGGCTTTGCTTCAACTCCGTTGTTTGCATTTGATTCCCCCCCCCCCCCCCCCTTCAATGAGTGGGAGGCCATCTCATGCCTGGTAAACTTTGCAGACATCAGGTCCTGCACCATTTTGGGGGCATTCTTGTTTTGGGGAGATTTGCATGTATCTCTCTCAAACTTGGGAGATGGGGACCTGATCTTATCTTCTTTCTGTATACAGTAATATAAAAAACACAATAACACAAATTAAGCAATACATTTATAAGTGGGAAATTTCCAGAATGTAAAATGTGGGCCATAGGTTTCTTGTAGTCCAGTGTTGACTTTATCGTCTACCGAATGTAAATATATGTTCGCCTGTTGGAAAAAAACACAAACAGGGACTTTTTTTTAGAAAAGTCAAAATTATTTTACACTTTCAATTTTGTTTTTATATACCGCATTTCACGATAACGTATCAATGTGCTTTTAATACATTTTAGTGCCCTAGTCATTGGGCCATCATTCCTGTAATCTTTCTCAGCTCCCTGGGGAGTATACAGCCCCGAGCTGCCATAGCGCTCCGAAGGCTTTTCGAACACAATATCAACCTCTACCCTCATACCCATAATACCCCTGGGAGGAAAGAACCAATCACGGTAAGTGCCTTGCTGAAGGACACAAGTACCTCAGTTGAGGCCAGGATTCTAACTTACATTATGACGACTCGGCCATCACAACACAATTCAATGCACTAAACCGCTCGGCCATGTACCTACAAGAAATAATAGTGATGGGCACACTTATGTTTATGTGACCTGCATTATTTTCGCAATAGTTTGTTTAAAGGGACACATTGCCTTCAAATGTCATGAAATTTTGCTGTTTAGAAATGTTCCTTATAAAAAAGTTATCTTTGATAAGAGTTGTTCATGCAAAAAAAAAACACGTATAATGTGTTGTAATTAGTGAGCAGTGATTACAAAACAAAAAATTGGTCGCTTACCCCTGACATCTGACCCGCGAAACATCTATAGACTTATTTCCAGTACTAAATACCACAGTCTAAATAATGCTCAAAATATGCTGTAAGAGTCTTTAGGCTGGCACCGCAGCCAGTGGCCTTGTGATGATCGCCAGGTACAATTCTCTACCTCGCGACACATAGCCAGTGCTGCGCGCCGTGCCACAGTACATCAAAATGGATCAACAGAACGTACTTCAACCAGATACGACTGGAAATACGACTGGTGAACATGTTCCGCCATTTTGTTGAGTCAAAGATTTGGTTCTACAAAATGGCGGACCGTTATTTGTCACAAAATTAAAGAAAAACCATGCAATTTGAAGGGATAGTTATGTGAATCTTTATATTCTACTTTAAAAAAAGCTTCCCAACCATATCCATTTCAGTTTTATAGCCCAAATCACAAAATCAAAATCAATGTGTCCCTTTAAAATTATTAGCAGCAGTACAGTGCAGCACCACCTGCAGTATACTTACCACACTTGCGATGGAGACCACGGATTTTGGCCTGGGTGTCTTGGTATTAGGCCTAAGTGATTTCACTTGCTTAAAGCACCTCTGGCAGCTCTGAAATTTAGCAATAGCAACATTTTCAATGCTTTAGTTGGTATTTTAAGTGCACACTGCAACTGATTGAGTACATGTACACTTTTCTTGTTTTTTATAATGGACTGATCACCAATGCACTTTAATACTCGACAGAAAAGTAAACATCCATTGACAAACATACCCTCCCTGTTCTATGTTGTTAATGTCCAGCTGGAGCGTGGACAGTGCAATTGACCGGGGGGCCAAGTGAGATATGGCGGGGATTGTATACATGTAGGTCGATTATCACAAGGTATCACATAGATAGTTCCTGGGAATGCAATCTTTATGGACAACCTTTCAGTTACATTAAGCCAACTTGCTAAATGCTAAACAACAGAATGTGAAGCATGATTTCAATTTCAAAGTAGCTTAAAATGTACATGTATGCTTAATTGAAAAAACAATTGTATGATTCTTTGCTGATTTTGTAACACAAGTTGAGTTTGATGTTTTACCTTTGGCAAGTGCAACAGCAGCTAAAGCAGCTTCTCTCTCCATATTGACCTTCTGCAACTCCTCAAAGAGTCTCATATTTTCAATCCTCTATCTCACTGTAAGCACTTAACTCATCACTGGCTTGCTAAAAGAAAAATTATACCGTGTTAAATTATCATACCACTTTCAACAACATTTAATTGGGTACAAGTTGACCTGTGTTTTAGTAAATTCGCTAGTGAAACGGAGGTTAAGGATGGATTAAGGAATTTCTTGACATGTGGTGTGTTACATGAAACATCTTGTGGTACTTCATGTTGTAATTAGCAGTACCACAGGAATACCACAGGAAATTAGTTTCCTGTGGTAATTTACCACAGGAAATCGTGTGGTATTCCTGTCATACCGAGACCTTTTTTTTAATCTTGTGGTAATTCGTGTGGTAATTAGCTATACCACAGGAATACCACAGGAATACCACAGGACATTTTTGTAAGGGAGTGTATGCAGTATTAAACTATACGTGTACGTGTAAACTGTGCTAAACTGTCTAAGGGCCTAACAGGGCTTGAAATGAACGACGGCCAGTGCCGTCGTTGCCTTCTTACTGGCCGAGGTGCCCCACAAAAAATCTCCGTCTTCACGGCCAGTTTTGCCTTGCCCCATATTTACCTTGGCCGCCGTGCCCTTTTTGCAAAAACACAGCCACTACAATCCTTCATATCATTTGTTTTTTTCGATGTCATGCCAGCCCTTCATAAAATCTCACTGCACAACACGTTGGCGATCGTACAGAATCACATGCACACAATACGTGCAGCATATATATCCACATACTTTGCACACAAACTGAATCTGGTCTAGTTTCGGAGTATGCCGATACTTCAAGCATCAACACCCCCACCGCAAGATTAAATGTGTGTATTCGTACATACACAAAGCAGCGGGAGTATGTACATGTACGGCAACATTTACGTACAGTCAACTGACTTTCTTTTTCTCGGTACTTGCACGTGCGCGCCTCCAATACGTATCGATGTTCGTGTACGAGGTACGTCCCTGTAGGCGGCGCTATGAAGCACGCTTTCGGCGTGCTACATAGCACGCTTTCGGCGCGCTACATACAGTAACTTCATGAACTTTGGTTACAATCGCGGTGTTCCGATTGTCAAAAGTTTCGATAAATAATTAGGCCAAAAAAAATCAATAGAGAAAGAAGATTTCTGCACATTAATTCACAGAACTTGATCGCTTTTGTCTGTATGCATTTTCCGTGTTTAGGAATTTATTTCGAGGTTGTACCGCTCGTACACCGCAGCGTGTTTCCCCGACATTTCCTGCCGCAACACGAGGTTCATCACCCGCCACACACAGTGCATCACCCGCCACACACAGTGCATCACGCACGCTTACCACCGTACAATAAACGGACAGCGTTGGCCAGTTTTCCATCGTGGTTAGCGTTGTGCATAGTGCAGTGGTGTGTACGACCTAAATTCTCCATTATTTTTAAGAATTATCGACCGTAAATATGTTTGACATTAATTAAGGCAAGTTTTGATCACTTTTTGTGGCAATTTTTTTGTTATAGCTTTCGTAGCATAAACGGAAATAGTTTAGGATGAAATTCGCATATAATTTAATACCCATGTGATCGGAAGCAGTATGTTTTTGGCCTTATAGTCTTACTCTTACTCTTAGTTAAATAAGTTTTGAACGGAAAAATCAACAATGCCGCGCCCTCCGTGCCCTTTCTGCAGATATAATTTGGCCTTGGTGCCCTACTTACTGGCCTTGGTGCCCTCCATAATTTTGCTTCATTCAAGGCCAAAGTGGCCTTGCCCTAAAAATTACCAAATTCAAGGCCTGGCCTAAGAGCATGTAAGTTGTGTCGTGTCCTCCTCAGTGTTTTCATTGGCTATTTGAACTTTCATATGGCGCTCTTGGTTAGTTACGGTTTTACCGTAGGCAGAGTTGCCCAGTAACTTCATCATGTCTGCGAGTATGGCATTCGAAGGATCTGTGTCACCCACTCGCCTGGCGTCGCTTACAGACTCTGGAAACAATTATTTTTTGCACATTGAATGACTTCATGCACGTGCTCGACTTCGAGTCTGTGCGACAAATACCATTAGAGCAGTGGCGTGGCGAGAAGAATTTTGGAACTAAACATGCTCCCTATTAAACTTCTTTGTGGAGATTTTAGCATCCCTGCCTCTTCGGCTTATCTTTTCATGTGAGCACCGATGTCATCCCTACTGATGTCTACGAGTCATTTCAGCAAATTCTTGTTTTAAATGTGGTGGAATGGGGATTTTGCATTCCAAGAGGCCAAATAGTGACCTGTCAGCAACATACTCTAAAACTTTGCGCCGTGTCAAGGCTCGCTTCTTAAAGTGTGGCAGTCGAATTGAATCTAAAAACTGTCGCAACTCTAGATTGTGTAATTTCATATCTTCCCATTGGCACTCCCAAATTTCCACAAGGTTGTAACCTTGACTAGTGATGTATGCCAAATGCTCCTCAGTCTTTTTTCGGAGATTAGTGCAGCTTTTCTTTCGGTAATCATTAAAATCTTTATTATTGAGACGACATCGGTGACCATGCCAGAAACAACCATGAAATTGAAATGTGTACGGGTAGTTGCCTCAACTTAATGTGCTTTTTGACACCATTTAATTTGTGAGTGCTACTAACCCCAGTTGTTTTTGGCCACCCAGTCCATCCACTCGCACGCCATCGCCCCGTATTTCTGGCTTCCAACAGGCTTAAATTTGTCCTCTGCCAAACATAAAAAAAAAAACAAGTTGTCATCATACTGACCTCCACTCTGTCTACTTTTTACCAGGTTGATTAAGCCTTGGTTATTTGCCACATCAGGTGGTAGTGCGGTAGGAGTCCCAATGACAAAATCGGTTTTGTTTACAAACACACATGTTAGTTATGAACTCTACCGTCCATTTTGTATTTGGTCTCTGCCTACGCCCATGCTCTGCAATATCTCCATGTCAAAGTGCTTTGACAAGACTATCTAAGTCTTCTTCTGAACCTACATGTATCGTGATAGGTTCTGGGAAAAAAAGGCATTGTTGTCGCTGGCGTGAATTTTTTAATTTTATTTTATTCAGCATCCAACAGCAAAAGCGCCAAAATGGATGGACATATTAAATACAATTTAATTTAATTTATTTAAAAATATACACAATCATTGAAACAATAAAATAAATATAAGCCAGCCCAATAAAAAAATATTTGGTCATTTAGACAAAACTAAATCAGATAAAAGAAGTATACTCTGGTCCCGACTCTTCAATACTAGAAGACCCACTTACTGCGAAAAGGTCTTGCAAAGGTCTTCCTATAAAATAATGGTTCTAACAGCACCCCAATTTACCCGTAATGTGTCAAAGAGTTTGGGGTCCTCGTTGTCAAGTTGAGCCTTATCGTTGCTTTTGCCATCGCCGTCATCCCCGTTGTCTTGTTCATCTTCGAGGAAGCGCTTGGCAGGTTCTGGAAAATCCTCCGGATCCTCCGCCAACGCTAATAGAGGAGGTGGGACAGGGAGAGGTGGGTAGGGGGTGGAGCATGCAGGTGCAGCCACAGAGGGGTTGTCCGGCCCACAGTGAACAGTCCTCTGGTGGCGGCGCAGGTTGTCCCGGCGGGTGTGGGTCCTACCACAGATGTTGCAGGCGAAAGCTGGCTTTGGTTGTAGGCCGGCTGTTGTGCTGTGGTGGTGGTGGTTGGTGGTGGTCCAGTAGGTGGGTTCAATTGCTGGTGAACTTTCATATGGCGGTTTAAATTGTCCCAGGAGCAAAGCTCTTGCCACACATACTGCAATGCGTAATTGGCTGTATGGAGGCCAGGTCCCCTAGCATGTTTGTTGTGGCGTCTGTGCCGCAGGAGGCTGCTTTTGAGGGTAAAGATTTTGTCGCAATCACTGCAACTGAACTCCGTCCTGGGCTGATGTGGAAGAGGTTGCAATTCTCCCACATCCAAATCGCCACCCGAGTCCTCAAGAAAAAGAAAGGAAAAAAAGAAGAAAACAAACATATTGTTTGACGAAATATTAATAAATAATAAACATGGATAAGACAACATCTTATGGTTATGATAAACATATCTTGCTTAAAACAGTAAAAAGAAATTAAGTGATGATGGTTTTCAGATTTTACCTAAACGATGTCATTTGTATAGTTTTCTGACCATAAATTCATCTTCCCGCTCTTCCTGCTCATCGGATGAAGGGATATTCGGAGGGGGCAGATCCATTCGTTTTCTACATTTCAATAAATAAAATAAGGAATAAATTCATACGAGTGTTTTGTTTTTAACAGTTTTCAAACAATTATCATAGATCAAATGGTAAATTTGATCAGCAGTTGAGACTGAGCGGTCGATACCGTGTCGATACCGTGTCGATACCGTGTCGATACCGTGTCGATACTTATTGTTAAGTGTTGCACTATTAATATTCAGATACTCCAACTTAACACGATATACTACGGATTATTTGCAATTAATGATTTTAAAAGTAACTTTTAAATAACTGTTTTAAAAATTTACCAAAACAACACAATAACACGCGAGTCATTCTCATTAACTACAAATAATAGTCGTGATCAAAAGATATGTGAACCTATTGTGAAAATATCCAAATTCAACCAGCAACGTTATATTAGAATTTCTACCAATTCAATATACATTGCCGAGATTAACAAAATAGAACTTATCACTGTTTGCCCAGGTTGTCTTTGATCTGGGCAATTTCTTGTAGTTGGGAGTCAGTCAGACCTGGGGATGCATTTTGAAAATAGTCACTACCGAAGAGCACTTCTTCTTCCATCCACGAAATATGTTAGAGTTGTGATGGGTCGGGTCGGGTGAGGCACATCAAGAATACTCGTCTTGTGACATTTTGAAGAAGGAATGACAAGCTCCCCTCTTCGCCTCACCATTTATACACTAGGGGTAAAAGATACTAAACTAGTCAGTCTGCTGGGAGATTTAGTTTGTTTATACACTTATCTACTAACACATTTACGTACCCAGCTCCAAAGTAATAAAATTATCTATGAATGTACAGACACGTTTAAACCTAAATCACGTACCGGTAATCAGTTTCCCCTTACTGTTGAGACTTTGAGTAGAGTGACATGTGCCAACTATGTCGTCTGAGGATAAACCCGGCCACGCACTGCGCAATATGTTTACCGTTGCACACACATGCAAGTGTGTAAATACCGGCAATCGCGGACTCCCTATTGTCCCTCTTTTGTTTGTATTTCTTTCGGAAGGCCTCCCATATGTGAACTATAAAATATTTTTGTGAAATGCTTCCCACTACAATCGTTATATCCTCACCCCCTTGTACAATGAAGAGTTGCACAAATTATCAAAGTCACGATGAAGACACATATTGATTTTGTGTTTCTGTTCCAAACTTCAAAAATTACGAACAATAAATGGCATGCACAAATTCTGAGGTTTACAGTAACCAGTAGGCCCCTATTACATTTAACATGTACAAATGTATATACCATAAATAACAGATGTTAAATTAGATCTATGAAATTATATACAATCAAACCTTTAGGTTTAGGGTTCAGGTTCTTTACTATACAGGGTGTCCCAAAGAAATGTCTAGGCAAAGCCAGGCAACCTTAGTTTTCGACAGATCCGGATGCAGGATCTTCTGACATGGAAATTAGTGTTTACATGTATGTTATCAAAATAAGTCAAGCCAATCACAAGTTATGTCATTTTTTGTGCAGTAAGGGCAGTCCCCAACTAGGAGTGAGTGACTTGTTGTTGAAATGGAAAATGGAAAAAAAGTGAAAATTAGTCATTCTTAGTTAGGGGCTGACCTTGCTGCACAAAGAATGACAATACTTCTAATTGGCTTGGCTGATTTTGATGAGATGAAGGCTTTTTTATGTAAGAAGTGTTTGTATCAGGATCTGGTGAATCTAGATTCTGGGGTTGCCTGGTTTGGCTGGGAATTTCTTGGGGGGACACCCTGTATGAGGTTTGGTACGTGATTTAGCTTCATCCCTGGAATCTCTATCACACCGTCGCTCTATCTGTAGCATCTTTGAGCCTTTTCTACAGGTATTATCATGGAAGGTGCTCCAATGGTCTTTCTCTGCTTATTCCTTCTAACCTTCCCATTGGACGCACCACTCGCTCTTCTGTTCGTGTACACTCGTATACAGTCACTGTCCCCAAATACTGTGAGGTATTCGTCCAGTTTCTTCCCACGAACTGCCTCACTTTGGAATTCCTTGCCTGCATCCTGTTTCCCTGCTACATGTACTTACAATCTGTCCCAGTTCAAACGCAACATTAACAGTTACCTGTCTACTCTATAACTTCTTTCTTTCCTTGCTTCTTTCTTTATCTTTTGTAGCCCTCACCTTGAGTGGCCTTTTTTTAAAGGCCTTGTGTTTGGGCAACTTTCATAAAAAACAATTTTTTTAAATGAAACGATGTGATAAATTGAATACTTTGGTTTGTGAAATGTTTATAACTATAGATTTCAGTCATTGTAATCTCGGCACAGAAATGACAAGTGCGATGTTCGAAAAGTACCACATTTGATCTATTGAATTATTTAGAATAAAAGGCTGAGGTTCAGGGTTTGTGGCGATGGTCTGTACTCTATAAGCCGATTTGGTAAACATAGAAGTTTTGACTTGTGAATTTTTTTTAGTCATTGGGGGGTGCGGCAACTTGCCCTGCCTGGAAACATTTTAGTTTTGGGGTGTTTTTTTTCCTTCTGAAAATGCCATTGCTGTATAAGTGGTAATTTGATGTCTGATTGCATCATTTGTTGTTGATGTGTAGGAATGAGATATCTGGACAGTATTACTTTCAGAAGCGTTAAAAAAATTATTTCTACTGAATGCTATTGTATGTTATAGTTGGATATGTGCAATGTAGATCAGTATGAATGGCGATTATACATTGGAATTTGTGAATTTGTAATTTGATACAAAAGAACTTGCAATTTTGCTTATTTCATGATGTGATTTTTAAGCATTTGAAAGATGGTGGAATTGGAATCTATAGTCGATACTGTGGAAGTTATAGAGTACAGACCATCTCTATTATTTTAGGATTTATAAGGTAGTGTGCTTTCTTGTCCAGTGGAGACATCTATCTAATCTTGTTCATCTTGATCGTCAGGGTTGGCGTTGGGAACATTTATGTAGGATGAAAGAAATATGGATTTGTTATTCTAATGAAATAGTGCGAAATATGTAAGGGTTTTTTGAGGTAGTGGTATTAATAATGTGACTTGAACTGTGATGTCTAAAATAAGATGATCATTATATAATCTATGCCTAACTGTGGTAGTATATATGTAGAGTTTTTTAATAAAAGATGTATTTCACAGCTGAAAGTGTCTTGCAAATAAGAATAAGGTTCAATGGATGTTGGATTTGCCTGCCGATCCGATGGCCAATGTTTTATTAATGCCAATCAAATGCCATCAAAAACGGTCGGTCCGCTATCGGTCGATCGTGCTGCGCTATCGGTAGATCGTGACGCGATGGGCTCTGGAGGATTTTTTTAAAAGGTAAGTAAAGTCCAAGATATCCGTCAGAATTGACTGATAGCACAGCACGATCGACTTTTGTCACACAAAAATATAACATCGTTTTTACTCGCGCTCTAATAAATAATCATGACATTTGTGTCAGGAATGGGGTCTGGCAGGAATGGGGTTCGGACCTATGACCTTCTGAATACTGTACTGGCGCTCTACCAACTGAGCTATAGTCCTATGTTGCCGGTCTTCAATTTTGTGGACTGATTTAAACTTTCTTTTTTTTAACTTACGGTGTTATGTCGATAACTGTATGGGAGCCGAGGTCTACAACAAGCTGAACAGTTAGTGGTAGTGCTTGCCGGAGTGTGCCGATCTGCGCCGATCTGCTGTCTTGGTGCCAGTTGTTGCAGTTGTTGTAGTGTTAGGTTGAGTGTCAGATCTTCCATTGTTATGATCTGCGGTGGGTTGCTGTATTAAAAGAATAGATAATATTGTATATTTTATTGTTGGAAGTTAATTAGGGTAGGCAATATGGAATGGAAATATAGAGGTTACGAGTATGAGTACTGTACTGGCACTCTACCAACTGAGCTATAGTCCTATGTTGGCGGTCTTCAATTTTGTGGACTGATTTAAACTTTCTTTTTTTTTACTTACGGTGTTATGTCGATAACTGTATGGGAGCCGAGGCCTACAACAAGCTGAACAGTTAGTGGTAGTGTATATTTTATTGTTGGAAGTTAATTAGGGTAGGCAATATGGAATGGAAATATAGAAGTTACGAGTATGAGTACTGCAAGACTGCTTTTGAACGTGGGAAAAATGAGAATTGTAGGCTACTTAGTATTCATTGTCACATTGCACTACTATTGGAGGTGGCCAAAGCTGGCCATAGTTTGTAGCATTCCAACGTATTGTGTCGAAAGAGTCATACACTAGTTGGCAGTAGTGACATAGTCCCCACTGAAAAACTCTGTTATGCTTTTGATGGGGCGGAGCATCTCGGTTAGCTGCTCGATAACAGCAAACTCGTTTGCTGATGGCATCAGCTCCTGACGCTTCAGAAGATTAGCATGCTGCAGATCGCCTGCTGTTGCTCTACCACCTGCTCCAACATGTCACTGGTCGAGTTCCACCCACCGGGTCTTCACGTCCTGTGGTAACTTGTGTCAAGGTAATTCAAGCAAGACTTGCTTTTCCTTGAGTGTCTTGCTTGCTGTCGCACTTCGGTGGGTGAACTCGACAAGCCTGGTACAACGTGCCAACGCTGTGTGGACTGGTCACGTATCTAGGCCTGCTCTCACAATCAAGTTCAAACAATGGCCAAAACAGGGAATTCTATCAATGCCGATGTCGAGCACAGCTTTGATCATGTTGTCAGTTGTGATTGCCGTCAGTTGCTGTGGGCTCAAATTCCAGTCATCGATAACTTTATTCAATGTTCCTCCAATGCATTCTGTGTCATGGGAGGGGGCATTCAATATTTGGCTTTTCCGACATTGCCAGTCGGAAAAGGCCTTGTTTTTGTTCTGATTTTTTGGCTTTTCCGAAAATTTTTCGGAAAAGCCTTTGTTTTTGTTCTGATTTTGTTGTTGTTGTTCTTCTCCTTCTTCTCCTTCTTCTTCTTCTATCAAAAATGCCATAGACAAAGCACACGTTTTATTCTCGCCGCCACTTTTGCCATTAAACAGACTTCAATCTTAATGAGAGTTTGCATAGACTTGGACCCTGTACCGAACTCGTGCATATTACTCTGACGTCATGATCACGTCATCACGTGGCACGTGACGTCATCTCAAAAGTGCGTTTTTGAAGGGCCTATATCTAGAGAACCCTACGTCCGATTGAACTAGACAAGGTGATGTGCAGATTACATGTGTTACATCTACATGCAAGTTTCAACTGTTCAAATGAGAACCTATTTCACATTTTTAGCCTATTGTACCACTTGACCTGAAATGACCTTTGACATTGACCTTTAACATCGCATAAATGTTTCGATATTGCATCTTTGGCTCAAGTTTGATTCCAATTGGACTTCAACTTTTCAAATGAGAGCAGTTTTACATACTTATGTACATTTTCAGCCCCTTTTATCAGTTGGCATAGCTTGTGATGATCTTTGACCTTGATGTGACCTTTAACATCGACATCACAAATGTTTCAATATTGATTGCAATTCAACTTCAACTTTTAAAATGAAAACAATTGTTCAGTTTCAGCCTATTTTATAACTTGACCTCAAAAGACCTTTGACCTCAGTAAGTGACCTTTTACATCACCATCATGACGGTTAACATAATGCATCTTACGACCAAGTTTGATTGGAATTGGACAAACTTTTCATGAGACAATTTTCCCGAAACTAACCAAAATGCCATATACCGACATGACCTTTGACCTAAGCATTGCGCCTTCCCACCCAAGGGTCATTGCATATAAGTTTAATTAAAATCCACAAAGCATAGAATGTTATAAACTTTCTCACAAAAAATTATACTAAAACTTTAACATACATACGGAGCTACAATGTACTGTCACACAGAATTTAAGACTAGTATAGATGACCCCAACTAATAAAACATTTGTTTATGCGACACAAAAATGATGCAGACTTCTCTCAGCAATCAAAGTCATTTTAATACAAACTTTGGTTATAGTGAATACAAGGCCTTGATCATGACCATCCATTTATGTGCACCGATGCTGGATTTAATAAGAAAATTCTGATATAGAACATTTGAACAATATGCCATATCTTGAGAAATTGAAATTAATTTACCGTATTACCCTCTTCAATCCTCCAAAATCCTCTCGTCAGTTTTGACAGATTTTGGAAGATTGAAGTGGAATGGCAAAAAGTGTTGGTTGATCTTGGAGGATGCATTATGTCGAGTTCGTAGGCTGTTGCCGGCACTGTTTATGTTCAGGCAAGCACAATTGAGCCCTGCCCCCCACACTAGTTCTGAATGTCACTGGCACTGCCTCAAGCCATTGCAGTGATAGGATGATTTTGAAGGATTGAGGCAATGGTCTCGTCTCCCCCCTCCCCAACCTGTATTAATTCAAGAAAAAGGCAGATAATTTTGGACATTTGAGGCTGAGTCCAATTTGTACATGGTAGCAATTGCAGGATTTAGGATGCTTCTTAGCCAAGAGGATAAAGGAGGCTATGGTTAAAGTTCAAAATTATGACTAAAATGAACTTTACATGGCAAGGAAATATCCTTGCACTATAAATTCAAGACTTTTTCCCAACCTTAGTTGAAAAGATGTTGTGCCAGAGATATTAAATTCAGCTTCTATATCACATATTAAACATTTGAATGAAATATTTCTGAGTAAAAAAACTTACCTCAATAATAGTGGAGCAGTGGCATGTGGATGGGTGACACATGATGTACTGCAACTGCCCATTAGAAGAAATGTGTACACGGCCTTCAGGATGTGCTGACCAATGGGTGGGGCCCTTCATGGATGCAGATTACTACGTATCCACTATCTCAGCATTCAGTGTGTGCAGCAGCTTGCGTAGAGTAGTAACAGCAATATGTGCGGAGGTGATTCTATAGTTCTTTCTGGTGCAACTTGGGTCCTTCTGCATGATTACAAACAGCCTCCCAGTTCAAGGACACGTGCATATAAAGTGGAAGTAAATGTCAGAAGAAATGGAAGTTCTGTCCCTGTATCAACCAAATAGGACATCAGTTTCTTAAACCCCAAGACTAGAGGCGATGGTCTGTCAGAAGACGCAGCTATCGAAGGTCAGTGTTCATCTTGACCCCAGTGTGGACCGCAGTGTGTCCATCAGTATACACATACTGCCAGAAAGTAGTCCAAGTCGGAGACTTCCTGCTGGGTGTCAGGAACTTCATGAAGTTCCTGAAGAGGGTGCATGGCCTAGGTGACTTGGCCATGGGAACGGTGTGTCAGATAATATGCTTACAACATTTGGTGCAGTGAGAGTACAGATGAAGCTCATTCTACAGAGCCTTTGTTATTTTTAGCAGAAGGGTTTAATCCAGGTTGTGCTCAATGCAAGTGGTATATCAACAATGTATCGCAAGACTGGGATTGGAGTGGAGTAGCTGTAGCCTGTGGTCTTCCATCCCTAGCCGGTTGTGGATTCTTTCCATGCAATCCAGGTGGTTGTCACTGAGTGTGATGATAGTGAGAACAAAATCAAATATCTTGTATTAGATGGCAATACTTTGTTTCAATCTGTGATTCAATGACCTCTACAACAAATCTGATGTCATGGCTGTCTGGGTATTACGTTTACGTTATCAATGGGATATTCTAAATACAGTACACAATGTTCAACTTCAAAACTATACAAATAACTTTTGACTCATCTAACCAATGTTTAAGGATGTTCAAACATTGTATTAAATTATGTTATTAAGTTCTAAAGCACACATTTTTTCAACTTCTCAAATTCAAGATTATTTCCAAGTTTCCATGCTTAAATTGTTTTCACAAATTCTCATGTTCAAGTCTGCTCAAGTTTTTAGGTTAAAGCCTCAAGTTTTTGGTTATTTTTTTAGTTTAGTTTATTCCAACTTTCTATTCCAGACTTCACTTTATGTTTTCACTCCTTAGTTCACCAATTCAGTTTTAATTAGAGTTTCCAATATAACACCTTGACACAGTTTGGACAAGATAAACTACATGTAATCTAGAAAAACCTTGTAAAAAAATACAGCATCATTGCAGATGACCTTTATTAACTGAGCTTGTACATGTACAACGTTGTAAATAACACTTTACTTTTACATGTTCTCTTTTCTAATATGAGTGACACATTACATAGTGCACAATTTATTTTAAATCCCCAAAATAATAGTTATAAGAATAATAACATAACAAAAATGCACTGAATGTATACATGGTTTCTAGTAAAAATAATTTACATTTCATTCTTTTTAATTCAATATACTAATTCAAGATTCAGGTCACTGTTCAACATTGATACACCAAATTCTGATACAATGGGGTGCACACATTTGTACAAGAGGGGCAATGAAAGTAAATAAATTGCGCCTTATATTTTGTTGTACATTTCAATATTTCATAATGACGCCACTTCATGCAGTACATGTGCATGTATTTAGATGTGCATACATAGTGCAACATGCAGCCTACATGTAACAATGGACGGCAGCAGATCTTGTTAACAAATGCAATAAACAGTTTTTGATGAATTGGTCTATTTTGTTTTTCTCTTTTTATCCTGCCTTTGCTCTGGAGATTCTCCAATATTTTGCATCTGACTCCTTTTAGTCCCTGTAATTATGTGCATTTTATGTGTCAATTTTATCCACATGTATAACCATTCCTTAAAATGGCTAGAAAAGCTTAGATTGTTATACAAACTGCTTCGTGATAACTATAATATGTAGGAATGATTGAAGCACCAACTGAATCCATATTTCTAACATATACATGGTCAATCAATGTACCACCTTCCGTTGTAGAATCAGTAACAATCTGTTTATAGCCATGACCTTCCATTAACTTTTGAATCTGTGACGCATGTTTCAGAATGTCTTCATTAAAATCACCCATGACAATACATCTGTTGGATATCATATGACATGTATGAAGTTCTTCAAGCAATATTTTCATCTTCATAATAAATTCATCCATAGATAGTATATGATGCAGGACGATAGATTACTATCACAGAACATGAAATTTCACTAATGATTTGAAATGCAATAAACTCAATATTTTGCACTGGTAATACTAGCCTACTAAAAGATCTGTTCCTTCTTCCAAATACACTGACGCCTCCATGACTTTGTTGTTTTAACATTCTTGTCACCTCATTTAAATTATCATATGATAAACCTCTGATTTGATGATAGCAATTAAATTCAGTTAAATCTGCATCCGAGTACAATTCATCATCAATCCATGTCTCAGTAAGACAAATGAAATCAGATTTAATCATTTCATTATTACATATTAAGTCCATATGGTGTGCCTGCAATCCTTGAATGTTATGCATCATAATAACAGTCCTGTTTGAGTCTTCTTCCACTGCATGTACTTCATCAATACATGTTGGCATACCTTGTAATGATTCTGAAACACTTTTATTACAATAAATATACTTTTCATCAAATCTTTTGATCACAAGTCCATTCATCGATGTAACTCTGCTGAGTGCAACATACGCTTGTCCAGCTGAAAATGTACGTTCAAGTGAAACCACTGCTTTATCTGTTGTCATTCCTTGCACTTTGTGCACTGTGCATGCCCAGGCTAATTTTAAGGGAAACTGCTGTCTTACTGCTTTGTGACACTTTCTTCTTCTTTTTCAATTGGAACTGTGTTAGCATCATTTGAAGAATTGAATTTTCTTTTCAACTTACAACCAACATTCTTATTATCGAACTGAACATAAATGTATTTTGGCCAAGATTTATCAGGCAACAGCTATTTGACGTACAATCCCAAATACACCATTCACAAGTCCATCTGATACATCAATGTTCTTAGTTAGCATTACTCTAGCACCAACACCCAACCACAATGATTCAGGCAAGTTTGTATATGTTGATTTCTTAGGAATTTTGACCTTTCCTTTTTGATTACCTTTATTTGAATGTTTTTGAAGGTCTTTTGCAACAATACATGTACACTCACTACACTTTGCAAATAATGTCTTTGTATTGTATTCATCAACCTCTTTGTAACATGGAAAGATATGTAATGCATCATCCCAATTCTCTCCTGTTTCTCGGGAGCTTAAAATTGTCACATTGTAATTGTAATGGAAATACTACTTCTACTAGTCAAATCAAATTGGCCACATTTATCAAGTTGTTTATATAAGCATCGCAAATACCGCCTGGTTATTAAGACGTCAAAAATGGTCATAAAGGCATTGTGGGAAGAAAAGAACAATGTTTGCTCCGTTTTCCTTCCCACAATCCCTTTTGACCATTGTGACGTGTCAACAAGACGGTATTTGCGATAAGGTGGGACTACAGATAATCAACATCATGCATACACGCCACATGCATGTACACGACATAGCATAGCCCTACGGCCTAGCACAGATTGCATAGTAATACATTACAATTGTAATTGTAAAACATGTTACAATTATTTTCCGCATTTTCCTAAAAATATGTAAACCAGCCCATACAAAACATTCATCCGTTACTTTCCATTATACTAAAATGCAATTCCTTGACATTCAATGTTGAACTAATCTCAACAAAACAACAAATTTGTATTTTTGTTGTCCGGGCTTCAATTACCACTTACAATACACGCTGAGATATACACAGTCTGGTCTCTGCATGCGCCGTACACTTACCATACAAACCACCACGACAAATGCGAGACGGAAGCCAAACAGTTGAACAACTATAACAAAAGAGGGCGCTATTCACTTTCTGGATATTTTCAGATCGTCTAACCATGATTCTTTTCGTCATCGCAGTCCGCCTTGAGATTATTCACTGTTGTCTGCTTTTCTTTACTTTGCATGTTGCTAGCTGTATAGGCCTTTACTTTTCTATCTTTATTACAGAACTATGAAAAGATATGATGTTTGTTTTTCTTCCGATTTAATGCACTTTAAATTTATAACTGTCATTACAGTTTTAACATCCTGTGCTTTTCAAATCACGTAATTTTGTCCAAAACTTAAAACAAAGAGATGTTCTGTATTTCCATTTCATATAAAACTGCAAAATGATCCCATTCATCTCTATTATTGTATTCAACAACACTTCACATACTCAACTTGATTTATCTAAGCACTCTAAAACTTGTTGAAGCACAGACTATTCAGTACTACTCTTTCACGTATAAAGTAGGCCTACAACAAATTCAATACGAAAAAATCACAACAAATACATTCGCTCATTCATAAACTATTAATCAAATAAATAACAGAAATTACATTACATTTAAGAAGACCTTATTCAATTCCATACACTTAGTAAAATATTACAGTGAGATACGCCTACTGATACATGTATAAAAGACTGAATAGCGTGCAAAATCTAAAGTTACGGCATAGTGACGTCATCAATTGATTTGTTATTTATTTCTACAATTTTAATATTTTCTTTAAATTGAAAAATGTTACATGAAATGCAATAAGATTGTCTTCAAACTAGCCATGCACAAACAAAGCCCCTAAGCTAATAAAGTTGCTACTAAATTAAACAAGTGACATCATGATGACGTCATCATTAGTCATGTCACGTCATCTTAAACAAAGTGTACATGATTATTCGTTGTTGCAATTTTTAAAAGTGGGCGGATCTACAGTTTAATATTCTATAGGAAATATCGTTCTAGTGACCTGTTCAAAGTTTTACGTTGTTTGATGACAAAAAAAAAAAAACGGTATTCGTTTATAAACGTCAGGCAGCATTTGTTATAGAGGGCAGTTTTTCAACGCTTGTTCGGCTGAACAATCGTTACAAAACGATATAACTTTCCACTTTTTTGTTGAAAACGACAGCACACCTGAAGCCATAATCATTTCACAGGATGATTAAGACTACTACTATGTGTCTAGAGTATTTTGTAATAATTCTTTCGCAAAGAATTGTTTTCAATTATGATTATTTTGTTTAAATAAACTAAAGTTAAACATGAACTAAATATTTATAAGCCTTACTTCAATCAACTTTAATCACTAAATTTGTGAATTCCGTTTCATATACTGCAGCAACGGACCAGTTTTACGTCAAGAGATATCGTGCCGCATAAAAAAGTAACAGCGCCCTCTATCTTATGATGCTGAAATGTAGCTAAATGCATGACTTCGATACATTTTGACATTCATCGTATTGCATCTTATGTAGCAATGCTCGAAGCAGCTGTTTTGGCTAAGAATTCATGTCATAATTAGGCCCAACATTATGCCTAACGTTAATTACACATTTCAACTGATATATGGATGTACAAAACAGCTAGTGTGCAGTTTTGGTCAGCCACATAAATTATGAACTAATTAAGTAGTTCAAAAATGTTTTCAAAATGAACAAGAAAACTGGCAGAAGTGGGATTCGAACCTGCGACCTCCGCGTTACCGTACCGACGCTCTACCAAGTGACCCATATTGCCCCATACCCACGCTGGCGGTATCCCAAATTGTCAGTATCTTTGTTCGGGTGGCCGCTCAAAAATGAAAACATCCTGCTGTACTGATTGTGATAAAAATAACCCCAAAATAAATTCGTACTTTGCCTACATGTGTAGGGGCCGGGCTAAATACATCTACGTACATACCAGAGCTACATGTCATGCATGATGTATGCCTATTTTTGATGTCGTTCTTTTTAGAATTAAACTTACAATGAAGAACTCCGTGAGAAACTACCTTCCCACTGAAGTTGACCATGTAACCAGAGATCAAAAACCGTTATGTAGTTTGCATTATTAATGGTTACTCAAACCATGCTCAAACTCTGTAGTGTGTGACAATTGTTTACTGCAAACGTTATATTGCACACAGAATGCGCGATAATTGCTATTGTACTGCATTGTCTGCCGTAACTAGTAGGCCTATGTTATAATTATTATCAGAAGACAGCTGCAGTATTTACTGACCTGAAAATCCCCTTTTAATGCTCAAATTTACTTGGCTAGAATTATACCAGATAAAGTTCCATATCCGGACAGCACTTAGACCTCGATCGTTGCACAAAGTCTATGGGTCATAACAGAAAAAACAAGTATTTTCAAAGAAAAAGTTGAAACTTTTTCCCTCCTAAATTCGTGTTTCTTCATCAGATTTACACTTTTACGCAGTTTTTAAATTATATTAACGGAAAATAGATGTCGAGATGGATATATGGAACTCTTTCCCAAATTTTTTTTTTAAAAATTGGTGAGCCCCCGGCCCCCCACCCCCCCCACGTCTAATTCTCAGTGTGCCACTGAACGTATCCGTTTCATTTTAGTCACTTTGTTGCACTCCAGGATTCTTTCATCAAAATGAAAGATACAAATTGTTTTTTAAGATAATTCTAGAAGTTTTTAAACTCAATACAGGAAAACAAGATGCTAAATTCAAGGAATTATAAGCATGACAACTAACCAAATTGCAAGCAAAAATTGGAAACAAAGCACACAACACGATTATTTCATTTTCAAAATAGAACAAAAATATATTTAATCAAGTGCACACATGCTCAAAAATATTATGCACTACATACCATTACATGTGTGATGTATTGATTTCACAATTCGTTAAACAAACAAACAAACAAATAAACAATAAAATCATCTTGATATCATACAATCATCTTTTTTTGTTACCAAAACAGAACAATCATAATTCTAACAACTAACACTAAATACCAAAAAGATCCGCAACCATTATTGGAACTATTGTATACAAAAGAATATTGTCCAAAAACAACAGCAATTTTAGATACATCTATTTGCAAAACATTTTCCAGTATAAAGAATCTCTTCACAGCTCGTGAATGGTTAACTAATTGTATGCTTAAAGATGCAGTAAAACGGAATTAAACAATTAGATTTTACCCTTTAACTAAAAAGAACTGTTGTTAATCTTCACATATATGACAACAAACGAAATTTAAGACTTAGTCTTCTGCCAAAAAAGAGAGATTCTTTTGACGTGTTTTCCCCCGTCCGCGACAGCCTTTCATGAAAATGATGCTACGTCATCAATCGATTTACATGTCATGCATTATGCACGTTAGAAAAATGACGTCACATGTTGTACTGCATGCAAGCGGCCGATGCGCTGTAGGTTGACACTAGCACTACACGTACACGTACACACACACTTCTGACAATACTGGACGGTGGAATATGTCCGAAAGTGACGACAATTGGGAAGATGAGATCGTCAACTCATCAAGCGATTCCTCATCTGATGACCCGAGTTCATCAGCAGACGATGAAGAATTAGAGGGTGACATTAATGTTGCCGAAGTACGCGGAGCGGAGCCCTACCGCTTCGAACCAGCAGCAGCAGTCATAGCACCGGGTGAAGAGGGTCAAGAAGCAGCGGTTGCTGAACAAGATCAGAATCGGCTTCGCAACACGGACTGGTGAATGACATTTAATGATATACATGTATTTAATAATTAATGATGATTTCCATTGAAATAACCGTGCAAATAAATAATAAATAAATGACTAAAAAAAAACCTGACCATTTTTGACGATGTGGAACCATGACTACGTGAATGTGATGGGTGTGAATTGGTGAACGGACAATGTCTTGAGAACGTGACGCGTACGGGATTATGGCGTAGTTCATTCCTAATTTCCCCTGAATTTCTATCAGTTGTGTTGCCAAACTTTTGTGTTGATGAGCGTCAAACTCATTCAGTATGCTGCTAACTATTTCGGATATCTTTTTTTTTTACGATTTTTTTCAAAACTCACGAACACACATTATGTCCGGAAACTGGGCACACGTGTACATGTACACTCCCTGTGCATGAAGCATGTACTGTTTGCTGTAATGTACAATGTTCATCTCGTACTCGATCAACTCGTACATGATTCAGTTTGAACTTGAGTCAACTCTAACCCATACATGTATTGAACCATAGGAGTACTACTACTAGTACTCGTGCAGTTGTTCTTCAGTATGTGCAGTCAAAAATTGGTATACCCGCCTATACATTTGTTTTACAATTGTTTATTTCATTTAGTGTTATTTTTTTATGAGGGTTGTCCCATTTAGTTAATTAAAAAATTGCGTTTTTTTATCATTTGCTGTGGACAATAATAGGTGCAGTTGTGGACATTGTGTGTTACAGCCACTGCCTGCAAACAGCCAATGCTGCCAGGAAATTCCACAGGTCCGCGCAAAGATGGCAGAAATGGACATGGATGTGGATGCTGCTGATTCCTGCATCTCGGAGCATGATTGGTTCGCCGCCTGCTGTCTCCATCCTGCCACTCTTCAGACAGCGCACCTGCAGTACCAGTCGCAGTATGGTAGAAATGCCGTCCAGGGGACTCTTGACCAGTGAGTAAACTTTACATTTTGTATACAAGTACTAACTACTAAGTACAAATCCATGTAGCCTATATGGTGCTGCATCATGAAGAAAAATTGGCATGAATGGAAAAGTAGTGAACTACGCTGTACTTTACTATTCTCCCCCCCCCCCCCTTGCCAATTTTTTATTTGTTTTTGCTTGTAGTGGTCTACACCTACAGTTGCAAACCAGAAAAGCAGAAACCCCGCTTGTATCTTGTTTCGCAGGCACAACAAATTTGGGAGTCGCCTTTCTTTGCAAATTACAGCAACCCCCCCCCCCCCCCCCCACGCACACAATTCTGGATCCTTTCCTGCTTGTGTAGCATTTATTCCTGACAAATTGGTTTTTCACATGACATGTATACCTTTCTTTTCTTTTTACACAGGAAATATCGGCATGTGGCATATCGCCAATTTGTTCGTTGGTGCTGGGGTTACCTCGGACGGCACAACAGAGTTCCATTGCCCTCATGCATCATGGACAAAATTCGGCAAACATATCCAAATGCTGATGGCGAGTATAAGGGTTTCCGATACCCCCCGTTAGATTAGTAAACCATAATAATACAGTCAAGGTCCTTGAGACTTTACAATTGACCTTGTTATAACAGGTACCTTGTATTATCAGTAATGGAAAACAAAGAAAAACAAAGACTCGGAACCTATTTTTTTCCTTGTTAAAAGCAGGATGTTGTATTAGCAGTACTCTCATTATCAGGGTTCGACTGTACATGTGTTTCCAACTATTTTGTACAATTTTCCATAATAAACAACTAAAATTCCATTTATTTCCGAGGTCTTAAGTTTAAAACATTGATAGTATTTATTACATCAACATAAAAGTAGAACGTGCAAAGTACATGTTTGTTGTTATTTTGGTAACGCTGCTATATGTACTTCCATTGTAAATATTGTACATGTGTTGTTTTCTACACACCCAGATTTCCATGTTTTTAAATACTTGGAATAAATTCAAATTTGTATCAGCATGAAGCACTTGTCAAGTAATCTGGATTATTATGTTGTTTACATGTACTTGTTAAATCCTCAATTTTCTGTGTTTGTGGAACAATGCATAAAAGCATCTATGAGAAATCTAAATTTGACTTGTCGGCAAGCTGCGAAGCAGATGCGAGTCATGTAATACCAATTTCAGTCCGTCCGCATTAAAATGTTAGTTTTTGCTTCTTGCTAGTTTAGTCCAAACATGCAGTTACACAGACTCATTGCATTGCAGCAGATATTAAAATGTGTATTACAAAAAGGTAAAAGTTGTTAACTTTCACACAATGCATTTGATCATACAGTGCATGTACATGTTTGGCAGAGCTCTTCATTGCTTTTAACCCTCTTCCGATTGTTTCTCTCTCCGGCATTTCTTCTTTGTTTTTTTCCCTGTCTTTGTGCTGTTTGATCCAACAGCTACACTTGTTTCTTCCCCATCTTCTCTACTTTGTTTTACACTCTTGCGTCTCTTGCGCCTTTCTTGGTTTCTATCGCTGCTTTCTCCACGCTGTCTTCCTTCACTTTCCTTTCCCTCGGTTTCCATCTGTTCTGGTTCTGGTCTGCCTACAGCTCTTGTGACCTTTCCAAAACGTGAAACGAACTGATGGACAGCTGTAGATTTGTCTGGTCGTTTCACAGTTTGGGTTAGAAAGCCTGGATTCCTAGACAGCTGCAGGAAGTCGGCCTTTGTGTCCTTCTGTCCTTGTTGACAGAGAAACAGTGTTCTTCGCATTATTTTCTTGGCATAATCTGTTGGAAGAACGTATTGAAATTAATAGTTCTAAAATGGCATCAAGTCCTTTTTTTTAAATCTACATAAAGTTTACAAATGTTATAACGATCTCCCTTTTGGTCTATTTTTAAAATGCAACACCTGTCTGAATTTTAATAACTGAAATAAAAAAAACAAATTATTGGAGTTTGATTTCGGTTTAGTTCCAAACACCAACAGTACAATAAAAGGCACCAATTACTTTTGTGTTTTATCAACTGCTTCATGCAAGAATCGCTTACTGTATGTGCAGTTGACAAGTATTTTCTTCACTGTGTAGCCTCCGCTGTCCTTCTTAGACCTTGGATAGACTACGGTGTACATGGGATCACCTTGGGAATTTGTTGCCTGCCCTCTGCCATTGTTCTCGTTGAAGTGTAGAGCAGCCAAGAAAATTCTAAAATGAATAAACACAACATCGAAAATTATAAACAAGCTGAATGACATTCCAACTTCAACAACCCCAACACCTGTGATGTTTCCCAAATTTAAATGGATTAAAAAACACATTGCATTATACCCGACTTGATTACTAATGTGAAAAAAACAGAACTTGGTCATCAAACATTTGTTTCACCAATCAATATCTTTAAATTTTAGAAAGTATTTCTTAACTTGCTTTCTGTTTTATTCATAAAATAAATTATTGTTATATTAACTTTCTTTAAAAAAGAAATGTTTTCAAAATTGTTTATCTGTTCTCCTTGAGATTCAGAATATACAAATTGATAGAAATTGTTCAAAAGTGTATTACAGTAGTAGTAATTGTGCAGTCAATGAAAAGTGTCAGATTTCAAGACCAACCTGCACAACATGCTCTCGTAGTAGTACACATACATCTTTGGAGCAAAATGGTTAATGACGGAATGAAATGACTCCACCGATGATGTCTGCATGGATGGCGAAAGCATCCGCACATCCTTCTTCATCCAAACGCCTTCAAGGACTTTCTCCAGCTCATTGGCAGGTTTTGTTCCTATTAAAATGCCAACGGCAAGATAATGCAAAAATTGGTTTATGTTTGTATTGCACCATAAAAAATAACAAGTACCCGAATACATTTTCAAAGTGAACAAATTAGAAACTGGCAGGAGCGGGATTCGAACCTGTGACCTCCGGGTTACCGTACCGGCGCTCTACAAACTGAGCTATCTTGCCCTATGTTGGCGGTCTCCCAAATTGTCAGTATCTTTGTTCGGGTTTTATTACAAAAACACATTGAACGTATCTGTGACAATCCCTATTCAAATTTGTTCTATCATGTATTGGAGCTAAATTTTCTAACACAGGCTGTGTCATTGCTTATATACATACCAGGCTTGAGCCAGTTACGGTCCTCCAGCAGTGCGTGAGCGCATGTAGGGAAAAGAGTGTTGTCATGTTCATGGATGTTCAGGACATGCTTCATGATGCTTTCATACTTGGCCAGCATGAGATCAGGGTCCCCATCTGGAGTTGAGGCTGCCACCCAGTACAGGTTGTTTGTAATACCATGCACCCAGCTGTTCACACCATCACAACCTGACATCTTTCCTACCTTCAAAAGTTTCTTCTTTAGACCTGGAAAAACAAAATTATCTTTAAAAAACAATGTTTTCTCATGACCTTCTTATAATAAACAGGTTTTCTAAATTAATTATTGATGTTCTTATTGTATCACTGTATGTACGAATTCATGCTCGTCATATTGAGAGAACACTGTACATGCTTAAAATGTACATCCTTCATAATTCAATGGATCACTGCAGTTTTTTTGGAAGAGTAACAACTTGAGGCATTAATAATAGTTGCTTACCTTTCGCAACATGCCAGACATCAAAGAAATGTTTGACTCCATTGGGTGTCAAGTTCTCCCTGATGTATTTGGCTATTTGCCGATGCCGGTCAGTGACAATTGTGCCAACCTTTACATCCTTCTGCTCCATCCAGGCCATTGTGCGAACAAGACCCTCTTTCTCCATGAGGTTTGATTTGTTTTTACATTCATTTTTCTATAAAAAAAACAAGCAGAGTTGTCTTTCAAAGGACCAGCAATACTGACAAACATTTAATGCTTCTTAAGACAAAAAAGAAAACAACAGGGTCTCTCTTTACCGATAGGAAGAACATTATTGACTGGTTTCATATTTAAGCCCTCTGATGAAGATAAAACACAGCGTGAAAGCTACCTGTACAAGTTCTATATGCAGGACCTTGTTCTGGTTCATCTCCAACGTGCTGTAGCACCCATACTTGGCAGAATGACCCATACTGTCGGCCCGCATGTCCATCCCTAGGAAGGCAGTTGTCTCCTGGCTGCGGACTGCTGAAAGGACCTCCTCTTGTGACTGTATCCAAGTATGAGTGATGGCAGGTTGCAGATACCTGATGGTGAATTAGAAATTTATGTAAATATGTTATAAAAGAACTGTAAAGAGGGTTTTCAACATGATATGAGGGATTGTTAAAGGAGCCCCACCTTTGTTAGAATAAAACAACAGCGGCGGGTTGGGGGGGGGGGGGGGGGTGTGGGGTGGCCCACACGTTTTCCATTGTTCCAATTTAGGGAAATTGCCCCCCCCCCCCCTAAACACTTTTGGCAGTACAGTATTTTGCCGCCCCCCCCCCCCCCCCCCCCCCTTCAAGTGTTCCGGCGCTGTTGGGATAAAACCAATTTGGTTGAAAAAAATATACAGGTATAAATCATCCTGTTCACGTACCTGTACATATACCTATATTATGCCACTTTATTTGTGTTCTGACATACTTTTAGATCTCAAGTGTAAAATGTTTTCATGTTTGATAATTACCACTTCTGATGGTTGAAAAATGTGGCATAGGAGTAGACGGCCACATTCATTGATGACAGGGCACGAAGGAATGTCTTTGGGGAAGACCCTGATGTTAAAATGGCGGCAGACAGCATCAGGTTTCCAGCAGAAACATTGCCAACCATCGGTTGCGTTCTCCAAACTCGCATATGGCCGCATCCCCGTCTCCTGCAGATCTGGACAACCTCCATCAAAGTTCCACCATTTGGTCTGTAAATGTGTGCCTTGGTAGCAGAGACACTTGATGCAGGTGTCAAATAGCTGCAACAGGTTGTTGTGGAACACAATGTATTTCGGTTGATGTACCAAATCCTGCTTGGCATCTTCATGATCGCTACTGTGAATACAAAGAAGCCGAAAAAAGACTAGGTTTTTAACAAGTTCAACGTCAAATTAATTCTTTGCTGAAATCATCAACCGTACATTCCTGTGGGGGAAATACATCAGTCTAAATACACACTTTGTCAAAGAGCCCAGATGAAGGATGTCCTAATAAAAAAAATTCCCCATCACTACAAGGGCACAAACATACAAAACAAAATTGTTGATGAAAAATAGGAAAGTTGTCAATAAGAATTTGAATTGTAAATTTTTGTGCCCTTAATCCCAGGACATTTTAGAAATTTACCAGAACAGACAGAAATGTTTTGGCCATGACTACACTGAAACTTAGAAGTAGAAATATTTCAACTTTGTTTTTAAGTGCTTCAAAACATCTGAAACATATTGCTGGTTTAATCTGGAATAATCTGTTGCTTATTTAAATAACACACAAACCACTATTTCTAACCTTGATTTATAATACGAGTCCGAGCTATCAGATGGTGGGAAATATTCACTTCCAACATCACTCTCTTCGACAGGATCAAGATCAGATTCAGGTGCTGGATTTGATTGGGCTTGGCTGTCTTCTTCGGCTGGGCTGGCTTGCTTCAAGATGACATTGACAGCTACCACCTCCTTCTCCACTGGTTCTGGAACAGACCCCGCCTCACAACCACAAGCCTGCTTTTTGATTGGTGTGTCAACTTGGATGCCTGATCAAGAAAGAAATCAAATCAAACTACGGATTAAATACAAAACAAAATTGATCACTATAAAATAAATCAAACAATTAATAGTGAGCTTTGACCATGAGCTGACAGCCGATATACATGTACACGTTAACACTTGTTAAAACCATACGTTTATTCATTGGATGGAACATCTTTCTGTCTGTCTGTGTTCTCCTTGATCTGTGCAAACTGCGGGAGGGTTGGCCGGGATATATGTTGATTTTGTGGACATTTCTGTTGATAGTGCAATTCCATCGAGCAACTGTCTGTGTTCCCTGGTCCATCATCTAAATATGAACAAAAGTAAATTATTGTAAAATAAAAACAGGGGTGAGGTTGGCCACGAAAATCCATGAGGTCCCCAGATCAATATATCGTTTGTATTTGCCTAAATACACCCCCCTGAACAAATCCGTTCTTATTCGTCTATATCCACTTTTACAGGTAAAAACACCTTTAGGACAAAACCTAAGAAATTCCAGATTGCCAAAGAGATTCTTCAAAAATTATGAAATCCCGAAAAAATCATGAAATCATGAAAAATCATGACAAAATCTCACCCCCGGAATAATAATTAAAACCACATAAACAATATTGCATGGCTTTATCATAGACCTATAACCTTTAATGGAATTTTGTTTATTAATTTTTGTTTGCGTAGGAATTTTCACAGTCTGCCTGATTAAACACAACTTTCAGGGATGAATTTTTGTTGGAATAATTACTGATGTTGGGGTGGATTTTGGGGGCTTTGCAGTACATGTATTTAAAACATGACATTATGTTTGTGCACAATTTAAAAACTGAAAAGACTCATCCATGAATTTTACAAGCCGCGTTCATTTGATTCTTTGTAGGTAAATTACATAGCACAACCATGTTTTAATGGTGTGCTGATAAATGCACATTCATAGATCTGCTATACATCTGCATAATTTAAGTTTATGATTTTTTTAAATGTACATAGGTACAATTAGAGCTTTCCTTTAATTTGTAGCCATACTTACTGTAGGTAAGTTGCACTCTGTCTGAGTCACAGTTGACTTTGTTCCTTGGTGGAGTGTCAGGTCGTCATCGCAGGACAGTTCAAAGGCTGTACCATCAGGAGCCGATACCTCTTCATCACCTTCACTTGACTGTAAAAATATCACATAAACATATTTGTTTTATTGTCAAACCTAAATGAATCACAGCAGAGTAATTTCAACACGGTTTGTGAATCAATCTTCAGTCAATTCGGAATAATTCAACAAAATGCCAGCAACTATAGCAAACTAATCAATGTAAGTTGTCTTTGGCGTGCAGTTATGAATTGGTGAGTAAACATTACATAACATTTCAACTGGCAATTTAAATATCAGTTGCACATCACAGTATTAAAAATGAAATTAAACAAACCTCATAAATGGTATCTGCACTAGCATGAAGACTGGAGTACATGCTGGAGGAACATGCCTCTTGGAGTATCTATATAAATAATGTATAAACAACATGAACAAAAGCCTGGTGAATGTACAAGAATTGACAATAAATTGGGCCCTCTATCGCCTTTTTTAACATGTGGACATGATCTGGCGATAGTAGGGTCTAAGGCAGTCTGCAGGCATCCGATTTCATCCTTGCCATGGCCACAAAAATACTAGATACGCCGCCTGAGGTGCAAGTGGAGCTGTGATTTACATGAACAATAACTGAATAAGAAAAGGCCTACACCGTCCTAGGCCTAGGCTAGGCATACCCTTTGTTTCTCCCTCTTCTCATAGGCCCCTCTCGATGGTCTGGCTGAATGAGCTGTCACATCGCCATCGGTCATCATGTTGTCGGTAGCGTTGATTGGGCCGGATGATGGGGCTTTCAAGCTGGGCACTGCTCCTTTCTTCAACACAAACTTGGTATCGATGCCCAGTTGTTGCTTCATTCTAGATGATTGGTCTTGAAAATCGCCATCAAAATGTTGGCTGCAAATACGCGAAAACTTCGTCACGTCGGACAACTTGTAATCTGCACGCGTTGTCTTGACAAACCTTACCCATTCTCGACAAACTTTAACATCTTTTGGGAATTTAAAAAAATGCGTATCACGGTTTTTGGAACAAGTTCTTGTGCACCCGCCGATCACACAATTTCTGGGCATCGTGATATCTGATGACACACAGCTAGCTAGGCACACTAGCGTAAAACCCCGCAAGCGATACCGGTCGTATCTCTACAACAACAAACGTCACGACATTACACGGGTTTTCGTGTTGCACATTGCGTTTACGTTGATATCGGACAGGGAACCTGCGACAATATTTATGCAGCGCCCTCTGGGAGCTGAATGGAGAAAGTTTTAGCGAAGAAACGAAACTCGGAGACAAAACCATTGGTTTTTATTCGCAAATTAACACAACATGCTGACATGGAAAACAACAAAAATTATCATTGAAAGGAAGTTTGATACAACATTTAAAAGGTAAAACACTTAATTTGACTTTTTCAAAATGGTTTTAGTGCGTCTTTAACTGCTGATCCGAAGTGAAAAAACATTCAGCAAAAAAAAAAATATGATTTAAAAAAAGAAAAAAGAAATAAAAACAATTAACATATTATTTAACAATTCTTCTTGTGAAATAAATTTAGAAACTTAAGTATTTGAATACTTTTTCATGTTGATGTTCTTTATCATATTTCTCCAAAACAATTTTGTCATTTGTAATTCAGTACAAAATATCAATATACACTTAAACAAAAAATTTGATAGTCTCCATTTTTTTCACAATACTCTTTCTTTTCTTTTGTACGAGGCAAGTTTAACATAAAACCAATCCCTCAAGACAAAGTACTACATTACATAACATCACATATGCATAAGACTGCTCTAACAAACTCTTGCACTACTTACACTTCAACTTACATGATACTTATTTTATGCAGCTTTCTGATCAACCAAAACAATTAACATTTATAACTATACTTTTTATATTATTTTCACTGTAAAAAAACATATTTGTACATGCACCATGAGAAATTTGATGTTGATTGCTGAGAGGAGTTTGCGACACTTTTTCGTTTTAAGTAAATTCTGTATTGTAACATAAAATAGCAAATTTTTACCTGCCAAGAAATAAAAAAAAAAGTTACTTTTGACATTTATTTTCATCAATTCCCCATCAGCGCAGCATAGCCCGCTGATGATGCCATCTGTCTAAAAGTCGTCACTGAAGGCAGCAAACAAATCTGATGTCTTAATACAAACTTCACTTTTGTTCCTAGTGCTAGACACAAAAAGGAGTTCATCCTATGACATCAGAATTGTTTGCAGCCCACAGTGACAGCTTTTAGACAAATGGCACCAGCATGCTAGAGGAGGCTTGATGAAACTGCTCTCAAAAGTCACTTTTTGATTATTTCATGGCAGAAATAATTCGCTGTTATATTTTACAATACGCAATATCTACATAACGCAGACTTCCCTCAGCAATCAACATTATCTTTAAATCAGGGTTGTTTGATTGATTTAAATCACTCAATTTAAATCATTCATTTAAATCATGATTTAAATCAATGGAGAAAAAATTCTGATCATTTTTAATGTCAAAATTTTTCAATTTAAACTGGACTTTCATTAACTTTAAATCACTTATACTCACTCTGATTGGATGTATGAGGCAAATTTCCTGGAAAATGTATGACATTTATCTTGTATACAATGCACTCTGAAGCAATGTACATTGGTCATTATATAGATTTTAGGTCCAATTTTACATGTCATGTTTCAGATTTAGCAAATCCCCTTCTATCTCCAAAAGTGATTACGTAAAACAACAAGCATGCCAAACAAGTAAAAATAATGGAAAGTCAATTCTAAGGCTGCGTCCGAATCGCTTGTCTAGGGCTATTGTCTAGGTGTTCGTCCATTACGACTACGGACACGGCCAAATAATACTTGATGGAAAATAACACAGGTCATCAGGTGTAACAAGGAAGCTTTTACTTACGGTAATTTAAAATGACTTTTTTTTATGTTTTAAGCAAATGCTGAAATAGTTTAAAACAATTTAATACAAACAAATCTGATTTTAAAAAGAAATCACGATTTTTATCAACCCTGCTATAAATTTACATCGCCCAATACTCATCTTTCACTCATTGTGTTGCACAAAACATAACCATCATGAGTCTTAAAACAAAAAGCAAACAATTAAAAACATTGCAATTAAACAGCTTTTATACAGATTGTACATACAAATAAGTTTTTAAAAGCCATTTTTTCCTTCATAATGGTCTCACTTAACAAATATTATACAAACAAAATCTACAACAACAAACAACAAAAAATACAAGTGATCTTGGCTTTCAGAAAAACTTTCATTTTCCTGCATATCTAAAACTGCAACACTTTCTGAACTGTACTTTTTCCTGCCTCCACTTCTTCCATTTGTGCAGATGCTAATGCGACAATGTTTCGCCCTTTGATGACAAACTTGTACACTTGTTTCTGTTCAAGAAACTTCATTATATCATCGACAATTACCGTTTCCGAAACTTTCTGACCAATTACCTTCGGCATCAACAATTCCACCAACTCACCTCGACATTCGCAGGTCAAAATCAAACTGTCTCCCTCCTTTCCTTCAACTGCTATTATCTCTACCTGTTGTTCTTCGGTAGTTATCTGTGTTAATTCACACACAAAAAAGGTTTGATAAGCACTTAAATGTATGCATAAAAACAAGCACAAATTTGTGCAAAAGCCGCGTTGTCCACCCATGAATCAGTAACACATAATAAATGTTGTAGCGCCCTCTTCCGTTGATCCATGCCACAAAAACAAATTTGGTATAACAAGAAAAAGAAAAACGAAGAACAACACCGAGCGCTTATAGAGCCCCGTCAGCGATGCAACGCGGCTACAAAAAGACAATATACAACAGACATACATATCAGACACTTTAATGAGCTACATGTACTCTTAATAGAAACTGAATGCAATATCTGTGTAATAGCACCATCTAAAAAACATTTTAGTAATTTTTTAGTCATTAAGGAGACACGGGCACTTTAGCAGACATTTTTAATGTCTCTTTAAACCAGAGCCCTCTTCAAAAGCACAATTGTATTGTTGCAAACCAATTATTTCGATAGATTTAGTCCCAAATGACGATATACCAAAAATTGAGGGGGAAGAGTAAGACAAGGGAAAATTGGGTTAAGGCACATTAAAGTTTGCACGGAACTCTATGGAGATATCTCGCAAAGTACCCATTTAGAGCAATTAAGTAGGGCTGTGCGTTCACGGGTAATTTTGGATCCAGGCACGAGAACGCCACACTGGTTCAGTTCTCAGGTACCTGAAATTGGACCGTTCACGAACAAAAACTGTCTAATGTAATGTCCTTCTGTGCACCATGCAACCACTATAAAGGCCCCCGCAAAAATAGTTCTGCTTCCGGTTACCCAATCTACCCTAATTTTACGGCCGCGATCAATCCTAAACATTTTATCGGCAAGTAAAAAAATAATTCCCATCTTCACAAAACGCCTCTCAACAACATATTTACGTCAAAAACGCTTGTAATTTGTTTGCCTATTACATTCGCAATTTTTTTAGAACAAACCTGCGTTATTATTACAACACCACATCCATTACTCCAAATATTACTGAGCACAAATAACAACCATTTCAGTTAACTAAAAAAACAAAAACATACCTCGATTTGTGTGCTTGAACACGAAGAGACAGCCATCTCGTGGAGGAAGTCGTTGTGCTTGGCATTAAGATTTGTGATCTTAACTCTGTCCCCACTTTTTACAGGGCTTGTCGCCTTATCATTCCACAATGCAACCTGGATGACGCCGCTGTTGTCTTGTACCTTGACATTGCGCACACTCTGCGCTCCTTTCACTCGTCTTGGTAATTCGTCCTATATTAAAACATAAAGTGAGTTTGCATTTGCATCTACAAATACAAAACACTGTACAAATACAGTACACCAGCAGGCAACAATATTGAAAGTCTGTAATCGTTCAACAAACAAAGTGGTTCTCAAACCACACGTCTCGCCTGCTTTTGTGATTACCCGAGAAGAAGAGGCACTGATAACAGTTGAAGGACCAAGGGTTAGTGTAAAAAGAGAATGAAATGGCAAGTTATCAAAAGCAAGAACCGATGAACATTGCAAAAACAATGCTAGATGACAAAAGCTATGTGGAAGGAAAATGTCCAAAATTATGGAAGTTTGAGTGGGCTGTGAAAGCTGGAGAAGATGAAAGCATGCAGATTACTAACATGACCCAGCATGACAAAACCCACAAATGAGTTATTGGTATCATAGGACAACTCTTTAGCTTTTTAATTGTAACAAAACAATATATCCATTATGCATTCTGTCGAAAAGGTTTCAATGTGCGCATCTATGAAATAACTGAATAAAATTCATACATTTCTTGGTTTGGGGCTCAGCGACTTTTTGCAGGTTTCGCCATGCTGGGTCACATATAAAGGTTACAATATAGTACATGCATGAACCAAGTTTGATTCCAATTGGACTTCGACTTTGCATATAAAACCAATTGTACAATTCCAGCCCATTTTACAAGTTCACCTCAAATGACCTTTCACCTCAGTACTTCACTTCAACACAAGCATCATATGAAGGTTGCAATATTGAATGCATGACCCAATATTGATTGCAATTGGACTTCCACTTTGCATATAAGACCAATTTTACAATTCCAGCCTATTTTAGAACTTGACCTCAAATGACCTTTAACCTCAGTACTTGACCTTTCACACAAGCATCATAAAGGTTGCACTATTGAATGCATGACTTAAGTTCTATTGCAATTTGATTTCAACTTTGCATAAAAGACCAATTTGTCAGAACTTTAACCAAAATGACACATACAGACTACAGACTACGTACTACGGACGGACTACGTACATAATAAAAACACATAATTGACAGATACGCGTATACGTAAATGTACATTTGTACAATTTGATGCGCCAAGAGTAAAAGTGATGTAACTCCTTGACTTTTTACAAAGCTTACAAAGTTTAAATATATAATTGTGCAGTTTCCTACAGTAAAATTTGGTCGGATCACACCTGAACTATACCCTAACTGCTAGTTTTATTTCAAGGCTGAGAATCGGCAGTGTCTTGTATTTCAAGAAATGTTCCAATTACTCATGAAGTTTTATGAAACTTCACTTGTATTACTCATGATCGATCACTCATTCAATAAGGCCAGTGACATTTAATAGTATAAACATGACTGCAAATTAAAAACTAAAGCATATAAATACCAACAACCAATAATGCGGAAAAGCCATATGGTCTGTTCAAACAGACAAATAGCTCTCGGTTTTTTTTCTTCTTCTTCTTTTAGTTCTGACCAAAAGCCCATAGACTTTGTACACAAATTTTGTCCTCGGCACTTTAGGTCTTAAAAAACCTCAGATCTTAACAAAACTTACCTCAAACATAGACCCTAAGCTGAAATTGTATGTCGAAGAGTGACGTCATGATGACGTGATCACGTGTCACGTGACGTCATCTTAAAGGTGCGTTTTTCAAGGGCCCATATCTAGAGAACGGTAGGTCCGATTTCCTTCAAACCTGGTATGTTGGTAGGCTAGCTCGTGTTATAGATGAAAATTGAGGTGACGTCAAGATGACGTCATCATACGATTTTATAGTAATTTTTTTGTTTTTGAACTTCAAAATTTCTTTAAGCCATATCTCAAAAACGGAACATGCTAAATTCGAAATTCTTTTTGTAATAGCTTTGTTAGCTCCTATATTCTTTCACATAAATGTAAAAAATTTGTGACGTCATCATGACGTCATCAAAAATATGCTTTTTTGAAACACATATAAGGTTAGGTCCGATCGTCATAAAAATTAGTGTGCAGGTAAATAGTGCTACTAGCATGTTCAATCCGAGGTGACGTCATAATGACGTCATCGGCTGATTTCCTATGATTTTTTTTAGTTCTATCCCAAATCCCATAGACTTTGTACACGAATTTTGTAAGAGCCACTTTATTTGGTCACTAAACATCAGATCTTAATCAGGCTTAACACAAACAGAGACCCTAAGCTGAAAATGTATGCCGAAACGTGACGTCATGATGACGTCATCACGTGTCACGTGACGTCATCTTAAAGGTGCATTTTTCAAGGGCCTATATCTAGAGAACGGTACGTCCGATTGCCTTTAAACCTGGTATGTTGGTATGGTAGCTCGTGTTATAGATGAAAATTTAGGTGACATCATGATGACGTCATCATACAATTTTACAGTAATATTAAAGTTTTTGAACTTCAAAGTTTCTTAAAGCCATATCTCATCAACAGAACATGCTAAATTCAAGATTCTTTTTGTAATAGCTTTGTTAGCTTCTATATTCTTTCACATAAATGTAAAAATGTGTGACGTCATTATGACGTCATCAAAAATATGCTTTTTGGAAACACATATAAGGGTAGGTCCGATCATCATACAAATTGGTAGGTAGGTAGATAGTGCCACTAACATGTAAAATCCGAAGAGACGTCATGATGACGTCATCGGCTGATTTTCTGTGAATTTTTTGTTCTATCTAAAATCGCATAGACTTTGTACTCGAATTTTGTAAGTGGCACTTTGGTCACTAAACAACCTCAGATCTTAATCAGACTTAACACAAACATAGACCCTAAGCTGAAATTGTATGCCGAAGAGTGACGGGGTGATGACGTCATCACGTGTCACGTGATGTCATATTATATGTGCATTTTTCAATGGCCCGTATCTAGAAAACCATAGGTCCGATTACGCCCAAACGTAGTATGTTGGTAGGCAAGCATTTGTTGTTGGTAACATCATCATACGAAATTATAGTAATTTTAAAGTTTTGAACCTTAACATTTTCTTTAAGCCATATCTCATCAACAGAACATGCTAATATCGAAATTCTTTTTGTAATAGATTTGTTAGGTCCTACATATGTAAAAAAAAAGTGCAAAATATGTGCACCATCATAATGACGTCATCAAAGGCATATTTTCTCGTAAGACATGTAAATTGGTAGGTCCAATTGTCATGAAGCCTGGTGGGTAGGCAGACTTGTCACAAGCGAGCAAAAATCGCAGTGACATCATAAAAAAATAATGCGGAAAAGCCCTATGTTCTGTTCAGCGAAGAAACATAGAGTCCTAGTTTCAATGTTGAATCTGTTCAGTTGCCATCTTTGGTTCCTTAAGGCCCATGCATTTGATTACAGGAAGAAAATCTTTGCGATAGCTCAGTGTGTCGGAGTCTTCAATAGCAGCTCTGATGGTTTCCATGAACCCAAATGTTGGCCTCAGGTCAGTATGCCAGTGATCTAAAATAATACATGAAAATAAACAATTGTATAAAGTTATTTCAAATCAACAACAAATCAAAGAATTATTACAAGGCACCAACTTTTAAGAAAAATTTTCAGTAGATAGAGCTCTCATATAATTTAATGTTTTTTTCAAATTTACACGAGGCATATTAAGCTTTTGTTATCCCACCAATAATATTTTGTCAAAGAGAAGTAATGTCAATGGCAGGAAAGGCCCTTCAAATTTAATTCGAAAAAAACCCAAGTTCTTCATGTTTAAAAATGCTCAATCATTCAGCCCCCAACAAAATTCATCCAAATTCTATACATTTGACATGGGAGTAGGCTCAAGCATTGTAACAGCGATGCTCCTACTATACATGTAACTCGAATTTAGACGGCTGACTGTCATTATAACACTGCAACAGAGAGCACAACTTTCTTCACCCCAACCACCTACACACGCAACTGTGGCACATATGGTTTAGACCCACTGCTGATGCTCGCGAGTGTAGACATCTGTATACCAGATGTGTATACCAGACTAAGCTCTTCCTTTGGGGGTCAAAATGATGGAACAGTCTCTACTCGCTGGTGAGTGTGCTGCCACTTCTCCTTCTGAGATTGTGGTTTGGGCTGGAGGTTGGGGGGGTGAATAGGGTCTTTGAAGAGGCCATCTTTGCATTTCCAAGAGTCGGGCAAAGATGTCTGCTACCCACTGCCGGTCCTCATCAGGGGCATCAAGAACTTCACGTTTAGCCTCTGCTCCTAGGTACTTGATCAGAACCTAGGGTTGTAGGTCGAGTGGGGTGTTCCATGCTCGAAACACGGACTGCTTGTCGGGAAACCATTCCTCGGCAACTCATTAATGTGCTATCGCTGTGGTGCCGGTGAACACATTGACCTTCGGTACAAAGGTGACATGGTATGCTACTGCTGTTTGTGTAACCACTCCATTATTCCCTGGTCTCCTCCATTCATGACAGGCATCCCACTTCTGACATGTGTGATGGGGGGGGGGGGGGGGTGATGTGCCCTTTAATAGCTGGCTGAAAGAAAGACATAGGAAGCAGCAGTGGTGGAAATGTGGTCCAGCACCCTAGTGCTGTAACAACATTAAAGGGCATACCCCAACCCTGATTACATCTAAAGGCATGTTTTGCATTATTAAAAATGAAATGTAATCACTTCAATATTGCCACTACTGCAGCAAACTACTTACCAACTAAAGTGACCTGAAATATATGCATACCAGTACACACATTTCAAAGCTGCAGGGCCTGATGTTGTTTTGACCATACCGGTACATCGTGGTCAAATCCTTTGAGGCACTTTAATACTTGTGATGTCTACACAGAGACGAAGACTGCTGAAAGGAAGTTTTGTCTCACTGGTACATTTGTACATGTATATACTTGCTTTCCATCCAGATTTCCGGCCAATTGTACTTCAGGCTGAGCTCATGACTCGAGGTGTTGGACATCGTCCGCTTTACTGTTTCTTTCACGTTGCTCCCACCAACTGATGCGCAGTAGGTGACCTGTAATGAAATAAATGGACACATTCTCTTAAAAGGAATTATGTTGTAAAGTTGGGAAGTGCCATGGCTTCGGGGTCTGGAACATTGTATTCATGGTCTCACTGCCAGTAATTCTGCAGGTTATGGGGGTTGATTTTGACCTACATGTAGATTGCGGTGGTGTGCCCTTGGGCAAAGCAAATTATCACTTAATGCTTATAACCACCCAGGAGTACAATGTAAATGGGTTTTGAAAGTTACATTCCATTTTAACATTCCCTGAGTTCGACATCTTCATTGTATTCAAAGGGAATTGCAAGTCATCTGGCAGGTCAACCATTTGACGGTTCCCGCTGTCCCCAATCATCTTTAGAATTTCCTGCAGCCACAAGTCGGCTGTGTGACTTCATTAATTGTGACTTGCAACTCACTTATTGCCTTGAACAGGGCTCGGTCTTTTGCTTTTATACAAAATATTGGAAAAAGAAAAATCATCATGAATTTCACACCAGTTGTATTGTACACTTGCTACGTGTTGTCGGGTTGAAGATGGCACAAAGCATAATGGTCAAAAACCAGAAACCGAGGAATTGGCTGTTAAAGTGGGCCTTTTTTAAGTGCAAATTTTTTCCTTCCAAAATGTCTTGTTTCTAATTGAGTTAAGTTAGATGACTACCATTACGAAAACTGAAAAAGAAAAATTTATCCTCAAGAAACAAAAAAACTAGTAAATCGCCATTCGAACTTAACGCGGACGAAAAATTCATGCCGCCATGTTTACAAAAATCAGCGGAAAATTGGCTGGACTTCCCCAAAACCGAAACACTTTAGCCTCTCATTGTTGTTTTGAAGCACTACATGTAAATGTTCCCATCGTAGTAAGACAAATTACATTTACCATTTGTGGCATAACATTTGAACATTCTGGCAACCCGGAATTTAAAGAAATGTGGGCACTGATGACACGAAAAAACTCACCCATGCCTATCCCAGTTCTGTACATAACTTGTGCCCAGATACCGGACACGAAGACACAATGCACCACTTCAGAAAACCCAACCAATCACGGCCAACCTTGGTCAGGCCACATGACAGTACAACTCCCTAGCTTGCTAGAAATTTGAAACATTGGGTGTTCTGACTCCGGCGAGCCCGCATTGCGTGACGGAATGCGTACATAACGCACGGACACGAAAAATCAAAGTGATAGGAAACCAGTCATTAAAGCTTGCCGCTGATTCGAGGCCCTCTATGACGTTGATATTTTGTAAAGTGATCGCATGTGCATAGTTTAGATGTGCAGGCGAGATAAAGATGTTTGCATGTGATATTAGGTGAGAGCAAGACTACATTACAACGAGGCGGACACCAAGAGTTATGTACGGAATCGATAAGTTTAATTTCGTCAGAAAATTAAGCAATATAATGTTTAGTTTTTGTTGCTATAAATACCCTTTAATTGATAGTTTAAACGGTTTGAGGCTGATTTTTATTTTTTTAATCCTTACTCTGTGGTTGAACACCATTTTTAAAGACAGCAGTGCAGCAGATGTAACAGACATTCTCATTTAGGGGGCAATTTTTTATCTGCTAAATTCGGAGAAAAAAAAAATGCTCACGAAAATGCTTCAGCATGAGGTATGTCTAGGTTCCTTAGGCTGTAAGCTTTAACTTTAAGCCATTTTCAGTGAAATTGTACCCCCAGGAATCGATATATAATGTATCAATTCAGAGCCCCTTTTCCAATACTGAAATGTGTCGTGTATCATATCTCTGCACATATAGTATACATGCCTGTACGTATGGTGGGGACTGGGCACGTACATGTACTGTAGACTCGGGAATGGTTACTGCATGTACTTTACAAACGGAACCGTGCAAGCTTCGCTAAACTCGTCCATAAACACGTCCATCTGACTGAAAAAGTTGGAATCTTGACTCGTTGCTCCAAATCAAACTAAAGAGCATGTAAGTTGTGTGGTGTACTTCTCAGTTCCACAACCAGAGTGAGTACAAGATACTCTCTAGTATACTAGCCCTGTGTTGACTAGTCAGGCATAAAACTTACAAATGCTATTGTGCAAGGCCCTGAAGTGTTGGTCGTTGATGTAGCAAGGGGGCCGTGTTTTCATTGGCTATTTAAACTTTCATATGGCGCTCTTGGTTAGTTACGGTTTTACCGTAGGCAGAGTTGCCCAGTAACTTTATCATGTCTGCGAGTATGGCATTCGAAGGATCTGTCACCCGCTCACCTCGTGTCGCTTACAGACTGTGGAAACAATTATTTTTTGCACATTGAATGACCTCATGCACGTGCTTGACTTCGAGTCTGTGCGACAAATACCATTAGAGCAGTGGCGTGGCGAGAAGAATTTTGAAACTAAACATGCTCCCTATTAAACTTCTTTGTGGAGATTTTAGCATTCCTGCCTCTTTGGCATCATGTGAGCACCGATGTCATCCCTACTGATGTCTACGAGTCATTTCAGCAAATTCTTGTTTTAAATGTGGTGGAATGGGGATTTTGCATTCCACGAGGCCAAATAGTGACCTGTCAGCAACATACTCTAAAACTTCAAGAGGTGTCAAGGCTCGCTTCTTAAAGTGTGGCAGTCGAATTGAATCTAAAAACTGTCGCATTTCTAGATTGTGTAATTTCATATCTTCCCATTGGCACTCCCAAATGGGGAAAAAGGGTACCCCCCCCCCCCCCCCCCCCCCCCTTTTATCCCTATACCCTAAGCACATTCCAGATTATTGTTATCTTACACATCCCCCTAGATTTCTGAATAGAATTCCTGAGATTCTGGGAACACAATAACCAACACAAAAGAGGGGGGGGGGTGTCCCTTTTCCCCCATATCGTGCTTCATATGGTTCCCATACCCTGTTCGTGCCAGACTTGTTGCCAATATTCATACTATTCCTCAGATATATTTTCGTTTTTGAGCCTTGTGGGGCAGGAATTCGTTTGAATTCAATTTTTCTAGGTCGTCAAACCACTCGTAGGAAAAAAAACCTTTTTGTTGCTCTATGTCATAGGCTTTCAAACACTTGTCACAGCTGTATCCCAGTGCCAAATAATTTGTGATGTCTAGAAATTTGAACTTTTTGGTCTTAAGTGCCAGGTCAATACCTATTCTTTTTACAATAAATTGTACTGAGTCGATTGTTTCGAGTTCAGAGTACAAGTATCGTTTCATTACGTTGATATCATATTTACCGCATTTGAACCCCAAGACAGGAAGTTCCTTGATAAAGGCATCTAGTTTGTCCCCGGCAGTCTGAGCAGGGTGGTTTTTCGGCGTTCTTGTTTCCCCTCGTTCTTGTTTCCCCTCCGCCAGGCTTGCTGCAAAGCTCTTGTAACTTGTCAAACAAGGGCTGGTAAGCTGCGTAAGCTGTCTCAGAAATGTTATAAAGTATATTTATAAGTTTACGTACAAGATCGCTTGAATCCCCATTTGTTACGAGGCACACCGGATCTTGGTGATTTGGGACATTACTTGCCACGCTACAACTAAGCAACTGGTGCTGCGAGTTACACTGCAAGTTAGGCGGGACCCTTTGGAAAAAGCATTCAAAATCAAAAGTGGCGCGATAAGGGTAATACTGGAGGTTGGCCGGGACGTCTATCACAAGTTCCTCTATATCTGCAAAAACTGTTTTTGGCAACTTGTAGGTACCACCTTGAAATGGATGCGTGACGTTTTAAATAGGTAGAGCATTTAAACCTTCTGTCACATTTTGAACAAGAGTAGGATTTGCTGTTCATCTTCAAATCCCAGATGTATGAGAAATGGCCTACCGAACAATTTTTAATTTAGTGTTCGTATATGACGGCAGTGTGACCGCCGAATAAGTTCAGCCCTTATTCTTACATCATCTTCAACTGCATCATCATCACCCTCCCTCTCATCATATAAATCTTCTGCCACGCCCCTATCCTCCCGTTCAACCCTAACATGTTTAAGTAAAAGAAACGCTCGGCCGCATCTAAAGGCCTTTTCACACTATCTCCGCTTCGAACCGTGTTGAAACCAACCCGGATCCGCCCCGGTTCATCCTGGGTTGTTTTCGACACGGATCGCAAAGACGCAACGTTCACACTGTCCATTACGCAAACTGGCCGCTGCGTGAACCGTGTAACGTTCAATCCGGATAGGGCTGTATGTATTCACACTACGAATTCTCAACACGGATCGCATTCGGCACCGGCGCGCTGTGATGATTTTCTCGATCCCACAATGCATTGCGACGCGCCAAGCGGCCGGATGTATGCGACACATTTCCAACATTTCGTGTGGTGCCCTCCAGCTGCGACTGAATTTCAGCATCAGACCAAATCGCTAACAGAGCTTTTACCTCTTCGTCCCTCCATGTTGGCCTTTCAGCCTTATTGTCAGACTTCTTATTAGGACCTATTTTCGTCAGAAAGTGAAGAGAAATATTATACGTGTGCGTGGTGATTGTTGAACAGTTTTTAAAGTTTGGTGAAGAACCTCGTGTGTGCGCGTGCGCTGCACGGTACATGTGCTGTACACGAATGTACATACGTAGCGCGCGGCCACGTCGCAGCTGATTGTTTATTGACCTTTGTACCCGTGTCAGATTTCCATAAAATTTCGCGCCACACACACAACTCAACACGGATCGGCGGTAAGTGAACTCAACTCGGGGCGGTTCACACTATTGTTTTCGACACGGTTCAAGCTGAAAAATGCAATATTAATCCGGATTGAGATTTTCAACCCTGGTCCCTGCCAGGGTTGATTTTGATCCGGCTAGAGCATGCTACCCGGGTTGGAACCGGGTTGAAATTTTAGAAGTGTGAAAAGGGTTGAAAAAATCTCGGGGTTGGAACCGGTTCCAACCCCGAGATTATGGACAGTGTGAAAAGGCCTTAAATCATCTATCGTGACACCATTTACGCCCAGCTCCCACAATTCGCGGCAGTAAATACCCAGCAGTAAATACCCAGTAAGTGCTGCAATTCGTGCTCAAGGCCATGTTCGTTACTTGTGTTGAGCAATGTTAAACATTATAAAAAAAACACAAGTTGTCATCATACTGACCTCCACTCTGTCTACTTTTTACCAGGTTGATTAAGCCTTGGTTATTTGGTGGTAGTGCGGTAGGAGTCCCAATGACAAAATCGGTTTTGTTTACAAACACACATGTTACCATCCATTTTGTATCCAGTCTCTGCCTACGCCCATGCTCTGCAATATCTCCATGTCGAAGTGCTTCGACAAGACGATCTAAGTCTTCTTCTGAACCTACATGTATCGTGATAGGTTCTGGGAAAAAAACAGGCATTGTTGTCGCTGGCGTGAATTTTTTAAATTTATTTATTTAATTATTTCATTCAGCATCTAACAGCAAAAGCGCCAAAATAGATAGACATATTAATTACAATTTAATTTAATTTAATTTAAAATATACTCAATCTTTGAAACAATAAAATAAATATAGGCCAGCCCAATAAAAAATATGAGATTTATTTTCATTAGAATTATCAGTGACATTACCACAAGGAAGATGGATTTTGTTGATATTCTTGGAGGCATATATGGAATTTTCCAAATTAAAGAAAAAGGTATAACGGGTGTCAATTTCATTGGTGTATTGAAAACAAGCTCTGATAAGAGCCCCTTAAGCTTCATGTTTAAACATTTCGCTAAGAGCGTCTCGCTGCTTTTTGAGGACATCTAGTGTGTCTGGTGTGAGATCTGGCGTAGACTTCAAATTATCAATGGTATCTTAAAGGAGTTTTATTTGTATACGTTTCTCCTCAGCGGCTTTAGCGCCATACATTTGAGTTATTCTTTTTATAATGAGACTTGCCCAAGTCCCACCAGGTGCAAACATTGGAGTATCTGCCATTGTTTCCAGAACGTTTTAATTTGATCAACATAGCAGACATCAAGCAAAGAATTGTTAAAGTGCCAATAGGGACTACCTCGTTTTTGTTTTTGATTGAAATCAAACTTAAGAAAAATAGCACTATGATCCGAGAGGGGACAAGGGCAAATGTCGCATGAAACCACAGAAGTTATTACATAATTAGGGCCGTAAAAACGGTCCAGTCTGGTTCTGGACATAAGACCGAGTTTGTTCGGATTGCTTCTGAACCAAGTGAATTGAGTAGAGTCGGGGTTGAGTCTACGCCAGACGTCACAAAGGGAGAGACTAGTGTAGAGGTTCTGAAGAACGAGTGCGACTGAATGTCGCGTTTCAATAATGTTCTAAAACCTGTCTACAGAAGGATTATGGGTACAATTAAAGTCACCCGCTATAATAATAATCCCACCTTCCAGCTTATTACTGTGAGAATCAATGTCTTGAAGGACTTTAAAGGCTTGATTATTATTTTGGGGAATAAGTATATTGTACAAGTGGTACATTATGTTGTTGATTTCTAATTGGACATAATTAACAAAGCCTGCAAATATGTCGGCAGAAGATATTATTTTAATATCTTCGTACGGCCTTCATTACAGAGTGGCCTGTAAGGCCATGCCTTCCAGCAAATATCGCTGGATTTGAGGTGATGGGTTTCTTGTAGAAAAATGACATCTGGATTATTGCAGGAATTTTTTATATAAAGTTGAATGGCGCCGTTTTTCACCGAAGAACACTACCCGCCGGTATTAAGTGAGAGTAGTGAAAAAAAAACATAACGGGAAAAAAGTTTACACATCATGAAACTACAGGTGAAATTTATTTTATGGATCAAGTGTCTTAACTAATTTGCGGATCCTCTGCTGCATCTTAATAATAATAATAATAATAATACAAGCATTTGTAAAGCGCCATCTATCTATGTAGACATATTCCGAGGCGCTTGAAGAAAAGAAACTGTCCAGAACTCTACAAATAATTAAATATACATGTACATGTATGTATACTTGAAACAAAACCAGCAATCTAATTATAAGTTGAGTTAAACAGGAATGTTTTAAGAAGGCATTTGAAGGTATGTAAAGATTGACAGCTACGAATTTCCTGAGGCAAAGAGTTCCATAGAGTGGGCGCCGTAACCGAGAAGGCATAGTCCCCATACGATGTTCTAGTTCTTGGTGTCACAAGAAGATGTTTGTCAGATGACCTTAGGTGGCGATTAGGGGAATACTGGGTGAAGAGATCGTGCAGATATGTTGGTGCGCTGTCATTGAGGGCTTTCCAGGTAAGTAGGATTATTTTGAAGGCAACCCTCTGTTTGACTGGAAGCCAGTGAAGATTTCTCAGGACTGGAGTAATGTGGTCAAATTTCCGTGTTCGGGATAAGACACGAGCCGCAGTGTTTTGAACATGTTGAAGTTTGCACATGAGAGTGTTGGTGATTCCAAACAGAAGTGAGTTGCCATTTTCCAACCTTGATGTCACGAGAGCATGGATAAGGATGGCAGCCGACTCATCAGTCAGGATTCGGCGGATGCTGTTGATGTTTCTAATATGGTAGTATGACGTTTGGCAAACTTTCTTGACATGCGATTCCATTGACATCGTGCTGTCAAACATGATGCCAAGATTACGTGCAGTCGTAGAACGTTGAATATTAGAAGTCCCAAATTGCATCTGGTTGCATCCGATTTTATCCTGGCTACGTTTGGAAGTGATAATTAGAAGTTCGGTCTTGTCGTCGTTAAATTTTAATTTATTCCTGGTCATCCATTGCTTAAGATCACAAACACATTGTTCAATACGCTGTCTCACGGAATGTTCGTCGTCTTGGTTTCCTAGATGAAACGATCCATATATCTGTGTGTCGTCTGCATAGCAATGAACTTGAAGTTGATGCCTCCGTACAATAGCGGCAATAGGCTCGGAGTATATTGTGAAGAATAAGGGACCTAATACTGATCCTTGAGGGACGCCAGAAGAAAGTGAGATGGGAGATGATAAAGATCCATTGATGTTCACAGTCTGTGTTCGATGACATATATATATGATCTAATCCATTGCAGGGCTGGACCAGTAACACCGATGGACTGAAGGCGGTGGAATAAAACATCATAGTCTATAGTGTCGAATGCTGCAGAGAGATCAAGGAGAACAAGGAACACACCACACTTATCGTCAACTGCCCGGAGAATATCGTTCTTAACTCTTAGAAGAGCAGTCTCTGTTCCATGATGTTTTCTATACGCAGATTGCAATGGTTCATGTAGATTGTGTTCAGTCAGATGATCAGTAATTTGGGAATAAACAACCTTCTCTATTACTTTGGATATGAATGAAAGGTTGGATACGGGACGAAAGTTCTTGAGGTTTTCAGGATCGAGGGTGGGTTTCTTCAGCAGAGGAGTCACCAGGGCATTTCTAAATTGCTGTGGGAATTTAGACGATTGAAGAGACAGGTTGACAATTTTGGAGATAACTGGAGTCAAAATATTCAGATTGTTCTTTAGGAGCCAGGTAGGAATTGGATCCAAATCGCATGTCTTTGATGGTGATGATTTGATGATTTTCCTGATTTCCTCATCCAGAGCTGGTGTGAATTCTTCCAATGTTGTAATATCAGAGTGAGATGACTCGGTGGTATACGGCGGCATACAATCTAGATCGCGGTCAAGATTATTACGAATGTTCCGAATCTTTGTTATGAAATAATCACTAAAAGTTGTCGCAAATTCCTGTTTATTGTCGTGTGTGGGTAGTTTAGTTTTTCCTTTGTTGTGGAGTAGAGATTCAACAATTTTGTAGAGCTCTCTCTGGTTCCCACAGCTGGCTAGTTTTTCTTTGAAGTATGATGATTTGGCACTGTTGATCATATTAACAACACAGAGTCACTGCGCTTTAAATTGGTTTCTATCAGATTCTGATCTGGTTTTCCTCCAGCGTCTCTCCAATTTCTTCTTTGTGATTAAGGAGCTATTGCGTAATAGTTTCAGCTGTTTAACAGGCCCGGGAATATTGTTTGTGAATTTTCTTGCTATTTCATCTGGTTTTTTTCTTTGATTTGACACATCTCAGGAATTTGATGAGTTCCTCATTGGATAGTGGCCCTGTGGTTTTTAGGTAGTTTGTTTTCTGGTTTATCTTCCGTGTCTTCCGTGTCCTCCCAGGAGACTGAGTCTAAATCAGACTCAGTTCCTTCAATGACAGCTGTCGACCCAGCTATGAGGAGGAGGGTGTGGGAGTGACGGTACCTAGGGAATGAGTGATGGTTGGTGTGTCTGTGTTCATGGGGACGTTAAGAATGTTTGGAAATTTTCCTGGGAGGTGATGGTGTTTTGAGCGGAATGAGTATGTGGGTGTGGGTGTGTGTACCAGAAATGGTTTCTTTCGTGGGAGAGTCAGGTTGCTTATGTTTGGAAAACAACATCGGAGAATAGTCTGTTTGGTGCAGGGGTGATCCCCATACAGAGATGAATTGTGACGGTTGAGGTGTCGGGGAGGGGGAGGTTGGAGTTGAGAGTGAGGGAGAATTATGCGTGGTTTGAGTGGCTTCTTGTGTATTTTTGGTTGTTTCTTTTTCGGTCGGGTGTTCCACTCTGGGCCACTGGACTGCCATTTTCTGATGGAGACACAGACTGACCAGTCCTGCCGGCACGGGAGGTAGGCGACGACTGGGGATCGCCAGTCGAGGGAACTGTCCCTGGTAAGGGAGGAAATGGGTCTGTGGCCTCATCAGATGGTTGTCTCTGGGGGGATTTGTGTTTGGGAGATGATGATGGCTGTGGGTTTTGGAGTTTAGATTTCGGTGGGTGTCTTGGATCTGATTTGCCATGATGAAAGACTGGAGGAGGGTTTAGTGGATTATCTTCGTTTTCAGGTTTCTTATGTGTCCACTTCACCACAACTGAAACATTTTACTGTGTCGTTTGATATGAAGATTCTGTAATTTACGCCACCGAATGAAATGTTGATGTGATCTGGAAGGGTGACATTGATATTGACAAGAACATGAACTTGTCTTCTATGTGAGATTCCTAAGGGGATAGGCCGAATGGCAGAAACGACTTTACAAAACCCGGATAGATTCCTGTGGAGTATTTCATTAGTGGTTGGAACACGGAAGCGATCTTCCGGTGTCTCGGATGTACTGCTCCAACTCGCTCAAGAGATCACATGGATAAGAACCGTTTAGCCCTCTCGCCTCGGCTGTGCTGCGTGCCTTTCAAGCGGATTCCTCCTTGGCCGGTGAGACGGTGTCAACTCTGGGAGAGCACCTATTACATTTTTGACAAACATGTACATGGGCTACCCAGAAAAATAAATCAGTGCAAGGCCTGCAGGATAGTGTCTCATCTAGTGCCCTGTCAAATCAAACAATTTTCAACAGATAATTAAGTGTCACTTTATACAAAAGAAGAGGTCAAAAGAGGGATAGAATATTACATTATTAAAATGTGTCCACCTCCTCCAATATCAACATGTACGTCAATATTCCCTTCCTGTAACTCTTCCTTATCTTTCTCCTTCCTCTCCCTGTTCTTCTTCATATCCTTCTTCATATTCTTCTTCTTCTTCTTCTTCACAGTAGATACACAATGTAAGGGTTCATTGGGGTAGTGGTATTAATAATGTGACTTGAACTGTGATGTCTAAAATATGATGATCATTATAAAATCTATGCCTAACTGTGGTAGTACAATGTATATGCAGAGTTTTTTAATAAGAATGTATTTCACAGCTGAAAGTGTCTTGCAAATAAGAATCATGAGTGAAATATATGTTTGGATCAAGAAATATCTGTTTAATAAAGCTGCACTGATACTTTTGGAGTGTAGTGTAATGTACATGTATGTATACATGTATGTGTGTGTGGCATGAAAGTAATGCGTCACAGTTTGTGCAATTTTGAAATGAGCTATGAAATTGGTACATATGGGTGTGGGATTTGAACTTGTGATTTCTTGAATACTGTACCGGCGCTTTACTAATTGAGCTATCTTGCCCTATGTTGGCAGCGTCCTAAATTGTCAGTATCTTTGTTTGGGTGGGTGTTAGTTGGAATTCGTATCCATAACGCTGTATAGTCGAGGTTTGTACCTGATTTTACGATACAATCTGGGAAGTGATATTGTGGGGATCACTCAATGAGGATATGACTTTTTAACTTATAATTTGTCAATCAATTCACAAGGGAAAGTGACTAGGTAAATTTGTTGTTTTTTTCAAATTGAGCAGAGAAACTGGAAGGAATGGGATTCCAACCTATGACCTCCTGAATACTGTACTGGCGTTCTACCAACTGAGCTATCTAGTCCTATGTTGCCGGTCTTCACTTTTGTGGACTGATTTTAAAAAAAAAATGTGCCGATCTGCTGTCTTGGTGCCAGTTGTTGCAGTTGTTGTAGTGTTAGGTTGAGTGTCAGATCTTCTGTTATGATCTGCGGTGGGTTGCTGTATTAAAAGAATAGATAATATTGTATATTTTATTGTTGGAAGTTAATTAGGGTAGGCAATATGGAATGGAAATATAGAGGTTACGAGTATGAGTACTGCAAGACTGCTTTTGAACGTGGGAAAAATGAGAATTGTAGGCTATATAGTATTCATTGTCACATTGCACTACTATTGGAGGTGGCCAAAGCTGGCCATAGTTTGTAGCATTCCAACGTATTGTGTCGAAAGTTAGAGTCATACACTAGTTGGCAGTAGTGACATAGTCCCCACTGAAAAACTCTGTCATGCTTTTGATGGGGCGGAGCATCTCGGTTAGCTGCTCGATAACAGCAAACTCGTTTGCTGATGGCATCAGCTCCTGACGCTTCAGAACGATTAGCATGCTGCAGATCGCCTGCTGTTGCTCTACCACCTGCTCCAACATGTCATTGGTCGAGTTCCACCCACCTGGTCTTCACGTCCTGTGGTAACTTGTGTCAAGGTAATTCAAGCAAGACTTGCTTTTCCTCGAGTGTCTTGCTTGCTGAAAACAAACAATGGCCAAACAATGGCCAAAACAGGGAATTCTATCCATGCCGATGTCGAGCACAGCTTTGATCATGTTGTCAGTTGTGATCGCCGTCAGTTGCTGTGGGCTCAAATTCCAGTCATCAATAACTTTATTCAATGTTCCTCCAATGCATTCTGTGTCATGGGGAGGGGGCATTCAATATTTTCAATGTTGAATCTGTTCAGTTGCCATCTTTGGTTCCTAAGGCCCATGCATTTGATTACAGGAAGAAAATCTTTGCGATAGCTCAGTGTGTCGGAGTCTTCAATAGCAGCTCTGATGGTTTCCATCAACCCAAATGTTGGCCTCGGGTCAGTATGCCAGTGATCTAAAATAATACATCAAAATAAACAATTGTATAAAGTTATTTCAAATCAACAACAAATCAAAGAATTATTACAAGGCACCAACTTTTAAGAAAAATTTTCAGTAGATAGAGCTCTCATATAATTTAATGTATTTTTCAAATTTACACGAGGCATATTAAGCTTTTGTTATCCCACCAATAATATTTTGTCAAAGAGAAGTAATGTCAATGGCAGGAAAGGCCCTTTAAATTTAATTCGAAAAAAACCCCAGTTTTTCATGTTTAAAAATGCTCAATCATTCAGCCCCCAACAAAATTAATCTAAATTCTATACATTTGACTGACATAGGAGTAGGCTCAAGCATTGTAACAGCGACGCATTGTAACCAGGTTCTTTCAATACTTCAATCTTTTTATTTAGCATTCACCTGTCATTTAAATTTTATTTTAAAACAAATGTCAGAAACCATAGATTAAAAGGAGAGGACTGTAAAATCTAACAAAGCATATCCTATTTGTTTACCAAATTGTCAGTGGCGTATCGGGGTAGGCAGGTTGTGGTGTAGGGCTGTTCACTGCTGGGGGAAAAACCTGCCCTATCTCCCTCGTGGAATTTGTCTTTTGGGTAATCGTAAATGCTTCATTTAATGGCATATTAGTGAAATCCACTAACCAAAAATCGTGGCCCATTGAAAAACAGAAAATACTTAATGCTGTCAAAAAATCCAAAACACAGTATTTCAGGCAGTTCAGATGTCGAAACGTCTCAATTTTGTACCCCGTAAAAAGCTGTCTATGCCACTGCCAATTGTTTCAACTAGTCTGGAGCTTGAAAGGTTATAGGGTTAGGGTTTCCTTGACTTACCAAAGCATCCCTGGTCTTTTTGGTTTTGAGCTCCTCTTCAAGCTCCTCAATGTCCTCTTGAGTGCTCAGAGGTAAGGTGATGTCCTCGGGCAGGTTGTCATCTACATCTCCCGAAAGCTTCACTGCTATTCCATTCAGGACTTGTCGTTGGGCCTCTTGCTCCTGCTAAATAGACTTTACTGTCAGCTGAATCTCTGTCACAGCTTTCAGTAGAGTCATCAGTGTTGCTATTAATAAAATGGGAAAATACAGTAAATTATATGACAAACAAACCATAATTTGCTAACTTTTCCATCTTTTTTGAAAGGCTGATTCACCAAACTTGTATTAAAACCCTAACGTAGACACTCCAGGACATTTTGGCTAGCCTGCCAGTCGAATCACATTGCATAATTTGTCACTTTGACTTGTGTGGAGAGTGCAGCAAAGTGGGGGCTGTCAGCACAGATGCACTGTGCTGTATCTGGTAGAGTTAGGGTTAAAGTTAAATTTCATTTTTACTTACCACTGTTGCTTGACATATCCCGCTGCTTCTCACCTACAGAAAAAAGGAAATTTCAGAGAACTTAGTACTTTAGCTTTTTATTTATGATTTTTTTTGTGCGGGGAAGGGATGTGGAAGGAGGAAGCCTCAGTCATATTTATAATTATATTGTGTTAGTCACTGACATTTTTAGGTTTTGTACAATGAATAAAACCACGCTCTCTTACAAGGCAATGCATGCTGCACTGTTTATCTGAATGGACTATCTGACCACATATATTGTTCCTCGTGCAATGTTAAGCACACATGGCAGTACATGTACATGTACATGTACATGTACATGTACTTGCATGCAATTAGTAATTGCCTTTGCTTTATGGTGCAAGGCCAGGATGTTTCTTGGCAGGTCAATTGGTACATCAACCAACAAGATTTTTAAAGCAGTAAAATCCCAAATCAAAGTCCTCGTATTCCACTTAAAATCTTCAATCCAAAAATCCCTAAATTTCTTGAAATGCTTGAAAACAGGGTGATGGACCTTAATTGATTCAGGATGGATTGGCTTATAATCAATAAACAACTGGTGTATTTCAGTCTTTACTATAAACCTCTTGGGGTGTTAGGCCTAGAGCAAGAAGGGGTATCCGCATCTAAGTCCACATGGTTCATCGGGGAGATCGAAAGAATGGCAGGTGTTGTAGATAGTGATGGGGCTGGTGCCATAGCAGGTTGCCGATGTTTGTTCTTGGGAGCTGGTTCCTGTTCATCTTCACTGTCGCTAGATGACCGCGTAGCAGGTCTCATTCGTCTTGTAAATGGAACACAAAATATTCAAGTTCATGGATCCACTGAATATTCCACTTAAATATGGTAAATGTAGGACACCTAAACGTAGTATATACCATTTGCTTTTGCTGTAATGTGAGAAATGAATGGATTTGGTGGTTAGTATTTTATAGTGTGCTAGCAAATACTGTAACACTAGCCTGTTCAAAGTTTTGCGAGCATAAATGCTAAGAAAACGGAGGAAAAAAACATGGTTCTAGTCTGGTCCCTTGACCATACCTTAGACAAAAGGCATTTTATAGATATGAGGGAATTATCAGGTCGGGTAACTAGATTAATTATATATTTCCACTTTTCTTAAAGCGACAGCACACCAGGTGCCATGATTTTTAAGGATGCTTAAGACTGCTATTTACAGTCAGATATGGTATTTCGTAATAATCTTTTGCCCTGTCCCGAGACTCCCGGCGTAATATATGAAGCACTGTATACTCGGTGCTTTCCGAGAGCCTGTGTGAAAAAAATTCACAGGCTTACTTGGGCGGGATTCGAACCCACGACTTCCTGCTTACTAGTGCAGACGTCTTAACCACTCGACCACCGAGCTTGCCGGGGTCGGCTGGCCGATTCGAATCCAATGCAGCAGCGGGTACCGCGTAATCAGTCAGAAGATGGAATGTTTGCGTCAGGGCGTGATGTAAATTACAACAGGATGATGAAGATGGGTCACCAACAAACACCACAATGTAACTTTCTCTAACTCCAAGTTGGCTTTGACTTCATTAATTGTGACTTGCAGCATTAATTGTGACATGCATTTTGGATAAGACAGGGTACTACATGTAAACAAGTCAATGCACACAAATCTTACTACATTGTACCTATAGAGAGTTATTGTGTACTATACATGTACCTTGTAGCATCAACCACTCCAGGTTGCTCTTTCTCTCACCGTCCTTATCCAGACACCCCCGCCCCCCTCCTCAGTCAAGTTTGTTCTGTCATCCCCCATCTCCTTTGGTCTGCCCCTGGATATTTTTTTCCTGTTCCACAGAACGGGAAAAAGATGTAGTAGATCTTGATAAAGTTCCACAGAACAATTCCCAGAAAAAAGGCTTTTCCACAAAATTATATGTAGTTGAGTCCTGTACATGTACATTATTTCCTTGGAAAGGAATGCATCTTATTCTTCTAGTTATCAAGCATTTTATGTAAACATACGGATACAAGGTTTAAAGTGTGATAGAGCAATGGTAGAGTGGACAAAAGTTGCATTCAGTATCCATACTTTGTATGATTAAAAATATATTTGCCTTTGAGAAAGAACTTGCATATACATTGTAAGTTCATAATTTTGTGGATCAATATATATTTAAAGAAACAAACTTGTGAAAATTTCAACTCAATGCATCATTCATCAGTCACAAGAAAATTGTGGAAAATGGGTGTATTGCTTGTATGCATGTGTTTATTAGATTTTTTACATTGAATTAAAACCATAATCTTCCAGGGCATTTTTGCTAGACGCATCAGATTGCAAACTTTGTCACATTGACTTGTGTGCAGAGTGCAGTTAAAGTGGAGCTGTGAGCTGCCAGCACACTGTGCTGCGTCTGGCAGGGTTAGGGTTAGGGTTTAAAGCCACTGTGTTTGTGGAGGTCTTCAGATACAATTTTTCTCAATAATTACAGAATTTCAGATGGAAATGTTTCTCAGGAGATTTGGTACTACAGTACCATCTTTATATAAAGTAAGCCTTCAGATTGAAAGTACATGTAATCATTATGGTTTTTGATAATTACCAAAGCTACATGTATACCTTTGCCCATACCTGAGATGTCCAAGGCTAACCTGTATTAGTGTGTGATTATTAGACAGTATAACTTTTCATATTGCACTGGTCTAGAATGCAGTTTTTGCTGACGCTAATAACTTGTATATTTTGATGTTGAAAAACTCTAAATCGGTTGTTCAAAGAGTCAGATTGTTGCTTATATATTAACCCTAACCCCTTGGGTAATTTTACTAGAAAGTGTCATGCACAAAAAGTTGGTTTTGGTGACTGCTCAGTATGGAGGTATCCTGAATCCATCAAAATCCTGCAGTAACACTAGGCTTACAATCCTCAATCCATCAAAATCCCCCAGGTTTCAATATGAAGGTATCCTGAATCCACCAAAATCCTCCGAAACAGGGGAAGGATTTTTATGGATTTATGAACGTTAGGGTTAAATTAATATTTTTATTTGTATACTTGTGGCGTACCGGTATGTGCATTCCTGTGCAATGTTACAGGTTTATATTTTTGTTTTGTATGTTATGGATTTAAGCTGCATATACATGTGTATGTACAAATACATTGTAGATATTAGTTTTGTTTACAACTACAGTAAACTGGGCAGCATTGGTCATGTCGCTTTTTTACAATTTGCATTCAACGAAAAAAAAAATCATATTTGTAGTCCAAAAGTGACATGCTAGTAATGTAACGAGAACATTTTCTCATAAGTTTGCTGTGTAATCATGAATTCTATCTACATGTGTACTTCATTAAAATCAAACACAATGTAAAAAACAGTGTAATTTTTCACTTGGAGTGCCTGATAATAAAGAAAAGGAAATACGAGATGAATCATTGTGGACAGTTCTGTTATTACTGTTGTATTTTGGTTCATTGCCAAGAAAGGAAACAGTTTCATGCGCAGTTACCAGCTCCACAAATGTGTACAAGGTGTAAAAGTTGTCCAGTGCTGTGCAAGTCCAAGAATAAGCCAGTTCGGTATTTCAACTGCGCATGTGTACAGGTTCTGTATATACTTCCGAGGACAAGAGGAGAAAGGAAATACAAAGAAACCTTTAAGTCCTCGCAAGTCAAGTCTTTTGTTGAAATCGGTCCTCGCAAGTAGAAGTACGTGCTTAGTCTATGGGGTTGGGTTATATTAAAGGAACAATAGGAAACACAAAGCATTGTCCTCGTAAGTATTTGGAAAGTACGACTGGGTGCACAATGACATTTTATCCCGAATGACCTGCGTGACCGAACGCACATGGTGGTCGCACAACGCGCACATGTTGAATTCAATCAGAATGGGTGTTCGCGTAACACGGCGTGACATTACGTCAGCAATTTTATCCAGAATAACCTTTGACCTTTGAGATACCTTATTGGCGCATGTTAGTGTTATGTATGAGACATTCAGTAACCCTCATAAAACAGTTGAGATTTCAGTGTTTCTAATTGTAATGCTGGGCATCCCAAGGAGAATACTCACAAGAATTTATATTATTAGTCCTTGGGATAATTATGTAATTCAAGACAACATGGTGGGTTATATATGCGACTACAGGGGAAACTTTTCTTAGACATACATGTGCAGTTGGTTCAGATGCCTTGTCCGTGCTCTTCAACTTTGTTTTCTTCTGACAAATTTTCAGATTGTATGTTTTATGAAAGCAATTATTTTTCTTATTTTGGTCGTATCTGCAACCTACCAAAAAGGCTTTAATTATTAAAGCTATGCCATTGACGGGACCACAAATAGTTCAACATAAGTAATTATTTAATAACTAAATGTGGGCGGATTTCTTTCTTTCGATGTCTCATTCAAAAGTAAACAGCTTTTGTAATTCTGGGAAAAAAAGCAATCTAACCCTAACCCCCTAGGCATTTTACTAGGGGCTTCCTCAACCTGTCAAAATCCAACACTGCAGCATACATGTACCTATGGCACATTCTTTGGACTTTAATTGGGGCATCGTAGCTGGTGCCAAGCCCCTGCAGTACTGAACCCATGAAAACTTAACAAAACCTGCAGTTGGAGTTTGCAAGGCTTGGAGTAGTTGGGGTTAAAGAAATATTGTTTTACAGGTTGAAAAGAGCACACCATTCTCCCCTCCTTTTGCTGTATGCCATACATGTAGTACAAATAAAATACCAATAATCTAGAAAATTGGGTTAGTCATTAAGTTTGTTTAAAGTGGGATATTTTTATTTATTTTAGTTTTTGTAATTCAATTTTATCAGTAGACAAACGGGTGTAGGATGTTTATCTGATGCACTGTAGCTCCATACCTGTGAACATGCACAAAATAATGCCAACGTTTCAAGGAAGACTGCCAAGAAATAGAACATCCTGTCTGGACTGCAGTTACTAACGTCAAGGATCTAACCAATTAAGTTACTGACGTTAGTTCAATAGGCCCCATCCTACACAACCTGTTATGTTGCAGTGCTATACGCTGACTAGGCAAGACCCACCCTGTATATCTCTAATCACTAGACATTACAAAGTTGAAGGAGTCACCAATGTGACTTGCAGAAGTTATTTATTTGTCTGCCGAAAACTATGCGTTTGCCTAAAACTTGTGACAGATCTATGTTTATTCACTGCAGGAAACGTACTTCCAGCAAAGTTTGCTTTTTTCTGTAAAGATTTGTCCACAGAAAATTCAGTTTGGAATTAGATTGTCTAAATTGCAAAATTTAGTTTACATCGAGCACTCGGGCGGAAGACGTATATAACTGTGGACATCGATTCGTGTCTTCTTACACGAATACAAAAATCAGGTTCGATACTCGATAACATTAAAAGCAAGTCTTATAGTGTTTGTGAACAGAATAGTGCACAAATACTAAAAGAGAAGTGTCGTTGAGAATTATGGATCAGGATCTGACGCCGTTGGTTCCTCCGCCTGATGAGGTTCCAGCCAAGGAACCAGGATGTAGTGAGAAGATCTTAGAGAGCCTGGACCGACTTGAAGGAACCTTGAAGCAGATGGAGAAGGCATGCAGAGGCAAGGATGCAGAGGTCTGGAACAAACCACGCAAGGATGGTAAAAAGGTTGGTACAATACTCTTCCATCCCTCCCAAGCCTACATGTACTCTCACACCCCTTCCCCAGTCTAACAACCTCTCCCCATTTATAGACAAATTCAACCAAGATCTGTTGCTACTCTTAGTTTGTTCTGCAGATGTTTTAATGGTAAATGTTCCACTGGCTCGTCCAGTTTGGTTCCTTATGGTGTTTGAGCGTGAAAGTCAGTTTTCTGCCTGTTCCCACCAATATACTCGAGTTCTAGCTTTTTCCCTCATTCTGTATCTCTATGAAATTCTTTGCCTGGTGCATGTTTCCCTTTATCTTGCGATCTTTCCTGCTTCAAGAGGAATATTAATTCCTATCTCTTGTATCTTTGATTCTTTCTTTTTTTTGTACCTCCGTACCTCGAGTGGCTTTTAGCCTTGTTTGGGTAAACTTGCATTAAAAAAAACTTTCGCAAGTCCAGTCAGAAGTCCTTCCATAAAGCTGGTCACAAGTATAACTGGATGAACAATGACAAAGGAATGCCTTTGTCAAATCGTATTTGAATAGCTTGTGATTGAAATTAGGACTGGAGGGTTTATGATGGACTTGCAGGGACTTGTGATGGACTCGGCTACATCCCTGGTACAAACCTTTATATATTTTTGACGGATTTTGAAATTAGTTTTATTAGTTTTATTCGGATTCCCGTATGTATATATGTGTACTTTGATGGTAATTTACCTATTTTATTTTTATATTTAAATTTTATTTCTGTATATTATTGTTTTAACCTTTCTGTTCGTGTTTTGTTGTTTTACCATTTTATGTCTGGTGTACATTTTTAATAGTATATTTGAAATTATATTTATGTTATATTTATTTTAATTATATTTCCCAGGGCCCCATGGAAGACCACAAGTTTATGTGAATGGGTCTCCCTGGTAAAACAAAGATAATAATAATAATAAAGCCAATAACAACAAAGGTTGGGTTGTTCTATTGCATCCAACATTCCCTCATAATCTCTGCCAGTTCTTATCTCATCCATCCTTGTATTTTTGAAGTGGGTGAACTGTCTCAGCTGATTGTTATCTCCCTCATTTCTTCCCTGCCATATGGCTGAACATTTTATCAAATTTTATTCCATTATATTCTGCACAGAAGATCAAAGGATTGTCAGATTATTGCTTCCTGCTGACTTTCTTGGAAAAGTTATTTGGTTTTTTTTAAAGAAAATATATTTCTTCAAAATTTGAATCAAAAAGCCGGCACAGTGCTGTGTCTAACTTAGTTATTTGTGTTCACCCAAAACGTGAAAGCCTGTTTGTTAATTCAACAGCCAAAGATGCATGTAAACTGCATGTATGTAAATCAAAATGACTGTGACTCAAGTGTAGTCCATTTATAGATGCTGTCAAATTTAACTTCAAGAAAACTAGGCAAGGATCCCCAACGATGACATGTACATGTTGACAGGCAGGACATCCCATTACCACACCTAGAAACCACACACAAGTTACACAACTGGCTTGGCTTGTTTATGATGTACATTGAAATAACATTTGGAACAGGAATACAAATTATTTCAGTATAAATTTGCATTTACCTTGAAGTTGCTACATGTATGTCCATGGTTTTTGGGGTGTGACATCCCGAATCATAAATTTGTAAAATGAATGGCTAATTGTCTAGCATTACCAAAGTTGTTAGCTTTCCAATAAAACATTGAATGAAAAAATCGGCCCGTGTTTAAATCTCAAATAATTACACTACAAATTCTGAATTATAGGCGGACTGCTAATAATGCAGTTCTGAACTGAGGTGTGACACTTGTGCTGTATAGAAAGCTTTTTGTTTACATGATTAGGGCATGCAAACAAAAAGGGGCATTTTTTCAAGGGCATTATGTACCGGAAATTTGAAAGATCACAGACAGAGGCTTTGGCTAGACATTGTGAGCCCAGAGTGACAAAACAAAATAGTGAAATCCTTATCATTAGCCTTTTTGAGATATGGCGGACACAGTAGGGGGGAACTTTTCAATTTGGGTAAACCTTTTGTATGGCACAAAAGATTTACCCAAATCGAATAGCGCCCTGCGATTGTGTCTTCCATATCTCAAAAGAGAGACATCAATATCAAGGAAGATATCATTTCACCCAGCACACTGAAAATAGTCCACAGGTTGTGATTTTCAGTCACTTTTTAATGTTTAAATGGTACAGTGTAATTACTGAACATGTTCCCACCTAGTGATGCAGTGAGCAACATTTTGATCAGTACTTACCCACTGTGAACTTGATAGTAATGCATTTAACAAATTTGGAGTAATGTATATGTACATGTACAACAATGTACCATGAATTGATTTCAGATCTACGCCCGTGTCCGCTGCAATGTGATCTGTGTTGGTGAAATTGACACAGTCAAGCAAGAGTTCTCGGCAGAGATCTACCTCGCTGTCACCTGGAAGGAACCATCAGTCAAAGGCTTGACTAGAGAGGTCAGATACTAGAAAAGTAGCAGGAGTGCCTTGTTACTCCCCCCTCCTCCCCCCCCCCCCCCCCCCCCCAAAAAAAAAGGTTTTTAAAATGGGCAACAGATATACAGATATGGGAGAGTTACATTGTATGGGAGGCATGTTGAATTTTAAAGAGAGGAGCTATAGTACTGCCATTCTTTGTCTCTGTACTTGCATTTGCAGCTTTCTTGTACATACTGTACCATAGACACAACATTCTTGGTTAATCACTCTTGACACTTGACCTCGTGGAAATCTATCCTAAACCTCATTGTGTCCTGCCTCATTACTTACAGAAAAGTTCTTTTTTTGTGTGCTGTAGATTTTGTTTTCTACAACATCAAACCCTAAATTTGCTAAATCCAACACAGTAGCAGTTAAACTGAGGTTAGATCTTGTTGATCTGAGCAGTGAACAACAGTCTTTTGTTCTATTTGTTGGATTCAGCAGGATTCACACTTCAGTAGCTGTTGGACATTGTTGTTGGCTTGATATATTTAAGGTTGCTTTTGAATATCCGGTAAAAAATCCGGATTTATATCCTACCACTACAAAATATTGTGCAGGAGGGTTTTGGTTTGTTAAACATGACAGTTTGTTGTGGTACTGCATTATTTGTGTAGGATGTGGACTGGGAAGAACAGTGGAGTCCATGTGTGTATTTCTTCAATGCTGTTAACATTGACAAGATGGTATGCAAGCACAACATCATTTATCCAGAGGGTGAGCCAGATGGAGTACCAGATGCTCAGGTGTCTTTCAGGATGAAGGCAACGTTTAAGGCTAGCATGAAGCTACATGACTTCCCATTTGACCATCAGGTAGTGTTTGGTTCTTACAGTCTGTCAGGCTTGTATCAAGGCTAGCATAAGGCTGCATGACTTCCCATTCGACCATCAGGTAGAATGTTTGGTTCTTATTCCAGTACTCTGTCAGGCTTGTATCAAGGCTAGCATGAGGCTGCATGACTTCCTATTCGACCATCAGGTAGAGTGTTTGGTTCTTATTCCAGTATTCTGTCAGGCTTGTATCAAGGCTAGCATGAGGCGTCATGACTTCCCATTCGACCATCAGGTTGTTTGGTTCTTAGTCCAGTAGTCTGTCAGGCTTGTATCAAGGCTAGCATGATGCTGCATGACTTCCTGTTCGACCATTACATTCCTGTAGTCTTCTAGAAATCAGACAGAGTCATCCTACTAGTGATTCAATGATGCAACTAGAACATTTGAACATATACATGTAGGCCAGTGCATGCTTTTGTGATTTGCTCCTCGGCACTTTAAAACACAGGCAAATTGCTATTATTAATAATGATGAAATTGTTGCAAAATTTCAAATGATCATTGTATCAAACTGAACATATAGTTTGGAAAAGAATTCCGAGCTGGGTTACTTAACAGCCTATAGACCATGCAGATGGATTTTCCAGGTGGCATTTGAAACTTTGGAGGTTACATGTAGGAGTGACTTCATGGTCGACATGTACGACACAATAATGAAAACGATTTCTTACAGATCATTCTCTAGTTTGTGAAATCACAAAGCCTTGTACCCTCATTTCCTCCACACCTTTAAAATTCATTTTACAACCGGCTGTTTGGAAAAACAAATTGAATGTTGTCTTTCTTCCTCATTGCAACCGATACTTTTGTGGAGAAATTTATGTTGGACGTCTGCTTAATTGGGAGCCGGTGGCATCCTGGTATCTGGGTAGCAATAAACCTAAGAGAGGGTGCATTCTTCAGTCTAGTACTAGATGGAGTCCCATCGAGTAGTGGTTCAGCACAAATCATGATATTTGATCTTATTTGAAGGAATTGACAATCAAGTTGATGTCGGATTGGCCTTTTACTGATGTGGAGTTTGTCAAGGATATGAACATCAAAGATTCTATTCGGCTGGATACATTCGCTGGTGAGTAAAGTCAAATATTGTAATCTATGCAGGTAGAATGACATCTTTGTGTTAAGAAACTAACCAGAGAATATTTACAGTGTTCTTGAAGAAAAACTTTATTTTGTTTTATTGTTTTTTTCCATGCTTTCAGTCACAACAAAATATGCAAAATCACAGATGCCAAACTTTTCAGATGAAATTTTAAACCCGGCAGGTACAATTTGACTTTTGCTTCATCCCGATTGCTTTTAATAATTGTGACCAGATCCTTTAAAAAGTGACTCTGAAAGACAATTTTTACTATGCGTTAGAAAGAGCACATTCAGTTTATCATTTTACATTATTTTAGGTTGAAATGTTGACAGTTTTATTGCCAACTTCCGAGTTATTTTGTTGCGCTGGGTCACAGATGCAGTTTTAGATGATTTCCTTTTGGCAGTAATGGATGCTGATAGATACTTCCTATGACATTCGTTTCTGAAGTTATTAATGTGGTAAAGGGAATGGACCTTGTTGTAAAGTTGTGGAGATCATTCATGTAAAGTTATCAGAAAATCGTGATATTTGAAATCAAGGTTGCTGGGAAAGGGTGTTGGGAGTACTCTAGCCTCTTAAAGACGAAGAATTATGACCTACGATGTGATGAAGTGTCTTGAAGCAAATAATGAATATTGTTTGTCTTTTCTCAGCTGATCAGGAATGGGAGTTGAGTAAACATGTCGTTGCTCAGCCAGTCATAGAGGATAAGGCTAAGACGGGATCTCACCGACAGTATCCGCTCTACTATCTCTCCATGCATGTCAGACGTAAAAGCGGCTTCTATATCTGGAATGTGGGGCTGATTCTTGTAAGTATTCTTCCAGAATCTAGCTCCGTCCTCCCAACTTCACCTTGTAGTCCAATCATTAAAGTCTGCAAATGACATTAGACATGGGCATTCACCTGCAGTTGCCTCCTCTTTTTATGGGTAAACACATGGTTCATATTACTGTACTTCAACATTGTCCAGTCCAAGAATGTTGTAGTTTCTATGAGTGCTGACATAGCAAAATGTTCTTACTAGGCAGCATACACTAAAAACACTAGTAGAAGCTGGTGCAGCGGGCTAGCTAACAATAAGAAGCATTGTATGTGTATGATCAATGGCGCAGCGGGCTAGCTAACAATAAGAAGCATTGTATGTGTATGATCAATGGCGCAGCGGGCTAGCTAACAATAAGAAGCATTGTATGTGTATGATCAATGGCGCAGCGGGCTAGCTAACAATAAGAAGCATTGTATGTGTATGATCAATGGCGCACCCAATGGGGACCTTGGGTGTTTGGGGATTTTTGGGGCAACCTCTTTTTTTATGATTTTTGCACAAATTTTAAAAATTTGGGTGAAAATGTCGAGCCCCCCCCCCCCCCACCCTTAAAGTCAAATCCTGGGTGCACCACTGTGTATAATTGAAACTAATTTCTCAAAAAAATATGTTTAAGTGTGAAACAATCACACAGGCTAGTAATTTTGGGTTATGGGGTCATTACATGCACGCAAGAATCTGCATAACTGAATTATGATTTGTTGAGACAGTGTTTGTTTGGGTTGCTTGGTGACACGGGTACACCACACCCCAAACATGACACTTGTCTCAAATTTTGCTGACGTGATCAAAGAATGCCATTGAAGTCCCATCTTGTTTAGCCTACCTGAGATATTTCCTGTCCACGCACTCCAGAGAGTTTAGAAATAGCTTTACCTTGAACTAGTCGTTAACATTTCATATCCTAGCCATGGCCTCAAAAGACTTCTCACATTACGTCTGTATCATACTTAGATGACGTGTAGTCCCTATGAGTCATAGCGCCCCAAAGGACGCCAGCTTAGAGGTAGAACAGATGCTGTGGAAACCAGATTGAAGTCTTATTTGTTTTAGGTTCGACAATGTTTTGCAGTTTGTTGGGCTTATTGCCAAATATGTATTTAAAATATAACTCTGTTTAACCCTAACTCCCTAGGGTGTGTGGAAAATCATATTAAAATTGGAGGATTCAGGACTGTTAGGGTTAATGGAAACTCTTAAGGTCCACCCCTCCCCTCCCGCAATAAAAGGGTAACAATTTTCCTGGTATGACAACTTTTTATACTTTAATACAAGCAGTGCCTTCACCAGAGGTGTGGCTCTACATTTATACTATCAATTCTGGACAGGCTTAAAGGTAGTACATGTATGTATACACCATTTGCAAACATAACAAAACAAAACTAAATGAATTATTACAAAACACCATACTAGACCTAGTGTGCTGTCGTTTTCAAGAAAAGTGGAAATATATATTATTTTCCAACGATTGTGGGCCGACAATTGTTGGAAAAGTCTAGTTCCCCAACCAGATAATTCCCTGACATCTGTAAATTGCCCCGTTTTGTCTAGGGTATGGTCAGGGAACCAGACTACTACAACATAATTTTTTCTCTGTTTTCCCAGTATCTATGCACACCAAACTTGTTAGCACACTATAAAATACTACCCCCCAAATCCATTTATTTCTGAAAATTACAGCAAAAGCAAATCGTGTATACCGGTACTACATTTAGAGGGATTTGTAGGAAAGTTTTGACTTTCAGATTACATTTTATAAGCAACATTTTGAGAGGGGATAATTTGAACTTTTGGTAGGTTGTAGGCAGATTTTGGCCACCCCTGCCTTCCCCACCCCTGCCTAAGCTTCCCCACCCTTCCATTCCCCATCCTCTCCCCACTCTCTTCATTCCCCACCCCCTCCCTTCCCCACCCCCTCCCTTCCCCACCCCCTCCCTTCCCCACCCCCACCCCATCTTCAAAAGCAAACAAAGCACTTCCTAAGTCTTGAATTTTTATTTCTACAGTTGACCAAGAAATATCGCTATATTGTATGGTCTTAATGCGTATATTATACAAAATGGAGGAGAAGGCAATATATATTTCATATGATCCCCTGTGGTATTCTGCCATTCAGAACCAAATGGATCTCGTATCTGAGCAAATCTCAGTGTTATTCATTAAGTTGTTTGAAAGATCCACTTTATTGTTCTTTCAGCTGTTGATCCTGATGCTGTGCTTTACATGTTTCGCTGTCAGTCCAGAGGACCCTGCTGATAGGTTGAGTGTCACGGTTACCTTGCTACTCACAGCTGTAGCCTTCAAGTATGTGGTATCACAGAGTCTACCTACCATCTCATACCTGACTCTGTTGGTAAGTAACGAGTACCAAATGTGATTTGATAGTTTGTAAAGTGACTGGTCTCTGCGTGAGTGGATTCAGCGGTGTGATGAATATATTAATAATAATAATAACAGACATTTGTAAGGTGCAACATATCCACTAAGAGCACGGTGCTCAAGGCGCTATTACCCAAGCTCATTGGGCACATTAATCATTCCTGAAACCTTCTCAACTCCTTGGGGAGTATACAGTCCCGTGCAATATGGGATAATATCACACTGTCAGTTTCCATTGATCAACCAATCAGGATCTAGGATTCAAGTTTGCTTGAAGATAAATCTCCTAACTGTCTCCCATAACAACACCATAAAAGATGACAAAATTGGACTTTGGAAGGATGTTTTCATTACCTGAAAATTAATATTATTGATAAAGATTCCTTTCATGTTTCGATTCTGGCAGAATCTTTCTAAAGTGGTTTCAGCTTGCTAGATTATGCTACAATTACGCATGCCGTCCTCTCTAACATTAATATATTTCAAGTCATTCCAGTTGGTGTGCCTTATAATATTTGTATTTAAATTTCAGAAGTTAAACCTGATAATTTTGTATTTTGTTGATCTCATTTCATTAGGACAAGTACGTGTTATGCGGTCTGATTCTGCAATGCCTGATCGTAAGCCAGAATGCCTTGGCTTCGCTATTTGAACCTCAGGATCTATTGCTCTTTGACATTCTGTCTATCTGTGTACTAGCTGCTCTGGTGCTGTTAATCCAGTTCATATTCATACTGGCTAGCTTGATCAAGGTAAGGCCACTCTCTTACTAACAAGCCTTCCATCAAGAGGTTTGCAGGTAACATCATCTTGTGAAATGTGGTTCTGAAAGACCCAGTGGTGAGAATGTTTTCTTGACCTCTTGTCCATCCTCAGGAGAGTGCTAAAGTTAACAGAGATTTTTTCCAAGTTTGTAAATAGTGTGGCAGAATTGTCAAGTCTGCAATTGTGCAAATCTCTTTCCTAAACCTGTGACTCTTCCTCGGGTCCAGAGATCAACAAGCGATCTAAGGGTCCTAAGGGGCAAGTTCGTTTCGGTAGAAATATACCGCCGCCTGGAATCAATGGTTGCACTCTCTACTAACCTCACACGGAAACCTATGTGCTTCGCTGCACCATAAGCTATATCACTAAGCAACAAAAAATAAGAACCTCTCGTGTCACTCTCATCTCTGGTTGTTTTAGAACCATATTTCTTTACAAAAGAAATGTATTTTTCACATGGTCTTCCCCACAAACCTCAATGTTGTACCATATCCCACTATGCAATGCTTCATGTCATACTTTTTAATATATCGACACTGTTGCAGGTTTGGTTTGACTAACACACTGACACCTTCACTTATTTATATTCTCTAGACTGAAGACTGTTAATATATCACATTATTTGTGCCAAAAGTTGAAAGACACCAGCACCAATACATTGTTCACAGTGGGTGAGAATGGCACCATGGCACCAGACTATTCCAGAACTGGAATCATGTGACATAGCAACAGTGCATTTAGTCTGTGGAATTCAAAGTGATCAGTAATAAATAAAAGAACAATGTAAAAACCTGCGTACCAGACATACATGTCATTTAGCAGACAAAAAGCTTATTGTCTAATCACTTTGAAATTAAATGCCAATTTACCCTTTCAGACTTTGTAATTAGCAATAACCCTAACCATAGCTCCGATATAATTACCTGACTGACGCAAACCTTTTTGCCTAAACACTGATATTAAATGACAATTTGCCTTCAATGACTTTGTAATTAGTATGGCATGACCAGTGGTTTCTGTAAACCTGTGGGGGAAAATCCCAGTACTCAAGCCCACCGTGGTACTTATATAATTATGTAATTATGAAATATAATTATATCTCAATTTGGCAGCAAATCGTCATTTAATTTCAGTCATTTTGCTGTAACAAGCTTACTTTGTTTAAAGCAGAACTTTATTGTGTGACCAATTCAAATTTGATTTTCAAATCGACTTACATGCAGCTGTTTACCATTTCGCACACCTGTAAACTTTTAACATGTATTGTTATAGTAGTTGTTTACCGAAAGCTCTCAACATATGTGACCCGCTCTGGAAAAATGTATATTATGTCGCAAAATATGAAAAATGAGTTTTGTTATGTGTGTTTGGAAAGCCCGCAATGTAAGCTTTCATTTGGTACATGATAGAGCTCCAAAGCCCTTTCCGTTCTGGAGATATCTCGTTTTTGCATATTAATTACTTCTATGGAGTTCGAATTGCACAAAAGAGAAAACAGGCTTTGAAATAGCTAGTTCTAATACAATGCAATGGAACAATGCACTCTAAAAAGGTTATTTTTGCACTTTATTCACTGAAATCTCATTGTTGTGCACCAAACCTGAAACTTTAGATATTTAAGATGTCATTAAAGAAAAAAAAGAAAATGAATTTTGACGAAAAATTTCACCCTCTCAACTTGAAAGGGCCATTACACGTAAATGCATAGCGCGACTTATATCACCTTTTTCTGGAGCAGGTCACATATGTATGTTGCAATATATGCAGAAACAAAACAAAATGCTGATTTTGAGGTTATCAAAATGTATAAAAAACGGAACACAAACAGTACAAAAGCTTTGCACCGTTATGTTGTTAGGTGTAGGGACATAAGTGTGGATATTTGCATTATATGTACACAGCCTACATTGGTGACCAGACCTTTGTATCATGAACAGCACCGCCTAGTGTCATATTGTCAAATTTCTTTGATCACTCCCAACCCCCACTTGCCGACACGGATTTACGCCACTGCTCATAATCATTCTGTCCAATAACAAACTCTGCTAAAACTGAAATTCACTCTGCACTGTTGTGTGCTCAGCTCTGATCTTGGTTAAGTACCAAAACTTATCAAAAGATAAAATTAAATGCAATCTTTTTTATCTGTCCTCTGACTACAGTCAAGAAGAGTTTCAACCAAGCTTCAGAAACACACCAAGCAGTATAAAGTGAGTAGAATTTATGTTGTGAGTGCGTATATCTTGGGTAAATAATGCACGAACTGCTGCCCATTTCACAAAGTAGTGTGCAACTTACGGCATTGCTTAGGTGGAGTTACGCAGTTGCGCAAGGTTTCATGCTTGTAAGGGTTTACTGCTAACCTTAAAATCAAGAACTTGTGTCAAAATAGTTTGTGTGCATATAAATCAATGGGTTTATTTGCTACGGTCATGCGGATATCAAGCTCTTCGTTCTCTTGGAAGAATCAAGCCAGGTTGGTTTCAATTTTCAATGTCAATTTTGCTCTACTGTTGAGCTGAAACCTGTTTTTTTTTTTCGAAACACTCTAGCAATAGCTTCGAAAATAACTGCTTTATTTTTAACGTTAAATGACAACCTTGGCTTCCCTTTCCAATTTTATCTCAATTGCTGTCCACTTATACCTGTCCTGCACATCGTGATAGGGTTTTTCAGCTTGTACTTAAGGGCAGGTAAATGTGAGCTGTTGAATATGTAGGAGGTCCTGAAGGTCTGTGGGGACATATGTGCTTCCCCCTCCCCTCCCAGTCCCCGCCCCCTCCCTTTCCTCCTCTCCCCCCCCCCCCCCCCCTACAATTGTTTACCTTACATTTATAGTTCTTCCCCTGTTCAAGACTTCTTTATCAATGTCAGCAAAGTTTATTCTTCTGGACTTGATGACCAACCTAACAGCACCTGTTGATCTCTGTTGAGGTCTGTGGGTTGAAACATACTAAGAGACTAATTCATGATCCATAGTCTCTGCCATCGTGTCAGTGTAAGTTGTGAAATGTGCTCGTGGTTTGGTTGTAAATTTAATCCAGAAAATTGCTAGCTCCTTCCTGAACCAGAGCAACTTCCTGTTTCCACTCAGTCAACTCTACATCTTGTTCCGTCTCATTCTGTAGGAACTGTGTGATCAAATCAACCAGAGTTGGTTGGCACGGCAACAGCAACTCAAGGACAGAGAGAAGGAGCAGACGGGGCAGCACACCGGGGGGAAGTCACTGGTACCCACCAAGGACCAGGTACAACGCACGCTCCCTGACCAATCAAAAGGCATGCTCAGGAAGAAAAGTCGCAGTCTCAAGAAAAATGGTGGAAGTTTGAACTTTGGGGAGGGAGAAAATGGGGTGGAGCTTCTTTCTGTCATTCAAGTGGGGACGTTTTTTGAAAAAGAAGACAACCCACCGCGAATATACTAGACACGCACAAACGGGTCAATCTCAATGTCTAGTCAGTGTTAATTGTTTAAGAAGGAGTTTTGGTGTAACTGTTGGAGAATGAACCATAGAATATTCTTTGTCTTACAATGAATGGGACACAAACACAGCCCCCCCCCCCCCCCCCTCAAATGAACGTCAGCTGAACAGCTTAACACAAACAAAACAAAGCCGCAACAATAAAATAATTAAACTGAAGCATTGTTTAAAGAGTATTTCATAGTAATAAGTGTGACTTTGCAAACAAATTTGCAAACTATAAACTTATATAAACATTGTGTCATTTTAAAATATGTGATTCAGATTTTAAATTTTAAAACTGAGAAAACTTAAGTAGAAAAATTTAGTGAACAACCAAGTAGCATGTACATGTAATTACTGTATGTATGCTATAAGTGTATTCAAAAGTCCTTGCAATTTTTTGTCATATCTGTAATAATTTTACTGTTCACCCATTTCTAAAAAGATGTATATATTATTAGAAGTAACCACCTGTATTATTGTTGTTTATTTTTTTATTCAGACAGATATGACCCTGTTTGTTGGAGATTTCCCCACCCAGTCAAGTAATCTGTAAATGGACTTGCACAGTGGCAACATACAGTAAGAATATTCCTCTTGAAAGCTTCAAATCGGGCCGCTCCCTACCAACAATTGTGGTCAGAAGTTTGCATAAATCGTTCTTTCAGTTGTTCCCAAAGCTGTTCAGTTTCTTTGCCATTTTTTTATTTTATTTTAAACTTTTAGTATAGTCATGCTTTAAAAGTCCTTCTTCATGCATGTGTAATAATTGGTTACAGCTTTGAAATGATTTGTTTGCACGACTGCTGTGTATGTAAACTTGTGACCTGAACTATACATGTATCATTAACAAGCGTCAGCTTTGATGTATGCTCTTATGTTGTCTGGTAAGGATAATCCCCAAGCCTGGTAAGGATAATTCCCAAGCCATCTGTACCAATGTTGCCAGGAACATGTAAATATATTCCAGGTTTGAATGTAGAAAAAAAACGAATTGTGGAACACTATATAATACTCCACATCCCTGTTGTTTAAATTCAATTGACTTGCATTCAGTGATGGAGCTGTTCATGTGACAGTCGACACTCCCACTGATATCCCGAGAGAAGGATACCTTTCTAGACAGTCATTTTAGCATCATGAAAATTATTTGGGTGGGAATGGATTAATTACACAGTTTGTACTGTTATGGAGGAATTAATTTGACGCAATATTGTATCTCCAGTTGTTTATGCACTCCTGTTGTAGCAGAGATTGTCAATTTTTCAGGAGATGGAAACAGCTTTGAGAAAGAAACCTCCGCTGAGTAAACTATTTTGACTGAAGATCATTAAATTTAATATAGTAAAAATTGTACCGTAGTGATGGTAAGAAGTGTATGTGAAAGTTATAAGGTGGGTTATATTTCTAGAGAAGATTGAGTCTATATGGCCTATTTAATGTGGCTCACAGGAAGGTACATGTATGTAAAAAAAATAATTGTAAATACACAATATTGTAAAAAAGCAGTAAGTTTACCTTTTTGCTTTTGAAGATTGTTTAGCTTTGCATGATGCTTACTAAATTAAATAGCTCTTTACATCTAGAATGACTGTCAAAGACCAGCAACATATTTTTTGTGTTACCTTACAAATATTGGGTCGTAGAAAGAAAAATGGCACATTGTAAATAATATACATAATGGCCAAATATATTCATTTGTCCATAGTGCATTGTTTTTCATTAAACAATTTTTAACACGTATTTTTGTATGTTTGAAAGGTGAAAATCTATGAGCGCATTTATAGCAATACAGAGTTATGAAAAAGTAATTTTTATCAGAAAATGTTCAAGCTATTGTACGTGTATTATATTCAATTTATTTTAGATCCAGGTGCATTTGCAAATTAACGGTCAAGCCTTTGGCTATATGAAGAACAAAAAATGGATGGAAATTTCAAGACAGTCATGACAGTTTTAAGAAACTAGATGACTTGACAGTATTATTTTGATTATACATGGCCCTGTTTTTGCCGGCCAAATTAACTAAATTTCTGGAACATGAAACAAAGCAAGTCTGAATAGGTCACGAAGGCACTGTCACACCGCCATTTCTGGGGTACAAAGTTGTAAAACAATGCACCATTATGATGTAAATTATCATATTCAGTAACCCTACTTCAGCTAAGAAACAGATAGTAATGTAACTCATCTTCATAAATCACAAATGAAGTACTGATGTACTTTTGTGTAGGGCCTATACCTCAAAATGTTAATTACATGTAACAGTGCCTTCAATCAGTCAAAAATATGGACGACTACATTCAAGACTTATGGACTGTTGCCAAAGCCTACTGCGGCTTTGAAGAAAATAACTTTGTCAACAATGAAAGGTGAAAGGGTTATGAGTGACTTTACCTCCAACACTCCTTAATAGAGGAATCCCCACAACGACGAGTTTAGCGCCGATCTCAATGTCACATTAAACAACTTTATGCTGATCGTACGCCTGCGCTTCCTTTTATGGCCTGATTAATTCATGCATGAATGAATGTGCTGAAAAGCGTTGTTTTGTTTGCTACTGACATTCTCGCTTTCAACTTGTGCACAGAGGGGGCTAATGTGAAATTCATCTATAACTAAACTAGCTCACATTTTCTTAACTAATTAGCATAACAACTGAAATTTCAAAAATACCTAGATGTGCCTGAATATTTTGTGGAGTCAAGGCACTATATGGTGACACCTGTGCAATGTACTCAAGTGCAATTTAATAGAGAAATATTTAAATAAATGTAAACAAGAGCAAGATTTTTTTAAAGATAGATATCTGCTATATTATTATTATTATTATTATTTTTACCTGATTGAGTACATCAAGTCACTTGTATGAGGAGTTATTGTATCAATTAAAATAAATCAGCTGACTGTATTTGTGACCGGCTCTGCAAAAGGAGTATTATGTCGCACTTTGTGAAAATACACACCGGGCAGTTCTACATGTATGTGAAGCGGGTGAAAAAATCTTCACGCAAGTGATTTGTTTAGTTTTTGGTTTGTTGGCTTCTGTTATATCTATATTTTCAGAATTTATTTTCAGAAACATTAATATTGATGAATAAAGATGAAAAAATAAATGTTGATCAAAATTACTTCTATCTTATTTCTTTGCACTTTTATGTTTAAAGGCCTGTATCTCTAAACGCACTTCCGTTAAAATGGGAAAAATGAAGTTTACAAATGTCAAGATATCTCAACACAAAATGCCACAGGGGTCAAACCTACACCAAATTCAAGCTTAGGATGTGACCAATTCAACTATGTATATAACTCATTTTTCAAATTGTTAGACATAATAGCCCTTTTTGCAGAGCCGGTCACATTTGATTGATAAAAAAGTGGTGCCCCTATGGTACCCCTATGGTACCCATGATTTTTGACTACCAACACCAACTGCAGTAAACATGTCAGATTCAGTTTCTGGCGGAAGACTTAACATCTTTGCATCCATTGCACAGTCATGACAGTACACAGCAGTTGATGAGAAATTCATTAAAACCAATTGACTGGTTTTGACTGTGCTGACTGGCATATAGGCCTATACATGTAGTTTTTACACTGCAGCTATAGGGTACTGCAACTTTGATCTGTTTTGACTGGTAAAATCACAGGAGGGTTAATAAAAAGTAATGAAAGTGGATGGAACGTACAGCTATGATTGAGATTGTTTGAACTGTACTTCATTGGTATGCTGTTTCTATACTGGTACATAGAGACTCATTTAACCCCTTGCGTACGGATGACGCCATGGCGTCAAAAACAAAAGTGCCACCAGGCCGGATGATGCCATTTGCCGCCGTTTGTGCAGTTTCAATCCATTGTTGGATTATTGTTTGTTACTCTTGACTGCACAAACACATTGTAGCGGTTCGCTTGGCTGCCGGAACTGCTGCAACACCCCGACGTCTCCCGTAAAAAAAAACGTACTCAAGGGGTTAACTCCATCTATTCCCAGCTTAAAATTTAGTCTGCATAGGTTTTTCTTCATTTCTCAAACCTGAACAGTTTGTATTTACCGAGAATTATTTTTTAACCAGTTTGCCTCGGAGGACGTGTTAAAACCCCTTGGGCACGGTATTTTACAGGAGACTCTTGCAAATCAGTATTTGTGGCATCTGGCTGTATATCAGAAGTTGGCTGCTATATTTTGCCTTTTTTGAAAATATAAATTTGGGCAAAAATAATCCCGGCGTGAACTGGTTAAAATAAAAACATTACCTTGTACCAAAACAAGCTACACATGTACATAGCCATTGTCAGTATGTACTGTTAACACCCTCCTGTGACGTCACACTATTGTTTTCTCTCTCCATTATTTTGCACGAATGGAGCGCGACGCGCCATTCTGCATTTTACGAATGGCGTGTTGCACTCAACCCCAGTAGGAGATATAGGGCACAGTGCGAATTTTACAACTTATTTTCATTTCTATTTTACTCCCAAACAAATACAGCATTGGACAAATATATGACAATTGATTAGGGTTTACAGTATCATTTTCCATTTACACATTGCCCAAAAATGTATTTATGACACGAATGAATAAATGAATGTGTTTTGCGTTAGAAAAATACTGCAGTCCGAACTCGCCATGTTCCCACCTTGGTGTCAAATGAAACGTTTGCCATTTGAATTCCCCTATTGATATCGTTCAAACTACTTGGAGTGCATAGGATAAAAGAGATTACGTGACCAACATACCAATGTATTGTCAACATTCCTTTACTGGCTTTCTTGATTTTACAAAAACACGACATTCGTTTATACAATAATGAAACATTCTTGGAGGGTGTTAAGACGGTTAATACACTCGGTAGCACGCCGTTCGTGGGTGACGAATGGCCCTCGGGCTGCGCCCTTGGGCCATTCTCACCCACGAACGGCGCGCTCCTCGTGTATTATCCTACTCGTAACATTTAGACTGGTGCTGTAGACACTGCAGTCTGTGTGCACTCATACCATCTGTTATTTGGACTTCAGATCATAAAAGTGAGTCATGTGGTCAAATTTAACTTAGATTTTGTGCATTCCACATTGAATCATAGATGCCGAGATTGGAATATTTCACAGGCATGACAGTCTGCCTTAATGCAAGTTTACTGCATTTGGAGACAGCAGAGACAACGGTCCTTTTCCATCATTCTCACCAGTCATACTTAAAACTACGCACACATGCTCAGAGCAAGCAAAAAAGGACCGGTATGTCTGCTGTCTCTCCAGCGTCACAAAAAACTCCCATTGACACCTCGGTACGTACTCAAATCTGGCCTTGAGCTCTGTCTTCAGCCCCTTTGCTAATTTGAAGCTTTGAATACTTCAATAAAATAAGGCTCTGACACTGGCTTCTGGTTTCTGACTGATCAGATTGAAGTTCATTAGCCTCTATCATGAGTCCAGAAAACCTGAATGAGGGAGCGCTTTGCAATATGACAGCTTGAAACAATGAAGCAAACAAAAACCACAGATCTGGTCAAACCCAGAAACAAAATAAGCCTGAATTACAGCCAGCCATTGGGTGGTGAAATGAGTTTGGAGTATGAAATTCAATCCATTGCCACTAACAATTCTGCAGGGGTGGGGGCCATGGAGGAGACACGATCTTGAACAAATAGATTTGTACAAAGGCATCTCGCAAACACATGCATTTTCAATAATTTATTGTACCTTAAAATATCATTCCTTTTCCTTACATTGGGATTAAAACATGAAACATACAATTTATGGACAATAAAAGATTGGTTTATGTTCCTTATTGAATGGAATGTAAACATTAAATCATGTTTTTATATCATTTTCAAACAAATAAACTTGAATTTGGAAGGAAATCATACATCAGGAGGTAAACATTGGATCAAAAGGGAAAATTTTGTCGGTTGATAAACTTGTTTGCACAAAAACTGACAGGGAAAAACCAACCAGAATTTATGACCCATTTTCAATTAAATATTTATTAAATGAGAAATTAGTAATTACGCTATTCTAATTTTGTGAACAATAATGCAATGTATTTTCTCACAGCTGACGTACCAACGAATTAACTAAACTTTAAAGGCACTTTACTCAAATTGTCTGAATGTTAGCACTGTGATGATCCTAAGATGCTGTGTCCATGCTATTTGGACGTGGCAGCCCGGAAAATAAATTTCCAGATTAATTTGCAATTGCCAATGAGTGCCTTTTGTTCAATGTAACATCAAGTTATGACAATGTTCACAACACATTTCATTGTAAAATTGTATTATGTTGGAAAATGTTAAAATGTTTAAAATAGTACAATACACATTAATTATATCAGTTTGCACCGATTCTTTGGCCAATAACTACCGCCCAAAACAGACAAGTGGTCAATGGTCTTTTAACTTTGTTGGGAAAACTGCAACGCTAGGCTATGACACCAGAGATTTAGCAAAATTAGTAAAATAAATAAAAGAAACTCATTTTCATTAATGTAACCCACTATCACCGACTTACAAACCAATTTGTTTTGAAGAGTGTTGTCGAAAGTATGGTTGCTATTGGTTACCTGCTTCCTTTAGAATTATAGGAGCAATCATGACATTGTGAGAGTAGTATCTGCAATCTGGCTCAGGGGTAATCGGAAGTAACTCAGTCCAGATGTTTTCTGGTTTAAAGCCAGCCTCAATGATGTGATGCACTTGGGTTTCCTACAAGACAAAATGAAAAATTGCATGTCATAATGGGAAAGGCTTGAACGTGTCAAGATTAATATGATATGCAGCTGTGGAAAACATGAATGGACCACCAAAAGTTTGATCATGTCATTATCGACTGGTAATTCATTCTCAGTACTGGGTGAAAACGGTAAATCACAAAATGAGTGTTTTACAATACATTTTAAATGATGTTTGGATAATTTAAATGATGCTTGGATAATGTGTCATAATGGCCAATTTGAGAAAATAATCATAAAATGAGGTGTCTGAACCACTCAAATGAGATTCAGGCAATCATATTACTTTTGACAATTTTGATGTCCCCACTATTACAAATAAAGGGTTTGTGTAAAAATTACTTGATGTCTCTATGTTTTAAAATGTCAGTACAATAATTTTTCCACAGCTGTATATCCCAAACTCTGCAAATATTATTGTACACCATACACGTACCTCAGGTTTTGGACTCAAATTGCTTTACTTTCCTTAGTTTCCAAAGACTGGAATGACTTTTGGAACCTTCTGATAGCAGGTTCCAATAATGTGAATGAAGAGGGGAATATTGCAAAATCATGACGATTTTATTCAGGGGAAGGTGAATTAATCTTGGCCCTGAACCCCACAATCCTGGACAAAACTCTTGGCGACACCTCAACAGAAGACCCCCATCCCCATTCCCTGACAATCTGACAGGTGGTTCTCAGGGGACGAGTAGTCAAGTACTGCTGTTGTATTTTCACCTGTAACTTCAGAATGGTTCATTCGTTTTTTATTAAAACCTGGCATATATTATCCCAAGATATCAGTCATTTATAAAGTGTAAGTTTCATTTCAAATACTTGTGTAGTTTTTGGAGTTATGATTTCACATATTTTCTTGTCATCTTCAACTTCGTTACGTCTTGTATCCCGCCGGAAAGGTCACACGATCAAACACCCTATTGCAATGGGCTCATGAACTTGTCGGAATCAGCAAATTTGGCTGAAATTGGATTTTGTTTCACGATAGTTAGGCTCGAATTCCATTTAGGGCCGGTCTGCATACCGGCTCCCGGTATCAGACCGGTTTAAACCGCGGACGGTATTATACCCCTCCCCGGGTAAAAATCCACTTGCTCGTCAGCATTTCAAAGCCATAGACTTGCGGTTGAGCTTGGCTAGCCTGCTGCCTAATGGCCCTGCAGAGTGTTGACAATGGAGAGTTTATGGACTGATGACTGACTGAGTATACCTGTATGTGTAGTGATTACCGAAGTGTGAATACTGGGTGGTCAGATCTGTCCAGTGGCAAACTATTTGAAACTGAGCAAACGTTTAGGGCCTTTAACCCCTGGAAGATTATTATCGGATTATAGTCACCCCATTGTCTGCATTTAAAAGGAGTTCATCAGCCCAGAAATTTGACACAATAGACTCTTAAACAGGGCCAGCCCTATTTGGACATGGGGCCTTAGTTGCCTGACGCTAGAATCAGAAACTCCATTGTTTCTTTTCTAGCTTTGTTAGAAATGTATTCATTAAAAGAAAAAAACACGAGTGAGGTTTTCATTCTATCTCCGAATGTAAATTTCATATTCCAAATGATTCTCCCTGTGCTAGACTGTCAAGCCAGCAGATAAACATAGGGTTTAGATGACAAAGTCCAAGCCAAATACCAGACAGCTATATATGCACTGCATCTCCTACTATACATTCGCTGTACATGTATACAACGGGGATAATCATTTGTATTTAATGGCTTACATCTGCCACTATCAATAAACCCCATCTGCGATTTAAAAAAAAAAAAAATCTGATTTTAGAATTTTTGTGAGATGCCTTCCAGGTTTTCGGAAGATTTGTTTGTCCTTAAATTGCTTTTATTATTCCAAAATGACCTCTGCAACCTGGAACAACCTCTTTTTCATTCTAATGACCGTTTTTTTTTTCAATTTTGGTAGAAATTTTGGTAGAAAATGCAGTTATCTACAAACAACAGCTGCCCAGTGCTTCATGACCATGACTGAGTTGGCATAGGGTGCTGGGATTCTTGTCTGGACTGACCTGAAACATGACCGTAATGTCTTGATATTTGGATTTCATCCATTCACCCCATGAGGTCAGATTACAGTAGGTCAACACACCGCCTGGTTTCAGCAGCCGATGGGTGTGTTTCTTCAGGAATGGAAACTGGTGTGTGTGCCACGTAGCTTCTGACAGAGGAAATGTGTCATACAGGATTCCTGACGATAGAAAATATTGAAAGTTTCAGCTTTATACTTATTTGGTAACTTTTGTTTAATCTTCCTTGCTTTTGTTTATCGGAGAAACAAATTATTGTTCATCTCTCCTCTCCCCCCCCCCCCTCCCTGCAGACTTCAATTTGTATCACAAATTTGTTGTTAGTAATTTTTGCATACAGAGTGAAACATAAACACTTATTAGGCCACATGCTGTTGCTGTTTTGAGGCCTTAACATTAATTGAAGGATTATTTCTGTCATAATTATCACATAATTACCTCCTACAAGCTCTAGAATTGTACATACAAAATTAAACAATAATTATGGCTATTCCACCTGCAAATCACAAACCAGCAGAAGATAATTCAATTGTGGAGGATACACTGACTAGACTGCTATCCTTGGTAATACGGCCAACAAAAAAATAGTTGTGTTGTCCTCCGCGACCGACCCTAAAAGTCACAAAAGTTGGGGGTTTTTTTTGGTTTTTTTTACTTTTTATTTTAAAAGGAATTTTCAAAAATAATAATCGACCGACCGACCGACCGACCGACCGACCGACCAACCCACCCCCCCCCCCCTGTTTTTTCCCATTTAAGGGCAACACAAGTTTGCTTTTTTTGGGCCTAAATTGTATGAGGTTGAAACAATAGATCCTACTATTTAATATAATACAGTACATGTATATGGCCATTGTAATGGCTCATTATCTCTACCCACCTTTCAATGTTTTTCATGTGTCCCTGCTAAATACAATTTCCAACAAAACTGATTAAGAAGCCTGGTAAATTCAACAAAATCCAACAGCCAATTTGGTTGGATTCTGCAGTGTACCACCTACACACCAGTCTTAGCATTTTGCAGCTACCCTGATACATCCCACAAAATACAACAGATATTTGTTTGTGTGAGCCCTGCCAAATCCAACATAATCCAACTTGAATTTTACTGGAAGTGTGCTTCCCTCCAAAATACGACAAAAAAACAAACAGATTTGTTTTGCTTCCACCCTGCTAAATACAACAAATTACAACAGTTTATATATTACCATTGTTGGACTTTGTTTTGTTTTTTGTTGGAATTAGCAGGGTTAGGGTTAAGCAATGGATAGTTTTGTGCAGCACAGGTCTATCAAACCTATTATAAATACAGCCCAAAATGCTATGGGTACAAAAGAAATGGTTGCATGTTGTGTCAAGCCTTTCAATGTGATTATCTAGAGGGGAAATGACAATGAGAATTCAGCTGTTAAACTCAGAAGTCACAATGGACCCACATTGTTTGCAGTCTTCAGATGTGATTTTGAATAGGATGCCAATTTTGCCGATTCTGGAAATCACATTGTCCTAGCTGTGTTCATTAGAAAATCACACCTAATGGGATTTACAGTGTCATAATGTTTTTATGTTCAAAACAGCACATATACCGCCCAGGAATAGTTCACTGGCTGAGGTTGATTTTTACCGACTTGTGAAGTACAATGGATTTGTTTTTGTTTCTAACACACAAGACTTGTTATATGGACTCTGCACAAACTTACCATCAAATTGCCCATCTTCAAGTTTGGGAACTACATCCTCCCACATTCCTTTCAATGGTGTCACCTTGAAATTAGAAGAAATCAGACTATTGTATAGTGGACACGTCAAAATTGTCAAAAGTAATATGATTGCCTGAATCTCATTTGAGTGGTTCAGACACCTCATTTTATGATTCTTTTCTCAAACTGGCCATTATGACACATTATCCAAGCATCATTGAAATTATCCAAACATCATTTAACATTTATTGTAAAACACTCCTTTTGTGATTTACCGTTTTCACCCAGTACTGAGAATGAATTACCAGTCGATAATGACATGATCAAACTTTTGGTGGTCCATTCATGTTTTCCACAGCTGCATATCATATTAATCTTGACGCGTTCAAGCCTTTTTCATTATGACAAGCAATTTTTCATTTTGTCTTGTAGGAAACCCAAGTGCATCACATCATTGAGGCTGGCTTTAAACCAGAAAACATCAGGACTGAGTTACATGTACTTCCAATTACCCCCCCCCCCCCCCCCCACCCCCCCCCGAGCCAGAATGGAACAATAAGGGAATAAATATGTGCTGGGCCGGGTTTACGTTTTAAACAAGTCTCCTTCGGGCCTGGATGCTGATATTGACCCGAGCCGGGTTATAGATGCCCTGAGTAGAAACAAAACTAGTTTTTCTGTTCAAATAAAATATACAATCAGAAGAAAAAAGTCCTCCTGGACATGACGGTATCAATGTATACCTTGTGTGGTTGTTGTTTGGCCCATTCTTCCAATCTTTCAAACACGCCATCGTTACACTCAATGATCACATGCTCAGTGATGTCCTGTTCTTCAATCTTAGTTGCAGCAATGGCCATGCCGAATCCTATCTCCAAGACACGCCCACCTGAACAGAAAAAAGGAAAAACATGTTTTATTTATTGATTGGTTGGTTTATTCAACCACAAATCGTGGCCCGAAGGCCAAACTATATGTGGTTTACAAAACACATAAACATGAACAGAAACAATAAAAGACACGTTGATAAAAAAGCATAACATCATTAACGTTTAAAGTTCATAAAGTTCATAAAGATAAATGTTTTTCAAAGTGAACAAAGACAACTGGCAGGAGCAGGATTCGAACCTGCGACCTCTCGAATACAGTACCAGCACTCTACCAACTGAGGGGGGTTAAGGTTCTTAACATGAATAATTTCATATTGGCTTTAGCTAGAATGTTGTTCACGTGGGTGTTCCATTTTAAGTCATCTTGCAACCAGATACCCAGTACTTTCACAGTATTTACGTGATTTAGTGTTTCAGTACCAATTTTCAAAAGATTTTTCGAAGGTGGAGTTGAAATAGACTTGCAGGGCTTGACATTTAGAGGGAATTAGCTTAAGACTGGTACTGTCAGCCCACTTTATAAGGCTGTCAAGGTCACTTTAGATAAGACCATCACAAGAGTCAGTGCGATTTTCAACAAAGGTAATGTCATACATATTTCCAAAATTTCGAATAGGAACCTTGAGCTGTATCGTTAATCAAAATTTGGAAACAAATGAAACCGAGTTTTGTTTCCCCGAGGCACACCACCATTCTAAGAAAGATAATTGGACGGGGCACTATTGCAGCGGACACACCGACTCTTTAACCTGTCATTATTAAACCTGTCAAATAATTACGTTTTCGCTTGGCACCCTGCTGAATCCAACAGAATCTTTCAACAGCTAAGTGTGAAGCCTGTAAAATCTGACAGAATCTAGCAGCTAGAGCAAAAGACCTTTTCTTCACAGCCTACATAATCAAACAAAGTTTCTATTTCAACTTATACAATGGACTTGGATTTTTTCTGATCTGGTACATAAAGCCAACTTTATCAATAGACCTCTTAGGCAGAAACAATTAAGCATCGTTTAGTACCAAATGCAATATGTATTTTGAGACATCATACCTTTACTAGCAGCAATGGTAGCCAGTTTGTGCATGTAAGGTGTTTCCCATCGTTGCATAACTGGTTTGCCCATAATCTCAAGATGGGTATCAGTATGATCAAACTCTGCCTCTGCTTCCTTCCAAGATGGCTTACAATTCTCATTGGACGAGAAAATGTCAGTCCCATTAGAAGACATGATGAAGCTCTGCTGCTAGTACTCTAGTCGGTGACTGTGCTGCTGATGAAGAATCACTGTATTGTTAGCTGTAGTCTCATCCCTCACCCAATTGGGGTGTACACCTCATTATTTGGTGTAGTTTTAGTGCACATTTGGTGTACACCAATTGTGCACCAGCTTCATGCAAATGAAGTGACTACACCAAACATGCACCACAGAATCTTAGCCCTAATAGTACATACACCAAAAGTACACCACATATTGTTTGTTCTCAGATCACTGCACCACATATGCACCACATACTGTTTGTTCTCAAAGCATGGCACCAAATGTGCACCACATAAACTTAGGTCTCAGATCACTGCACCAAATATGCACCACATACTGTTTGTTCTCAAAGCATGGCACCAAATGTGCACCACATAAACTTAGATCTCATATTATAACCTTGCATTATTTACTACAGAAGCTTATAAGCTCTGGGCACTGCAAAGTACAGCAAAGTGCAGCTATGGGGTCCCTTACCGAACAAGACTGCTATAATGCATATGTAGCATTCACAGATGATTGCTAGATTTTACAGTCAATACAGCATTCTTGATAGCATGAAAATCTGAGCATTCCAAATAACATGTTTTAGCTCCAAAGCATATTCTACATTTGTACATATGCAAGCCTATATGGACAGACTGCAAATTGAATGCAGCATTTGTAAAATATAAGTACAATGTATCTAGCATTCTGTGGCTATAAACACAGCCTGCAATGCAGCATTCCAATATTTCAATAAGAAGTACACAAGCCTATCATATTACTTAGCCTCCACAGTGCAGCTTGTATGAGCCACAAAGTCACATGACACTAGTGACCTTGCATACCAACGGTCAGTGTGGGAAATTTGAAATTGCAGTCAGTTGAATTTCAGTGCAGTGCAGTGCAGTGCACTTACATTGTAGTCTTGCACGAAACTGTAGAAAACTGGGTAAAAATCATGGACATATAGGCCTATGATGCCTGCAGGCAATATTTACTGTTCATGTACACACTTAATCTGTACATAACATGTAAAAAATACACTGGATGATTGGCTGATCTTTGGAATGAACATGACAACTCAAACGCAGCATATGTCATGGTATATGTCAACACACTCACAAGCTGTTCGTCAGTTTGTACAAGTAGTATGGTAATTGCCGCTTCTATGTCATTTCCTGTTTTTTCACTTTTCTCTCTAATTTTGCTGTGGGTACATACGTCAAATTTTTTAGAAACCAAAATAGTCTAAAAATCGCCCAAATTTTATTTTAACTTTTGCTGGGTACCTATGCACCAAAATTTGCACAAAATCAAGAAAATGAAAAGTGTTTTCCATATCCCACAATCGTACTAAATCTCCGGGGTGCCCAGGCTCTGCTCCTAAAATAACACAAGCCAAAAAAAATTAAATTATTTTTTATTTTTTTTATAAATATTATATTACCATTATAAAAGATGGAGACACAACCCATGATTCGAGGATACAATAAATGGAACAAAAAATCTTTAAAAAGATATACCGATAACTATGACTTAACTTTAGGATCGCCAACAGGACGCCGTAATACGTATATCAGGCGAGATTATATTCGAGCTATAAAAAGAGAAGAAGAAAAATTTAAAAATTTGAGAATACGATCTAAAGCTTCGTTAGCGCGACTCGTACGTGATAAAAATATTCGAGTCGTACCAACGGGTAGAAATGGTCGAGCGATAAAAAAAGATTACGTCGAAGCTATAAAAAGATTTAAGGAGCAAAATACTTTTCGAGAAGCAGAATTTCGAGAGACTAGAAGATTTGAAAACAGTTATAGAAATTTGGAACTGATTCCGAGTCTGTTTATCGACGATCCAGAGCAATTTTACAACACCCATACGTCGATGATAAAAAACAAAATCGTCGCTGAATTAAGAGAAATAAAAACGATGAAACTACAGATCGCTATGAAAATAAAGTATGTAAAAAAATCAGGCGTTGAGACTACAAAATCAACCGCTACTCATTTTAGTTATCAAAATCGAGTCTTAAACAAGAGCGAGATAGCTACGACTATCGGGAAACAATACGAAATGATATTATCTCAGATAGATAAATATACGAATGAAGGAAGTGGTTGGACTATAGATAAAATAGTCGCGTTTTACATTAACATAAACAGAGTTAACCCTCTGGTAGGCGCTTCTTACGTAAAACTACCCGAGTATGTAGCTAACAAACACGCAACCGTCAACATCAAAAACGAAGATCAAGAGTGTATAAGATGGTGTTTAAGAGCCGCCCTAGGTATATATACCGATAGAGTTAAAAAACAATTAGCAACAAACCCAAAGTACCAATTTCGAGGAAATAATCCATCTACTTATAAAACCGATGATGGATTAAACTTCACCAACATAGACTTCCCCACACCCATAAGTCAGGTAGCGAGAATAGAAAGACAAAACGATATAAGTATAAACGTGTTGGGATACGACGCAGACTGCAAAAATAAAACCTATCCACAAGATAAAAGGGGCTTGATATATCCGCTATATTTATCTAAAAGACCATACGATTTAAAAACTATCAGTTTGCTATTATATGACGGTCATTATTGTTGGATAAGTGACTTACCTAGATTCTTATCTGGGGTTACCAATAGTCAACATCGTAAAATGTTTTGCTTAAGATGTTTAACGCATTTTATTTCGAAAGAGAAGCTGGACACACACATAAAAGATTGTGAAGGAATAGATTCTGCTTTATCTACCGTTAAAATGCCGCATGAAAATGCGAACAAATACTTGGACAAAAGCAAATTAATGTTTAAAAACTTTAAGAATTTACAAGATGCGCCCTATGTCATATACGCGGATTTTGAATCTATCTTGGTACCCTCTACGAGCGTAGCTACGCAAGTATACCCACAAAGGAGCGGTCGAGTAAAACTCACGAACATAGAGCCTGCGGTTATTCTTACGTTGTAGTGAGATGCGATGGCCGACAGATCAAGCGAAAGACATATAGAGGTGAACGCGCTATAGACAATTTTATAACCTCGTTGCAAGAACTCGAACCTAAGATTAATGAATTACTAGCTCGCATTAAGCCGATAATATATACGCTAAAAGAAGAAAAAATTCACCTAAACTCTAACGAGTGCTGGATTTGCGAAAAACGAATTTTACCAAATTACTCGTGTAATTGCCAGTGCTGCAAACCCGTAGAACCTAAAAGTAAAGAAGAACTGGAAGAATACACGTACGAAAACGAAAAGGGATACATCGAGAAAACATGTATGTTCTGCCAAAAGAAAATTAACAAATTTCGAAAAGTAAGAGATCATTGTCACACTACGGGCAAGTACAGAGGAGCCGCGCACGCTTACTGTAATCTTAAATTACGAGTAAAACCCGGTGAAACGAAAATACCGGTCGTCTTTCACAACTTAGAAAACTATGACGCGCACTTGATCATGCAGGGCATTTCCAAGTATCAACGAGATATCTGGTGTATACCCAAAAATTCAGAAAAATACATTTCATTTTCGATCGGTCAATATAGATTTATCGACTCGTTTCATTTTATGTCTAGCGGTCTCGACAAATTGGTAACGTCTTGCCCGAGAGACGCTTTTAGGCTACTCCTGAAACGTTATGGCGAAGAGAACGCGGACCTCTTATTACAAAAGGGTGTGTATCCGTACGAGTATATGGATAGCTTTGAACGATTTAGCGAAGCTACTCTACCAGCTAAACACCATTTTTACAGCGCTCTAAAGGACAAACATATAACGGACGAAGACTACGAAAGAGCGCAACGAGTATGGCGGACATTTAACCTCAAAAACATGGGCGAATACCACGACTTATACGTAACCGCGGATACTCTATTACTAGCCGGCGTATTCGAGAATTTTAGGCAAATGTGTAGAACGAATTACAAGTTGGATCCAGCCAACTACTTCACGGCACCGGGATTAAGTTGGGACGCGTTGCTGAGACATACTAAAATAGAATTAGAATTATTAACCGATATAGATAAACATCTATTTTTTGAAAAAGCGAAAAGAGGAGGAATATCGAGCGTTGGTAGTACGCGCTATGCCAAGGCCAACAATAAGTACTTGAAAGATTACGATCAAGATAAACCCGATTCGTATATTCTCTATCTAGACGCCAACAACCTCTACGGATGGGCCATGAGTCGACCGATACCTTACGGAGGATTTAAATGGGTCAATACGAGACAATTTACCCACGATCGTATCATGGCGTTAAAAGATAAGGCTCCAACGGGATATATGTTCGAAGTTGACCTGGAATATCCAGCCGAACTACACGATCTACACAACGATTATCCTTTAGCCGCCGATAATATAATCATACCTGAAGAATGGTTATCGGAGTATCAACGAGAGTTGGCGAGTGAGATAGGAGATGGAGCTAAGGTAAAAAAATTAACCGGTACGCTATATCGAAAAGAAAAATATGTATTGCACTACGTCAATTTAAAACAGTGTTTGAGGCTAGGCCTAAAACTAACTAAAGTACATCGGGCGTTACAATTTAAACAAAAACCTTGGATGAAATCGTACATCGATAAAAACACGCAACTCAGAACGAAAGCAAAGTCGGATTTCGAAAAAGACTTTTTCAAATTAATGAATAATTCCGTATTCGGCAAAACGATGGAAAATGTCAGAAATAGAATAGATGGTGCGTTACTTAGAAACGATCAAGTAAAAGAATACAAAGAGATGGTTTCTAAACCTTGTTACAAGTCTACTACAGCGTTTAAAGAATGCGGTCTCTCATTCGTGGAATCGTACAAAAAGAAAACGTATTTAAATAAACCCATCTATTGCGGCGTTAGTATCTTAGATTTATCGAAGACTCTAATGTACGACTTTTATTACAGCCAATTAAAAAAGACGTATGGCGATAAAGTAAGATTGATGTATACAGACACGGACTCGCTGCTTTTGATTATCTATACGAAAGACGTTTATCGGGATCTAGAAAAACAGTCTGACTTGTACGATTTTAGCAACTACGAGAAAGACCACTTTTTATACGACGATACAAACAAGAAAGTTATCGGTAAATTTAAAGACGAATGCGGGGGAAAAGTCATAAGCGAAGCTACTTGCATCAGATCTAAGATGTACTCGATTTTATACGGGGAACACGATATTATAAAGAAGGCCAAAGGCGTAAACCGAGTGGTTATAAACAACGATCTATCTTACGAAAAGTATAAGCGATGCGTTTTATCGAACGAATGCTATTCAAACAAGATGATTCGTTTTGGAACTGAGCGTCACATGATATACACGGAGGCTCAAGTCAAGCAATCTTTAAATCCTTTAGATACGAAGAGATATATTTTACCTAATGGTATAGACACTCTGGCTTATGGTCACTCGCGTAGCTAAAGCCCAGAACAAGACGATCGATAAATATCTACTCGAAAAATAAATGTCTTATGGTTATTCTCGATTAACTCGCCGTCGCAGTCTCTGAAAGAAAAACTCAGTTCGGGTATTTTACTCCTAATTAGCGATATGACAGTTTTTCTTTTATTCTGGACAGTCGCCATTACATCCGAATCGGTCCCAATATAAGTAATCGGTATAACGTCTAACAAGTGCGTGTTCTTTCCGTTATAGAAATTATTAGACGTAGATAACTGATCGCAATGTAAAAAAATTGTATTCACATAATTAATATTATAATGCCCTACAAGTTCACCATCAACATTAGGGAACCAATTATGGGGTAGACCCAACACTTTTTGAGTATATAGATCGAAATCAATATAAACATATTTACCTTCCAATATTATACCGGCATTAAAAATAATCTTTTTATTAATCTTGTCTGCGGAAACTACGATCAAAGCTAATGTATTAAATTCAGCTATTAACTCATCGATAGTATAATTTCCAGGTGGAATTACCGTTTCGCCGTTTTGGTTACTCGCCGTATCGGTGCCATATATTCGCCATCCTATAGTCATACGTTGAGCTATATTAAAAAAACCTACGGTAAATATCGCGCTGTTTAAACTCATGCAGTAATTTCCCTCAGAGTTATCTATAGGTTTTGACAAAGTAAACGTTTGTTCGTTACTAGCCATTTCAAAAACGTGCGATTCCATTTTATTAGAACAAAAAAATCTTCAAAAATCGCTTAAAATTTACCTATCGCCAAGTTAAAACTAATCTTTTTTCCTCGATTATTTATTAAATCGCCGTCTCGGTCTCTGATACTAAAGCTAAGTTGGTTTATCTTATCACCCACGAGTCTACGAGCGGTTAATCTTGCACGCTCTACGAGCGTATCGCCTCTTTTCGTTATCGGTATAACGTCTAGCAAGTGCGTTACCCTTCCGTTATAGAAATTATTAGACGTAGATAACTGATCGCAATGTAAAAAAATTGCATCGACAGGCATTGTATTATAATGCCCTACATAATCTACGCCAAAAACTAAGTTTTTGACCGTTATCCCCAACAATTGTTTAATGTTTTTATCAAAGCGTAGAACGTTATTTTCTTCCGTTACATTTAAAGATATTTTTTTATTAAGTTTATCTACAGAGACTTCTAACCAAACTAATTTACTGAGTCTCTCTTCGATCCAATCTATATCGTAATATCCAGCAGGAATATCAATTTTACCATCCGTTCTACCCGTTTCTTTGCCAGTGTTTGGATCGACTTGATGTATAAAATAGAGAATTTCGCTATTACTAGCCATGTTGTAGAAGCCCGCGGTTAATATCGCGCTGGTTAAACTCATACTGTAATCCCCCTTTGAGTTATCTATAGGTTTTGACAATCTAAACGTTTGTTCGTTATCAAACATTTCAAAAACGTGCGAATCCATTTTATTAGAACAAAAAAATATTTGGTTTATTAAAAATAAAATGAAATTTTTAGATATCGCGAATCTAGCTGCCCGCGTAGGGCGTACGCAAGCACAAAGCGTTAGCAACAAGCACGAAGCGATAAGCCCGGCTCTAGATATAATGAATCTAGTTAGAAATCAAGACGACTCAACGACGAGCGACAAGTACGAAGGGATTACCCCTGAGAGTACCCCGTTGAACATGCACTTGAGTCAACCTAACATCATCGTAAACGCCAACGACAACAGGTCTTTTATCACTCGACTAGTTGATATATTTAGCGCTTATAAAATGTCTGACGTAAAACACGACGAAGTGGTCAAACGTTACGCATCGGACCCCATGACGTTTTATCAAAATCAACTCAACTTTGCATTTTGGTGCGCGACTTCTGGTTGCGGCGTAGGACTAGAATCGTTGCTACATAAAAACCCCGTAATATCGGCTTTATTCAAGTTTCACGTATATTTCACGATCAGAAAGATACTATACTTTCTAAAATGCCCAGTTCCAAACGACAATATATTCGACGATCTAAACAATAACATCGATAAAGGCGCTTATAGCGATATTTGTCGATATTTTAATGTCGATCCAAACTCAAGTTTTAAACAGACCGTAGACTTAACTTCTGGAGGATTAGGTACCGCTTATTTTTATGCGTTTAAAATAAACAAGCACTCGCCAGATATACCTTTACCCGTAGCGGGCAAAAATTATACCCCTATTAAGCTTTACAAGGTTTCTGCTGAATATGACCCGAGTACGGGTAAATATGTGACAGCTAATAAATTGTGGGAATATGATTATGAAGCTATGAACCCCGGCGCCACCTACATGGGATTTGTAGAGTCGGGCGATGCGAAACATTATAGTAAAATTACGCTCGCGTATATCAGACAATCCGCGGATGTTGTACGACTCGGTTTTAGAAATTGTATACGTCAGAAGAGCTCGTTTACCAACGTTGGTATAGAAAAAATAAACGAAAGCATTAGAACGTACGTGTACGCCATGCTCGGTGCGCAAGCCCAAACAAAAACGAGTATACTAACTGCAGGTACCGGATTAGATGCGCAAAGACAATTTGAAAATATAGTAGAAGATATCATCAACAGCCCTACGGACTTGGAATCTTCTATAACCAGATTTCAAGATTCTTTACAGTACGCTAGAAGCTCGTTAAACTTTGTGATTAGCCCTGGATTGTACTTAATTCCATCAAATATGGAGCTTTTAGTCGGTATTCACCGAGGTTATAATAATAATATACAGATAGCTACACCCGACGCATCGATAGGATTAAACATCAACTTGAACTCAGACGTTGTAGCTACGCCACCAGCCCCACCCTCTCCCGTAAAAAAGAGTAGTACAGTAACCCAGCAGAATTTAGACGATTTAGAAGACGATGTAGACCCGTCACCAACCCCTACACCTCCGCTACCTCTAATCTCAGACGTACTCCCTACGGCCGTACGCCCTACTCGCGTAGATACTCAAGTACCCCCACCGCCACTCCCTACGAGCGTAGATACCCAACCGCCAGACTCACACGAACAAGAAAAAACGGCTTTAGTCGTTGGTTTAATAGCCGTTTCTACGCTCGGGTATCTAGCTTACGATATTTTACGTCGCTGAGGAAGGTGGTAACTCAGTATCTGATGGAACGACCATTAATTCTTTCTTAACGAACGATCTCTTGGGGCCGTGAGTCAGCCAGTACAACGCGGGCTGTCCGGGGTTTGTTGTTCTCCTTCTAATCGTATACATTTCTAAGCTCCAAATAGGATCGGTAGCTCTTCTTCTATCGTCATTTACGCTTAGCGCGACTTCGGGGCTCTTGATCCCCGAGGAACTCAATTGCTTTATTTCTAACTGAGACATAGCCGCTCGGGGAGTTAACGGTTTACCTTTCATAGTCGATATCAATCTAGTTTCTTCGTCGTTTAACGCTTTTATAACATCGGGCAATCTTTTTACCCACTCGCGGCTACGCTCGGTAGGATCTAACATTTCTTGAGCGTATTGATGACCGAATAATCTTTCGGCTAAAGTACGATTAAATCTTTCTACTATACCTTGAGCTCTATGATTACCAACCTCGCCTTTCTGCACTGCGACGTTGCGAGTCCGCATCAAAGTATTAAATTCAGCCATAAATTCTGTACCGGGGTCTACTTTTATCGTGAGAGGCCAAGACAAGGGCGATCTTTTGTAAATCTTTTTTATCGCCTCTACAACTTGAGTACTCGTTTTATTCGTCAAGGGTTCAGCTTCTTTATATCGAGTGGCCACATCGACGATCGTCAACGCGTATTTATATCTTTTACGTTTAACTACATCGTGAGGTAGATACAACAGATCCGCTTGATGTTGTTCATTGGGTCGTCCTATAACCTTATTGAGACTCGTAGGTCTCGATATAAAACTGGGGGCAGGCAAATATATTTGCCACATGGCTTGTTTTCTCAACCAATTTCTAACGTCTGGCTCGGGTACGTTAGCTTTTAACGACAATTTGTTTATAGCGCCTGCACCTTTCCAATATCCTTTAGGGCTGTAAAATATTTTACTTAGTTTTGTTTCCATTTTATTTTATACTTTGTAAAAATTTTAACAACTTATTAAAAATGGCGAGTGCATTAATGATGATTGGTGGAGCTCTTGTAAACGCTTTAGCGTTTAGCGGATCGAACTTTCTATTTTCGAAGATGGGTGGGTCGTCGGCTGAAGAACGTAAACGACATGATTTAGCTTTAGAACAATTAACTCGAGCTAAACAAGAGTGGGTGGAACAAAGAACAAAGGTTCTAGATTATCTAAACGATCGACTACATAAAGAAGCCAGGGCTCAAAAAGATTTTAGAAATGTAGATGATGCGTTGAGACTATATAACGAAGTAACCAACGAAGATATGCGATTACCTCGTGAACCTGTATTGTCAGACTTTTACGTACCCAGCGAAGGCCAAAAAGATGGTGAAATTGCATTTATCTTAGGAGGCACTGCTGTTTTAGGATTTTTAGTTTATAAGTTTGTCTAAAAGTTTTTTTGTTTTTTATTTTGTTTCGTTAAGTAAAATGAACGCAATTTATGGAAGCAAACTGAATCCACACAGAAGTTAAAAAAATCCTAGAGCGTTAAAAGGGTTGAGACAATCGATGGTTATTACTCATAATCCTAGTACCGCGTCGGCTGGCAGTCTGTTGATCGTTGAATTTCCTATGTTGAGTCAAGACGATGTAGTCGTACCGGGTACAGTACGATTAGCTTTTAATATAGACTTAGAATCTGAAGGCACTGGCGAAGACGATGCAAGAACTCTATATTATAACGTCGCACGAAATTTAATTAGTGGCGTAAGAATCAAACTAGAAGGTAAAGATTTCGTAGCGTTTACGGATGCCGATGTATATAACGCGTATAAAGACATGTGGCGACCAGCCAGCGCGAACGATGCGTATCGAGGACTCGAAGATAGCAACGTCACGAAACTCAGAATCGGCGCTAGCGATGGGGTTGCTAGCGCGAATGGTGGAAAAGACAAAGCGATTGCCAACGCTTACGGTAACCGATATTATATTCCTCTAGATTTTGAAATGCTTACGGATCATCAGCCTTTTAGTCCATCGACGCTCAAAGATAGACTAACTTATGAATTTACATTTAACGATCACGATAGCGTAGTAAAATCTACCGATAATAACGCGAAGTATAAAATTTCGGGGTTAGATCTCGAGTTTGAAACGGTGACCAATAAAACATTGGCCGATAATATCAGGCAAAAATATCGAGGTAAAACTCATTTTCTATACGAAAAAGTTCAAAGATATACGGTTTTAACGTTAAACAAGTCCGATACTACTTGGAACATTAATCTTAATCAAGCCATTAGAAGTCTCAAAGGTATACTTCTTTTATTTAAAGAATCGGCCGAAAAAGATCCTCGAATTTTTTATAATCCAAAGATCAAAAAAGTAGACGTTACGATAGAGGGTAAGCCGAATCAATTGTATAGTCAGGGCATGAAGCGTTATCAACACTGGGATGAGATTACCAAGTTTTTCGGCGACTCTAATACAGAATTTGGTGCCAGCGTGTGCAAAGACTTGGGCTTGCACGATATGACGCTAGGCTCCTATTTAAGCACTAGTTACAGTCTTTGGCTAGATACGAGGGTAACCGACGACAACAAAAGTCACGGTTCTGGCAGGAAAATAGGAGACGTAGGTGGCAGTATTTCTCTCCATTTAGAAAGAGAGGCTGAGGCATCTGGTTCTCTAAAATGTTACGTTTTCTTGGTGATGGATGGTCAGTTGGTTCTAGAAGATGGAAGATTTAGCGGTAGTTACTCTTAAAATCCAAAAAAGTAAACCTTACTATTAAATATGTATAAAACGTTTCCAAAAACACCACACTGCGCGCTAGTATGCGGTAGGACTAATTCGGGCAAAACCAAATATATTTTAGATCTATTAGAAACTGAGTATAAAGATCACTTTGAAAATATCGTAGTTATTTGTCCTACGTTGAGTAACAACAAGACTTATCGCGAGAGACGTTGGTTGTGGTCAGATCCCGAGATATACCTATGCGATTTAGAGGTAGAAAAGGTGTCTCTCAACGAAGCTTTAGAATTTTATAGAGCTCGATTTAAAGGATCGCACGTTCTATTTTTGATAGACGATTGTAGCTCGGAACAAGACATAAAATATCGTAAGGCTGCGCTCGGGAAAAACACTTGCGTTTTAACGAAATTGGCGTTTAGCGGTAGGCATGACAATCACTACTGTTGGTTAATGACTCAAAAGTATAATTGCGTAATGACAGATTTTAGAGCTCAAACTGCATTTGTCGTATTGTTCTATTGCAAAGATAAAAATAGTTTCGATCAATGTCTCGATGAAAATGATGCGGTGCCTTTAGAAGAAAGATCGAGAATTAAAAAGATTTTAAGAGATGTGCCTTTTAGTAAATTATTAGTAAAAACTGATCCTCCTGTCTGTTGGCAGTTGATCTATTAGATACCTGTTAGATAACTATTAGATGATCTATAGATACCTGTTAGATAACTAATAGATGATCTATAGATAACTGTTAGATACCTGTTAGATGGTTTATAGATAACTGTTAGATAACTAATAGATGATCTATAGATAACTAATAGATGATCTACAGATTATCTAGTCATCTATAAAATATGATAGAATATCTAGACCTATTATTAAAACTAGTAATAGCCATCAACTTATCTTTATTTTCTTACGATTATATTTCTTGTAGAAATAAGATTAAAAAATATAGTTCTATTTTAAATGAGCAAGTCGATAGAATCTCTAAGCACGTTATCTCAAGAACCTCAAGTAACTGTAGCTACGACCCCAGAAGCAACTACACCCAAAAATAGACTTTTAGGCGTAGTTGCGAGTGGTGATTCTAAAAAATATTTCGGTAAAGAATACTCCGTCAATGAAATAGAGGGCTTGACCGTGGAAAAACAAGAAAAGCTATATAAAAGATACGAAGCCAAGCTCGGTAAAGAAATGATAGTCAGTTTGGGGAGTTGCGTGTTGACCTTTTACGCAAAAGCTTTAGGCGCGACTTTGCCGCTGGCTTCGCCATTCGGTTATAAACTTTGTTTAGATTCTGAAGAAGCCCTCGTTAACGACTTAGAAAAAGATCCCGTTATTTCTAGCAGCTTGTCCAGTTTACTTTGCGAAGTGCATTACAGTTATGGGGTTTATTTATCTCCTTTGGTGGCTATGTTGATTACGACTAAACATTTACAGGTAGATAGTAGTAGAAATACAACAACAGATAATAGTAGTATTACAAATAATAGTAGTATTACTATAAAAGATGAGTCTAGAAACGACAACGACGGATCAAGTAGCAGAGACTCCCCAAGAGCCGGCTCGGCCTCCCCAAGAGCCGACTCAGTCAAGAGTCACAAAAAAAAGAGTAAAAGACCCTAAAAGAGTAGAGCAAGGTAAAAGACTGGCCGAAAGAAACAGAAAGATGAAAGAACAAATACAAAAAATGCAAAGTATAGAAGAAGAGCAAACACCAGCGCTGACGATGGCAGACATTCCGAGCTGGGGATACGCGATAGTTGGTTTGGTTGTTTTAGGAATTGGATATCTCGCGTTTAAAAAGAGTAAACCTGTAGATTCACAGCGAGAGGTGGGGGTACAGATTGTGGGCGTAACTCCCAAAGTTGAAGAACTATTAGAAATGGAATAAAAAAAATAAAATGTTTGTACAAGTAAAATGGATACGAAGAACGTTGCAAATACTCTTTATCACGGCGCTGTGTTGAGTTTGTTGACCGTAGGTTATACTATGTTGAGTAAAAAACTTTTGAACATTAAGCCCGCCGATTTAGGAAAGTTAGACGTAGAAGATACGATTAAAATCACCGCTACGGTAGGTAGCGCTCTAGCTACTCAGACTTGGTTGGTGAGTCAAGGAGTAATTCCTCAGAATGTGGTAAATACTACGTAAAATATAAAATATACGACTTTATAAAATGGCTGAAGGTGGAGAATTTATACCTATGGATGACTTTGATCGAGAAGAAGAAGAATATCAACAAGATCAAGAAGATGAAGATTACTGGAGACAAAAAGATCAAGAAGATGAAGATGTTATTGATGATGGGGGACTTTCAGCTCGTTTAGATGAAATTAAAATTTCAAAAGATCGGAAAGTCCCCCGTAGTCAAGAAGATGAAGATTACTGGAGACAAAACGATAAAGAAGATGAAGATATGTATAGAGAGTTACAACAAGACGATATAGGAGAAGGACTAGAATTAAAAAACTACTCAGAGAGACGAAAACAGCGACTAAGATCACCAACCAAAGCGGATACAACGCAAGAAGCGATGGATAGGTTACATCCACTTTTATATCACTTTACTGTCGATTTCGCAGAATCGTTTTATGATTTTTATAAAAGTCAAGGTTACGAAGGACCAGCGAATATAAGATATGAAGATTTTCGTAGAGAAAGTGATGGAAAATACTACAAAAACATAAAGTTAACGTTTGATAATGATCCTAAAAAGTTTGTAAAATTAAGTACGTTAAAAACAAGAATTGCTAAAGCTGGATATAAACCGACTCTTTTTTTACGAAACGAATTTGGTTTTAAAGCAACTAAAACGATGCAATTACAACAAGAATTAAATCAGATACACCCCGAAAATATTGAGATGAGTGAACTTCCAAAAGCGGCCGATGATGTTGACGATCTCGTAAAAAAGGTAGTCGTAGATGTATTGAGAGAAGAAGTAGATTTAACGAAACAAGATGTTGATTTTAGTGAATTACTAGATGAAATAGATGTACTACTTAATACAGAAGATCAACGAGAAAAAGAATTAGATGAACGAGCTAAAGAATTAGGTAAAATAGTAAATACATTAAAGGGGCGAGTAGAAACATTAGATAGATCGAGAGAAGTAGTAGCTAAACGAAGAACAGCATTAGATGAACGAGAAAAAGTATTAGCTGAACAAGAAACAGTAATTGCTAAAATTACGGGATTAAAAAACCTTAGAGAAATTGCTGGTTTAGACAAAGCGTTACAAACTCTCAAAGGTAATTTAGAATTAAATTTAGCTAAAATAAGAAGGCTAGATGATGAAATTAATCAAACCAAAGCTGAACTAACTGAAGCAACGAGCGAAGAAGAGAGACGAGAAATAACCAATCGATTAAAAGATCTAAATGATGAAAGATCCGCTAGAATGACATCGGCGCTCGAAAATGAACGAGGACTCAAAAGTCAAATCGCTAGAATCAAAGAAACGATTAATAAAATGCTAGATAGCGATACCTCGCTAAGAGAAAAGATTAGAATTCTGTTTCGAGAACAGGGTGTGACGGTCGTAAGTATATTAGCCGTGTTTGCTTTAGCTATAAATACGATCGTCACTTATATAGTGGCTTTTGGTGGGGGTGCTACCGCGGCGTCTCCGACTCCGGTTCCGCCCAAACCCGGAGGTAGCGTGAAAGATTGGATAAGTAATCATTTAAAAAACTTGGCTAATTTGCTAAAAAAGCTGGGGGGTAAGTTATTAGCCGCTTTACCGGGTATTTTGGGCGGTATCGCGAGTTGGTTGTTTACGTTGTTAAGTAATTCAGTCGGTTGGTTGGCGGAGCACGTGTGGACGTTATTGGTTGGTGTCGGTGCTTTGATTCTCTTATACATGCAAAAAAATTTAAAATAATATACGACTTTATAAAATGACCGCAGAATCCATTTACCCTAAATTGCCTGTTGATTATAGTGCACCTATAGAAACGAACGAGTCTTCAGTCTTTAGGTTAAATAAAATCGAACGAGTGCAAAAAGAGATAGCCAACGAGAGAGATAAGAGAGAACGGTTACACAAAAAGTATAATAAAATTATTACCTGTTTATCTAACGCAGAGACCGTTATAGAATGTCTCGGAGCTTTATCCGGTACCATAGGCATAGCCGGCATTGTTGGTATCATTAGTATACCTATAGGCGTGGTGTTAGAAGGATTAGCTATAGGATGCGTGGGTGTAAGTTTGGCATTAAAACGATTTAGTAAAAAGTTTAGAGGTAAAGCTAAGAAACACGATGAGATTAGAGTAGTAGCAGAAACAAAATTAAATACGATAAATGAATTAGTGTCTCAGGCCGTAGACGATGGCGATGTAAGTCACGAAGAATTTGCTTTGATTAACGATGAACTAAAAAAGTTTTACGGAATGAAAGAAGCTATTAGGACACAAACTAAAGCGAGAGAAGAGTCCGTTTCTAACCAAAAAGAAATAGACGATGAGGTCAAAAAGAAAGTGGTCGAGCTTCTAGCGAAAGAAAAAAAAGATCTTATCGCAAAACTTACAACTTTAAATTAGAAATATGTAAAGAGTATGAGCGTGATTCTAACGTGAGTATAGATAAGCCTCCTAGCTACACAAGTGCTCAAGAGAGTTTAGAGACTAGGCCTAGCGCTCCTTGCAAAGAGTAGTTGTAGTTAGTAACGCAGTAGATCTACGTAACACAAAAACCCTCATCTCTACTGAGTGTAGAGGTGAGGGTTTTTTTGGGTTCCGAGAGTTGGCCGTTAAACTTCGTTAGATGTCATTCGCGAGAGTTAACCATTCGCGATAATCTATCGAGACTAAATCTTTTAGATTGATAATAAAGCTATCGTCGTATTCGAGTTTTAACGTAGTATAATTAAGAAAATCTCTGTCTTCCTCTTCTTGGTTGGTATAATAAAGATAATCTATGAGATCGTCATCTTCCGTAATGTCTAGACTCACATCTTCGCAGTGAATACAAAAAGAAAAATTATCGTTTTCTTTTATCTCTTTCTTATATCTTTCTCTTTCGACTACATCGTCGTAACACTTTAATAGATTAAGAAACGTACCTCTCTCGTAGCATAGGTAGACCAGTTCTAATAACGATTTTGAATCTACGTGAATATAATATTCGCGACCCGTATCTCTCGTATAAAAGCAACTTTCGCAATCGTGCGTTATACATTGAGTAGTTTTAAATGCAGAAAGAATTTTCTCTAAAAGTGGATGTGTCCGAATCAAAGGTTTAATTTCCATCTTTTATAATGGCGATATAATATTTTTTGGCTTGAGACAAATCATTTTTTTTGGCTTGTTCGCCCGGGCGCCCCGGAGATTTAGTACGCTTGTGGGATATGGAAAACACTTTTCATTTTCTTGATTTTGTGCAAATTTTGGTGCATAGGTACCCAGCAAAAGTTAAAATAAAATTTGGGCGATTTTTAGACTATTTTGGTTTCTAAAAAATTTGACGTATGTACCCACAGCAAAATTAGAGAGAAAAGTGAAAAAACAGGAAATGACATAGAAGCGGCAATTACCATACTACTGTACATGTATGCGGTAAGTTAACAATTTTGTACTATACCGGTATAGTGATACAAATGGGAGGTGACATTCACTATTTTGGCTCAAATAATTTAATTTTGGCTTTTAATCTGTTAAGATGTCCCCATTGTTAGTGATAACAAAAACGGTATGACTTAAAGAATTGAATCAGCTGTCTATAAATTTCGAATGAAGGGGAACAATTTAAAATAATTGATGGCTTAATATAAGTTTATTTCTTAATTTCCGGTGAGCTGCTAAGATCATATGAATTGACATTGCAACATACAAGTATTGCATCATCACCTTGCAGTCAATCATTCCGATGCTATGACATCTTGAACATTTAATTTGGCGATTTTATGGCCATCATTTTATCAGAAGTATGATAAGCTTGGATAATGATTCTCGGCATTTTCCATCATAGTGTCCAGAAGGTGTGCCGGCTGAAATGTCGAGGCCATGTGACCCTTGTTAAAGATTATAATATCGATTTTAACGGACAGTTTTTGAAAAATCATAAAATCATTTTGTAGACAATGAAAACGCATCCCACCTGGCTCTCATAGTAAAGTGCACATAGCGTGACGTCATTGTGTCTCGGGACTATCACACAATGCAGTTTTAATTTTAAAATATATCAGTTTAACATTTATTTGTTCTTATGAGCAAAAGATATGTATATTTTTATGGACATAACGATGTGCCCCCCATGCAGCCATACATGCCATATAGTGTTTTCTTGCCTTATTTTAAATTTTAAAAAGTTCATTTTCTTGCCTTTGGTTTGGACATCAGGCATGCAACTTTTCCTCTGATCAGCTGATTTATATACAGGGTGTATCCAAAAAAATGTCCCACTATGAAAAATTGCCTTTAAATTAATATTCTATAATTTTGTGAGAAATCTTTTACATAGATTGATAGACGATGGTTCAGTGCTTTTTTTGTGCAATTGCACATACTCATCATGTCACGCATGATTGAGCACAGGCTAATTACGTAAATTGCGATACATCTGGTTTGCGCGAAAAAGTGCTGGGTTGAAAACAGGATCTGAGACCATGAAAAACAACGTTAGGTATGCCCTTTGTTTATCACAAATTGCCATTACTTTTGAATTAACCCTTTCACACTTTCAGTCCTCAACTTGTCCACCATTTCTTTCCTGGCAGATTTGGGCCCTCCTCAGCATATCGTACACTGCACGCCGGATCAAAGCTCTGTCCCTTCTGAGAACATTGACTTCTGCCGTTATGCATTCCTCAAGGTCGTCCAGGTCCCTAGGTGGAGTAACGTACACTTTTGACTTAAGATGACCCCACAAGAAAAAGTCAAGAGGGCTGAAGTCCGGTGACCTCGGGGGCCATTCCACGTCACGGTTTAGGGCAATCACTCGTTCTCCGAACAGTTCTGTAAGGCGGTCTGTTACAGTCCTCCGTCTGTTGGGTGGGGCACCATCCTGTGCCCACCACGCTCTCTGAAATCGGCTATTTCTGTTGCGACGATAACGGGGCAGTTGGTCAATGACAGGAACAATGTCCTCGTTAAGCATCTGCAGATAATGCTCACCGTTAATGTTATGGCGGAAGAAAAAAAGGCCGATAATTGAGCCATTGCCTCCCAAACCTATCCACACAGTCAGCTTGTGTCTGTCGTCACGACGTTGATACTGGAAATCAAGGGGAGCGTGTCCACGAGGGCAGTACTCTCGGATATTGTGAGTGTTAACTGATGCATTGAGGGCAAAGCCTGATTCATCCCCGATGATAAGATTGTCCAAGAATCGTGGGGGTTGTGCAAGGAGCCATCTGCAGAAGCACAGTCGTCGCTGTTGATCCCCAGGTAGCAGTTCGTGACGCTTAATCATCTGATAGGGATGAAAGTGAAGGTCAACACGAGTTATCCTGTTGAAAGTGGCTGATGGCAGCCGAAGACCATTGCGTCGGCTGCTGATTGTCTGAGCTCTCCCTTCTCCTGCCTGTTGCTGCTCAACGAGACGATTTCGGACAGCTTCGATATACAATGTATTCATATTTTATTTAATGCATTTCTACATATTTTAATATACATGTACTCGCAATTGTCTATTCCATCATGCCAAGCAATATAAGTATATCTGTCACTGCAGCATGTTAACTTTTTTGTAAATACAGTATGGCAAGCTTATAAAACCAAATTTACTCATTCTTTTTTGGTTTTTTGGAGACATTATTTCAGTTTTACCGTTTGTGTTGCCAAATCAGCTCAGGAATTGTGTGTAACTTTTGCTCAGGTATTCTGTACCCTTTACAAACAACAATTTTTAAAAGCATGTTCAAACTCTTGCCATGTTATAATTGAAAAAACAACAACAAAGTAATTAATATATATAGTTTGGCATTAATGCAACAATTTAGCCCGTCTTTTTTTTGTTCTGAATAAATTCTTTATGTATCACTTACGGTTTGAAATGCTTTTGTTTACAGCTTTGTAGTATTACTTTTAACAACATTGGGCTCAGCTACATGTACATGTACATGTATAGTCTTTACATTCATTTAAATGAAATGTGTGAAGGAGTTTAACATTTAAAAAGCAACATCCGCACCATTGGGTGCCGCACCAAAACAGCACCACTCGTGTGTGGTGCACTTTTGGTGCTAATTTAAATAATTGGAACGCACAATAAAATCCCATAAGGGTGCCGCACCAAAACAGCACCACAATTGTATGTGGTGCGGTTTTGGTGCTAATTTAAATAATTGGAACGCACCACAAGTGCACCCCATCAGCAAAATGGTGCAGTTTTGGTGTAAGGATTTAGTACTGCAGAAATCTAGCCCGCGTGCACCAAATCCGCACCATTGGGTGCCGCACCCCCTTACAAAAATGTCCCATGGCATCGCCATGGGATCCCCATGGGACACCATGGGGATCCCATTGGGATTTTGGATGTACTCATGGTGGTCGCTAAAAACACCATGGTAGCCCATGTGAACACCATGTACAATAATAGGAACGCCATGGTGCCCCATGGGAACACCATACAGAGTTATTGGAACACCATGGGAACACCATGAAGTATTACAAAGCACCATGGTGGTCTCCTGAAACACCATGGTGGTCTCCTGAAACACCATGGTGGTCTCCTGAAACACCATGGTGGTCTCCTGAAACACCATGGTGGTCTCCTGAAACACCATGGTGGTCTCCTGAAACACCATGGTGGACCATGCGAACACCATGGACAGTTACACGAACCCCATGGTGGCCCATGGCAACACCATGCAGAGTTATTGGAACCCCATGTGTATTTGTTTGAACACCATGAAGTATTACAAAACACCATGGTGGTCCCCTAAGACACCATGGTGGACCATGCGAACCCCATGGACAGTTATACAAACACCATGGTGGCCCATGGGAACACCATGCAGAGTTATTGGAACCAGGAGAAAATTCCAGTTGAATCCCATTGTGTCCCATTGAAAACTTTAATGGGACCCAACTGGTGCTTACGGGTGTCAATGGGACTGAACGGGATCCCTTTATTTCAATGAGAAATTCATTATAACCTGAAGAGATGTATTAACTGGACCTAATGGGACCTTATGGGATTCAATGGGTCACACCCTTCTTCAACTGGAGTATATGGGATCAGGTAAGAATCCAACGGGATGACTAGGTTTTCAACGGGGAAGTGCTTTTTTAAGGAATGTATCAACTAGACTTAAGGGATGCATTAAATGGGTTCCATTAATTTCAATGGGAAATCGATGTGATTCATTGGATTTTTGTTCAACAGCATGTGGGATTCCATGAGAATTCAACTTTATGTAGGACTTTAAAGTTTGAATTGTTTAAATGTAACATTTTCAAGAAATGTATTAACTGAACTTAATTGGATGAGTCAATGGGTTAATTAATTTTAATTAATGTTAACCTTAAGGGATGTATAGTAATTGGATTTTATGTGATTCGAATGCTCAATTGTTGAGCAGCAGCATATGGGATCCGATACGAATTCATAAATTTTGTATTTCACTTGTCACACTGTTTTCCTAATTAACCGTTCGATCAGTCTTCACGCTACAATTCCAGACTTGAAACAAGTCTAAGTTATCAAAACAATATATAAAAGTCGATAAAAAATGTTTAAAATCGATTTAATCTTTTTTCTCCAAAGTTACAACAAATGTATTGTATATAAATTCTACAGTGTTAATGTACAAGAAGTGAAATTGCCCGCACACAATAAAAACAACAATGAAACTGCTGATTACCCGTTAGTTTTTACAACAAGACAATTCCCGACTTGAAACAAGTCTAAGTCATCATGAAAGTGATTGCATTGATGTACACATGTAGTCACAAGCCAGCTGCATACATGTACGTACGTACGTGCATATTGCACTACACATGTACATGTATACATGCGCGCAACGGCATACATAGTGCGTCACTTGGAGCAGAATATTTTTGTACAAGTGCTACAAATTATATATTGATGTATTCAATTAAAAATAATACTTTGATGACCAAGGCTTGACCAAAATCACAGGATAATGGGGAGATAGCTGTGCATTTTTATGTGCAACCCCCCCCCCCCCTCCCCCCCCCCCCCCCCCCCCCCCCCCCCGGCCATGCGTAGGAATATCAATATGTTAAGCGGTCTCGATCGCGGACAGGATTTGAACGTGTTCGATATACGGGACAATTCAAGCCAAGATACAGCCGTTTTTTGCTGCAATTGTTTGTCGTATCTGCGCCGAAATCTCAACATCTGATGGAACATTAGATCCTGGGTGACATGGGAGCATTTACTGCATGTAATGGTGAGTTTATTAAGGTCATTTTCGTGACATTTGAACGATTTATTTGGCATGTACGCACAGTGCCCCATCGTTTATTTTTTATGTCTGTTGTATGTGCATGTATATTAATATATACCTGTCATGTACGTGCGTGGGGACCCGGCCAGGTGTACGGTGGCACGGCATGCACACTCCGACTCCGACTCCGACTCCGACTCCGACTCCGACTCCGACTCCGACTCCCCCCCCCCCCCCCCCCCCTCCCCAACTGTTGTTGGAGTGTTGGCTAAACCATGGAGGAAGGAATATCCCTTGATGAGCTTGAGGTTTTTTTTGATCAGGGCTACTTTAAACTCCTTGAAAACTAAAATTATTAATTTTGAAACTGCGAAATGTTACTTGAAGTAATAGCTTGAGATTGTTTAAATATCTGAACTGTACAAGTGTTAGGGTTATTGGAATTATTTTGCACATTGCCGACTAGAGGCTGTCCCTCTCTAGAAACTTAGAAAATAAATACAATTGTGTTAACCAACTTATTTCAAATTTGTCTCATATTTTTTTTATTTTGTGCTTTTTCCTTGCACAGTGGTGTGTTTCATCACTTGAAGAGGAGCACGAAGGAACTAAAGCTGATTATCTACAAGGGGATGCTGTGCTTGGAACTGACAACCTACCAAGCTTCATTGATGGGCAGATCAACAAGAGTACTTCATAATCTTTCAAAAAAGAGTTGAATTTCATTGTTTGTTAAAAATATGAATTAAAAATCTATAATAGTGCATGGCCTACGACAATGGAAAATTAAGAAATTATCACGTTTTAACTTATTTTCACAGTTGGCTGCACATGCTTTGTGATTTACATAGTAAAAATTTCCACAGAAAAGTTACACAAGATAATTTTCACATAAAAGTTCAACAGAAACAATACCATAGGAATGCATGTACAGTGCATCTTCTTTTAAATGATAGGGCACATGTCTCGCAAAGTTGAGATCAAATTTGAAACTGGTGTGGAGCAGGCCATTTTAAAATGTGTTTAATTTCTTCACAATCACAGTTCTGGATACAACATTTAGTTTTGTCCAGAGTATTTTAATCTTGTCCTGTAATGAATCAGAGTTTGTGGGGAAAACACCATGGGGCACGTGGGGAAAACACCATGGGGCACGTGGGAAAAACACCATGGGGCACGTGGGGAAAACACCATGGGGCACGTGGGGAAAACACCATGGGGCACGTGGGGAAAACACCATGGGGCACGTGGGGAAAACACCATGGGGCACGTGGGGAAAACACCATGGGGCACGTGGGGAAAACACCATGGGGCACGTGGGGAAAACACCATGGGGCACGTGGGGGAAAACACCATGGGGCACGTGGGGAAAACACCATGGGGCACATGGGGGAAAACACCATGGGGCACATGGGGAAAAATTTCCCATGGCGAAACACCATGTCCAAAACCCTATGATGAACCCCATGGCGATTTCCAATGGGATCCCATGGCGATATCCCATGTGAAATCGCCATGGGAAAATGCCATGGGAGATTTTTGTAAGGGCCAATACAGCACCACTCGTGGTGGTGCACTTTTGGTGCTAATTTAAATAATTGGAACGCACAATAAAATCCCATAAGGGTGCCGCACCAAAACAGCACCACAATCGTATGTGGTGCGGTTTTGGTGCTAATTTAAATAATTGGAACGCACCAAAACTGCACCCCGTGTACAGTTTTCAGGTTGAAATTTTTACAGGGTGCACCAAAACAGCACCATTCACAAAGGTGGTGTCAATTTGGTGTACACCAGCTTTTGGAAAACACCTACACTAAAACTACACCATATGTACACCATATCTGCACTCCTATTGGGTGAGGGATGCAAGCTTATGACAACATGTGTGGACTATAGAGTACCATGGAGGAAACTAAAGTGTAGACCTCAATGCAATGTTTGGAGCCAGAATACTTTTGTGTCACTCAATGTGTTTGCATGACTGGCCGTTAACAAAGGAACAGTCAAAATCTCCATGCAACATACAGTGCTGGAGCCAGTCATGCACAGTGCCACGGTTAAATGCACTTTTAAGTCATTTTCCATTCAAGGCAGTTCCATTGGTCACAAATGCTTGTGGCCGATACAGTTCAGTTTCATCAGAAAAATCAACAAAACTGTACTGCACAGTTCATTTGACCTGGGATGGGGTTTTTATACAATACAAATGGACACAAAACACCAGTCAAATCACAAAAGAATACTGAATAACAATGTGGAGTTTTTCACATACGTACTGTGCATTGATTTGAAGGCAAATTGTGATAACAATGTACATGTACAATGTACCATCAACGAAAAGGGGCAGCAGGCCTATAGCTACCGGTACTAGGTAATAACTTAAAAAGCACATATGCCTAAAATTGCATGTTTGTACTGGTTTTGCCGAGAAATTATTGTAACTCACAGTTTAATAATTCTACATCATTAGGCCTATGAATTCCAAATTGACGAACATAGCACTGATCTGCGCACTTCCAGTGTCACGTGGATTTCAGTCACTATGAAATACGGGCTCATTGGTAGAATTGCGCATGCCTCAGTGAAGATAATTAGGAGAGTGACCGGTCATGCACGTGAGAGGGTTTAACCAATAATAGGGAAAAGGAGTCCAATTTTCATAGGAGTCTGATTTTGATATGACACCAGGTTTGACACTGAAAGCAAGGATAAGCAGGGATGTATTTGAGTCCATCACAATCAAGTCCCTGCAAGTCCATCACAAACCCTCCAGTTCTAATTCAAATGAGCTTTGACAAAGGCATTCCTTTGTCATTGTTCATCCAGTTACTTGTGACAAGCTTCATTAAGAATTAAGGACTTCTGACTGGAGTTGTGAAAGGACTTGCAGGGACTCAACTGCAACTCTGGTGCTACATAAGTTTTAAAAAACTTCCTATGCTCAGCGTGCACTGCACTGTCGCTTATGGTGTGATTCAATCATGCCTAAATGATCTTGTTGAATAGCACTTTCTTTTAACCTAGCACCCATACAGGATTATATGAAATTTGTCGGTAAGAGTTTACTTTAATATATGCCTCCAAGAAAGAAGGTTGAAAAATAAACTAACTATATAATAGACTGCACAATCCACAATTATGCAAAATAGTTCCATTGTCTGATATCTGGCCCATGGCATGGCCGCCCTTTAGGTGGTCTGCATGTCTCCAACCATGGAGCTATAAAAAGCTCCAAGCTCCATGCTCCAATCCACCACAGACAACACAAATTACTCTAAATTCTAACCGTACATGTTAGTTACATCTTTTCTGTGAGTTGTGTAAAATTGTAGTCATAAACACATAGTACTGCATTTGTTGACGATCTGATGTGCAGAAACACAAACAGAACTAGAGACTTCTATGTCTGTTACAAGAACAGAACATAGGGCTTTTCCGTTTTTTTGTATTTTTATTCAGCATAAAAGTTGTTAAGGGTCTTGTCTTTGATGAGTTTTCTAAGATCTGAGATTATTTCATGACCCAAATTTCAAACTTCAAACTTCAAACAATGTTGCGTGATCCATGATGACGTTATAACGCCAGCACTTCTCAAAGCAAGTTTGCAACGTGATCTTGGCCTGTGTCAAGATTGGAGTCAATTTGATCAATGACAATATAAAATTGGAGAGTAGGCCTACAATGAAATGTGAAACATTTAAAGATTCACAAAAAATCAGCCAATGACGTGACCATGACGGCACTTTGAATTTTACATGCTAATGACAATACCAACTGGCCCACCAATTTTCATGACGATCGAACCTACCCTTATACGTGCTTCAAAAATAGCACATTTTTTATGACGTCATCATGACGGCAAACATTTTTCGCATTTATATGTAAGTATCTATGACCTAACGGACCTAATAAAAAGAATTTCGAAATTAGTATGTACTGTTGATGAGATATGACTTTAAAAGGTTCAAAAAGTAAAAAAATACTATAAAATCGTATGATGACGTCATCATGACGTCACATCAATTTCTATCTGTAACACACGCTGGCCTATCTAGATACCACGTTTCAACTTAATCGAACTTGTACTTCCATAGATATATGGCTTCGAAAAATGCCCCTTTAAGATGACGTCACGTGACATGTGATGACCATCATTGAAAGTCAAGTCAGGGTTCCCACAGAAATCTGAAAACCAAATTCCATGACCTTTCCAGGACTTTCCAAGACTAAAACATGACAATTTCCATGACATTTAATATCATTTTGCAGAGAAAAGTTGTTTGGTATTATGATACTGATTAACCCCTGATATGGGGCTAACCATTTGTTAGCTTTTGAAAATAAGTGTTAATTAATAATGCCCTCCTCCTCCCATTACAGCCATCCGATCCACCCACTTTAATAATAAAAGATAAGATGATATATTATAAGATGTACATAATGGCTGTGGCACTAACAGCTACTATCAGCAAAGAAGACAGAAAAAAAGATATAAAGAAGAAAGATAGTAAATGGCTAAATCACATACAGCAGACACATGGAGCTAGCACGTTAGTAGAGAGATTCACGCGAACCGGCATTGGCGGCGCTATTTGCAATGCCCAATTTTCTGTCAGTGCTCCGACTGGCTTTAATTTTGTTTTATTTAGTTTTGATCATTTAATTGTTTATAATAATTGGTGTTTGTTTATTGTTACTATTTTAAATGACTCATAAAAATATGTTTATATTTATAACAAATTGATCAGAAATAAATTAGGCTCAAATTTTCAATTAAAAAAATTGGCAATTTAGCAATAATGGTCACAACTTTTAACTGAAATTGTCCTCCAAAATGACCAAAATATTAATTCAACAAAAATCCATAATAGGGTTAACCTAACATGACTACTATTGGCCCTCATTGTATTTCAAATTTTTTTTTACTCTTTTCAGTAATATAATATTTAAAAGAATTGTTCTCTGTGGTATTATAAGTTACAGTATCATCACCATACTGCACATTTCTCATCCAAGTTGGTAACAGGACCCCCCCCCCCACCTGCACACAATCATGGTGGAATAAAACTATTTAATGCGGCCACCATTAAATATCAACATGTAGGTATGTACAGTCTGCTTTGTTTTCTTTTAAAGTATATTTTCTTATAGTCTAAACAGATTGCATACAAACCATTACCCTAATAATCTCCTACGGTGTGTGAAAAATCATGTACTGAGAATTGAGGACTTTTATGGTTACGATATCATTTACATGATTAGGTTTAATATTCAGCTACCATCTCTTATCTTGTTTTCAATTATATCATTTTCATGTGCCCACATTACATTGAGCTTACATGTACGTGTATTGAGTTAAACCTACATGTATGTGGTTCATTCCATGGAGTTGGGTACATAAAGTGTGACATTTTGCCAAAAAGGGCAATATTTAAACCCTAAAATATATATTTTCTACCTTTATCAGTTTTCCCTGATCTGGATACGTTGTTCATGCACATTTGCAATTAGTAGTTTCACAAGTCCAATAAAGGATTCGTTGGATTGTTTTTTCACACTCGATGAAGATATATTGTCAAAATGTGTGTGTGACATTCCTCCAAATTTTGTGTCCTGTTACATGTGAAACCAGTACCTTAAAATGTCATTATATTCTCTCTGCTTTTATTAATTGTTCTAATTGTTACTAATTTTATAAACTTATAAGTAGGTCTTATTAGGGTATGAAACGTGCGACTCTTCTAAAAAAGCTGGTAGATATAGGCTTATGAGTCATTCCGTAAATGAAAAAAATATGGTGTCCGTGTTACATGTGAAACAAAAATACATTTTCTGACATATTTAAATTGATTTGCCTTGAACATGTCTACATTTTACGAACTAGTTAAGGATATATATCTCTAATGAAAAGATATGAAAATCAGACCTCTTCAGTAAATATGAGGCATAAAATATGATGTTTTGTGGATTTTACATGTAACATAGACACTGGTGTCAATGTTACATGTGAAACCCATCGCTTATTTGTATCATATCACTGTACATTTCAATTGCAAAAGTCTGACTTCCATTTGTTCAATATTGCTGTCTGTAAGTACACAGAAGGTGGTTTATTAAAGAAAGTGTTGAATAAAGTTCTTAAGATATGGCAAAAGTTAGGTACTGCAGCTCAAATCTGTTTGATCCACTGCATGCCATCTTCACTGACAAATGTACATGCTGTCATCAAATCTGAAATAAGGAACAATAAAAATTGTCCCCTGTGTATTTCTATATTTTATTCATGTGTTGTGTTTTGGGGTTTTTATAAGGGGTTCAGGGTGAGCTGGTGGGGTAATTTGTACAGAGACATGCATTCCCCAGGCCCAACTTACAGACTGGGCTGTGTATAATAATTAAGCATTGCCAAAATATTGCAGTGCTATGTGACAATGTTTGTATTTTAGACATCAAACTCTTTAGTTTATTCAGTTGGTGGGGGTTTGAAAGTAAAATCTCTCTTCATAATCATGTCATTATATGGCACAACCTTTAGTTGGAGGCTTTTGTTGGGGAATTTTCACTGCTAAATAGAGGACAACAGTTTGTGTTCACTATACATAGCCTTAATTATTCTTGGCAGTGTCTGGTCACAAATTAATGTACATGTACTACAGTGTTTACATACATGTACATGTAAATTTCTGTCTCATTTTCCACAAATCTTTAGGAAATAGATCTTGAAATAAGTTCTGCCACATACTTAGACAAACAGGGTTGGTTATTTTCCAAGATTTCGCTGTTTCTGACCCATGCTGGTAGGGGTATTAAAGTAAAATCTCTCCTCGGAATTGTGTATAATTACATTTTGTTGGGGAATTTTCACTACAGTGTTCACATACATGTACAGTAAATTTGTGTCTCATTTTCCACAAATATTTAGGAGATAAATCTTGAAGTAACAGGTTGTGGCACATATTTAGACAAGCAGGGTTGGTTAATTTCCAAGATTTCGCTGTTTCTGACTAGCTGGTTGGGTTTATAATTTGTACAGATGTACTACATGTAGGACCGACTTGCAGACTGGGCTGTAACTTTTCTGAGACAAGACTAGTATAGGGGCATAACTCACTCCCCAACAACAACTTTTTCAAGTTGCGTTGAAAATGTCTGTCCAACATGTCAAAGCATTTATCTGCAATCCATTCATGTTCATAATTGTGTAATCACATAAGTTTGAGGCTTTTGTTGGAGAATTTGCACTGCTAAATAGAGGGAAAACATGTTTGTTTTGACTTTACATGTATTCTTGGCAGTGTGTATGGTCACAAATTTCTTTTAGTAATGTACATGTAGAGTGTTCATATATATATTTTGTACTATGTAAATTTCTATCTCATATTCCACAAATATTTAGGAGATAAATCTTTAAAAATAACACGTAGTGCCACATATTTAGACAAGCAGGGTTGGTTATTTTCCAAGATTTCGCTGCTTCTGAACCATGCTGGTGCGGGATATTAAAGTAAAATTTCGCAATTTTCGACATGCTTACCTGAATATCTGGACCACCAAATTGAAACATGTTGCTGTCCTACTGAACTTCCTCCATGATTGGACCCTCTATCGCCTTTTTTAAACGTTTGGACATGATCTGCCGATAGTAGGGTCCAAGGTCGTCTGCAGTGATCGTGTGGTTTTTCTGAAAATGTATCTGAGGTCTCAACAAAAGCATCCGGTTTCACCCTTACAACGGCCTCCAAAATACTAGATACGTCACATACAAGTAGAGTTCGAGGATTAAGGTGCAGACACTAAGGTTCAAATAGGAGCCAGACGAAAAGTCGAATTTCACGTCCAACTCCAAGAGGCACCCATTGAGCCCCGAGGCGCGCGCAGTGCCGCTGGCCGATATACATGTATCCATGTCATGTTTAGGAATCCACTACCATAATATATGCACAGCTCGTTTGTGCATGCTCCGGGTTGCACGAAAAATGTTTTTTCGGGTTTAACTTGATCGTATTCTCATTTTTAGGGGATCAGTCGCTGCATGAATGACTACTCTGCATTTTGGGTGAGTGTTTGGTTGATATATTCATGGAAACGGAAGATATCGGCGCTCCAAACAAAAAACGCTGTGAACCCAATGTAAGTCCTTCCAGCTCTAAACGGCGAATCTCGCATGTACGGATAGATTTTGTTGTTGTTGCAGACTATACGTGTGTGGAAATTTGGCATCTGCAACGTATGTACGTACTTTGTTAGGCTTGATTCTGCATGATTAGGAAGTTAGCGAAACGTTACGCACGGTTTCGGATACCACCGTCCACAGCTACCTGTGATTAGCGACTTGAAAAAAGACTAGAAATCAACCCTTTTTATAAACAGCATGCACATTTAAGCCATGGTTATCCGCCCTTCCCAGAATTCCTTTGTGTTATATTGGATTTGCTCTAAATTTTCAAATGACTGTTATTTCTGACTTGAGTGAGCCACGATCATGAAATTTTGGAATTAGGTAGAGAAAAATTCAATGTATACATTTTTATAATCGGACCGACCCTGACATGCGTTAAAAAAAACCCCGAATTTTTGATGACGTCATCTTGACGTCACACAATTTTTCCCTTTTAGGATATATCTTTGAGACATACCAAAGCTATAACAAAAAGTATTTTGAAAAAATCTTGTTTCGTTCGCTAGATATATGGAAAAGAATGTAACGATTCTAAAAATTTAAAAATTCATTAAAAATCACGTGATGACGTCATCATGACGTCACTCTTCGGCATACAATTTCAGCTTAGGGTCTATGTTTGTGTTAAGTCTGATTAAGATCTGATGTTGTTTAGTGACCAAAGTGCCGCGCACAAAATTCGTGTACAAAGTCTATGGGATTTTGGTCAGAACTAAAAGAAGAAGAAGAAGAAGAAGAAGAAGAAGAAGAAGAAGAAGAAGAAGAAGAAGAAGAAGAAACTAGACTTCTATGTCTGTTACAAGAACAGAACATAGGGCTTTTCCGGTTTTTTTTATTACATCACTTGGAATTTTGCATACGTTGTTCACATTTATATTTAAGTATATGTGACCAAACAAACGTTTAAAAAAAAGAATTTTGACATTTGCATGTTCCGTGGAAGAGATATGGCTTCAAAGTTGGAAAACTTAAACAAAGCTATAAAATTGTATGATCATGTCATCGTGACGTCACATCAATTTTCATCTGTAATGCGAGTTGGCCTACCAGCATACCAAGATTGGATGCAATATTAAGTACAGTTCTCTAGATATAGGACCTTAACATATGCACCTTTAAGATGACGTCACGTAACCCCGATGACGTCATCATGACGTCATTGTTCTACAGACATCTATGCTACAAGGTCTTCATATATGTTAACTAGATACCACATTTCAACTTAATCAGACTTGTACTTCTGTAGATATATGGCTTCGAACACAGCCCCTTTAAGATGACGTCACGTGACATATAATGACGTCATCATAATGCCATGTTACTTTTCATCTATAAACCTGCAGACTTATTTAGATATTACATTTCAATGTAATCGAACTTGTACTTTTGTAGATATACGACTTCCAAAACTGCACCTTTAAGATGACGTCACGTGACATGTGATGACGTCATCATGACGTAAATATTCGGCACACATTCTGAGCAGTTGGTCTAAGTGTTTGCCAATTTTTAAAGTAGCCAAACTGGCCGGTAAGAAAGAAAACGTTTACAAATGCTATCGGCAATAGTCTAGCGACTTGAAAAAAGACTAGAAATCAACCCTTTTTATAAACAGCATGCACATTAAGCCATGGTTATCCGCCCTTCCCAGAATTCCTTTGTGTTATATTGAATTTGGTCAAAATTTTGAAATGGCTGCTATTTCTTACTTGAGTGAGCCACGATCATGAAATTTTGGAATTAGGTAGAGAAAAATTCAATGTATACATTTTTATAATGGGACCGACCCTGACATGCGTAAAAAAAAAAAACATTTTTGATCACGTCATCTGACGTCACACAATTGTTCCCTTTTAGGACATATCTTTGAGACATACCATAGCCATAACAAAAAGAATTTAGAAAATATCTTGTTTTGTTCGCTAGATATATTGAAAAGAATGTTACGATTTCAAAAAATCAAATTATCTAGCGACTTGAAAAAAGACTAGAAATCAACCCTTTTTATAAACAGCATGCACATTTAAGCCATGGTTATCCGCCCTTCCCAGAATTCCTTTGTGTTATATTGAATTTGGTTTAAATTTTGAAATGGCTGTTATTTCTTACTTGAGTGAGCCACGATCATGAAATTTTGGAATTAGGTAGAGAAAAATTCAATGTATACATTTCTATAATCGGACCGACCCTGACATGCGTTAAAAAAAAAAAAGAATTTTGATGACGTCATCTTGACGTCACACAATTTTTCCCTTTTAGGACATATCTTTGAGACATACCAAAGCTATAACAAAAAGAATTTTGAAAAAATCTTGTTTCGTTCGCTAGATATATTGAAAAGAATGTAACGATTTTAAAAATTCAAAAATTCATAATAAATCACGTGATGACGTCATCATGACGTCACTCTTCGGCATACAATTTCAGCTTAGGGTCTATGTTTGTGTTAAGTCTGATTAAGATCTGATGTTGTTTAGTGACCAAAGTGCCGCGCACAAAATTCGCGTACAAAGTCTATGGGATTTTGGTCAGAACTAAAAGAAGAAGAAGAAGAAGAAGAAGAAGAAGAAAAAAAAAAAAAATCAGAACAAAAACAAAGCCTTTTCCGAAGGATTTCGGAAAAGCCAAATAGTACATGCATCTGCAGGCGGCATCAATGTGACATGGTCATGAATTATGCAAGACAGGTTGGTCCATTATTATGAACACGGGGAGGTGTATGTTTTTACCTTGAGTTGCCTAATTTTATATGTGGTTTCGATGCAAACCGCTTCCATTTTCATGAATTTTTGCCATGATGTTTGTTTGTTTGCTTTTGCATTAATTTATTCCTATATACTTGGACTTAATCATTCACTTAAGCCTGTACTAAAATGTCATTTGCTGTCAATATATCCCTAGTTGTTCATAAGTGGATAATGTGTCACTGTAAACAAAAAAAGTATTATTTATCACTAATAAATTAAGTTTTAGTTCAATAAAAAAATTTAGTCTTTTAAATGAACAAAACAATACTTAAATCAATTAAAAAATTCACAATGTTTTGGTAAATTTTACTCGAAATATTATAATTACTGGTTCATCTTCTCTGATTAGCACTCCTGTTTGAATACTTTTCATGAAATCAGTAGAATGAAACTAAGAACAAGTTACTTTATGACAACTAAACTAGAAGTTTAGTTTCTGTATGTTCCCTTTTGTAATTTATATTTGGCAAGGAATAAGTTACTCTAAGGGTTTCTCAAATAATTTTTCGGAAAGATGTTACTAAAATACCCCCCCCCCCACCAAAATCAGTCAGCAACAGCAAATCATGAAAACTAACCATCCATCTGTGTTCAGAATTATATAAACACTTGGCACAACTTTTAAATTTTAGAATTTAGTTGGAAAATGTTTGTGCAATATAGGGGAAGAATATTTGTGTTTTCTGTGTTAGATGTTCTTGGCAGTGTATGGTCACTCAGTGTTCACATACATGTTAATTTCTGCCTCATTTTTAGATTCTGCTGACATAAATCTTGAAATAACAGTTGTGCCACACATTTAGATAGTGGTTATCAAGAAGGGTTAATTATTTTCCAAGATTTTGCTGTTCCCGACCAATTTTGGTGGGGGGGTATTAAAGTAAAAAAAAATCAAATTTTTCAATTTTAAATATTTCCTTATTTTATGAACACGTCGAAAACTGCATGTTACATGTACTTGTAGTATGAGTCTAAGATACATGTATCGTACAAAATTCTGCTGTCCCTCTGTATAAATGCATGCCAGCACCATCGGTGCATATACATAAATCATTGGACAAAAACAATGACATTGTATTACCCTAGTCATTCACTCCTAATGGAATGGAACATACCACATCAACTTTTGAATATATATGTATACTCTCATCCAGAACAAGCCCGTCCGTAAGTGGGTGGACTAGATGCTAGGGGTGTGCATTTACGGGTAGTAAAAGAACCGAGTACCCGATTGAAAGAAATACGGGTACCCGGGTACCCGTTAAAGAAACCCAACCCAAAACTTCCAATCCCGGAAGTTGTAATAATATCTTTCTCTGAGATTCAAAAAGTCTGAATTCAGACAAAAATCTGAAAATCTAGTCATGCCTGTCCAGTAAACATGGTCACTTCTCCACCTTTGTGTGTGCCGGTACGCACATGCACCGGCATCATCACAAAAGACTTGTCCGGAAGCTTTAGGCCCCGATACAGTTGTATTTATTGTGGATTGAGGCATGCTATTATGTCTCGTCGAGGCTCTTATCCATACCCAGACTGCAAAAACCACTACCAGTAAATTCCCTTTATTGTCAACTTTCGTGAGCATCATAAACATGAAATCTGTGTTGTTTTCCCACATAGTCCGGTTTTAATTTTGGAAATTCCCAACAAATAACATTCAAAACCTTTCTTTTTTCATTGTCTGGGAAGTAACTATGCGATAATGTAAAGTTGTATGGGTACTGGATTCCATAATCTGGAACCGGTTCCCGACATGAACAGTCGGGTACTCGGGTACCCGGTTCCGATGCACACCCCTACTAGATGCCAAGCTCTTGAACCAACGACCCTGGTTCAAATCCTGGCCACCCAGACACACTTCAAGACATCACACAGAAACAACACAGGTGTGGTGGATAAAGGATTAGGAAGAGATCCGGGGGGAAATGAAGAGGACAAAAGGCCAGTTTTGTTTTGTTTTGTTTTGTCTTGTTTTGTCTTGTCAAAATTACTCCGTTTAAATTTCTTTAATTCTCCCTGCACCTTTCACACTCACCCTGCCTTAGTCCTGGGCACCAAAGTCCTAGAAATGTTTATTAAAACATTTCAGATAAATTTTGGTGCAGGAAAAATTTACTTTTCTTGGAGGGTATTAAAGTAAAAACTTTCCAATTCATCTATTATTTGCATTTGGTAGGTAGAAGTTAGTTCTAATATTTTAGGAGTTCCAGTTCCCCCCCCCCCCCCCTCCTCTCCAACAAGCCCTCCTCTTTTTTTCCCTAAAGAATTGCTTTTTTTTACTGTTTTGAAATCAAATCCTGATTTATTTGCAGATAACAAACATTTTTGTTCTGATTCATGGCTCTGGAGGATTTTTTTAAAGGAAAATAAAGTCCGAAAGAATAAAGTCCCTAGAACTACCCCATAGTTCTACTTCTAGGGGTGTAGTCAGACTCCCTATTATCGCGGCAACTCTATTATCACGGCATCATGAACATTTCTTCTTTTTTTGCGTTGTCAAAACTCCTTCGAGTGGCAATTTGTATCCAGTTCATCAGGCATTAAGGACTTTCTGCCAAGTTGTATAAAAATGATGATTAAAAAAGTTGTGTCAGGACTTTTATTGATTTTTAATAAATATTCACATTTTCCAAAACTTGTAAATTTTGCATCACCGTGTCTGCTAAAAGGTACCGTCTATATTTTAACAAATCTGTAATGGTGCTCTGCCCCTGGCCATGAAAGTTCCTGTCTGGTTCCCATTCTACTGCAAAAATAAATGTCGGACGCGTTCGCGTTGACGTTCGCATAATCATGGAGCAAGTTCGATCAGGGACCAATGGTTAACTAGTGGTTGGTACGTGACGTACGTAGCGCATGAGCCTTGAAGTTGAAGTGCGAACGACTCTAGTCGAACTATTGTCACGTCAACGCGACTATGAGAAAATGGCAGTGGCTCGTTTGTTTAAGTTTGTGGACGAGTTCATTGATAAAAGCGAGACGGACGATATTTGCTCAGTATATCAACAATGTCACAAGTGGTAACGTGTGCATTATTTCGACATGTTCAAAGAAAGACAAAGTAACAAAAAACGATCGTTCACTGCTGCTGAATATTTATGTTTTTTCGCAATTTCTCTGATAACTAGTCCTCTCTGCACTTAATAGGGCTGTAAATAGTTCCTTTTTTAACTTCTGGCTTTAATAAAAAAGGAACCATTTATTTACAGCCCTATTTGTACTTGTAGGGCTACTCTGCACTTACTTCCAAAAATGTAAGGCTCTCCGCTAACGGAGAGCCTTACATTTTTGGAAGTACTCTGCACTGTGCTATTAAAACGGCTATTGGTAACCAGCGATGCGACCAACCTTGGTAGGCTGGTCGCGAATCGTCGACTAGACTATTCAACCATCGTCGACTAGCGTGCGTTCGATCAGAGTTAGTCGAACCATGTTTCCTACCTCCATGGTCGAACTATGGTTAACTATAGTCCTTGATCGAACTTGCTCTTGGTAATACATGTACGTGCTGCTAAACCTAGTAATGTCTGTCGTCGTCCAAAAAAAATTCCTACCTCCATGGTCCAACCATAGAGGTAGGAAAAATCTTTTCCTACCTCCATGGTCCAACATGTTAATATCTGGGACTGGGACCAAACCCAAAAATGGTGCTGGTGCTGGTGCTGGTGCTGTCTACACGACCTTTTACGTGCCGAAATGGCCTCATTGTAGAATAGCTTAGGTATGGCAGTAGCAAGTTAAATGTCAGAAAAATAGCGTCAGGTCTTACCCGTTTTGGAGTCGATCAAAACATGTATGTAGTGTTGTGGTAATCATGTAGTCTGCATACATGATATAACGCCCTCTATATACCTACATCGATCATTCGATTTACAAAGGTCAACTTGTGATAGTGACGTCATACACAAAGTTTATGGGCTGTGGTGACTTTAAGCCAATCACCGCACCGCACCATTTAAAAGTCAAGAATGACGTCGAGCCCCCACCCCTTACCCCAAAAAGATAATTGATTAGGTTGGAGCATTTTGAGTAGTAGAGAGGTTCACTGATACTCGAAATAGCCTTTACGGCGGGTTCAGCCTCATTTATCTGGTTAATTTTTTTCTTTCTTTTTTTTCAGCTGTTTTTATTTTGTTTATTATTTTATATTTTTTATTTGTTTATTAATTAATTAATTTATTTTGTTATTATTTATTGTTTTAAACATGTTTTAGTTAAAGAAAAAATATTTTGTTCTATTTTGGACTTTTGCAATCCTCAAAATAGAGGCTTTTATTCTTAGCTGCTCTCACGCATGTAATGCACACAAACATAAGCACGAATAATTGTCGAGCCGTATAGTAATTAATCGATAACTAGGCATTGGTCTTTCATTTGGGACTCATTTTAAGTGAATAACATCTGTATTGCTACCAAAATAGCAAGCAAACATAAATAGATTATAGGCCTAAGCAGAAAAGGTCTACGCATTATTGTATGTCAGAACTGGGCAACAGGTTGCAAGTCTACAAGTAGGGAGGGAGATGAGGATGAAATTCCAGAAACCCGCCGAAAAGCGGGGGGGGGGGGGGGGGGGGGGGGAGCGCCGGTGTGCCGGCCGGCTGCTGCCCTGTTCCACACTCCAAAAAAAGTTGGTCAAAATGGGTTGCTCAATGTTGGGCAACATATTAACAACCCAAAATCTTGGGCAAATTCTTCCCAATAATTGGTCCATTTTTACCTGAATTAACCACCAATGTGGTAAATTAATACCAATGTTGGGTAAATAACAGTTGCCCAATTATGTTTTACCCAACGTTTTTACAGTGTATGTTTTTCTTTATGCCGGGGGGGGGGGGGGGGGGGGGGGTGGGGGGGGGGGGGGGGGGAGACATTTACTAACAGTAGCGGGCGCTGTTTATTACACGTTGTGTATTAATTATTGTCCATGCACGTACATACCAACATTTTAACCCTTTTCCCGACAATTTTACCGGGAATTACGTAAAATTTGCATTTCCGTATTGGCCTCTTCTTTCAATGTTCCTCTTTTCCGTCTTAAAAAAAACACATTGGGGGATGATCCTATGACCCATTTCTTGGTTTACAAAGTGAAGGGTCATATACCCCCTTGAAAGATTGGACATTGTCTATACCATGCACAATGACCATAAGCAAGATTTGTTGAAAATTCATATGCCCCAACAAAGGTTTTGGGAAGAATTGTTTTTTTTGTCCAAACGAGGAATGTGGTTGCCCAGCTGTCATATTTCCTCTAAGCAGAGACGAATTCGATATCAGAATCTGCAGCGCGGCTGTCGTTGGTCATTGCGTCAATAATACGAGGGACGTAATATTTTGTTCAATTGAATATCAATGAACACTTTGTCGGTGTTAAATTTAAACTTAAGGGACACATTGTCAGTTTGGTTCGGAAAAGTCGGGCCGTTGGAATTCGGAGTGTTCCTCTGTAGCTTGGCTACACTCTAAATGAGGCAATAGTCTGAATGTTCAGATGTCAATGCTTCAGTTTAGTTCTCATTAATTTAAACTTTTCTCCGTAAACATATAATTAGACATTATGGAAGAATGTTTCCACTCAGACCTGGGACATAGGTAATTACGTAAATAACCAAAAAAGATCATACAATTTGGGGGATTTCAGGGCAATGTCTGTCTTTAACAATCTTGTCTTTAATGATTTTAGAACGTTGTGTTTTTATAGTGGACTGTGCCTTAAAATTATATCTATATTTACCGGGCCCAAACTGAAAGGTGAAACTGCAGCTTTAGTATTATTTTTTTCAATATTTTAAATTGAATGGGAGAATTAGCCTTTTTGAGATATGGCGGACACCGTAGGAGGGCGCTATTTGATTTGGGTAAACCTTTTGTATGGCACAAAAGGTTTACCCAAATCGAATAGCGCCCTCCTATCTTAAAATAAAAAGCTAATGAGAAAGTATACTTGTGTATTCTAATAGTGCATGACGTCATTGTTTTGCGTTATAACTGATCTGTAAATTGGATAGCGCATCGGTTGTTCGAGTTGAAGCTGTCGCCCGCCATAAATTTACAGCAGGTTTGACAACCTTCTCCACAGGATCTTCTTTCATCATTGGTCTCAACAGTACACGTTAAATACTATATTGACACGGAAACGATCCCATACCATGGGAGTACTAATGTGGCCGCTGCTGGCTTCAGTTTTTCGTACACTACGCAATGGCCAATGGGATACAGTTTACATAATAGATCAGTGGGGCGTGATAAAGTTTGGTTCACCCGTTTCAGTTACTTCCGTTCAATTCTGCACCCCTCCCCAGTACAACGTGCAAGAAATAATAAATTAAGTATGTCATAGTTCGATTTGTATTTACTGTATATTATGACTTGGCATCAGCGTCCATAGCCTTGCTATAATTATTATGAAAACGTATATAGGACGTGGGTCAGATGTATTGGCACATAATTACTGAAGAAAATAGAATGTGGACAGACTTGTAATCTTTAAACCTTGATCAGACATTTTCCAAACAACTTCCCGTGGACATCATTACAGTAAACTCGAGAGATTGCTTTGATAAAGTCAGGCTGAAGCTCTGTAGATCAGACGCCGTATATACTAATTAGGTTAATGGATATGGCTTCCTTACTACGTGACTTTAAACATTTTCATTACTTCGTCTGCAGTTTTGTTTTAACGAAGGTATTATCTGGGGATTGAAATTAAACACGTTTTCTTAAATCACGTTGCCTCGTTTGGGACTAATCGACATTACCAGGACAAGAACAGCGATTTACATGGTAGTTATAGACATATCGTTGTATAATGTCGCCTTTTAAGGAACGATTATCTCGCGCAAGTGCTCGATGGTAAGCCTCCCGTCATCAAAATGCAAAGCATTACAAGCATTACACGTTCTTGCCACTCAATCTAACGACATTTTAATGGCCATCGTCAAATTATAAACTGTTCCAGTAGCTTCGATGTTTCTTTATGCCCTTCTCTTCAATTTCAAAACAAGGTTGATACGGAGAGGTATATTTTTCCAGTGGATGTAACTATATTGACGTTGGTTGAAAAAAAGAGGAGAGTCGGGGGGGGGGGGTGGGGGGGGGGGGGGGGGCTTCGAATAGAATTAAGGTCGTTCGATACTTCACGCAAATGCGAATGCGAAGCGAATTTATGACATCAACGATTTCGCCGCGAATCTTCGTCGCGAAAATTTCATCCTTCGCATTCGCGTGAACCGGCCTTTATACACTATATAATGATGGAGCACTTAATTTCATGGAAAGTATCATCGCTATGTACTCTGAATTTGAAGTGATAACTTCGGGACAGGTGCGGCGGAACACTTTTGAAAGGGGGAGGAGGTGGGGGGTGGGGGGGAAAAGCAGCACCGGTGCCAGCCGACTTCTGCCCTTTTCTATGTTTTCCTTGTGTGGAACTGCCAAAAGTGGAAAGGGGGATGACCCCCTGTCCCCCCCCCCCCCCCCACCCCCACCCCCCCCCCCCCCCCCCCCGTTCCACCGCCTATGCTTCGGGATGAACTGAAACTGCAATGATTTTGGATCACTGATTTCAGAGCAACAATTTAGTTTTCGACTGAAAGGCGGCCTGAAAAGAATAATTAGAGAGGTTTCGTTGGCTCACGGTTAGTGCGTACGACCACGATTAGCTGTAAACGGTACGCGACCAAAATTTGTAAAAAATGATCGTTGGTTTTATCCGGTTTCTTAATTAGCCTACGTTTAGTGCGACCGCTATCCATGTAAACAAGGTGATTACGTTTAGGATGAGTGAGGAAAACGTCACAAACAAGCGCAAAAAATGATGACGTAGTGGGAACTAAACGTAGTCGTCTCCCTATAAATATAACCATGCACTAACGAAACCTCTCTAATGTACATGCGGGGTTTCCAGTAACACTATTTTAATTCTTTATCGCACACTAACTCCACCCCACCTCCAACCGCACCCCCCCCCCCCTAAAAAAAAATACTCTTTCTTTCTTTTGTTAGAAATGATAAATAATGTTTTCCTCATCTATGGTTGTATGTGCCAATTACGTGCCAATGCAGGCGTCAATTAAAAGAAAAATATTCTATAAATACTATTGAAAGTATCACCACTTTCAAAAATATCCCCCACTATATTTGCATGACAAAACACTTCGGGGTCACACTATAACACAAATCCAAACCTGGATTACGCACCCTTCCATCGAAAATCCTGAGTAAGAGCTTGTCATAAAGTTGGAATATTCGGAAAAAGAAATAGCATTTTTAAACCGAATTCCTCACTAGCTTGACTTACTTGAAATAATATTATGTCTAGCCTATTTCGACTTAAAAGATAAGATATCTACCTTTAAAATGTCAAGATCAACTAGGGATACGCATATCGGGTTTTATCAAAACTACAACGAAAGTATGTTTACCTTTCCCAATCCTAACACAGTGGCTGTATTGAGAAACAAAGCATCATCATAATACAATCAGCAAGTATTGAAGGAAAGTATAATTGACAAAACCTGTCAATGTTAACGTGGCCTGACGTCTTCGTTTCCAAACGGTGCGTTCAAACGGTGTTTATAGTGACCCTTGCGTTATAATAGTGACTCTTGCGTCTGTACCTGTAATTTAATTGGTTAATAAAAAAACTGGCGGAACAATAAACATCAATCAGAAGTTTGCAAAGGAAGACATTCACCCTGTACAAATCAAATAAACAAAACATGAAGCCTGTCGGTAAAACCAACCAGTTATAGAAAAAACTACTCAGTTACTTGCGACAATAATTCAGTACCTAATAATTCAGTATGTTTCGTGCATAGAGGCGCGAAAGCAACCAAAAATAAAAGCCTCTTTAGGCTGCAGACTCACAAATTGGGGAAAAAATTTTTTTCGTTGAAATAAAACATGTAACTTCAATTTGTTAAAGAAAGAATATATCTATTTTTAAAGAATATTTCTTCAAATCAGATTTCTTTAGCTTGATATGGGTGCAGTTCTTGGCAATACGCTCTTGTCACAAGGACAGTACACTCAATTCAAAACCCCTTACCATAATGCATGGATGGTATTAACATACTCCAATAAAAAATAACGGGAAGACAACTGTGAAATTCGGTTTTCGTTACACGATCTCAAAGAAGATTTTACTTCACATAAGATGAAAGCTGATTTTCACTGTAATATCGAGTTTCAGTTTTTTGGGAAGGGATGATACCGTTTTGAAGACATTCTCGTCCACAGTATAATCTATATACCGCCTATATAAACTTTATGCTAACTCGATCCCAAACTAGAAACCATCCATTTTGAAAAAAGTTCCCTCGACTTCAAAGCTAAAATAGTACATTTTTAGGGTCTATTTCATTCTAAATTAGACCTTGGATGGGTATAGCGAAATCTCAGTGCTTATAAATTTACAGAATTCGAATGACAAAAATATACCTGGAAGATAGTAACTGGGCATTCATTCGAGTCCGGTATTTTGTACTATTTCCATGCAACATTAAAATATTTGTTTAAAAGGAGTTTGGATTAGCACATCTCTTTGAGGATTTGTTTTATTACCTTTGGCTTTCCCTGGACAGCCACTGCTAATATATACCTTCACTGTCCGAAGGCTTGTGAATAAATACATATCTCAGTATAATTCTTTTCTAGCGTGCTCTTCACCAACATATTTTTTTCTACAGCCAAGAATAGGTGTTATTTGAATCTTTACATGGTGGAGTCATAATCTGAAAAGTAGGTTGCGGGTACACAATGGAAAGGTATCTCTTCTGTGAGACGAAGTGTTGGCTCTGAATAGAGCCAATGGTGAGAGACCGTCTCACACCATCGGCTCTCAAACTTCCTCACAAAAGATATATCTTTCCATCATCGTGTACCCGAACCTACCTTCCAGCAAAGGATAACATTACCTTAGTATACACGCCCAACCTTTACCGAACTGATACTTTTTCAGGATTCCTACAGTGTGCTCAAAGGGTTTTCTCGTCAACAGTCTTTATTTAGCCGAAGCTTTGTAATCCCCCTCTCCTTCAAAGAATTAGCCGAGTCGACTCACGATCCCCAGCCCTCTCTATATCAGTGCGCTTACGGCTAATCTCGTGTGGGATACAATCGTCGCGTGACCACGTACTATCACGATTGTTTGCACAGTTATTGCTCATTGAAAATAAAGAACATTAATAACAATTTTAAAAATAATATTAGCTAATCTGGAATTGTCGCCTGGAATTTCCCTAATGTGTTTAGGTGATTATTAAATGAGGATCCTTTAAGAATTAGTATCTATAAAGTCATTACAGGGGCGGATCCAGGATTGTTTGCAAGGGGGCAGGGGGGAGGGGTTCTGAAATTTGTTTCCGTACATTTGCTCAAAACGTTTCTCAACGTTGGTGGCGCCATTTAACCTCTTTGTTTTGTTCGTACCCCTACACGCAAAATAATACCTTTACGGGGTTTCGCTTTTCTTTTCTGGTTTGCTACGGTACCTAGGCGTGCGGCCCTTACAAGCAAAAACAATTAAAAATAATGCAACAATTGGGGGGGGGGGGGGGGGGGGGGTTCGACCCCCAAAACCCCTCCCTGGATCCGCGCCTGCATTAAACAAGAGGCAGAGAAGATGTTCGTTATTGTGAAGCGGTTTGTAACAGAAATCATTTCTGAATCTGTGATACTAGAAAATGTTTAATTACGTATACTTTTAAGAATGAAGGTTATCTCAAAAAAGGAGTGTTTAAGATGTCCAAAAAGTAAAGTTGATATTTAAAGTGTGTGGACTTCGGAAAGGTGTAAATCCAAATTGGAGGTCATGGCGAGGTGCACCAAGGATTTCTCCGGAGGGGGGAGGGGGGGGGGGGGGGGAGGTCCCAGATGGGACACCTCTCCCCCTAGCTACGTCACTCTTTCCCCTCTGACGAATTACAGAAAAACACTGTATTTTGGAATGAAAAAGAGAAACACCTGCATGTAGTAGTGCATTCTCTTTGGTGGTCCTAAAACATTGTTTTATCATGTGCTGTTCACGAAGATACTTGAAGAATTACAAGTGTCCTGCTCCTTATTCAAATTTGACACTTTTAAAATTCTGTTACTTTTTGTCGGTCGATTTTTTGTGGATTGCCTCAAGTTGGTAACTTAGCAATTCAGTTAGAGAAAAATATTTCTGAGGGTGATACGCCCCAAAGCACAGATATAGCAGGTTTGATCTTCGCTGACTGGATATTGATATCTGAAATTGAGAATTTTGGATAGAATTTCACAAGCTATTTCAAAATCGAAATAGTAATTATATAGGGCCTAGGTCTATTGTGTTAAAAAAGGTGTATATCTATACAATCTTGACAAGAGTACGAGCCTTTTCTGACCAGGAGAAAATAGTGACGTTTTGGTTATTAATATCGATTGTATATATATATATATATATACGACGACCTTACAGGAAAAATAGACGTCTGATGTGTTTCAGTAAAGACGTCTTTGTCAGTCATGACGTCTTTGTCAGTCATAACGTGATGAATATGACGCCTATGCATTCAAGAACCAATGGACTGAATTGTACAAGTATAGGTTTCTTTCGAACCAGATTGTTTCGTTTCACTGTGAGTCTATTCGGGTATTCGGCAAACCATGGTCAAAGCTAAACAATAATCTAATATAGTTTTCTTCATTGACGTCGTCAATCACAATTTTCCTAGCTCATACATATACCTATATTCATGGCGTCTGTGCAATGCACAACACGATGCTTGCATCTTCAGATCGTGCTTTCATCTTCGTACGTGTAAAAGAACCCAAAAGTGAGACATTTTGCCGTCTCCCGAACGCCCCGTCTAATAATTATGCTACCAATGCTTTTAAGATGCCATGGTGCCACAACTACCTAGGTATTTGTCCACATTGCAAGGTTCGACGAAACAGATTTTAGGAACTACCGCGGCACAAATTCGCAATGCTAATTCCTTCTACTAATAACTAGACACGATTGCTTGAACCCAATACACATTCAATGTCCAGGCAGAGCTATTAGACAAGATGGCATGTGTTCCGAGAGGCATGTAAAAATTACAAGACACTGGTTCTAACGTCTGTTTCAATACAAAAAAGTCATTAAAACGTGGAGAACAGCTGAACAGGCAGTGAACTGACTTGTACAGTGAGAGACATTTTACAGAATTCAGCAGAAAAAAATAACTATGAAACAGTTAACATTGACTGGGCATGTAATATTAAGTTTCTTTCTCAGTATTTAATCTAGAGGTGCATCACATTGATCTATTAATTTCCCGGTGGTGCTATTTTCATAACTCAATTTAACGGCTTATATCTCCAAATCTAAAAGATTTAGAATATGGTAGAGGTTTTAAGTTAATGCAGGGTCCACATTCCTTCTCCTTTTACACCGTACCCAAATCCCCTACGGAATTCTAATTTTTGCTTGAAAAAAAATCAAGCACTTAAACATCCCCTGTACTGCAAAACTGCAGTAAGTTAAGTATCCGTGGTGTCTATTCAATCTATTGAACAATTCGTCCTATTTTACAGTGTGTAAAGCACTAGTTTGCATGACGGATTGATGTATCCAAGATTTGTTCATGATGAGTGTATTAAACTGTATTGCCACATCGGGTATTGCATCAATGGATTAAAGGGAAATCCCCCCTTCCCCCACCCCCAACCACGCCAGGACATTTTTCCTTTTTGTGATTATTTTATGACTGAAAGCGCCACCACTATACAAAACTGATAATACCGGCGCTTTTCAAAATATTTTTCCCTGTGAAAAAAAGGTGAAGTCATCTCTTTTTGAAATGACCCCCCCCCCCCCCCCCCCCCGCCAAACAAAACCTGGATACGCCACTGTTTTGCAGGTTTTACTAGTTTGTTTGAATCGGTACACTGAAAGAGTACACTGAAGGCCATAAGCGGGGAGGGGAGGGGAGGGGGAGGGGGAGGGAGGGGGAGCAGATGGTAGGATTATGCTCTGTGTATTTTTCCCCTTAGCGGTGTCAGTCATTTGGCTCAGACAGTTCGCCTTACTTAATCCATCAGGATTAGTAATCATGCAATGGCGCAATTTAAGAGCTTAAAAGAGATTCCGTTGATTTTAATAGCTTAGCCAGAACGGCCAGTCAACCTGTACTAATGCAAAAGATGCACTTAGGGGACTTAACGTGAATTTTTCTTTTCTACTGTCACAAAGGACAGTAAACAACACAGCATGCATTTACAAACAAAAAAAGATTGAATTACACAGAAAAGCTCCTGTTATTTGATGGCTTTTACTTCACCCTATCAAGCTATCCCATAAGTCACCTCCCAATTGATCGGTGTTTTTGTGGACCAATAGGAGTTCGAGCTGCCACGACGACGTCATTCCTCCCTCATCGAATAAAAGGCGGTGGGCAAGCAGCAGCTGTGCAGAAGAGATCTTCGAGTTACTCTCTCCTTCAGAAAGCTTCGTTAAAAGCCCCGTCGTCTACTAGAGTGTAGCTGTTAGCCAGCTGGTCCACAAACTCTGTCCTCTCGGTACGTTTGTCTACTTGCTCCTCTCATCATGACAAGATCCGCTATTCCATGTTTCTTCTTCGTCATCTTATGTCTTGTCAAGATGGCAGTTTCCGCCCCGGCGCCGGTGAGTATTGTTTTGCCCTTTTCACTTCATTAATTTTGTATTTGTTTTGGGAATGAGAAGCGTTAACCCATTGCGCTCGAATGTTATAATGGGGCGCCGGTATGCCAGACAACTTGTGCAGCCATGTGTAACACAAACAATAGACTAACAATGGAATTAATACGCGGAAGTATGCGGGTATATAGCCGTCATCCGTATTTAAGGGTTTTAAATAAGGGACATCCGTGTGGCTTACTTTTTCAAGAGATGTGGTCATTTTTATCTGGCGTTTCAAAAACATCGTTTTTAGGATTAGATCATGTAATTCATTATAAGATGTGTAACAAAGAAATATTTGAATTTTCAGTAAAACAAAATACAGTTTCGGCCTGCAAGAGTACAAAAACATAATTAAGGACTACAAACATAATGGCAACAATTTTGGACATTGACAAAGATTGATTAAAACCGTAATGAAACTATTGTTGACAAAAGTAAATGGACGCAGTGATTTATTGGTTTCATAACTTTGCAGCTGTTCTGCCTGTCAATTCGATAGACGGGTTATTGTATTTAGGTTTTCAGAAATAATCTCAGCTCAGAATGACGTTCGTCGGTTGGTGAGCATTGATAAAACACAAATAACAAGTTGTTTCAGACTGTTTTTATTCCAATGGCAAGACTTTTCAAAATAATGGTCGAAAATGCAATTTTGCTGTGAATTTAGATGGCACTATCCCGAGAAAAACACCACTCTCTCTCAGCAGATAAAGGGACAAAACTGAACTCTAAAATTTCGAATAGTGACGGGCTGGTCAGGGGCGGATCTGGGGGGGGGGGGGGGGGGCGGAGTTGTGGGGGTTGCACCCCCCCCCCCCCCCCCCCCCTCGGGCTGTTGAGAAAGGTTATGATAAGCAATGCTAAACCACATCCTTGTTACCAGTGGGTATACCGCTGGTCCACACACTGTACACGTGGGTTTTCCCCAAGAATAATTGTTCTGGGGTTTTCCTCCCACTACTAAAACAGAAATTTTCTTCATCGTCTTCTCTCAATTCAAACTGGGCCCTGAGGGAGAACAGTGCATTTGCACTGATCAGGTTACCCAGGATAAATAATAAATAAATAAAATAAAAAAATAAAGTACACTTCTACCGGTATAGGCGGGTACAACCCCTTCCTAAATGAAAGGCTAGATCCGCCCCAGCTGGTCGTCTATTCTCCTCCTATATAATGCCTCCTCCAAGCTGTGAAGTTGCTTAAAAATACTCTTCACCCTTCAACATAAAGAAGGTGTAAATACAATAGATACACATTATTTTAATGAATCCCGCACCAAGACTACGTCGACTTGAATTCATGGTTCTGTGCTGGACTGGTGACTCCGTTTGTCTGTCTGTTTGTTAGGGCTGTCTGTCTGTCTGTGTATTTCTCCTCCTGTGTGTCGAGTTAATAAAGCAACATTTGTAAATGACAGAGTGAATGCAGTGGAACTTTATATTTCTGTTCGTGATAGAAACATGAAAGTTAACCAACAGAATTGACATAAACGATTCGAATGAAATGAACTGCAGATCACAGAGTAATATTACTGAATAATACTCACATTTCCCAATCCGTTATTTTTCAATATCGTCGAATGGTCTCGCGGCGTATTAAAGAGCAACTAAAACGCCCAATTTTTTTCTCGACTTTTTGGACTTTTCCGACAGTTTAAATACTCTTTTAACTGATGGATATTAGTTTGCAGACGAGAGGGATTTCTTTATTTAAAAAAAGGTTGTTATTCTGAACCATTTATCCTGTTTCGCGAAAGCTCATTATGTATGTTACATGTATGTACGTGACCCCGTGACGTACACGTGTAGAGTCGGTTGATGCTACAGCCAAACACTAGTGCATGTACGTACGTGGAGTTGATGCTCCTGGAAGAGTTTTTGTCGACATAACTCCTCCGTTTTCCCGTCTATTTTTGTCTAATTTTGATATTATTTCAGTATGAGCATGGTTCTGAGATAATCATTATGCCTCGATTGTGTGTAGTTGGGGGTTGCACGAGGAACAGCGACAAAAACCCTGACCTAACCTTACTGCGATTCCCAGTGCTGAATGGAGTTCAAAGGCGACAGTGGGTCCGCTTTGTAGACAATACAAGATCTGCTTTTTGGCTGTCGAAATGGTCAAAAATATGTGCAGAACATTTCGCCAAAGACTGTATTGATGATATTGTTAGTATGAAAACTCAGCTGGGTTTGAAGGCACAATTCCGTTTGAATGCTGGAGCCATTCCAACTCTAAAGGCACCGAGCATTCCAATCCTGTCCCGGACTCACGCGCACCACCAGACCACAACGACGTTGCCTGCGGTTGCCAGCTCCAGCAGCCAGAGCCCCGGTCGTCTCCCTCCCTGTCCACGCTCGCTTGACTCAACATGCATTGTACACGCACGGTACCGCATTGTGTGTATAGTTCTGAGAAGGTGCGGGGCTGCATAAGCAAAGTCGCCAGACTAGAGTATAGCATCAGCTCACACACAACTCACCGCGCAGGTCCCAATAAAAGCCGACTGCAAACAAAGGAAAGTAAAGTATGAATCATAACTAGCTTTTCAGCAAGAACAAGCCTACAACCCCAATTCTAAATGTGTCTCACAAAGATGTCAACATTTTAAAATATGTTTACCGTAGTGTTACAACTGAATCATGTGCAAAAAGCACAGCAAGTAATACTAGCCTTAGACAAAAGAATACGTACAAACTCTACGTAAAACATTGTCGTATAATAGAGTGACGTCATATGTTTCTACTCGTATACGTCAATACTCGCGCGATACGGCACGCAGTTGACCTCGGCCTTTTCTGAATCGAGTCAAAGTGGCTCAGAAGGAAAAGGCTCAAAAACTTTATTTTTTATTTTTCAGAATCATGAAACTTGTTACATTAGTTTTGGGGAGGCATAAACTATCAGATAAGTCCAAAAACTTAAACAAAATTGGCGTTTTAGTTGGTCTTTAAGTGGCATATTGTTTTCTTCCTTCACTCAACCCACGCATAAATTAATGTTCTGACGCCACTGCAATGCAAACACACTTAGGAAACGGTAAAATGACAAAGCAAACATCAAGAAGAATGCATACTCGAATCAATGACCTGTCAAACGCCAAGACGGCTGACGTCAAAACAACAAAAAGGACGTCAAAAACGTCGCCTCTATTCTATTGTGGAGTGTTATTGATATTTTTCATTTGTGTGATCCTGAGCTATAGCAAATATCAGCCATCTCTCGCACTTCAATCAATAATGAATATCTTGTCAATTTTGTATAAGACCAAAATCAATTAAATTATCTAAATGTCAGGCCACTCGAGAAGCGTTAGTTGACTTCAGATTAAAATGCTCTTTAACAAACACTGTTCTTTCCGATTCACAAGTAATTCATTCTCTTTATCCATTAATAACTGTAAATTGCAGTGCAATATAAACAGATTATCAAATTTCTCCCCACATTTCCGACATTCTCTGAAACTTATACTTATATCAAAGATATAGAATGGGGCCTTTTTAATATTTGTTGATGGGGTGGATGGGGGATCGGTGCCCATAGTGTCACGCCTAATCTTATGAGTTGTTTCTTTTTCTGTAAATCTTATATTAATTAACTGTATTACTAAGTACAATGCAGCGAGTTTCGGATTTGAAACCAGTTTGGGATATTTACAATTTTGAAATTGTTACACTTATTATTATGGGAAAGCTGGTTAGCATCAGTAGCGACTTTAATAGTGGCTGACTTTCAACGTAAGTTTGGATGTGACGTATATCATCAACAAAAATAGATTACAAAAACGTTGTTAAAAAAAAACGGTGAAGAAAATTTGCCGGGGCAAGCTACTCCTCCCACGCCGATAGATGTGATATTACCTATGCGTATTGAACCTTCTACCTTAGATAATTCAACCTTCCTCCAAATTACACAAAGTATGTATAGCTTTGACTTGATTTCGGAGTTAACGCCACAAATATTACAGAATTCTGGGTCTTGTAACGTAATAAGACACGCTGAAATATATTCACGGTCACGTCCACCCCTGCAAAATAGGGTACAATTAACTTAAGACTCGATTGGCTGTGACAATTATAGACAGGAGTCACGCTACACATCTAGACTAGTGTTGACTTGTTTCTGAAAAGGACTCTTCAATTTAACTGCTTTACGGAATATACCCACAATGTACACTACACCGAACTCTATGGGGGATCCTTTTTACGGGAGTTGGCAGTTTGTGGTTCCTTTGTATGTCAAAATCCCTAAATCTTAATAATTTTTTATAATGAAAGCAGATTTTCTTACGAAGAGAAATTTGGGACCAGCCTGTTAAAACTAGTTAAATTCCTTCAAAGACTGGGTCCTTTTAAAGTCTTCCTTAAGTGTTTGCATTTTTTCATTGTCCCCTCTTGTTGCGCAAAATTGAGGATGATGATGGCATATTGAAATTTTACAGTTGTTGTTTTGGATTTAAAAAAATATTTATAAGACCATTATTATCTATTGGTCTTCAAAAATGCGTTTCAAATATTTATACGACCATTATTATCTATTGGTCTTCAAAAATGGGTTTCTTTTCTAATATTTTGCGGTCTTCACAAGGCTTTTTGTATTGAGAACGTTCGTTATTGTATTCCCGTGTGCTTTGGCATAATTGCCAAGATAGCTTAATTTTAGTTCAACTGTTTCTGAACGATTATAAGCACAACTTGCCAGAACGAATCCAAATACAAATGGGGAAATGTGTTACCCCCTTGCCATACCGCCCCATTTTTCAGAAAATTCAAAATCTACATTCCACAATCTGTGGTTTTTCTACATCTATTTCTGAATAGTTATTTGACGATATTATCCTCGGATTAGTTTGATAAACAAGAAATCATTTCTGAAGCTAGTCGAGTTCCTTTGAGATTTGAATGCCACTGTTCGTTCACGGCTTGGAGTAGAGGTCTTGCTGGAACATATATGGGGCGAAATTCCGGCGGAAGGGACACTGTGGCGTGCGCCAATTTCTTCGAATTCAGGGAAACTTCCAAAGCACCTTGTATTCCTCAGATTCTACACTATGAAAGATGCCGTGCGGCGTGCCCATGCTTTTTGGACGTGGCAGCCCGAGAAATAAATGTTCAAATGAAACTGCTAATTTGTTAGCTTCAGATAATATATGAGCTTTCAAATGAGATATTACAAAAAGAAATCCACTCTGATAAGCAACAGATGTCAACAAAGTTTCATGTTTAGAACTAAGGGCGTGACGCTTCTAACGTCGTTTATGTAAATGCACATAGGGCAGTCTTCACGAGTAGCGCACAGTAAATGTGGCGCTCTCAATAGAGAACAGTCTCTCATCGCAGAAATTGATTTCTAGATTTATATATCATTGAACAGAGTACATCATAAGCTTTAAAATGATGAAAGAATTATTAAAACTTGAGCAGTATTAAAAAAGTTACGACAATTTTAGTTTTATTAGATGATCCAGCACTATTGTAGAAAATACAGAAGCGTATTGTTAATTTGGCTGGAGAAGAGTTTGGCTCATCCTTACAATCACTCTCTCACTGGAGATCTGTTGATGCTCTTAGTCTGTTCTACAGATATTTTCATGGTAAATGTTCCACCGGCTTGTCCAGCTTGGTTCCTCCAATTAGGGTATTTCAGCGTGAAACTCGGCTCTCTGCCTGTTCTCACCAATATACTCTGACCGTACCTATGCCGATAGCCTTTTCCCTCGTTCTGTATCGCTGTGAAACTCTTTGACTACTGCATGTTTCCCTTATGATCTCTCCTGTTTCAAGAGGAATGTTAATTCCTATCTCTTCAATCTTTGATTTCCTTTTCATTGTAGCTCCATACCTTGAGTGGCTTTTAGCCTTGTTTGGGGGCGAACTTGCATAAATAAAAAAAATCAAGCGATAAAGTTTGTCCTTCATTTCCGCACCGCTGAACAGCTCACGATAAGTGGGTAGCCTTGGTATATCCTAAAAGTCTCTTTCATTGGTTTATTTGTGGAAATATCGGTCAGATCGACCAATCAATGAAGAGTTTAGATCACAAACTTTAAACTAATACCAAGTTTGTTATGATTGGAAAATGGCGACGTACACGAATCGAAAAATGACGAATCTTATGAAGAAAACTAAACACAAATTCCGGTGATTATCAGTGAGTAACCTTACTCAAATCTCTTTTTTAAACATTTTATTGTACTAAAATTTAAAAAACGAAAACACAGTATGATTTTATTTTACATAAAGTATCATTTTAAGCAATAAAACGAAAAATGGAAAAATTCGAACCTCAATGGATTTTTGCCTGTAGCTCAAAACGGAGGTATGCGACTTCCGACTGGTCCCTTGTAAGAATGGCACAAATGGTATTCTGGAAAAACCAAAATAGAGTGCGGAGTGTAGTGCAGTTTTTGTTAAAAATCGTCAATGGGGGAAATTCACTGAATTGAAATTTTTAATCAGCGCACGGATAGAGCAGCTTTCCAAATTGTCAAATGCCGCTTACCCCCTCCCTCATTACATCACACTGCCCCTACAAAGTAGTCGGGACTCCATAGATATAGTCAACTTTGAATGCCCTTTTCAGTAATCGTTAATATTGAAGAAGACTTCGCAGAGTAAACGCTAGTCTGACATGTAGCCATGTGTTACTCTCAAGAGTGTGGACTATCCACTTTCCCGCATGCTTCAGGATTATTATAGCCAGAAGCTGAGACCAGCGTTTATTAGCCCGGTCTCTCCAGGGAGGTGGGAAGACTTCACGGAGACATTTCGTCATGGTTTCGGCACGGAATTCAGCAACCTTCGTGGACCAGAAACGTGTAGCTTAATGTTTATTTCACACTGCATTGCTGACAACTAGAGATGCCTTTGTGTTTATGACACGTATTCCGTTTCAGAAAGAGGTCGTGTTCAAACAGGCATGCATTGTTACTGCAACTATTGTTTTCTACTCGCACACACAAATGAATAGAGTAGGCTATTTTTGTCACTGTGTGGAAATTAGTGAAAGAGGAGCAATAATACATCCTGAAAGTTCATCCCCGGTAGCGCACATCTGGAGACCTTGAATGGGAAAATTAACCTGTAAAAATTGAAAACATTGCAATTATTTTGGGTACATGGATTTCTTTAGAAAATCACCCCCGAAAACGGCCTTTGTAAAATTATTACTAGCACATCAATGTGTAAGAGAAATAACGTGCCAAAAATGTACCTCTCACTTCCGAAAATCTAAAACACATATACGGACTAGTGAAACTAGGTAAAGACTGAAAGTTGAATAGAAGAATAACATTTCTTATGTGGCTATTTTCAATAAACGTATATACAGGACGCATTAGCATTTTCGTTTTTTACCGATCGTCAAATATTTTGGGAAGTTTTTCGGGTTCGAATCCCACTAGGGCCGACATGTGGATTGGGTTTTCAGTCCCTACCTGATTCCGTGGGGTTTCTTCACGGGGGTTTTCCTCCCACCTCAAAAACTGAAATTTCTTCGTCGTCTTCTTACAGGTTTCTTCAGGTTTTTCGAGCTACAGTGCGACATATACGCTTTTGAGGAATCCTTGGTTTCATTACCATAAATAATGAAGAAAAAAAATCCCGACTTTTACTTGAAGAATCTCAAGACAAAATTCCAGCGTTAACATTTCTTGGGGTGGTTACGGTTAGAAATCATTCTGCCAAACAAATTATAACAAGAGAAAGGGCAACCAGTGCAAATTGCCCATTATTTAAGGCGGGCCGCGCGAGGTCTCCGGAAGCCCTTCGCGTGACCTTTTACTTTCAGGCTCTTTCATGGACTGTATCCCACTCCTCAGACCCACAAGGGGGATATCACTACCCCGTCTAGTACATACCACTGTGCATTATGACAGCAAAGTATAATTATTTGATTTTACAGATTAAATTCACAAAGTTTAATCTTTTAAATGCGTCTCAACGGTTTCCAATTGTCTTTTTCAACCACAAAGAATGAAGAATATTAACGGACCTGTACATTGGCGATTGGATACCAAACCGCTGAAACCTATTCCATTATTTTACGCAAACCGGTTACTAAACTTTGTCACCGCACCTAGATATTACAAGGGGCAACGAGAGTTAGAATTTACGGCAGGTGCGCTAACAAGGTTAGGAGCTGACAACATTTACCGTTCATTATACAAGGAGGTCATTCTGGTGTAGACAGTCACCTATATACTATTTACTTGCACTATTCTATTAAATAATAGCTCACATTATGGTCCTGGCGTTTTACAAATATCGGTGATTGCATCATTATTTCTTCACTTTGGTAAGAGCCTGAAGCGGGAAGATCTCTTTGACTTCATTCTATAGAGTACTACCATCGTGTTCTACAGGCTATAGGCCTGCGTTTTGTAGCTTACTGTTCATGTACCTTGTGATTATAATTCGTTCTGCTGTCGGTGTACAGTGGAGCGGTTAAACACAAGCAGGCGCCACTGCTGGACGGGGCTTGGCACGACTGCCATCTACTTTCATGTAACTGCTTATTTTTAAGTGGATCTAAATCGATTGCTAGACAAGCTATCAATAGTGCTCGCACACTTCAAACAAAATTGAGTTACGCGGTATGTGTTTTGAAAGGCAAAACTGAACTTTGGCCTAATGTAAAATGTAAAAAATAGTAATAAATGAAACATTGGGTGGGAATATTGGAGTAAGCATTCACCTGTTTCGGACTTTGTTATAATTATTTTCTCCTATACTGATACGCAACCCATATTATACTACAGGTTTACCTGGTCTAAAATGTGGCAATATTATTTTAGACAATAGGCCGAAATTACTCGAAATAATACAGAAATCACAATTTCATTAACAAGATGACATGGAACAACCGCAAGGTTATCAAAATGCTACTCATGAGAGAATAAAGAAAATTCCAGCTAAATGCATCATTCAATGACTACTTGGGTAAACATTAATGGTATATGCCTTCATGAAAAATGGCAAAATATCAATGGTTTACTTTTTAAAATTATTTATTTAATTCTTTCTGGTAATGAAACCAAGGATTCCTCAAATGAGCGCATATCGCACTGTAGTTCGAAAACCTTTTTTCCTTCAGTTTTTAGAGGTAGGAGGAAAACCCAGAATGTCATTCTGGAAAACCAACGGAATCATTTAGGGACAACCCAATCCACATGTCAGCTTTGGGGGATTCGAACCCAGGTCACAGCGGTGGAAGGCGATGAAAGTACCACAAAGCCAACCTGACTCCACCCAGCAAACTATTTAATGTTTTCTGAACGTTGTTAGAACGTACCTTTCATGTTTACGTACCTCTTATGTTTACGTACCTCTTATGTGTACGTACCTCTTATGTGTACGTACCTGTGAAGCTTTTCCCGCCATGATAAAGTCATGGTTTCCCATGAACAATTTCAATATTTGATTACCAAAGATGTAATGCGATTTTCACCTACGTTTGCAAAAAATCTAAATTGTATTGTGGAATTGTTTGAATGACACATTATGGTGTGTTCTTGGACTAAACACTAAAATTTAACATGACTTTTGTGAACACAAATTTCCTCAGTTCTGATTGGTCAGTTGCTACGTCCAGAAAAAATACGTTTTTTAAACGTCACTAAAGACTGTTTAATGTCGGAACATTTTGTAACGTCCAAAAAACGTTGTGCGAACGTTCTGGGAAAAAACGTACCGAAGACCTCCGAGTTACACTGTATAAATAGCGTTTAGATTTTAAACACATTTCTTGTACCCACTTTTTTAACACGTTTAGCCCACGACATGTTTAGATGTAACGCTTGGCTTTGTGACGTGTACCGTGATAACACGTTTAGCATTTAAACACTTTTAGAAACAATGTTTAGAAAAAGTGTTTAAATGCTAAACGTGTTATCCCGGTATACGTCACAAAGCTATAATCTAAACATGTCGTGGGCTAAACGTGTCAAAAATGTGGGTACAAGAAATGTGCTTAAATCTTAATGCCATTTTTACAGTGTAGGCCACCGGTACGTAAACTGAAACGTTTACGACACGTTTTGAAAACGTTTTTGAAGACGAAGACGTAAATAACCTATACAGAACCTAACAAACACGTTTTTGTTCGTCAAACAATCCACAAGGAAAACTGACTATGTAAATTTGAATAAATGTTCAAAGTTAACATAGAAAACTATCAGGAGCGGGATTCGGCCACTCCTTTCCTCCGCACTCTTCACTGGCTTCCAGTTCGTCAACGAATACACTTCAAAATGAACTTATATGCTTTTAAGTGTTTTCATGGAGTAGGTCCTAGCTACCTCAATGAATGCATATATCAATACAAACCTGGACGACCTGGCCTTCGCTCTGGCTCTGACTGCACTGTTCTTGCTGAACATAGGACTGTAAACTCTGCTGGTGACAAAGCTTTCACTAACGCTGCTCCCAGACTTTGGAATGAACTCCCATCTCAAATCAAATTGTTAGACACTATTCAATTATTTAGGAAGCACTTAAAGAAACACCTATTTTCAACTTTGTAGTATTCTTGTATATTTACGTTCGTTCAGTATTTTTCTAGAACGTTGTATCTTATGAGGTTTGATGCTTATCATAGCGCTGTGATCTACACGAAATAGCGCTTTATAAGAACTTATTATTATTATTATTATTATTCGAACCCGCGACCTCCGGAATACCGTACCGATGATCTGCCAACTGAGGAGCTATCTTGCCCTGTGTTGGCGGTCTCTCAAATTGTCAGTATCTTTGCTCAGTGGACGCTAGTCAGAAGTCATATACCCAGAATGCTGTATAGCCAGGGATCACGTCCAATTTTACGATACAACCTGGGACTTTTTAACTAATAATTCGTCAAACAATGCACAAGGGAAACTGACTATAGGTAAATTTGAATACATTTTTGTAACGTTTTTATAACGTTTAGTGTTTGCTGGGCACTGAGCGGCTATGGGACTATATTAAGTGATCGGGCTACATTATGTGTATAGAAGGTTCAGGCTACATTTGTACAGGGTTGGGGCTACATTTAGAATTGACAAGGTTGGGGTTCATTTAGGTACAAGGTTGGGGCTATAGGGCTTAGGCTAGACGGAGGTGCCGCAAACTCGTCCACGCTGTGGCTTTAACTCTAAACACGTTGATAAACGGAGATTAGTACAAAGTTATGTGTAATTTCGCTCACCAGACCGGTTCCGTCACACATCGCGCTTCTAAGAAGCAATGGATATCAACACCACCTCGGGATTCGTGAAATGAAATACGTCAACAACTTTGCAGGCCTACGCGGCGACTTACTGTGACCGTTTTAAGCGTATCCTCACGGGATATATACTTACATCTCCGACTGCTGTGCTTCGTATTAATATACTGAAGATCGGACATTGAATGTCACACATTGCCTGAAGCATCCTTCATACATGGTTTAATACTACGAGTTCGTTTTTAATGTCATCAACGCGGGTTTGAGAAGATTGCTGAAACAGAAAACACGCCGCATAAAGTATTTAAAAACGTCGGTTTGAAATCTTTGAAGTAGCCATTGAAATATTAATGGTAATCATCTTTGGTTTTACGTATAGCGAGGCAAGATTTTGTATATGAGCCACTTCCTACTAACTCTTCATACTAAGTCAGAATCGGCAGGATTATAAAGATTCGTTTACTGTTCTATTTTATGTGATCCCGGGGTATTGCATTATACAGACTGAACAAATCCTTGTGTTTATTTTATAAGCCTTTTTCCTTTAGTACTGAAATGACGTATATTGTTTCATCGAAGAAAGTTGAAAGTTGATTTGTCTGCACGAGGCCAACTTAATCTGCTATTTTGTGGAAAGGTAAAGTAAACTGCTCAAACCTATTGTATGAATTACGTTTAATAGACCGTAGAACCCGACAGAAATACAGTACATGTACTAACAAAATGTTTACAGTCCGCGTTTTAGTCTACTCATAAAATGTGCGAAAAAAAAGTTAAAAGCAGAAGCTCTGTACTACTACATTCATGAGCATAATCACTAATTACAGTTCGGACAGATCCATAGATTAATACAATTACCAATTAACGACGAATTTATTAAACAATTTATAGTGCAAACACGTTGTAACAAGTTTATTTTTAATTGTCGTGTTTCATCTGTCGCTTTCTCTTGGAAAGGTAGGCTACTCGAGGTTTTTCAGACGTCGTATTTTTGGAAAAATCTAGGGGAGGAGATATATCACGTGTTATCAATTTTAATAGAGGCAGGGTTTTAAATGTTTACTGAAAAAGCCACGTTGTGCTGTTTTATCTTGAAACGAAAAAGAAAAATGGTAGTTTAAAAGAACGTGTTTTTCACCACAATGTGCCAAAGCGCATGAACTTGACAAATCACGACGTACTGTTTAATGGAACTTTTCTATTATATTTACATTGAATTAATTGACATTCTTTATGTTTACAAAGAGCTTGTTTGTGATAACGGTAATTAACATCGTGCCTAGCTATCGAGGCTTTGTTGTGTGACGGTAAATATGTTATAACATTGAGCCTTATTCCCATCATTCGTCTCGATGTATAACATATATACAGATTCCATTCTAATAGCAACATTTGCCATTTATACTATTCGGTTAGTTGGTTTCCTCGAGGCATGTAACATCACTGAAACCGGAATATATACCACGACATAGGCCACGCTATATCTGCTGAAATGTCAATTTGATTATACGGTTCATTCCGGCGCTTTATATTTCTGACAGATTCCTATTTTGCCGAGTCTGTGCCGAACCTTGATTAGTTCGTATTTCGACTGACGTCACATGCAAATTCGAACTGGAAACTAAAGTTGGTGATGCCGTCGGCGAATAGTCAACAAGAAGCTCTCTAGAGAGTAAACGCACCTTGCTGGATTTGAGGACTTTTATCGCTAATACCTCAAAGTCTCTAGAAGAATTTCTGCCTTATCCCCAAAAGCATTAAAACACCTCAAAGATTTTTAAGACGTGTCAAAAGACGGCTTGTACAAAGGGCTAAAAACAAAGACTAATAGTACACTTCGAGCGGGGGAGGGAGCTTCAGTTCCATAATTAAACTGTGCCGGCCTGACTGACTTGTCAAATGACTACCTCGGATACGGATATACTATAATTTGCATTGTATGTATTCGACAAAAAATACATTTTACCTCTGTCAAAAAATTAAGTATACCTGTCACTATGAACTGATGCATAATTTGTTACTTTTTTTATCATAATTATTTGAAAGGGAAAGCTACAATTTTGGGAACATATTGGTACATGTCCTTTATTTTCTATTTCGATATCTATGAGAAGTATTTGTGTACTGCTTCCTAGATACACCGCTTCATAAACGCCTTTGGTATTTGGTTGATGTTAAGTTGCACTATTTCCATTGCCACACTTTTGTTTGCCATGCTCTATTCAATCTTAAATGATTACTCCTGATAGGTCAGGCGAAACATTCACTTTTGTGCAAAACCTTTTAACTCACCGAGTCCACCTTTCCAACCGTTGGCTTTTCATGAGGGGATATATCGACGTGAAATCTGTCTGAACTTATTATTGCTTTTAGTTTTCAATAATAGCCCCCTGTAATTGAACATTAACTTTGCCGATCGCGGTTCGTCTGTCGTTTATTCTGCGACACCTACCCCGCCCCAGCGGAACCGCAGGCTGTCGTTGGATTTCAGCCAGTCACGAATGCAGTAATAACTCAAGGGAAAGTAGAACATCGTCAACAGAGAAAGAAAAACTATCCCTGGGAAAAAGATCCTCCGGAGGAGTTGAGACTGATTGAAGCTCGTGTCCTGATCATAATGACTCTCGGCCCTTGGCAATGTAGTAATATGTAGGGACCGACAAAAGTAAGCTTTGTATGCGAGGTTCAGGAAGGAAAGTGCATGGCATCCCCATGGTGCTATGTATTATTTTTAGTAACTCTTGCACAAAGCATTTTATCCTACAAATAATAACTTCAGGAACAGTAAAATAGCCAAGGGATACTCCATCATCTACATCAGTGTCAATCTAGTGGTGTATGCACTGGTGTAATTTTATCAGGTGATATTATTGATTTAAACTCTCTCAACTTATTTCCTTTATAGGAACGATACTTTGGGTTTGATCAGTCAGCCATGAGGGTTTTCCGTCGAGGAGAAACTGCAGTCAAGACTACAAGCCAATCAAGTGCTAAAGAAATGGGCAAGTACTGGTATCTCTTGTCTTTATTCTTACTTATTTATGGAAGTCGCCCAATACACGGCTAAAAGCCACTCTAGGTATAGAGGGCTACAACAGAGGTGGTTGGGTTGGTGACATTTTGAATTGTCACACTATGACCCTTACTGTTTTCCTGGCTCCAGATCTAATAAGAGAATAACTCTTTCAATAGATACCAAAGAAATTATCCCAATGTTTAGACTTATACACCCATGGGGTAACTTCACCGTTGGTGAGGCCAACTCACCTCCCTCCCTTGTTTATCATTCCCGTGACATTAACACCAATATATAGATGGGACTTGAAGGTTTGCATGGTGGATATGAACAAAGTAAAGCGGGTTTGCGGTATCACCGTGTGAAATTGATTTTTGAAATTCTTCTCAGAACCACACAACTCAAAAGAGATCAATTTCACATGGTGATACCACAAACCCTCTTTACTTTGACTAAAATATAGCATGCCGTATTGTGGCTTTATGGTCACTTTTGTATAATGGACGTCTTAGTCTAGTAAGCAAATGTTCTCTTTAGTCTTACCAAGTAACGATGTAAATAATAGTTTAACAGGAAGTTGAGGTCAGATTGTTCATTATTACTGTTGTCACCCAATTGGCAATCTTTTTAAAATGTAAATTGAAGTGCTTATCTTTCTGTCACAATACCATTATTTAAGTTTACTAGCCTGAACTACAACCCAGTCAAAAACCAAGTAATTTCATTAAATGGGACACCGCACCTATATTTGACGGTACGCCCGGCCGGAAGTACCATATATTCTCGCCAAATCTCTATGAATTGTAAATTGAACTTTCACGTTGTATTGTGAAATGTCTGTCTTGCATGAACGGTTATACATAATTTAACCTCTACATTTACATTTTATACACATCAGTCTGGCCTCACATGCATGTATAAACCTTGACATACCTAGATTGAATTACGAGACACAGTGGTCGAAATTAAGGACGACGAATTCAGTTTATTGAAAAGAAACCCCTCGGCTCAGACCAATAAACGCAATCAGGCAGCTACCCCTCAGCTGGAAGGAAACTGGTGCAGTTGAACATCTAATCCATATATTTAGATAGCATTTTATTTATAAATTTTATGTGATCCACTGTTGCAATTTTCACACTTACTGATTAATTCATCAAACAAAATATACCTCCCGTTCGTACCAAATAAAGGACCCACCTTGATTCAAGCAAAGAGTATCACTGGCGGATGCAGAACACACTTTTTGTAGTTGTGTTTTCCACCAAATAATTTGATGGGGAGGGGGGGGGGGGGGGGGGGGGTATGGCGTTGGTGGAGCGATTTGAATACCGCATTCGCTGGTGGCAGCAGACACGGATCCTTTTCTATTGTTCTTACCAGTCGTGCGCATGCTCAGAACTAGCAAATAGGACCAGTTTGTCTGTTGTCACGAGCGTCTCCAAAGATCTTCCACTATAACTACTAAACATGGGTGGGGGGGGGGGGGGAGGGGGGGGGGTGGCGTTACCCCTTTACCGGATCCGCACTTGATTAGTGTACACAACAAATTCGACCGATTTCATGTGAAAGAGGAAACTGAAGTCTGGTACCCGAGGCACTTCACTGGATGCAAATGAAGACATTTTGATCAACTCGAGCAGTGGCGTAACTGGGTGAAATTTCTGGGGGTGCCTGAAGGTACACACTTTTTTTCAAGGGGGAACTGAAAGTATATAAACTGCAGCTTGTTTAATTTGTTAAACATTTTAAGATTTCAAATGGAGGAGGCCCACTCGGGGGGAGGGGGCGGGCACAGATGTCAGCTGGGGGCACGTCCCCCACCGCCCCTCTCTACCGTATAGTTACGCCACTGAACTCGAGTGCCCAAAGTAGCATTTGATTTACCTCTGGCTCATCAAGTTGGACATTGTTATGAAGTGTTTGTCCACTTGACGCATGTTTGGTTTACAATCAACCATACCGTGAATATGAATCATTCGAGGAACGCGTATACGCTTCCACAGAAATACAATCACTCGACAGGTGCTCGTTTTCATTTATAAAAAGACGCACGGCAAGGTTACCAATTTGTTCTTGAAATTTTGAGCCTTGCGAGGTGCGTCCAAATCGCATGGACTTTTAAGCTACAATAATTTGAATTAAACAACAAATAATTAAAAGAATTATTTTGTCGAAAAAGATTTGCATTCTGTTTACTTAAGCGAATTGAATGCTATGTCCCGAGTTTAGTTTGTATATAAACTTTCCGGAGAACCTGACAGCATTGTTTGTTTTGTGTCTATCGGACACAAGACACTCTCATCACTTGTATTTTAATGTACCGAGTGTCTATGAAGACCACGCGCGATGGCTAAATTACGCCAGACGAAATCCAGCGAACAATAATTCATCTGTAGGCGTCCCTATAGACTAATCCGACAAACAAAATTAGAAGCAATCTTTGGGCACAATCGGGTGGTAATGCGCTCGCGCGCGCGTCATACGTGTGCTTACATTAAAGGGACACATTGCCTTCAAATGTCATGAAATTTTGCTGTTTGGAAATGTTCCTTATCTTTTATAAGAGTTGTTTATGCAAAAAAATACGTATAATGTGTTGTAATTTAATAGTGAGTAGTGATTACAAAACAACAAATTGGCCGCTTACCCCTGACATCTGACCCGCGAAACATAGACTTATTTCCAGTACTAAATACCACCGTCTAAATAATGCGCAAAATACGCTGTAAGAGTCTTTAGGCTAGCGCCGCAGCCAGTGGCCTTGTGAACCTATCAGATGATCGCCAGGTACAATTCTCTACCTTGCGACACATATCGCCAGTGCTGCGCGCCGTGCCACAGTACATCAAAATGGATCAACAGAACGTACTTCAACCAGATGCGACTGGAACAACGACTGGTGAACACGGTCCGCCATTTTGTGGAGTCAAAAATTTGGTTCTACAAAATGGCGGACCGTTATTTGTCACGAAATTAAACAAAAGCCACGCAATTTGAAAGGATAGTTATGTGAATTTTTATATTCTACTTTTAAAAAGGCTTCCCAACCATATTCATTTCATTTTTATAGCCCAAATCGCAAAATCCAAAGCAATGTGTCCCTTTAATAAGCCAGTTCGGTATTTCAACTGCGCTTGTGCACAATGACATTTTATCCCGAATGACCCGCGTGACCTAACGCGCGCGTGTGAACGCAAAAGGTTGTCGCACAACGCGCGCGTGTTAAATTCAATCAGAATGGGCGTTCGCGTAACATGGCGTGACATTACGTCATCAATTTTATCCCGAATAACCTTTGACCTTTGAGATACCGAACTGGCTTATTGAGGCCTGTTTTTACTTTGGCAATCCTATTGGTCAAAGGCGCACTGAGTACGCGCGTATGACGAGCGCGCGTGTATGGTACCGCTCCATTGGGTACCCAAAGATGGCTTTTAATTTTGTTCGTCGGATTAGTCTATAGACGCGTACAACATGAACTCTTCAGACGAGCAGCATGACGTATAGGCCTACTGGTTGACAGTTTCACCGTTGGGTTGCGTTCTCTTCTTGTTGAAGAGTACTATCCTCTACGTGCTTGAAGCTCCAAATTACGACAATTAGACCTAATAGCGACCCAATTTGTAAAAGATAATGATAATAAATGGGTCCTGCTGCTGGACAAGATTCAACGTCGCTGATTCGGCGTTGTAGAATAAGAACAAAATGGCGTCATTTATTTGGCGAATTCTTGTAACCGTCTTAACTCCAGTCCTTAGAGTGACCTTTGAAACAAATGATGTATGGCGATTATAGTATCACGTGTCTGCATACATGTATCTGTGCCGCGCATTGCTTTAATGCAACTCTTCACTAGTGGGCAAAACTTGATGTGGATGAACTTTAAATGTATTCCAAGGCCGGCATTTAAATGAGTCTGTCTGTGAGCATTCTGATTCTAAATGATGATAGTGACAAAACCGGTGTTGTCTGGTTTCCAAATGATGATGTTTGTTAGGTTGGGGTGGATTTATTGTAGAACATAAGCAGGCGATCCAACAAGGGGGAAAGATTCAGGGCAGTGTAGTGGGAGTAACACAATCATGGCATTTTATAAAAGAGACACACGGCAGTTTATTTTCACCCCCTCCCACACCGATAGGATTTAATGTTTTATTTTTGGCGTAAATTTATATAGATGTAGACAAAAATGATGATTTTGTAGATGCAGATGCGTTTTTGTAACTATATATCTCAGCCCTAATATATATAAATACTGTGTGCGTTAAATTGTCCTCCTTGGCGCCCCTTTGTGCCACCGTAGCAACACGGGAAAGGCCCTACCCCTTAGTTACGGCACTGCCCCTCTCCCAATGCTATGATTGGAATACAGCGCCCCGCTTTTATTTAAATAGTCACTTTGCGCGTTGGACCGCATCACATAGTGCCACTTCCAAATTCGACCATCCACTTATAGTAACGGGTGATTATTTTCTAATTACTCGGGATATAGCAGTAGCAAGGATAAAACAAAGTGCATCGTGACGCGTGATATGTTTTTGTTAGTTTAAACCTAAAAGTACATCACGTTTCAGGCAGATACAGGCATACAATCATACACAATTCTCAACACGTTTTCAGTTGAATGCAATTAATACGATGCTCCATTAACAGCCGTGTATTTCGGATGTGATTGTATGCTTAATTTAAGGCACGTGGGAGTTTTCAGTAATTCGGTTTTCTGCTCTAATTACAACTCAACGTTACTGGAATAACCCGGCGGTCAATTTTAACTACAGATTTCAAATGCAAAAAAAAATAGAAGCAGTTCGGCTTAACGAAACATTTAATGAGATAAGTTCGTCCTTAGATCATACATCATCCGCTTATCGTCATTTGCAGCTTAAGTTGATTTCCAAAAAGAATATGCATGACTAAATTATGTAAAAGGAGAAAGAAATTAATGTAATGAAGCGCATGCAGCTTGGGAACAATCTCAAGTCACACTAGATTTATCTCAAAACGCTGACGTGCGAGAATTAACGAAGTAAACATCTTTAATAATTGGACATGTACGCTTCAGCGAGCAATATGTTAATAAACGTATTGCAGCGTTGACCAGTACTTTAAAGTAACACAATTTAACCAAATATTGAAAAATATACTGCAATGTTTGTTTAGCTATTTTTTTTCCCCTAAAATATTTTGAAAAGCTCTGGGGGAGAAATTGTGCCAGTGGTGAAGTGATGATCGACGCTTTCAGTTAAAAAATTATTATACTAATAATAATGATAATACCGATGAAACCAAATATATCCACGAAACGGGGAAGGGTAAAAAGCACCCCACACTTGCTGGATGTGCCAGTGCTTGTATAATGTTGATCGATAGGGGAAAATCTAATTACAATTTATCGGACGAATTTTAATCAGACGTGTACCTAGAAATACGCGGCAATACGGTTTTAATATTAGAGTTTTGAATTGATTTCGTCAAACAAACCACAAGGAAAACTTACTAATTAATGGCAGGAGTCGGGATTTGAACCTGCGACATCCGGAATTGAATTGAATTGAAACTAAACATGGGGAAGCATTTTGTACTGCATACTCGACTGTCAACCTGTCGAAGGTTCGATTGTAGTCTCTTTCTCATTCTAAAACCTATTTTGTGCTATTGCAGAGTGTCCTTATGACGTCATCAGTCAGCCAGGCGAGTATTTCGTCCGGTCATCTGAATCTCTTACGTGTACTTGGCTGTTCTTGACTGGGCCCAATGCTGTAGTGGAACTCGAGATTATGGAATTAGAGGCATGTGCTGAAGATTCATTCGTTGAGGTTTGTGTTTGGACTAAGACACCTAAGCTTATTAAGCTTAGTATAGGTTAGAACATTCCAAGTGATACAGTGAAATTAAAGGTAACAAAATCGTTAAGTTATGTGATCAAAATTGAATTATCTGGGAATTATTTACTTAAAAAAAAAATGGAGAGTCGGGTTGACGCAGCCGACTCCTCTTTTCGCGTTTCATCTCACTGACCCGGGTGCGATTCCCGCTTCGGCCAACGTTTGGATTGGGTTTCAGTCCCTGTCTGAGTCCGTGGGTTTCCCCTGACTACCATTCTTGGGAAACTCAACAGTTTCTTCAACTGTTCGTACATAAATAAAATAAAATATAAAAATCAAACATGATGAACTACTAAAATCTCTTTACTAAAAAGGCTTTATTGGTTTAAATTATTTCAACCTTATTGGTACCTTGATGCATATTTGCAACTTTTCTGACTGTAGATCAACCCGTTTTGAAAATATGGGGAAATTGTAATCGCAGTTGAAAGAAAAAAATAGAAAAGACAAGACGGAAAAATACAAGTGAGAGATTTTTGAGACATTTTTGTGCAGTCGTCTTTGATTGTTACTCATGTCTGCAGTTCTTTGACGGAGTCGCTCTTCAGATGGGTGTGTTCCCGACTGAAGGGGGGCACGAATTGCCCTTCCAGGAGAGAGTCAATATGGTTTGCAACACCGGCAGTCGTGTGCTCCTGTCATCCCAGAATGTAGCTATGTTGTCATATCAGTCGGCAGCTACTGGAGGAGCGTTCCGATTGATGTTCAAGCATAAGACTATTCAAGCTCGTAAGTACTAGATTGTCCTTGCTTGATCCAAACAGTATACGCAACATGATCATCGCACATTCACTGAACCTGCCAAGCCGTTAAAGTTGCTATGCAACTGATTGATTTCTCTCTACTAACGAATTATTTGGAACGAACAAAAACTAGTTACTAGCATACAGCTGCACGCTATTGTGGTCTTCTTAAATTATATCATTTCATTAATTTCTGCGCCCCGCTTCTAATTCCGAATTTAAAACTTATAAAATCTATTACTTATCGATCGTTGGTAAATTTATTGTGGAATGTCTCATTGGAAAGTTCATATCTTATGCTAACAAATACCGGTAGGCAATTTAAATGTAGTGTACACGATTGGTAATTCTCCAAAAAAATTACTGAATTATTACGAAATACCTTACTAGACTGTTAATAGTAGTCTCAATCATCCTGTGAAATTATGGCACCATGTGCTGTCGTTGTCAAGAAAAGTGGAAATTTATATCGTCTTCCAACGATTTCCAGCTGGAAATCGTTGGAAAACTGCCCTGTAGCCTTTAGTCAAGGCTCGTGGCTACCTGGACGAGTGGCGCGCCCCGGACATGCTGGCATTTTCAGGGCGCGTCACGTGTCCAGGTAGCCACGCGCGCCTTGACTAAAGGCTATCATCCGCCCGATGGTTGAAAACGAGCGCCGTTTTTCTCTCGGTTTTTTCGGCATATATATAACAACGCAAAACATTGAACAGGTCAATGGAACGATATTTCCTGTAAAATACTAACCCCCAAATCCGCCCATTTTTGAAAATTGCAACAATGACCAATCATGTACACTGTCTTTAATTTGAAAACTTATTTTTCGGGTCACTTTTCATGATAGGGATCTTGGACAAACTGTATTAAGCATGGCAAATCTTGATTATTAGCATCAAACCAAAATCAGTACTCAATTGGATGCACCAACACGCGCGGAATTTTTTTGAAATCTGTTAATTTTAGCACAGTAAAGAGTCCCGTAAGTAAGGAGACAAGACAGTTACATGTGAACGATCAGCAATGGTCAAGGGTGGAATGTTGTGCTTCTATCTCTTCCCTTTTCACCACCCATAGACTCTTCGACTGCATGAACAGGTGTACAGCGTCCTTCGGCGGTACAACATTGGGCATTTCTCTAACCCTGGCTTGGGCTCGGGCTTCGGCTTCGCGTCATTTTATGTCCCCATCAGATTTGGCAAGATCTTGGATACTGTTTTTGCTACATGTATATCAAAGTCTGATGTTTTAATTCGGAGCCAGAGTCTGTTTATATATTTATATATTCAAGGCTTCAGATTAGCAATGGGACTGGGGAATAGCTGGAGACGAAGCCCAAGCCAGGGTTTGAGAAACGCCAATCGTGTGCATTCGCAGCAAAGATTTACGATGTCATACAAAATCAGAGAAATTAATTATCCTTGTAAGAGTTTGGAGTAATAGAAACCCGCACGTCTATTAATCAAATTCGACATTTAAATATCAAACCAACCGATGTGAGATAAATTTCACTTTAAAACTATATAGGCTGCATGATCGCATGGCGTTATTATATCTAAAAGGCGTAGGCAAGTACAAATGTACATATGAACTGATCACGAGATAAAGGTAAAAACAATGGGGTCACATCATTGAACTCTGTCAATACTTGGACACGAATAATTTGTAAATACGGGAAGAGCTTGGCAAACTAACGTTTGTGTGTTTGTAGTGGGTGCAAGGAAATTCAGATTTAATTACGGACTTCTGATTAGACAGGATAGGACAATATTGTTTGGGTACTTGCCAGGAAATATAAACAGAAGGAATCGTTATCGGTAAACTATGTTGGATAAAAACTCAATTAAGGTTGAGGACCTATCTCTGAATTGTGGCCTCTTATTGGTCATTGCTAATTGAAAGATACATTTAGCATATTGTATTGTATGTACCATGTGATCGTCTGGGACATATGCCGGGGTTATAAGCTGTAGGCCTATACGAACACTAATTTGACCGACTTTGCAAACAATGAAATTCATTTTTTTCATTCTGTTAGCCAACCTCTCCACTAATGTAGATTTGACATACAGACCCTTTCTTTAAAAAGTCTCAACCCTGGTGAAATTCACACACGATCTTGTTTGTATATAGAGGGTGTAGGCGATATCAGCCAAAAAGAATACACTTATTTACAAAATACATAAAACTAACAAATAATAAGAAAGATTGCCCGATTCTGTGCGTACAAGGTCACCATAATCTGGTGTACTAAGCGCTTGAGAAGTTTCAATGTGTAAATGTCCTCATTGCTATCATTTCAAGTGACTAATTTTCAATTTCAATTTCAAGAACATTTATTTCCATCAAACGTAAAGTACCTGATTTGACCTAAGAGTGTGTTTGGGTACATCAAAAGGAAGGTTTATAAGTGCAAAATATAATCCTCTTGATTCAATAATTTGATATTCCCAACTGACTCTTTTTGAAGCTTGTAACATCTTCGCCACTGAGTCATCCGGGGCCTTTACTCTGAATAACTATGGAAAGGAGAGAAACTGCTCCTTCGCTGCTATCTATCCTGGCTACATCAACGTGCTGCATATGATTGTTGGGAGAGAGACCAACGAAGCAAGGCTCAAGGTGAGACCACCAATGGCGCTATTTTTACTACATATCTATTTTAAATATCTACCCTTGCGTTTAGGATCACCTTCCATGCTTACAATACTCCATAAGATCAGATCAGATTACAAAGGCACAAGTACCGCAATTTGTAGGACGACCTGCCTTTATACAAATCGGTTTTCCCCTCGCTCTGCATGTACTTTGGAGTATACTTCTCATTGCCATTAACAGGAAATTAAATTGCGTTGCGTGAATTTGAGAGCGAAGAGTGTCTCTCGGGAAAACGACGAAAGCCGTTCATTGAAACTATTATGGACATTGATAATGAACATTACAATGAACATTGTTGACGACATGTAATTGGCTTAACTTTTACATTTGCACCGGCCTTCGCAGGATCAAGCCAAGCTTTGCTTTTATTCCTCCAGATTATGCCATGCGCAGGTAGTTTGTTACTTGAGATGTATATGAACAAAGTATTGTCACCATTAGGCCTATATTAAGTTATTTTCTTGATTTCCATCTCTCTTTACAATAGTTCCCTATAGTGTGGCTTCTTTCTTTGAAAACTCAAGGCTCGATCGTATACAAAATGTGACAATATATATTTATATATTTATATAAGTTAAAAGTGAACCAAATATTCGAGAAGGTTAAAAATGTATGTTATTATTTAGCTTCTGAGAGTCGATTAGTGTTTATACCACAATGTGCTAATGCTGTGTCGTGGAGCCTAATGATTTCTTTCAGTAGATATGTGAGTGACATTTCGTCTAAATTGGGGTTTTCTCGTAATAGGTTTCCAGTCAGGCCTACACATATCTTAGAAGAAACAGTGCAAATGCTTAAAAGGTCATGGAAAATGACCACCACATGCCTGGGATGTTCAAGTGGACGAACGCACAACAATAGATTGGTTGTTGGAGTTTTGCTAGGTAGAAGCCGATGTAAAAAGTTAGGGTACATTATTAAAGACTGGTCCTACAATCTAAGAAATGATCTGATTGCATGTAAAATGAGCAAGTTTCTTTATTTGTATCAGTTGGGGGAGTTTGGGGAGGTAAGTTGTCTCACTGACGGTGGAAGTTACCCCGCCTAGGTCTATAGGTCTGAAAATTGGGATATTTTTTCTAGAATCTGTTGAAGAATTATCCTCTGTTTAGATCTGGGCCCAGAAAAAAACCATTCCAACCCTACACATTAAAGTCGTAACCCAAGTCGCTTTTAGCCTTGTATTGGGTGATTCCCCCCCCCCAAAAAAAAAAATCTCAAGTAGCTCAATCATCATATTTTACTTATCCATTGCGCTTGGAATTCGCAACTTATATTTAGACTGTTATTTTTGTTTTCAATTCCACACAGTGCAAGACCTTGAACGACATGGTCCAGTTCCTTGAAGGCAACTCTCTGGATGTGAGTAAGATGAACGTGGAGCAGCGAATGTGTGGTCGTACCGGGAAGGCACCGTCTATACCCGAGGTTGCTGCACCGTCCCCGGCCGATGGAACCCCGTCATCCCTGGTCTACAAAAACAGGGCTCAGTGCACCTCAGGTATTGGTCTATACAAGATTATTCTAAGTATTTTTTCGTTCAAAGAACATTCTCTAGTTTTAGGCGCCCTTTGTAATTATTTAATCCAACCACGAAAATTCACAATCGATTTTCATTGTTGTGGTGTCGTTATATAGTTCGATCACAAGTGCCAGAGGTTACTAAAATTTGGTAACTTCAGATACTTGAGATGACGAAAATGTGGTCATTCTTAACATCGAGGGCCTCAAGTGCTATACACTTAAATACAACTTGAGTTTGTATATGCCGGCAATCGTGGACCTAGGACAAAAGAATTCGAGCGTAGACAAAGGGTCCACGTTTGACCTAACGTCCACGATTGAAAATCGTGTACAAAACCAATGGGAGGCCTTCCGAAAAAGTTAGAGTATAAACAAAAGAGGAACAATGGGAGGTCCACGATTGCACCCGTTTACATGACTGTGTGTGTGTGTGTATGTGATGTCAAGCATGTTCCAATTGGTAATGTTCCCCTGATTGTCTTCCATGGGTGGATGCCTTCTTCAGTGACTGCTAGACTGAACTTTCACGGGTTAGGCAGTCCATGACATCATGAGTTTTATATTGAATATGTACGTTACGTGACGTCAGACTTTAACATGACTTGGTACTTGGTACTTTGTTGTTTTCCTCCACAATCCTTCCGCGAGGCAAAATAACTAGGAGGTTCTGGTGATGAGAGCGGTCACTTTCAAATGTGTGTGGTGGTCTTCCAGTAACGATTGAAAGACCAGGTGTGTGGGAGAATCAACAATGTGCTGTGGGAGAAGATTCCAGTCTCTGGTGGTTCGGGGGGAAATGAATTGGCGAAGGTTGCGGTATTTGTTATCACCTGTTGGAACTGGTTGTTGCGTCATCTTCGTTGCCTTATCGGTTTTGGTGTGAGGTAGTCAGCTTGTTTGACGTAAGACTATAACGCATGGACATCGATCCCGGGGGAACGGAGGAACACGTCCCCCAATATGTTTAGGGGAGGGGGCGGCTATGGCAGTGTCCCCCCCCCCCCCCCCAATAACTCCCCCTTGCCATATACCTTTTATGGGCCATTGGCTTTTACATGGACCAGTATACGCCAGAATACACAAAGATCAGCATAGAAATGTAATAATTATGGTGATGGCCTAGCTCAAACCGCTTAACCATTATTGTTGGTTATGTGCTCCCCCCCCCCCCCCCCCCCTACCTTGACGAGTCATCGCCGCCGCTGCTAACGTGACGTAAGAGTATATTTGCAGGATTTCTACCTTTTGTGACTATTAACTTGTTACAGTTTCGTCAAACAAACCACAAGGGAAACTGATTAGGTAAATGTGAACAAAGAATACTTGCCAGAGCTGGATTTGAATCTGTGACCTTTGAAGACAGAACGGTATGAGCATAACGTCTCTGAGACATTGAAGCTTAAAGTGTTTTTGTAGTAAGCCAGGATAATTTGCCACAAGGCCCATGCCAATTTTATCAAAGATGAACAAAGTACAAGAATAGCTGTGATATTACTTTGGTAATTAGTCGTTTGATTGCTCTAGCTAAGTCGCTCTGATTTGTGTACCAATTAATTTAAACCCCCACATGAATATAGATATCTATTGGACGGCTAGTATTACCTGACAGTTTGAATTTGCATGGGTATGGATGGGTAGGGGAGGAAGTGTGATGGGCCAGGGAATGACAAGAAACTCTTTGGAAAATAGCCAGAGGATTCATTTCGGATAAAATCCAGCTCTTGAATGATTCATGTTACATTATTTTATGTGTGCGTTTGGGTGATAAGTTTTTTTTAATTAAGTGTTTTAATTAATCTTTTTAATCCTTGTGTTTTAATACAACCACTTTTTTTGGTATTGGTGGTTGCTAATAATAAATGAATAAATTAATAAATAAATGAAATAATATAGTGATATGGAAAAGTACATAAACAATTTGGCAAATGTGATTACAATCGGCTTAAACTCGTCTGTACACAGAATTGGTGAATCCTGATTTGGTGCAACTGTGGGGTGCATTCATTTAAACTTCAATCACTCCCGCAAAAATATAGGGTGGGTCAAAAACCAACACCACCCCCCCCCCCCCAAAAAAAACACATTAAGAAATTCGTTGTAAGCGTATAGGCATGAAATCGTAACCCACAAGCTTCCTTTCAGTCCAAAACCATCAAAATCCACAAGTGGTAAGTGCAGCTTTTTTAAACAACATATTGGGGAATTGTGGGATCGGTTTTCTTTTACTCAGACTGTACTATTAGTTGTCAAGAGAATTTATATGCGTAATGTTTGTGTGTGAGTGTGAGTATTTACATACCGGCAATCGTGGACCTAGGACAAAAGGGTTAGGGCGTAGACAAAGGGTCCACGTTTGACCGAACATCCACGATTTAAAATCGTGTACAAAACATATGGGAGGCCTTCCGAAAAAGTTAGAGTATAAACAAAAGAGGAACAATGGGAGCTCCGCGATTGCCGGTATTTACACACTTGTGTGTGTGTGTGTGAATGTGGGTAGGCATCGACCGCGTAGTGGGGGCATTTCTATTTGTTAGGCAAATTAGGACCGAGTTATGGGGACATATCTCTGTCCCAATAACGATTTTAGTCTCTCGCACGACCATTGTAGGCCTATGTCCCCACAATTACGGTGCCAGACTGTGTGTTAGGGAAAGTGTGTAAAGATAACCAAATGGCGGGAAGTGACAACAGAAATAGGGTAAAAACCTGTAAAACGTTAAAACAAATAAAGTGAGGAAAGTTTCGCCGACGGACCCCCTCCCCCTCTTGAACACAGGTTGGTCAAATTTGTAGTATGCAAACATAAAAATATTACATCTCTTAAAAACGTCCATAACTGGATCTGAAATGGTCCCACCTCATGTACGGAACCTTTAAGCATTTGAAAATAAGCGACCCGTGATGAAGTCAAGCTAGAAAACCAAACCGTCAGAATTATGCTGAAACAAGACAAGATGGCTACGTTCGTTTCTTCGACTATTCACCTTGAAATTTCAACAACCTGTCACAATTACGATTCCGCATGTTATACTTGACGTAAACAGTATATTTTAGGAAGACTACACAGTGTATGACATTATTAAATAAAAACAGGTGCAAATTGTCCTCCATAATTGTGACGGTTGAGTGAGTTTTGGATCTAGCTACTCCGGCCAACCGCTGCCCTGCCCTCAACACGGCGCCACTTAGAGTCAAATTCAGTTCCGTATCACCTGTTCGCTTTGTCCTTACGTTCCAAATAACCCTGAGAATATGTTATGATGATTGCTTTGTACGTTGTATCATGCTAGGGATTGTATGTCTGTCAGCTATCGTGTGATGAATACATCTGTCTTTAGTTTCTGTTGAGGAAACTGTGCCACATGCTTGTTTGTGCTGACACGTATATAGGATTGGTAGAATCAACCCTATTACTATATAGCCCGATCGTATTCGTTATTGCAGTAGTAGAGACAAGCCAGTTCAGCCCCCGTGGTATACATGTGTGGACATAAAGAGATTGGTTTGTGTCTGCTGCTCAACTTGGCTGCGCCTTAAGGGCTCTATAACTCATCAGTAACGGGCTCAACCAACTGAAATAAAATTCCAAGTAGAAAAATACATAATATTGCCAAACCCCGTATATGCGGCACACGAAAAGACCAATCACGCACTTCTTGGGCCCAAGGGGATTCTATGTAATCATAACAAACTGCAACAATCGTGCTCACAATAATCCGTCAGGTATGGATAGGTCTTTTCAAGTCGAATGCAGGCAGGTACAAACCAAGAAAATTGGCTGACAATTACCCGCCCTTGGGGTGGGCGGGAGCGGAGGTCGGTGAGGTAACAATCGCATTGAATTCTACCTGGATTTAAGATCTGGCCATGTTTTATTGTCCGATTTAATTTCTGTTGTCATGGAGTTGCCATTTTACTGTCAAATTTACATTTCGCAATTTGAGGCGGCAGCTGTGCCACGCAAGGCTGACTCCTCTTACCCAATCAGTTAATCAAATATGCGCAGGCAATATGCGCAAGCAAATCAGACTCCCGAAGTGGAAACCCGACTACGTCAATAACTCTATTATGTTGATCATGTGTATTTGCAGAATCCGTGTCACACACGATGAAACTCACTCAACTTTTCAAATGTCATCAAACCTTTTTTTCTCTTGAACTTCCCTGTATCATAACGGTAACTGGATATATTCACATTTTATCCACGGTGTTTTTGCAAGATTTTAGCAGTGCGTGTTTCTTTTCTTTTTCTGTAGAAAATAAGGAATTGGCTTTAGATTATCGATGTAATAGCATGGTAAGGGGCGTGTTTGTCCCCTCCCCCCCCCCCAATATGGTAGGGGCGTACTTGTCTGCCCTTCATGTACTATGGCAAGGAGGCGTGGTTATCGATGCTCCCACGTAGCTTGTTTGGAGCGAGGAATTTGTCTTATCTCGAGCAAACAAATCACTCAACATCTGGTTGTTTCAAAAACCATGCATATGCGTTACCTGCTTGGATCTAATGCCATTATAGCCCGTGTGCTTTGAGTACAGATTGTATCATTACGACATCTCTCGGCAACACTCAATATCTCGCAATATCTCGTATTACAGGTATCACCATTCCACTCATGTGTCAGATGTCCGTGGTCAGGCTGGTATCCAGCGGTCAGCATGCCAACTCAATAGCGTTCACATTTGCGAGGGAAACCAACGAAAAGAATGAGTGCACGGTGAATTAAGCAGTAGGTAAGGTCAGTTTCATTTTAACCTGAGGTCAATTCAAAATCTCCTAGATAATCAGCAAAAATGTCACTCCAAATTTTAGAAGTGGGGGTGGAATATTTTAACGCTGTTTGCATCAACCGCAATGTAAAATAGAAAGTCTTGGAATAACATTTGTTTTGTACGTAATAGTTTGCAAGTTAAAAATCTGAACATAAGCTTAGCAACTAAAAATCGTTCGTCCTAAAACTACTTTGGTTGGATAGATCATTCAAAAGTAAAATATAATAGAAATATACACGACCTTCACTTGAAAGTGCGCCGTTTGTATGAAAAACATTTACGAAAATGATTTCAGAGACGCCAGTTTAGTTCCGAATCGGAAGACCGTTGGAAATTCGAAAAAATCAGAGTGGTGCCCTAAATAGAAAGCTGCAAAATGTGCACGGCACCAGTCTGAGTGTCCGGGTGTCAATTCTTCGTAAATACTACACAGTGTTTTACACTCAGACCTTGAAAATATGTCAGGTAACGAGCTAAAGGGATGAAATATTGCGGATTTTAGAGAAGTGGGTGCCTTTAATCTTAATCCTATTTCAAGTAATTTGGAATTGGTTTATAAGAACCATGTCAGTGTGGAAACTTTAATATTTTATCATCAAGAATTAGTGATTATTTATAGTGATTATTTATTTGAAATTATTTTATTAAGGTTAAAACGTAATCGTTAATAGTAAGGCTTTTCTTGTTACTACACGGCATTAATTGATTCTCACTACTAACGCACACTTGGCACATTGCCATCTAGACCAAATGAAGTGAAATTAATTCAATATGTCAGGATGCTGAAATTAGTCCATGCTTCATTCTGAAAACCCGGAGTTAATTGGAGAGATAACAAAGTATCCATCATGATTGATTCTATAGTTCAGCAATTTAGTAAAGTGATAGGGCTGTTCCGAGTATACCGAATATTCGAATATTTAATCGTCGACCGAATATTCAAATACCTTTTTGCCGGTTCGAATATTCGCAAAAAATATATATGCACGAACAGATACGACTCTGATGCCATTTTTATTGAAAAGTTACAGCGCTGAGCAGTATCAAATGCCACATTTCGTTGATGGTAACTTTTTTGTGGCCAGATGTTTATTGTTTTCGTCCTACATGTAAGTTAAAACCCTTTACACTTATAAAATAATTCCTAAAAAAACGCAGGCTGGAGTTTGGTTTCTTGTTATCAGAACGTTATATGTACTCGTAATGATCTTGATACCACAGCTGCATGCCAAAAAGGTCGATCGGGCGGTCCATAGCGATCGCCGCAGCATGCAGTTGCAACTGACGCCTGAACAAATTTGATCGGCGAGTATCGAATTTTCAAACATTTGGCCAAACCCAGTTTCAAATAAAAAATTACGTAAAGCGTAATATGAACTATGTGATCTGTAGAACCATGTCAATAGAATGTAAAATCCCATAGAGACTCCTGACGCGATTAATGTTCAGGGTTGGCCATGCGGTGTCCGCCCGATAGTCCGAAGGTTTGATTGACCGAAGGTTCGATTGACCGAAGGTTCGATTGTCCGAAGGTTTATTAATCCGAAGGTTCGATATTCCGAACGTACAAATTCCCCATAAGAGGGGGTTTGTTAGTCCGAAAATGAAATGAGGTTCGTTAATCCGAACATTTGATGCAATAGTCCGAAGGTTCATTGGTCCGAAGGGCCGACAATCCGAAGGTTCATTTATCCGAAGGTTCGGTAGTCCGAATTAATTTAGAATAAGGTTAACAAGTCCGGAGGTTCAAAAGTCCGAAACGAAAGTAAGGTTCAATAGTCCGAAGGTTCATTATTCCGAAAGTACACAAGGTTCGATAGTCCGAATTGAAAATGAGGTCCGATAGTCCGACCATCGAACCCTATATTCGGAATATCGAACCTTATCTCAAACCTAATTGTCGATTCGGACTATACTATAGCACCCTATCGTCTATTCGGACTATCGAACCTTCGGATTATTTAACCTTATTCTCTTTTCGGACTAATGGGCTTTTCGGACTATCGAACCCTCGGACTGTCGAACCTTTGGACTATTGAACCTTCGGACTAAAGAACCTTCGGACTATCGAACCTTCGGACAATCGGGCTGTCACCGGTCATGCACCCGTATGCATCCACTCTCCAAAACATTGTCCGATAATTCGATGCACAGATAATAATGATAAACTTTGTTCACTGGAAGCCTCTCAACTGTTTCAAGTGCCAGACTTAACTTACTTTTGAGCATGATATCAGCCAAATAGTAGTGTAGGCCTATATCATACCATACAATGTGTAAAGTTTTGCGACATTGAAAAATCTAAAATTGTATATATATATAGGGTCGAGTAAAAATGTAGTTACATGTAATTAGAGTTGCGGTCGAAAGTTTAACAACACTCTTGGACTGTTTGTTGCAATGTTTCCATTGCAAATTCTCAGTATATCACAAAGTTTATGTTTCAAAAGTCCTTCCCCGCGCATGCGTATAATCTTTCGAATTTGGTTTACAGCTTGGGGGTATTGGTCGTTTGTTCGCAGGACTGCGGTGTTTGCAAGACTGCGGTGTATGTAACCTTTAACCGCTATACTGTACATCTCTTTTTTTAAACACTTGTTTGCCCTTCGCAGTTTTGTCCATTGAGGCTATATATGTTTCGGGGGAGGCTAATTTTCTGAGACGACTGTTGGCAATTTCTTGTAGAACACCTTTCCTTCAGCAGTAATGGCCGACTGACAGCTATAAAACGTGATCGTGCGAGCACACATTTCATTAACTTTGTTTCCCATTAGTTCAAAGCCTTATTAATTAAATTGATACGATGCATTATCGTGAAATAGGTAGATAACTGTGTGCCACTCGCAGAGTTTTGCCTGAGAAATTACTCTAAAAAGAAGGGAAGAGAAAATTAAACATGCCTTAATTTTACCCCGTGATCATGGAATTCCTAGGTAACTTGATGAAATGAAACGTTATCTTATAGGAAGGTTTGCAAAACTAATCAATCTTCAAGAGACTTTCTGAATTCATTGGTAACCACACAGGCGAACAACGACTAGAAATTCATTACGTTAGTGCTTCTGAATCAATTGTAAGGAGGGGATAGCCTTCTCTTAAGATGAAATTAGCGGATGACGTACATGAAATCTGCAAATAATTGCAGCTGAAAGGCGGATGAAATTTGTTATTCGCGTCTTTCGTTCTGCTTTCATCAGTATTCGTCTGAATATGTTGCTACGATCCGTGCCTCGGACGCCAGGGAGACAATTATTTTTGGCCAACCTACTTGATTCCCCGTGATATACCCGCTGTTATTTCAGCCCATATAAACCTCTGGAGTTACTTCTATCACCAGAGCAGACCTATAACTCAGTTAAAACTTGAAGCGTTTGTTATTTACGTCCTTTCCGCTCCTGCGTTTTCCATAAGAGCGGATGTATTCCCAGGTGCATCGCTGGGTTTCAGGGTTCAACGGTAACCAGTATCTCTGTACAATGCAACGGGATCAAATGAGAGAGGCATAGGTGACTATATGCATCATTTCAACTCGCTACACCGTACCATTTTCAGGATCGATACAAGGACACTATAAGAGACATTCATGTAATGAGCCAATGCTTCGGATCTTCATTACTATAGTAACTGAGTTTCTACTGTCTTTTTCCCCTCTTTCGTCCTTCCAGTTCGTTGTGTGATTAGATGGCCTCATCATTGTGTACTTTGTCTCTGTGGTGTCAGCAGGGAATATCGCTTTGGACTAGGCCTATAGAACTTGTGATGGAACATTCAAAGTCGCGTAATTTAATGGAATTTATTGGAAATGGCACCGCATCTTGGAGAAAGCTTTCATTTTAATGAAGAGTCAGTGTTCAGCGATGGTTCAGTATAATGTAAATGCATTATGGAAGCTGATATAAACTATTTTTTCTTTTATTGTTTCTGTGTCAAAAACTGGAAATGTATAATATGTGTAGAGTATTTATTTTAAAGTGAAAAAATGCTCTCCGTGCATAAGGTAGTATCCGTTTTATTTAAGAATGAACCATATTTATATTGACAATGTAATTTGCCACTATCTCGAATGATATCTGATGTTATTTTTGAAAGAAGCAGTTGATGAATGTAAATATACCCGACTTAACTGCATATTATAGCAGGTAGATGAGATGAAATGAAAAGAAGATGGAAATATTTAGAATTGGATATAAATGATTCTACAACCAGTAGTAAGACAAAAGTGAAAACTCACAATGTTTGCCAAGAACCCGAAAGTAAGAAATAAATTCTTGATGACGTTTACATGTCGAATGTCAGAGACCAAATGACTCCTTATGGGACGTACATGTCATGCAGTAAATCGTATATATTTAGAACTTTGTATATACAAATTGTATATTTTCTTGATTTGTTTTAGGTAGTCACAATCTAAATAATGAGTGAAGTCTACTTTACGGTGTGATTCATGTATTTCAGCTAACATTATACAGGGTGCCCTCAAAAGGTCTATACCCACAAACACATTATTATGGTTTTTATCATAAACTAGGGATAATAAGCTTTCCATTGGAGATATGCGCTCCTCAGTTCGTGCTGTGCGTAGTCTCCCTGATTGGCGCTTTTTCCGATTTAAACTTGTCCCATAGTCCTGATATTTTGTCACATTTGCCTAAACCGTTCTCTTGGATGGAGGACCTCTCCACCCAAGACTTCTCTAAATGCATCCCTAGTAACTTGAACGCTTCCTGTCCCTTGAAATTTCTTCAGCACAAACACCCGTTGCTCATTGTTAGTTTCCAGGCTGTCCGTTCTCAATCCACTGGACGCTTAGGCCTATACTTAAAACAAAATTGAATAACCTCACACAACCCAACGTAAACCATCATGATACCCAGGCCAAGCTAACAATTGGTAATTGATTTCACAAGCTGTCCTAAGATTTGTATACATACCATTTTTACGACAATGGAAGTTGGTGACGCATGATCAGAAAAATGCATCCAAGATATCAATGGAAAACTTTAATATTCCCAGTTTATGAAAAAAACATTAATTATGTACACAGATTTGTCATAATTCTCTTTGTTTGTGGGTTACCTTTGGGGAGGACACCGAAAGAGTACATTAAATGATTTCGTTGGTGATTTAATCTATGTATTAATATGTAGAGTATTAGGAACGCTTTATGCGACATTATTCATATACCGATACTTCTATTCTACCAATGTACAATCAAATAAAACCTAACAACAAACATTATTAACCATCATTTAAAACAATTATTGAACCACTGTCTACATTTTCACGTTTTTGATTTTAAGTTTGTTTATTAACAGAGCTGTAGTCGAGTCCCTGCAAGTCCTTTCACAAGTCCAGTCAGAAGTCCTTTCATAAAGCAGATTACAAGTAACTAGATGAACAATGACAAAGGAATGCCTTTGTCAAAGCTCATTTGAATAGCTTGTGATTGGAATTAGGACTGTGTTCAGCGGCGGCGATTTCTCGTCAAGGTTGGGGGGACGGGAAAAAAAAGCGCACAACCAATAACAACTTTGACGCACTGGTTGTACAATGACGTCACCCTTATTGGATATGTTTAATTTGTTTTATTGTTATCAACCACGTACGAAGTACTATGGGGATGCTAAAAATAGGTAAACTTTATACTTGCCTCTTGAAATACAAACAACAAATATTGGAGATTACATATCCATCCCTGACCAATACCTTTTCGGAAGAACGCACAATCAGTTCAACTGTTATTAGAGAGATCATGTACAATGTATTAAATCGGAAATTTTGTATTTGGTGTCTCTTGTGTCTCCTGGGAATTTTTTGTAAAATGGGTGTGCGTTTGTATAGCTATTCAGACCGTGGACCTTCAACAAAGAGGACAATAGGGTCCGCGATTGTGTCAAGGTCCACGATTGAAAATCGTGTACAAAACCAATGGGAGGCCTTCCGAAAAAGTTTAGTATAAACAAAAGAGGGACAATAGGAGGTCCGCGATTGCCGGTGTTTACACACTGGTGTGTGTGTGTGTGTGGGGGGGGGGGGGGGGGGGCACTGCCATAGCCGTCCCCTCCACAACAAATATTGGGGGGGGGGGCATGTCCCCCCGCCCCCTGGGATCGCCGCCCATGACTGTGATGTTTGTGATGGACTTGTGATTGGCTCGACCACAGCCCTATTTATTAACTGATACTTACCAGTCAAAATGTTCAACCTTATATTCCATCTTTACTTTGAATTTTTCGCCTTAATCCATGTGGTGTATTTTCCTTTTAACGGCAAAGGTGATTAAACACTGCATCACTTGAAGCGTCTGGTTTGATTATTTTTGTTTGTTAAATTTGTGCTGTGTGTGTGTCGTGTGTGCTGTTCTGTCCTATTTTTATCGCTGTTATTTTCCCGGTGTAGTGTGAAATTTAGTCACTATGTAATACAGTAGTATTGCGCATGCCTATAAGTGATCGATGATATCGATAACTGGGAGAGTGGCCGCTCACGTGAGAGGGTTTAACCACTAATAGAGTACCGAAGTGATGACGTCAATCAATGCAATGTTTGGAACCAGAATACATTCTAAGCTGCATGTGTGTAGAACCATTGCCCCGGCAACTGACGTCAGACTTCGGTACTCTATAGGGAAAAGGAGTCGGGTATTCATGGGAGTCGGATATTCATATTTCACCGGAAATACATGTTTCCGTATTGCGTCATGCGTTAAAATAAAATTACACAAAATGCAATGGGCATACTTCTATTTATCCGCATTGCATATTGCATTATCGGTTTTGAGTGATCCATTGCTTTTCGTGTGCAATTCTATTTTTGACTGTCACGCATTATACGCATAACACAATACGGACACATGGATTTGCGGCCTTTAGGCTATAGGCCTAACAGTGTTCATTCGTTTTGAACGTACACAGGACAGTCATTTACGTCGCAGCCAATGAAATACCTTGCTTATAACGCTCCGCCCACTGTTACTGCCCATCGTGACCGTCCACTACGTTACCTTTATTTTTCAAATTGAACAGTGCTTGCATTAATTATAATAACAGGGCAAGAGTATTTCAACTCGTCCATCGGTACAAAAATCAGAATAACAAAAGATAATTCTACGCGGCAGGGTCTCGTACAGTGAGATGGAGTTGTGTACTGTATTGTGACTGACGTCGTGACTCGATAAAGGAATGCATTTGAAACGTAACCTGAGGTAAATATAATGAACTACTCAATCTCATGTTGAAATTGTTCAAAAAAAATTCCTACCGATACAAAAGTAATAAAAGTAAATACATATCAATCTATCTTACATGTATACTTTCATCGGAATCGTATTTCTATCTACGCCAAAAATGAAACAAATAAAAATAAAGAATTGTTATCAACAATATCACATGTATTATGAATAAATAATTATATATTTTGTCTTTTATGAAGGTCTTACTTAAGACTGAAACGGAGGCCATCTAATTTTGTTTGGTAAATTTTGGGTCGAAGTAGTGACCGTACCCTGACTGATCCTTATTATCAAGTTCCTTGTGTTCCAAATGCCTTGTTACATAAAACATGTAAAGATAAAGTTATCTGTGATCATCACAATTTGAGCAGTAACAAATTCATACACTCATCAACAAAGCATGTGTCTTAAAAAACCGTAAACGTAAGACACCGCCAGTCTTTAGAATAAGGCATTTTGAACGCAAAAAAATAATCAGGCTAAGGCGGGCGGTCACTACTTACAATAGAAACAGTATAGGATTTGAAAAGCTTATACGTAGGGTACCGTCAGTCTTTAGAATTTGGAACGCAAGAAAACAATAAGGGTTAGGCAGGGTACGGTCACTACTTAGACTCACAATAGAAACAGTACGTGGATTTGAAAGGCTTACGTAGGGTACCGTCAGTCTTTAGAATTTGGAACGCAAGAAAATACCGGTAATAAGGCTAAGGCGGGGTACGGTCAATGCATAGATTTACAATAGAAACTACGTAGGATTTTAAAGGCTTATCAGTAGGGTACAATATTCATTAAAAAATGTATTTGGAACGCAAGGATATGTTAGGGTTAATTAAGGTAGACTGTGGCCGGTATATAATTAAAACAGTACGTAAGCTTTACAAAGGCTTGCGAAGGGTATTTTCAGTATTCGGAACAGCACGACATTTGAAAACACATAAATAAATAGAAGCCAACATTAAGTATTGTCACTCTGGTATAGACAGACTAAAGTGGGGCACGAAATGGGACACGCTCGGCAGATAAATGCGAGGATGAACATCAATGGTGAGGAGAGGGCACTTGATCTGAATGTTTATCGCTTCCATGGACCTCGTTAGGCCCTTGTGGTTGACCACGTCATTGAAAATTGTTGATAACAATTCTTTATTTTTATTTGTTTCATTTTTAGCGGAGATTAAAGAAATACGATTCCGATGAAAGTATGCAAGTAAAATTGTTTTGTATTTACTTTTATTTGTAAAAAAAAGTTGACAAACTTTTTTGAAAAATTTCGACATGAAATAGAGCAGTGCACTAAAGTGACCTCATGTAGTATTTTAAATGCATTCCTTTATCAAGTCATATAAGGTCCAGTAGAAAAAATACAGTACATCACTTCATTTCATTGTTCCAGACGCTGCCCAGTAGAATTCTCTTTTCGTAACCAACTGCACATTCCAAAGTCGTCCTTTTCACGAATGACAGCAGAGGTAAAATTCCATCCCTACAAAGTCCAGACCAGGTATGGCTTAGCTCCAGGTGATCCAGAGCGGAGGATGCGGTATCCGAGATGGTTCACTGCTGTGCGACGACGATTTATCGTGGTGATGAGGCAAAGTTTCCTCTAAACGGGTGCATCAACAAATGCAGCAAAAGACCATCCACCCATGCACACCATGTTTACTTCAGACTCAAGAAACAATCAGATAGATTCCCTTCATGACTGGGCCGCTATAACCACAGACGAGCAGCTTCTTGGAATGTAAAATGTAAAAAGTCACAGTCAGTCACTCCTAGTTGGGGCTGACCTTGCTGCACAAAAAAATGACATAACTTCTGATTGGCTTGACTGATTTTGATGAAATAAGACTATTTTTCATGTTAGAAGTTCCCGCATCAGGATCTGTCGAAATCTAGATTCTGGGGTTGCCTGGTTTGGCCTGGACACTTTTTTGGACACCCTGTATACTACAGCTAAATGAACTTTTACGGCATACTTGAAGTCAGTATTGCTAGAAGTTTAATGAGGTTTTGTTGACAAAGTAGTAAACTTCTAAACAAAACGTGCGATGTTCTAATGCCATATCCAACTTTTGGATCCGCAAGTGGCAAATTTTCTAAATGCTATATGGAAATGTGTCTCATTTTTTACGCAAGTAAAAAATACTTTGAAAGCGGGGCAGAGTTTTAAGTTAGTACGGTTTGTACAGTGGCTGCGCTATTAATTTTTCAAAACCAAACTTTCGCCCCCACTCAAATCACACTTTGACACACTCTCTCTAAACTACATCAGTCTATTAATAGAAAATAAACCAATCAGAAAAAAAGGAGCATTAGAGCCTTTATTTCAAATGAAACAATTAAGGTCAGAAACCACGCAAGATAAATGAAAATTATAATGAATCTACAGGATCTACGGAATTTGTTACCCTATAATCACCTTCATCAGATCTTCCAGAATGAAAAAGAAAGGAAAAATAGCCCTGGCTTGTTCACAGATCAATTAGCACAATTCTTAAAAGAAATCCATTTAAATGTTATTGTTAACAAGTATAACAACATAATCAGCATATTCAGTCGACAGACAGGGTAGCTTACACATCTGCATCAAACTCATTATAAGCAGACAAAAGTAAACCACAACCAAACACCGAAAGGTTTTGTGTGTGCACGCCTCAGCCAGATGGTTTAAGTTTATTTATCATTATATATGTCAGGTACCAAAATCTGGGCAGCCGACTCATCATGCATGCAACACCTTATTGTTATCATTATGCATTGTTTGGGCACCCACAAACGCCCAAGAGCACCATGCTCATCCAAGCACTAATAGCTCATCCAAGCACCATTTGACTCGGAGACCATAGCTATTAGGCAATGTTTCTCATCCAAGCACCATTTGACTCAGAGACCATAGCTATTAGGCAATGTTTCTCATCCAAGCACCATTTGACTCAGAGACCATAGCTATTAGGCAATGTTTCTCATCCAAGCACCATTTGACTCAGAGACCATAGCTATAGTATTAGGCAATGTTTCTCATCCAAGCACTAATAGCTCATCCAAGCACCATTTGACTCAGAGATCATAGCTAGGCAATGTTTCTCATCCAAGCACTAGCTCATCCAAGCACCATTTGACTCAGAGACCATAGCTATTAGGCAATGTTTAGGGCACCCACAAAGGCCCAACAGCTCCAAGCACCATTTGACTCGGAGCATGCACCAAGCACAGCTCAATGCACAGCTCAATGCAATTAATGACCTAATTAGGATATGCCGAACTGAAAATCTGTTAAAGTCCCAGAACACTTCATAACCGCACTACAAGCTATAATAATAATTGTTGTATGTACAAAAGAATGACCATGGAGCATTGTTTCTTCGTTTGCACTTACAGAAGAAAGAACGGTTTATCTTCCCCTGTTGCACTGACTCAGGGGAAGACGTGACAGCAACAATAAAATAATTAACTACTCATTGAATTAATTACTGTTGTATAGTGTACTTTATCTAACATATTATTTAAAACGTCATAATGGAAAGCGGAAAAAATCATTAATAAACCATGGGGTGTTTTATCCGCTTCGAAAATTGGAGAAGAAATGGAGGAGGAGGGGGAGGTGGCGGAAAATAGAATTAAAATTAAAACTACTCATTGGCCCACAGCCAGGCCATGCCAAGTATCACATAACAAGATCTCTGATTGGCTGGTTACCCTTCCCAGCCTTCTCAGCAATTGGTTTGGAATTTGTGGCATTTGTTTGGCTATTCTCCGGATTACAGAATCCCACTTTTGTCACAAATTCTTCCATGGGATTTTTGTGTACAAAATTTTCCATAAAAAAGTACATGTAATGCAGGCACAGCGAGCTGTTATTACATGTACATGCAGTATTGCAATCCTTTTACACCACACACAATGAATAGGGGAAGATCAGTTGCAAAATTAGCTGCTTATAAATAATTTGATCATTTAGTGATCAAATTGATTAATCTCCGTTGGCCAGCTTGAGTTAAATGCGCGTCATTTTGTAATTTGATGCAGATTGATTTATATTACAACAAAAACGGGATATTATTTTTGCCATGAAATAATAAAAACAGTTACTTTTGAGAGCCGCTTTTATCAAGTCCCGTCCAGCCCGCTGGTACATTAAGTCGTCGCTGAGGGCAGCAAACAAATATAATGTCATAAAACTGCCTCCCCGTTTGTGTCTAGCACAAGGCACAAGAGGGGAAGATATTTTACACGCCGGGGTTAAAGTTGCGGCTTGATGATTTATTTTATTTAAATTCTTTTGGGTAATAAAACCAAGAATTCATTGGTTCCTCAAATGCCTGACGAAATTAATCTGTTTTATAGAAGTGGGAGGGAATCCAATGGGGAAAACTCACGAAATCAGGCAGGGACTGAAAACCGAATCCACATGTCGGCCCTGGTGGAATTCGAACCCGGGTCACAGCGGTGGAAGGCGAGTAAAGTTAAGTACCACTTGGCCAACCTGACTCCCATATTATAATTACGAATGCATTGTTGAACTGAGAAACAAAATATTGCAGCTCTATGGACCAGAATTTTTTTAATAAAGTCGTGAGGTTTAGTACCAAAACGGTCCTTAAAGCAGTCACATTTTTTTTGCCAATACTTGTAGGCCAGATGATGAGCTTGAAAATAATATTTAATTGAAATCGGCTGGTTTTCTTTTTACAATTATAATTATTTTCTAGTACCACTTAGATTGTACCATTTCTTCCTGTCAAATTTATGTTTACAGCAAATATAAGGACCTTTTCCAATACGGACTTGGCACTGAGCCAAAACGAAGTGATACTCTAACGTAGCAAAAGTCACACAAAAAGGAGGTAATTTGGATGACCTGAAATTGCGGAAACTTAACACTACCGTACTGGGTTTAATGAAATTCAACAGTCAATTCACAAAAGCACATCCCAGTTCACGATTTGCATCGTTCCAGAGTGTAAAGAGACAATCATCAAGGGATGATCTTGACCTAAAATAATCATGTCAATATTCTACCCTGAAGTTAGATTCAGTAAATGTCATTATTAACGATTGGGGCCACGCACAGAGTCTGGAGAATTGTAGTCAATCAAACATATTCCCAAGTGCGGCCAGGCCGTGAGAGCACTTGCTTGTCACTCCGCGTGTTGTTGCACCTGTGTTCTCACTCAGGTGAGGCCTACTATATGCATCGGCAGAACCATCAAAATATTTGGTTATTCATCTGCAACGGCTGAAAGGAGAATATTGAGACAGATATTCCCATGTTACCATAGTTCCCATGGCTTGTACAAATAGAGAAATGCTGAGACTTTGGAAATAAGGAAGCGTCTTTCCGTCACCAGCTGAAACTGACACAGAAAAGAAAACACGGAACAGTGTGCTCCATGAGTTTAGCTTTGTATATGCTACAGCTGGATCATCGTGCAATTCAGACAGTACCGGTAATCTTGTAAACGTCCAATCACCTTTGGAGATTGAAAAAGCGAGACAGAGCGACAAGTGTTTCTCAGTCCTCCTTGTACACGCGAGAAGTATAGGCTGAGAGGCAATCTTGATCAACCCTGTCAAGAAAATATACTGCATGAAATGGTGTCAGCAACATCAGAGAGAGTACCCCCCCCCCCCCCCCCCACGACGCTTGTCAATGTATTTGCTAAGAGAAATTGTTTGTTTGTTAGGTGTTTTTTGTACGCTTTGACCTGAAATATCCCTAAGAACATTCCATCCATGATGGTTGCATAAACTTCCATTCGTGTGGTTGCATCAACATTCCTTTCTTGATAGTTGCGTAATTTGTCGGAACATAATGTCTTATGGTTACATTGACGATTGACCTAAACGTATTTGCTATACAAATTAAGAACGTTTTAAAACTAATTGGTTTCTAAATTTAACGTACCGGTATGCCAGTTTAATTTTTATCATGGGGACTTTGCGTGCATCGGAAATTGTCAGGAAAATCAAAGCTATACAGTAAATATATTATGCCTTCCTTCAGTTCACTCCGTGTGTTCTATTTCTCCATGGTTTAATTCATTCAACAATCACGTGCAAATGTTGTTAATTGTTCGGATAGTGTTAGAAATAAACAGATCATCAACTAGCACAATGCGGCAGTAGGCTACACAGTTTGGAAACCTCTAGCTCCCTGAGTAATACCACAGCAATTTCCACCAAGTATACAAATCACTCCGCACTATACCTATGTCATCTCGATCGCCTTTGCCTCCGCCTTCCAAGTGCAGACCCACGGTAGTACATGTGCTTCAAGCACCTCCCGCGATACATGGATGACAGCAGGAAGTACAACACGAATGGGCAAAGGGATATTGATATTCACAGGTAAAAGTTCTTCCTTCTTTAATTTGTATATTACAAAATATACCAGGGACGCACCCAGAGGGGGTTTGAGGGTTTTTCACAGTCAAACAATGAAGAGTATGACCATACCCCCTGTGACTTTTATTTTTTTTACTTTTACATACAAAATTTCAAAGTCTGTTTGACCGGATGCCCCATGCAAGACATCCTAGATCCACCCTGATACCCACGCCGAGCTGAGTCTTACTCATCCTTTCTATATCTCCTTAAAGCAATACGATCATCTTCGCCTAATCCACACGGCACAGTTTTGCAATGAAAGACCAGGTTATAGAAAGACAAAGTAACGTAAAATGCGTGTGACTGTGGAATGTGTATTAATTTGAAGTATTGGTCCACACCAGATGGAACTCTTAACGACCATTACTTCGGACAAGGATCAAACGATGACTGAAGTAATTTGTTCGGCTTTGTGTCTGAGTCAATACTACTTTATTGACATTGATAAAAAGCACTTTCACAAGACATTTCCCCCCTCTTCTCTTTCAACTCACTTTCTTCGGCTGACCGATTTTATCGATCAATTTTTTTCTCTCAAAATGATGTCAATTTCCTATAGTGTCTAATTAACGTGAGAAGGTTGTTTAGGCTGATTGTAGACACAACTTCTATCTCCCTCGATTAGCCGAAGGCCAAGACGTAATCGTAGGCTAAGACATCAGTCGTATAAGCGATTATGTATTAATAATTTTCCTCTGAATGGAATTTAAAATAAATGACACCGGGGCAGTGACGCCTATAATTGGCTGGGATAGATATCAGTGTACTGTTTGATTTCTAAAATGGAATAAGTTATTCATCGTGGTAATCAACAATGATAGCAATACTAATCTACTGTAGTCAACGATGTGGACCGCGACGTCGCCGTCCACATTGTTGACTACATACATCGTGAGGCAGTAGATAAGTATTGCTCTCATTGTCTGATTTCTTTTGTTGTATATCATTCACAGTATAATTGGATGAGGTTTACTAGATTCATCCTTGGTCATATACTTCAGTTATTTTTTCTTAATAATACATCTGTTGTAGGCTACTTGTCTTGCATTAACTTAATTGGTGACTTTTGAGACGCCAGTGGCAGCAGACATAACGGTCCCTTGCTAGTTCTGAGCATGCGCGCGTAGTTCTGAACAAGCGTACGACTGATGAGAACAATGGAAAGGGCCGCTTATTCTGCTGTTACCAGCGTCTCAAAAATCTCCCATTAATGGGCTGTATACCGGTAGTTAGAATCGTCGGCTCTAAATGACTTGACTAACACAAGGGTAAAACAAAATAATTATACGATTTTGCATCAATACACGTGTGGCCAATGGAAGCATATGAATTTAAGCAACAGATGCCCACAATTTAAAATGTTCATCCAATTTCACAACTCGTAAAGACTTAACATGTAGGGCCTAATACTCAATCAAAGATGTGTTTTACACGAAGATGTGAATTTCGAGATTTATGGCGTTCATAGTTGATGTTTCTTCTTTACTGTTGTCCCATTCGGTGATCTCCTGGGTCCTTGTTAATTAGGGATAGTTTCGGATCTCGGTCAGTGATCCGACCTTTGGTTCACAAACCAGATCCCGCCTAATCGGGCGAACCAGTGGCTGGATCACTGATCGAGATCCGGATCTGTGTGAAACAGCCCCAAAGATATTATTTTGAATTCAAAATACGTGCACCTTTACTGGTTGAACCCAAGACCCCTACATTGTGATAAAGAACTAAACATCACGTTAAGAGGGGAAACAGCGGAAGAGACATAGTACTTCAGTACATTATACCTGCGTGGTTCACCCTGTCAAGTCAGTGTCAAGATACGATCCATCTCTTCTCTTCTAACATCTCTTCTGTAATGTATATGATGCTAACCTGCAGTGTATAAGTACTTACCGATTGTCAATGTACTGCGCATGAAGGGAAGGATTCTTATGTTGCTTCAAATTGGTGTATGGGACTTTTCTTTCAAACTGATATTTCTTGGATTTTTTGTGCAAAAACTTGTCGACGAAATCAGGCCAATTGTTCCGTTGCAGGATTAATTCGTACACTCATTCAGATGTTGTTTGCATGGGAGGTTTAAGCCCAAGAGATGTTTTTGTGTAATTATTTACCCGTACAGATATTAATGTCACAGCATGGGCGGGGTGCTGAACCCTCTATGTCCGTCCTGCTTCTAGCGTTACAAGTAAGATTTGCAGTTTTATAAGTTGTTTCTAAAAATTCATTTAATATCTTAGAATAATCCAATTACAATATTAATGGTCTAGATTAACGCCATCCCTCCCAACTTTCATCATTGAATAATCTAAACTATAAGCTTGGTGACAGGAACCTATATATGTATACTATTTTTGCTCACCAGTGTACGATTTCGCCTTGACGAGGCAGGGCCGGTCACACTTGCCACGATAAGGACGACGATAACGAAAACGGTGAGAATGAACGCCATTGATTGGTGGAATTATCTCGCGTGAAATACGCGCGCGTTCCATCCACCAATTCGCATCGTTTTCGTCATCGTTATCGTGGCCAGTGTGACCGACCCTTTTAAAGTAAAAAATAGTCCTCACTTTACACATCATCAGCGCTTTATGTTCATACTACGCGAAGAGTTACTTGAAAAATAGTCGTTTATGTAAATTTGAAAACCTTACAAAACAACCCTTACACGGCATTCGTGGTACAGATGGGCAAAACACGCTTTATTAGATAAAAGCAATCCTTCCACATTGAGTATATTAAACAATCGCTTGTCTATTCTCTGAAGCACGGACTAACCTGTATTGTCCCATATTAGGATAGGCTGAACAATCCAGAATCAATTTAATCCAACAATTACATAGAGATAATTCAACTATTGTGAGGAAAAGGTCGCTCTAGTTTAAACAATGAAGGCAAGATAGTTGTTAGTTGATTTGTGTCTACGCACAAGCTTGACGTGAACAGGACAGAGGGCACGTCAGCTTGCTGTAAACCTGTTTCACCAACGTGACCAGGGCCATTTCCATGGAATTCGTAACCATTCGCAGCTAACCATGGCAGACAATTCTGTGCTATAACGGTTAGCGTATTTTACGGGTGAGCAAGGAATCGTGACATGTTCGCTTACGTACATCCCGTAACTAAGGATTCTGTGCTTTAACGCATCATTTCTTTGCTAGCTCAGTAAGCATAGAATTGCAGGTCGTTAGCACAAAATTCTGCCTAACCGTGCGTGTGGACTGCCATGGAGCAATCGTGCGCGATTTAAACATGACATTCTCCCGGGCTCTTCCCCCGCTCGTTTATAGCACCTGAAACTGACAAGATTTACAGGTATTTGCCCAAATTGAACTGAATTATATTTTAAGAGGTTTCAGGGGGTGGGTTGGGGGAGGATAATCCCCACACTTCCTGACTGAGGGGATGGTATAGGATCCCCTAAGAATACCCAACAACTGCCAAAAAAGGCCTATATCGACCCAGCCCGACCCCACTCTACCCCAACCAAATTTAACAATGCAATAAGTTTTGCGTAGGCCTAATATGTGCTGTTTCGAATAGCGCCCCGTATTCCTACAAATCTTAACCCATCCCAACTCACGCTTTTCAAAATATTTTTCAGTAAATAAAAATCGGGGTCACTATTTTTGGTGATATCTGAAAATAATTTTAGGTCACGCCCCCACTTTCAGACACAGATTTACGCCACCCGTGGCCTATAATCGTCAACAAGTAGGCCTAGGACTTGTTTTGGAAACTTCAAAAATACTAGTATTTTCGATGACAGCGTTCTGAATCGGTAATGTGTACCATCTTTTCACCAGTACAAAGCTATACCATGTTCGTGCTCCGACTGAGAAATCTAATTGAATGAATTTCCCCGCTAACGGACATTTATTTTTGAACGATAAAACCCACTACCTACACTCTACTCAACTTGGTCTTCCTAAAATATATTGTTTTTATTACGTGCTAGGCGCAAAGATTGATATGCATTAATAATAAAGGAATTACGAGCGTCCCGCTGCAAATTCAAAGTTTGGCACTTATTAAATCTAAATTAGAACATAATTATATGTTTTCTCTTTTGCCCTGTCCCGACGTAATGTATAAAGCACTGTATACATAGTGCTTTCCGAGAGCCTGTGTGACAAAACATTCACAGGCTTACTCGGACGGGATTCGAACCCACGACTTCCTGCTTACTAGTGCAGACGTCTTAACCACTCGACCACCGAGCTTGCCGGGGTCGGTTGGCCGATTGGAATCCAATGCAGCAGCGGGTACCGCGTAATCAGTCAGAAGCCATCTTCTTCACTGATTTTTAGGGAGATACAACTCAAAACACGGAGATTGTAGCTTGAATAAACAGCAGTTTATGGTTACATTGGTTGGAATATATATGTTTGGCTTTTCACAAAGTAGTATTCGCTTGCTTCCTTTCTTGATCCAACGAATACAAAGAACAACTCGTCAAAACCAAATTAGAAGGGCATTGTGTTAGCATATTTTTGACTGCCTTGAGACTTGGAAACGTTTTGATGACATTAAATTGAAGATATGATCAACATGTCTATACAAGTCAAGTCAGGAAATTGCTGCCAGGCTATAATTGAATGTGTATTCCTGTTGACGCGGGTTGCGTATGGAAACGACTGTAATAGACAGTTAACACAATCAAATCATTTCAATTCACTGACAGCTGACAGTTTCAGCAGAGGCGTTCATTCAATTTTCGGCTTTTTTGTTTTCTTTTATTTCAGGAATTCAAGACATCTAGGGAGAACTCCAAAGGGATATCGAACAATAGATAACGCCATGGAAAGAAGCACTTTGGATGTCTTGAAGAATTTTGGTTTTATCCAAACAACGCACAGCTGTTAATAATAATATGCAGGGCCCCAATGGAAACCAGTTTTAAACTGTTTGGGCACACCCTGGGTAAAGAAATGTAAAAAATAAATAAATAAATAAATCAGTTGCGAAATGGTTTTGTGAACACACAAAATAATGATTATTTTTCATTTAGGCCAACTTGACTTCAATCGACATGGAACTGGATTTGTGATTGGTAGTGTTTTGTCCCGAGGAACTTGTTTCACTGTGACTGAATATACAGGCATCACATGAGTTCCCCTCTAATATTTTTATGAATAACTGGAAAAGTATTTCATGGACGTGAACATTCAAAAACAAAATGATAGTATACAAATAATGAATGTTTATGAGTGCGATGGTAAGAATAATTTCATAAGGTGACAGATTGAATGTTCCATTCCACGAGGCGAAGCCGAGTGGAATAGGACATTCCATCTGTCACCGAATGAAATTATTCTTACCATTGCACGAATGTGAAACATTCATTATTTGTTTTATACAACGCCTGAATAAATCCGACAGATTGCATGCAGGGATTTCTAGGTGTAACGTTACAACGTGCCGTTTACCTTCTCAGTCCCGCATAAAACCGCGAACAAAAATTGCCGAGTTCCGAATCAGTTAAAGCTTCAATTGTTGTTCCTGCGTGTCTTGTAAATTCATCTAATCGTTTCACTGCATATTTGATTTGTCTCTTTGTATTTGGAGCGTCAGCATCGCCTACGAGTTTCAATATTTCGTCGTCTGTTAGGAGAACAAACCGCGGCAGTTCGGGAAACTCGGCCGCCATGTTGTGTGAATGACAGCCCTGTTGTAGCGCCACCATAGTGACCGTGAAATTAGGGAAGTTCTTTTGGTTCTATCAATGCGCGCGCACCGTTTGATAGAACCATGTGATAGAACGTTTTGGGCGGTGCGGGTTCGCGTCGTGTGATGGGTCGAATAATTCAATGCACGTGATCGACGATGCCACCAATCGGATGGCTGGGATTTATTCAGGTGTTGTATAAAGTGACATGTTCTACACTTGTGGTGGTAAGATGCTTAAAATCATGCGCGGAGATTTCTTGTTACATGTGGGGGGGATGATTTTTGAAAGGCCATCCTTGTGTGGAGCGCGACACGGCACGGGGTCCAAGGGACGGCTTAAGGGCCCCTGGTGGGTTGCAGGCGCAAAGCCCTTGCTAGGGGTTGAGGTAAAGCCCCCTGGAGCCCTGGGATTTACACAATTTTAGGTGCAAAATTGTGTCAACATTTTACCTTTTCTTGAGCTTGAATTGCAATAAATGACAATAATTAACACCTTCAAGCATTAAAAAATACAAAAGATCTTCAAAACTCAAATTTCTCATCCAATGTATTTGGAAGCGTAAGCGTCTCTTTGCACAATGGAGCTCTAGTCACCTAGCAACACAAATAATGCCTATGCATTATTTTAAGAATACATTATTTACAAAATAATTATTGCAAAATAATGCCTAGAAGGCATAATTAGAATGTGATTTGTCTACACTTGACAAAAACTATGAAAACAAATGGTGGACAATGATGTATACTTGACGACATTATAACCGGAATGCCGGAGATGCAAAACTCAGGCTCTAACAAAAGTTCCCAAACACTTTTTTGCAGGACGCACAAACGTTTGTGTGTGAGTGCGCGCCGATTCCCAGTGAATGTCAGTTGAAGTCTGCTATCGGTATTTTGATTACATTTAGGGACCATTAGATTTTATACACGTGCGGGATGCGTATGCGGCTCGGAAAATGTCACGTATTAAATCACCACTTTGCATTGTTATTTCATCTGGTACACTATCGGAAATTTACTTCTCATATCAAAATGTTGAAATGCATAATGTAAGACTGATGAAATTGTAACTTAATGTGGGGGTTTAAGAGGCGACTTTTTCCGAGCCGCATACGTGCGCATCCCGCACGAGTATAAAATCTAATGGTCCCTACTGTGTTACATGCGCCGCACGTGCGTTCATACCGTATGTTGGCGCATAACAAAATCCGTTTGCCGTTGCAACTTTCTATTGCCTTTGTTGGGTGTGTAAGTTGAGTGAAAACAATAAAATAAAAGGCCATCATCTTTGTTGGGATCTGAACTTCCGCGTTCTAATGTGGCAAAGACCGACTATTCCCCACCTTACTGTGCTTGTCGTGAGGCATAAACTGTCTCCCCACCAACCAATCTGCCTTCCGACATCAGGCGCGGATCGATGAATTTTGTAGACGGGGGGGGGGGGGGGGGGGGGGGGGGGGGGGGCACACCCAAAATGGACAAATGCGAGCGCGAAGCCCTTACGGCGTGGGGTCCGGGGCCCACTGAAGGGGCCCGTACAATTTTGGATTCTGGATGCTCCGTGGTGCAATCTGAGGCGATTCCTGGCCACTTTCACCTGACTTTCTTTGAACAAAAGTTGTGACGATTTTATGGAGTCTATATATATATCATGATTTTAGGCATTATTTTCTAGCCATTATTTTAGCCATGTCATGACTACAAAAATCTAGACGGGGGCAAACAAAAAAGGATAAATGCGAGCGCGAAGCCCTACGGCGTGGGGTCCGGGGCCCGCTTAAGGGCCCCGGAAATTTTTGGAGTGTGGATGCCCCAGTGGTGCAATCTGAGGCGATTCCTGGCTACTTTCACCTGACTTTTTTTAAACAAAAGTTGTGACGATTTTATGGAGAATATATGCATGTATATCATGATTTTTGCCATTATTTTCTAGTGATTATTTTAGCCATGTCATGACTACAAAAATCTAGACGGGAGCACACCCAAAACGGATAAATGCGAGCGCGAAGCCCTTGTATACCGCGTGGGTTTTCGGGGCCCGCTTAAGGGCCCCAGACAATTTTAGATTCTGGATGCTCCGTGGTGCAATCTGAGGCGATTCCTGACCACTTTCACCTGACTCTGTTTTTTTTAAGTTGTTAAGATTACATTGTATATGGAGAATATATATATCATTATGTTAGCCATTATTTTTTGCCATATTTTAGCCATGTCATGCATCACTACAAAAATCTAAGTTTCTCCCTGCCCCATTTTTGGCGTCTAATTTGCAGTTTTTCCCCTTCATTTTTAATTTATTCGGAATTTTTCTTGGTTTTAATTCAGTTCAGTTGAAGTTTTCAAGAAAAGGGCTTGATTTCAGACTGTTCCTTGCCCTGTGTTAAAACCATCGGCAGATCGGCTGCAAGACATAATAGAGGATTTAGGCACATTTAGTATGTCATTCAGTCAAGTGATCCATTGTTTCCTGTTGGTTGGGGCCATTTAACCTGTAATAAACTCCCCAAGGGGATTATATGTTAAGATGCACCGCGTTTACACTAGATCCGGCAAAGGGATTAAAAGGGGATCGAACCCGGCAAGGAGGATTGAAAGGGGATCGATGGACAGAGTTGAAATCCGAGGGATCCGGGAAATACTCCGGTTTTCTTTTAAAAGAGGGATTCAGTTCCATGGCATGATTGATAACCTTTGTTTTTTCTTATTGCATTTTTCAGTAGTTTTATGCCAAAAAGTAGACACAGCAGATGTTTAATATCGGCGGCGGTATTTTTTTTAATGAGGTTGCCCTCCTCCTCCCCTTCTTTTCTCTCACCTCCCCCTCTTTTTTTCCCCTCTTCTTTTTTTCTCTTTTTTTTTTTTTTTTGGACTCAATTTACCGGGGGGGGGGGGGGGGGGACGTGCCCCCGCGGCCACCCCCCTCCCCCCTCCTGGATCCGCGCCTGTACATACCGAGCTCTTGCCCACAGTGCGTTTAAACTCAATGCAGGGAAAGTAAACGAACGACACTCGCACTTGCTGGGCTGCGTGGTGCTGACCTGTCAAGGTGTCATGGTATCGCATTGCACGTGAGGACAGAAAAGAGGGTATAACAAAGGGAACAATACTGTCCTCACATTTCTTTCTTTGTTCCGGAAAAAGTGAGGACAGGCAAACTAGTGCCTAGTCTATGGGGATGGGTTATATTGAAGGGAACAATGATAAGTCATCACGTGTATAGCGAAACAAAAATACATGTATTGGCAAGTTACGGACTCTGCGCAAGTTAGTACGCCTACCCTTAAAAAGTGGGGGGGATGATTACATTGGTCATCCCCCCCAGGTCAAAAAGTGGGGGGGGGGGGGGGGGATATATCCCCCCATCCCCCCGGGATCTCCGCCCATGCTTAAAATATATGCACGCGTTTGCGAGGGACAGTCACCAAAATACATTATGCATGTTTCCAAAGTTGCAGCAAAGTGTAATAAAATTCACCGTTCTGTGAGTTAAGTCCCTGATCTAAAAGTGAAAGTAGACAAAATTGATAGTTGTTACTGTAGGGGAACGGATTTTATTAGTCCTTAAATACCACCCGGACATATATCATAATCACAATATCCTTTGCATCACCATTTACCGCTTTACAGTTTTCACATTGTGATGTCCACCTACGCAATGTAATCTAGTTCTGGTTTATTCGGTGGTGCATATTTATACTTATTTAGTCTGATAACCTAATAGCTAGAGTATCATAAATCTAGTTATTTGAATTATATATTAGGAAGTTGGGGATCACTAAGTTGGCATCAGTCATGCTTTCACGAATGGCGGAGTAGCCTTTAGAGTTCCTGACGTTAACCGCCCGCACGTCTTCACGGTCTTTTGCCGTTGACGTTGCCGGATTCTTCAGGTAACATTTTTGCTCCCGAATTTCCCTCATTTTATGACTGATCTTATTTACTGCTCCTCCACTTCGTTATAACCAGTCAAACCTTTGGGTATTACAGATGCCTTTCATTGGGCTGGGGAATCTTATATCATTATTATTTGTGGATTTTGAGTGTGTTTATTTGGCACGTAAATCTGAGGTTTCAGTCGCTAATTAAACGCTATGTGTTTATGCACACAAAGTACATGTACGTGTATTGCGCAATGGCAGCCTCACGGGCGACAGTGCGCGCTGTGTATTGCAGGCGCACTGTGTGTGAATATATACAATGTATAAACACCAGATTTAGGGGGTCGCGCAGTGTTGCGGGGCAATGATAATGCTTTAAATTGTACTTTATGCTCAATCATGTTATCTTTAGTTGTGTGTGTGCATTTTATTTTATAGCCACGTACAACGTTAGACTGGTAGCCTTGCCTAGTCGATAACCAGTAGCGGCATCCCAGCCTCTTGGGCCACTTTTACCCATATATCAGGGTAAGATTCATTGTTAACAAACTTAACATATTGCTGGAAACCAGTTCATTCAATATATTTCGAGAATATATATACTCCTCATTGAAGTATAATGTTAGTGACGATTAATCATTATTTGGTTAATTAATATCACAGTAAGGTCTCTGAACAATTAATTAGATGTCTAATGAACACTTAATATTATTAGGTCTCATTATTTGTACTTTGGCTTTGTTTGTAGGGTTTTCTTTTTCATGTAATCTCAACGGGTCAACACAATAAACCAGCCGAGACCAGATCTCTGTACTCAAGTGACTTCTCTATTTTGACATTCCTGATCCTTTTCATCGAGGGTGAACCACCCCCCAGGGATAGTCCTCAGGGTGGCTGTACCACTACATTACCGGTATGTCATAATGAAGCATTGGACACATTGATCAGTGTCAGACGTCATCGTCGTTGGAGCCACAGATCAGACAGTGGGCCAAAGATTTATTCACTGACGAGTGCCGCTTTTTCCTAATAGAGAAAGTTGATGCCCGACACCGTGTTTGGAGGCGGTCAGACGAGCATGCACGGTGACTGCATCCAAGATGTGGAGCTATATATCCATTCAGACGTATGAAGGTCAATTCTGGTATGCACGTTTCAATGGAGTATCGCTGCACATGCGCAATGGAGCTTCAGAATCTGACGTCATATAAATCTTGTTCTATTTGTCGTGCGGTGCACAATTTTCAGAATCTTTGCCATTTCTACCACTTTGATGGGCCAACTGCCCTATGCCCTATGCCCTATACCTATACCCTAACCCTATACCCTATACCCTATACCCTATACCCTATACCCTATACCCTAACCCTAACCCTAACCCAGCCAAACCCGTGATTAAAGCTAAAAACAACAAACGCGAATTTTTGTTTCCAAAGTTAGCCTATTATTATAACATCATAACTGCACATGCGCAATACAGTTGTAACCTTCAGAATTGCGCATGTGCAGCGATACTCCATTGAAACATGCATGGTTGTATATCAGAATTGAGCTTCATACGTCTGACTGCATCTCAGAAGCGGACCAAAATGAAAGGAGAAGTGTGATGGGCCGACATTAGTTCTGAGGGGAAGACTTCATCTTGATGAATGACAATGCTACTCCTCACCGGGCAGCAATTTTTCCCCCAAACAACATCCGAATGGGGTTAACGCTATGAGATTTCGGACTTTACTTCCCTTTAACAAAATCCTCCAAAGCTGGAAATTTAAAGAAAAAAAAGTAACGTTGAGGTCTCGAACCCATTGCATTATTGCATTATAATACCCAACCCTATACATATGAGTACGTTTGTTGAAAGTATTATAGAGGGCGCTCAACAATGCATCCATTCGGATGACGTTTGGGAAAATAATTCGACACCGGGCATGGATTGATTCACAGTTTCATAAGGATCAAGAGATTGAAAAGATGGAATATTGGAATGGCACTCAAAATCTCCCTACTTAAACCCCATTCAGAATCTTTGGGACCATATTGGACGCGTGACCGAGTACCAACGAATAAGGGCGAACACCACGTATTCTGGAGAATAACTGTTGACCAATCCCATACTGAACTAAAAGTTTTCGCTGCTGGATAAACTTGACAATGAGACTCTGAACTTGAAATAAAGCATACAAGCAAAGCCCAACATAGTTGACATTCATTTTCTTGTCAAGTTTATTAATTTTCTGTCAGTTTGTTTTTTAAGAATTAAAGGTTTATCTGCGAGAACACAAACATTGCGTCTTGTTTTGAATTCCTGGAGATTTTCTTTTTCAACAAGTTAAAAGTTCTTAATTATGTGAACAAATCTTCATTATCATCACTGCGCGAGTACTGAAATATAAACCACACGTTTTAGCCTTCTATTGAACCAATGTCGTTTACTGCAACAGCTCAATTTCCATTCAAATGACTGCCAAATGTATGCCTAATTGAATTTCCGCCCCATCACCACCAGATGTATAGAACATCATTCTATCATTCACTATTTGAATTTTTCAAATTCATGTACTACTTTTCGAGTTATCTAGAAAAATATCAGAGGACTTAGAAGTTGTGATGCTTGTATTTTGTGAATGGCAACAATAACAATGAATCTTATTATTTTATCGCACGAACTTCAAGTTTCCAATTTAGAAGACAAATTTGATGTCGCATGAGGGCGCTAGACTGAAGTTCCACGTGCCAGCAAGTTTTCCATGTTTTAGTGACTGAAATTTTTCCGAAAAGCTTCCAAGGCTTACATAATGCGTATTGCACTGCACTACGTGTTATGAATAGTAAACAATTACTGCAACTGTGCCTTTTTATTCCATGTTATCATCACTGTCAACTTGGTAATCAATTCAGATAGGCCCAAGTGTTTATTTTTTACAAAATTATTGTCCCGTTGTGACGCACACATAAAACGTAACACATGTACCAACTGTGCATGCGATTGTGACATTACTGTCGGAACACTAGTGCCGATTTTATAGTTTCTGAGCTCACTATCTTTCCGTTTGTTTAAATTCCAAGCTTTTTTTTCGAGTTGTGGCTTCGTAAACAAGAGAAACACGTCCGAAGGTGTGTTGGGGGGGGGGGGGGGGGGGGGGGGGGTGATATGGTGACATTATTTTCTCGGAAAGAAAACAAGGAATTCCAAGTAAATATGCCCATATCGATGTAGTCTTCAGCTGTTGAACAAAGTTTGTGGGAGACTTACGAAGTCACCAGAACCCCAATACAGGGTGGTCCAAAAAAAACAAAAAAAGGAACGGCATAGGCCTACTTCCGCTAACTTTAGAGTCCAACCATGTACCGATGGATGGAGAATCTTTCTAGCAGAAAAATGATACTAAGATTTCCCGATTTCTCGGGGGTCAGTTGGTCATCCTCTTTTCTGCATGGAACAAATGGCCAAGGGACCCGGACTTTGCTTCACAAAATTGGCTCTGGAGCAAAAACTACTTGAGCGAATCAGGAGGTCTTTGTATCATTTTTCTTCTAGAAAGATTCTCCATCCAACAGATGGTTGGACTCTAAAGGTAGCAGAAGTATGCCATTCCGTTATTTGTTGACCACCCTACAGGGTTGTGGAGAATAGCCAGCCACTGCATCAATCTGACCATGGAGCTATTATAGCTCCATGATCTGACCGAGTACGGCAGGGGGATATGAGAAAGAGTGAAACATGGTGGGGTTGGGCGGAAAGTCAATCAAAATCAATTACAAAATAATATATACATTTGTATTTATATCGTTTATTTAAGAATTGCATAACTAATACATCTCGTGCGCAAATTTAAATCTGATTTACAAATTGACTTGCCAAATATTCCTCGTTAAATGTCACGAAAAGCGAAAACTACTAAAAGTTCCCGAGAGGCAATTTTCCTCTTCTGCATGTTGTGGGCATTTTGATCAAGATCTTCGAAATGTTACTAAAGAAGTTGTGTCCGTACTTTTGGGGCGTGGCATTTCGAAAAAAATAATTGTTCAAACCGACTTGCTAAAAAATAGCTATGAGCTTTGCAATGACATTTCACACATGGTCCCCAGGAAAACAGCACTGAGATGTAGGGGCCCTAATAGGTTTCAATATGTCCCATGTATAACAGTATAGATTCCGGGTTGACAAAACTGCGTCGAGTATAGTGAGTGTTTTTTCAATCAAAAATAGCTTTCTTCTATAATTGGTAAGTAGGGTAAATCCACTTAATTGAAATAATTAAGTCATAGCACAGACACAGCAGCTTAAAGTATTGTAAGGAAAAGATTAGCCTTTTGGATGTTCAGCAACTCCTAAATTTATCCGTCAAGTAAGTTCTAACATAACAAAATCAGGTGAATTATATATAAGTACATCACCTCATGGCTGAATTACTTACTTCTTGATATATGACATTTACAAAAAGAAATTACAAGACCTCATCATTGGTCATTCTTTTGTATCAAAACAAAATTACTAAAACTGAAATACACATACTCAGATCTCAGTTGATGACGTTAAGCACGCCAATTATTTGTCTTCAAAAATTTCGACAATTAAACATTAATTACTGGTTTTCTTTTTATTTTTAAATTTCTTTTTAGCATAAATCAACTTCTCAGTTGTGATATTCGAAACAAATTTATTGAACTGTGCGACTGTTTGAGCTCGATGCCCAACTTGCTGAGAAAACGGCGGTCAAGAGGTATCTGTGACGTAATCATAATATCATTGTGGAATAATTCATTTCCATCACACCCTAGACTATTGCCCTTTACCGTAAACACTATACAGGTTCATATTTTGCAAGTCAAGGTCACATTACAATGTAACGAATTTAACGAATTCTAGGCTGGATTTTTCTCAACAATCGACAATTTTTATTAAATGACGTAAATTCTCTATCTGTAGAATGTGTGAAAAAACTAGTAAAACAAAGAAAGTCGGACTCTGAAATGATAATGCAGGGTTTTTAAAAACTTTTATCAGAAGAAATACAAATCCGAAAACAGGGTATAATGGAGATTAAAACATTGACAATTGCCACTGTTGTTTTTGTTTTGATTAATATTTCGAAAATAATTTTATTTCTAATATGAAGTAGGCCATTTGAATATGTAGACTGCAATGCAGAATGAGATAACTTTTAATTCAAAGCAAAATATACATGTACATGAGAAGAATTTAAACAAAGAAGGCATACTCCTATACTGAATTATGTTCAATTCCATGTTTTTATGATTAGTTTACGAAGACCAAGCGGATCTTAGAAACTGAGAAATACTCTTCCAAAGTAAAGATCATCTGGTGTTGTTGTGATCACGTTATTCACAGGCTGTAGTTATCCACATTCTCAACTTCCTTTTCATCCCTTAGGAATGTGGCGGACTTAGACCTGCATTTAGACACTGATTGTCCTGGTCTGCAAATGGACCCAGACGGCCCAAGTTCAACTTCTACCTTGTTCACAAACCTGTAACACGTAAAATGTCACTCGAAGTACACTGCGTTCACAATTGACAAATGTGAACTTGGTCAACCCATTCTTGTTTTAATCTTTGTACAAACTACACGGATCTTGAAAATTCCACATTAGTAGAAAATGGACTTCAATATCTAATTGTGAAAAAAAGTCTGGTCTAGTAAAGAAACAAATCATAAAGTGTAAATCAACTCGGTAAATTTTCTGAAACCTGTTAATCCATTTCACTTATTTATGACGACATAAATCATTTGGAAGGAAAATTAACATGAAAATGTTAAAGTATGCATACATACAGGTTACAAGTTAGAAACTGCTTAAACATCACATGGAATTGTCAACATCTACAACTAACAGCTACATTTAATATAAGAATATCAATAACAGGGCATAATTTTGACAAGAAAATTTGCGTAGCAGTTATTGCTTTGCAATATTAATATTGCATATAGCAGTTTGCTATACATGCGTAGCAGTTTTGTCCAGAGTTGCACCTGTGCTTAATAAAGAAACAGAATTTTGTCTCATAGATGTTTAAAGCTTTCAGGAGAGGTAGCTGTCCACCGTATAACTAGCCTTTAATCAAGGCGCTCGTGGCAATTCTGGTCGATCACATGCATTATTATATAAAAAAGGAAAAAACGTTTCTTCAGCGATTTTATTGATATTTGGGCTTTAAAATGGTGTTTGTGGAATTTTTTTCTTCTAACTGGTGTGGAGTTCTTGACTTTTTTTCAGCGTAAATAAGTTTGAATTATGACAGCGTAATTCACAGCGCCCTCTGTTGGTAAGGTCCATTTTGCAGTACCCGGTTGAAGCATGCTTATGCTCACTCTCGCTCAAGCGCAAACCACATCGTGCATGCATGGAAACAACACAGCGACGCAATCCAGGAAAATGGGGCCGAGGTTGCTGCTTGTAGCGGGCATCTTTGATTAAGAGTTTTGAATTCTCGTTGTTGGCTATTTACGTACCTTTAAACCCTCAACGTAGCCTTTCAAACACGCAGCATCGGACTACTGTTAATATCGTACCGGTAATTGCAGGCATCAGTTTTTCACTTCAGGGCAGAAGTTGCGAGTCAAAACTGCAAATTTTTTAACGGAACGTTCTTGTTGTTTTGGGTTAATGCGTCGCAAACTGCGATGCGATACCAGTAAAATTATGCCCTGTAACATGATCATTACATCAACTACGTCATTTACTTGTCTTTTAGACAAATTCGTGTTGTATTTTTTTTTCTAAATGAAAATCATGGAGGAAGTCAAAATTATTTTGGGTCTAGCTCTTCCCCCTGTTTGGCATACATCTTTTTCTTCATGTTACCCTTCTCCTTCAAAAAGCACCCAAATGCCACCAGGATGATCAGGGCAGCACCACTACAGCCAACACCGATTCCAATGATAGCGTTAGTGGACAGGGATCCGTCTGCAGAAACATAGAAGTGATGTACCAACTAGGTTAGATCTGAAGGGCCGGGTGAAGGGCCGGGTGAAGGGCCGGGTGAAGGGCCGGGTGAAGGGCCGGGTGAAGGGCCGGGTGAAGGGCCGGGTGAAGGGCCGGGTGAAGGGCCGGGTGAAGGGCAGGGTGAAGGGCAGGGTGAAGGGCAGGGTGAAGGGCAGGGTGAAGGGCCGGGTGAAGGGCCGGGTAAAGGGCAGGGTGAAGGGCAGGGTGAAGGGCAGGGTGAAGGGCAGGGTGAAGGGCAGGGTGAAGGGCAGGGTGAAGGGCCGGGTGAAGGGCAGGGTGAAGGGCCGTGTGAGAACAGGGTGAGGGGCTGGGGCAGGGGTTGGGGGAAGGGTGAGGGGGTTGGGGGAAGGGTGAGGGGTTGGGGGAAGGGTGAGGAGCTGAGTGGGTGAGATGGGCTGGGGCAGGGTGAAGGGCAGGCTGGGGCAGGGTGAGAGTTAGGGGCAGGGTGAGAGTTAGGGGCAGGGTGAGAGTTAGGGGCAGGGTGAGAGTTAGGGGCAGGGTGAGAGTTAGGGGCAGGGTGAGAGTTAGGGGCAGGGTGAGAGTTAGGGGCAGGGTGAGAGTTAGGGGCAGGGTGAGAGTTAGGGGCAGGGTGAGAGTTAGGGGCAGGGGTGGGGAAGGGGAGGGAGGAGGAATATACAGCCCATTGAACAATTTTCACCCGCATACCACACACACACACACACACACACAGTCATGTAAACGGGTGCAATCGTGGACCTCCCATTGTTCCTCTTTTGTTTATACTCTTAACTTTTTCGGAAGGCCTCCCATTGGTTTTGTACACGATTTTCAATCGTGGACGTTAGGTCAAACGGGGACCCCTTTGTCTACGCCCGAATTCTTTTGTCCTAGGTCCACGATTGCCGGCATATACAAACTCACACAAACGCGTATCCACCGTCGAACGCGGACGTCCTATTGTTTCTCTTTTGTTTATACTCGGAAGACCTCCATAGGTTCTGTACACACTCCCAATTGCGGAAGTATGCTGGGAATCGCGGACGATATTGTTCTCTTTTGTTCTCCGGCATTTTTCGTCCACGGTTTGAATACCCCAACACGTTCATACCTGTTCAATTACTGAATAGGCACGTTTGCCGAGTCAGTGTTGTTAATTTGAATTCTGGTCTAGAATTTCAACCGACCATTTCTGGAGACATTGTTATTTGAAATTATTGGACCTTTAATCAATTGATCTAATACTGTGTAGTCCCTCCTTACTTGATGCAGATAGCAAAAACAAAAACGAATACTGGACGTTTTCCTTTTGTTAAGAAAAAGAAATTGATCCTTGGGATCTTAACCCCAAGATGGGATGGGTGAGATGAAACTTCTATAAATTATGCTGTTACTTAATTACCTGGTGCAGGTTGTGTCTGTACAGGCCTCACTGTCGATGCCACTGTTGTTGGCACATCTTGGAAAGAAATTGCAAAAAGCCAGAGGAATTTAGACAAGGATGCTACAAATCTATGCAAAGAGTGAATAATTGACTTATCGCCGTTAATGACCATTATGCAATCGTAGCGTCTGTTGAACCTCACACGATATTCCAAATCTTGGACAAACAAACAAACATTCCAGAGACGCGCATTATTCGGCAGCATGTGCGCCCTGTTCGTTGAAATGCAGTATGCGAATGCATGTCAAATTTAACGCAAACGTTAAACCGGCCCATCACGTTTTCATAATACTAATTTTGTTTGCAGCACATTGGCCAAGCCCTTTTAGCATAGCTTGTTCTGTTTCTATATTTCTGAAGTTTTTCTGATTCTCGGAAGGTGAAAATTATGTGAGTGGGGTCCGGGGAGTCTGCATTATTCAGATACGCGTTATAACGAGCGCCTGGAAATTGGGAAAAGCTATTTTCCCACTTTTTGCAATAAGTGGTCGCATGAAAGTCTGCATGCACACTTGGGCAAAGTTGTCTCAGAAATCTGAGACAACTCCTGTATCCGGTCAGAGAGAGAGCGTGTATGCAATGATTCACCGTAATACGCTACTGCACGTTTCACGCATCGCATCAACGTGCTGCACGTGTGTAAGGGGCGGGGCTAACTTACAAACGGCGACAGGTCAATTACTGGTCAAGCTCTAACATCCCAGTGCATCAATTTATTCCCCTTCTGTTACATCTGGTGACCCGTGTTCTATTTCTACCACATGAATTAAGATTATTGGGTTCCCAGCGTCTATCCCACTCAACAATCTTTTCCTGGACTAATTATTCCATGAATTTTCCTTCCACTTCTAACACTAAAATATCCTTGTCCTTCCTCCATTACGAGCTTCGATGTCAAACATGGTCGCCTTCTGATACTTCAAGCACCTGAGATGATTTCAATGAGCAAACTTCCTGTCATCAAGTGCCTCAAGACAACATTTTAGTAAACCTGTCCACAATTTGTTTAACCCTGCGAGGTGCGGGCATACTGCAAACTGCAATGTGTATAGGAGGGTTAATAACTTGTTTAGTTTTTGTATTTTTTAAAAATATTTCTCCAGTTCCTCCTTTAAACAGGTTGAATTGACAACCTTTGGAAAGGTCACTAGCTTTGAAAAATGGTATTTTGTCCACATTATATAGGGCGTATACATGTTTTACCAACGGACTGCAAACTGCAGAAGATTAAATCTTGCTATAAGAGAAAGCTGAAGTTTACACAGGAACATTTTCATTTTAGAAAGGAATCGTGCCATGAAACTTACGTAGAGGCCCTTCACAGACGTATCCAGCCTTGGCGAAGCAGTCCGAGTTTCTCCATAATCCTGCCCCTTGGGTGGTCAGTTGCACGCAGACGTCGCTTCCTATCGGCATCTGGGGCATATCATTTCCCCAGTTGGTGTAACTATAAGGTGAACCTTCATTCCACAGGAACTCTGTCACAGTAAACGGAATACAAAGTGGAAAGTTCCTTGTAGTTATTGATAAGCAATCTATGATTTGTGGCTTCCCCATATAAAGCCCTAAAGGAACTGGGTTTCGGGGGCCACTCACATTCAAAGGGAAGGTGGAGTGGGTTCTGGAACAAAATAACTTGTTCCAAGTAGTTTGAGTTTTGCAATTATGATACATAATACACTCAGCACTATGTTTTGAGTACATTTCTACAAGGTCATTCAAGTAGTCACGGTAGTTTTTTATTATTATTATATTGTGGGTTTACTAATTGATCTTGTAAACCAATGGGTAAATTGAGTAAATTTTCACGGTAAAAGCTTTTACACATTAAAAGACAAGGAACCAAACATATAATACAAAGTTAGACTACTAACACCAGTCAAATCTGTAGCCACTATTGGAAACAGAACGGTAGCCCCAATTAATGAATTTGATGTCAAAAAGTGATGATAGGTGAACAAAATCTGAAAGAGGTTCAGCGCAGAAAAAATACTGTGACGCTTTTGTAAAAGTGTCCTATCTCCTCTCCTATTTAACATCTACATGTATAACACCAATGATCAGCCAATTTATGCCAAAACAAAGCTTCATCTATGCCGGTGATCTCGCCATAACGGCTCCATTCTGAGGGATATTCTGCTGCAGTATACGTGTTCTGTTTGGGAGCATTCTACCCATGCATCAAAATTGGACAGTTCCCTCAAACCAATGACCTGCACAAACCACACCACTTGCACATACTTGCTGCTATCGCTCTACCCGACAAGATAAGAGCTGTTGCCACCCAAGAGAACCGTGACAGTCAAGGCAGTGTATTGACAATTGCCATCTCCTATTTGACCACTCACCAGTAATTCCCGAGCATGCAGCTTGGCATTAAAAAAAAAACGAGGAATTCAGCTGATCAGAGGAAAAGTTGCATGCCTGAATTCCTTGTCTGCGATCAAGAAGTTTCATGACTCTGACCTTACCTCTTGAAGACAGCACAACCAACACTTGAACCCAATTCTGGCAAGAAAGTGTTAAACCACAAACAACACACCCTCCCCAGCTGTGAGTGCCCCCAAATCCAAAGGAAAAAAACCCTCAGAAATCACAGGCCTAATTCAGTCTGATTTCTCATTCCCTTGTCAGTGTTTAGACCCTGCAGTTTAATGATAGAGTCATGATAAATAATGTACCCACCTCCTTCTAAGTACAGCAGTCCCAGCCAAATCTCAGCGACTTGTAATTTACTAACGGCATTGTTCAACAAGAAAGCATTGACCCTATTATTAAGACTGCTGGCTGGGTAGATGTCCGATCCTCGTCCCTGGCAGAAAGTAAGAGCCTCAACGTAGCTGACCTCAGTATTCTCGGTATCAAAGAGGTAACATCTATTGCCTTCCCTTGTCCATCCGGCCCAACATTCGCCAGAGGGTTGTGGTTGTGGGGGAGGTTTGGAAGCTACAAAGACAAAAACAAAATATGCTGGTATTCAACTAAACATTCACCATGTACCGACTGAAAACACAAACAGTGCTAATAATAATCAAGTTAATGTTTCATGTAGAAAGCTACATATGCTGCATTCCTACAAACTCAATTCCAAATTCACCCCAAAGCTGTGAATCATATACAAATGACAACATAATGCACAAGGAAGGACTTTTGAAACGTGATAATGTACAACAACAAAACTGCAAGAAACAGAACAAATGAAGGAGTCATATGTAAAGGAGGTGTATGTAAAGATTCCTCACGAGGGGGTCGAATTTCAGGTAAAAATCTACTAGACAGCTGGGCTAGTAGCACAAATATTTTACTAGACCAGAAGGTATTTCACAAGACCAATGGCAAAAATGAAAACAGTGTTTTGAATGAGTGTGCTGTTTTTATGTATTCCCCTTTGCTGACCTTGTTGGGGAGGGGTTAGAAATGCTGTTTTGATTGAAACTTCCTGCCTCAAAAGCTATTTCGATCCCTGATTTATACTGAACTGTATAGAATTTTGTTCTATATAAGTTCTAATTCTAAACTAAACATCAAACTTCGCACAATAATAATATTTTGCAGGATGATCACACAGAGTGCAGTGTATTTTTTTTTCATTCAAATCAAGTTTTCTTTCATAATTCGTAAGTAGGGGGAAATCTATTCGATTGACAGTTCATTGATCAGAGCACAGGTACGGCAACTTTAATTCAGCCATACTGAAAATAACGGTACAATATATCAGTCCCACTGCAAGCATAGCCCAAGCAGAGAACATACCATGGGATCGTACACTGTAGAGTTACCTACTGAACCTGCTGTAGGGACAAATGTTGGTCATTGTTTTCTTCATGATTGTGGATGTCTTTTCTGGTAAAAACTTGGCAATGGACAAGGAACAAAAAAAATATATACAGGTCCAATTTCCTAGCTTTAGAGATTTTCCTTTATCTATCTTTACCTGTTGTAGTTTTGCAAACTGCGTTGTAAGCAGTATAGCAATTGACATTTTTCCAGCCAGTGGAAGACAAGATGACACAAGCGTTGATGTTACTTGCGCCCGTTGGATAACCAGCCGCCCAACCAGTAAACTGGACCGGCCATTCATCCAACCATTCAAACTGATCATCACTCTTTGGATAAAAACACAGAATTTTGGCAAATACATCATATGAAGTTACTACATGTAACATAAAAAAAAAAAATTGTGGTTTTTAGCTGCAAATCAGTTTCAAATAATAAAGGGTACTTCCCAGAGTCTCCCACCCTCTTACATAATGATTCCTCCAACAAGATGCTTCTTGGAAGCATACTTTCGGGAGAGTTTCAAGTAATATTGATCTTGTGTGCTGATGAATCGGTGCATACAACTTACATCCAAGGGCAATTGTTGTGAAGAAGTTGTAGTCTTCAGTTGTGTATCAGGCTATTTACAAACATTGGATAAAGATACTACATGAATGCTTGAGGCATTGATATTACATTTATTATTGATGACCTGGCCCCTTTAACCAGGTTGGAAGAAGGAACAGCTGAAATTGAGATTATGGTATTTTTTACAGGTTATAACTGCTCCAACTTGATATAATGTGTGTCGCTGTAATTCCTCAGCCCTGGTACAACCTGTTGAAGTTGCTCGAGTCTTGACCACTTTGTTTTGAGAAACAGAAGCTCAAAGTCCTCTCCACAATACATTGTTTTGAGACGGAATTCCGTTTTAACCCCATCAGGACTGGGCAGGGCACAATATGGGTATATAAATGTTTTATAATAACCCCAGAATGCTTTCAATTGACATGAACTTTGGGGACTTCCCTAACTTTTATTGGAGATGACGTTGGTACCAAAATCAAATTTCACGGCAACCGATTTTAAACCATGGTAACCGTGAATTTGAGTTGCTTATGCAAAAAGACAGAGAAAAACATAATTAGGGAGGTCAAAAACATAGTTTTGGTACCTGAACTTACCAAATTGTGACTTCAGATGAATAATTAATGTAAGATAACTTACTGCAATGCATTATGGGAATGCAAGATGGCCGCCATAGACGCGAATAGCTTTTTACTATTATCAGGTTTTTTAGTACTTTTTAAATGTTTCTCTTTACATTTTGAGGCAGCTTAGGACTGGGAATACATAGCTAGCTATCGAGTTGTCAAAATTACAATATTTCAGTAAAAAGTCACATTTTGGGGGTAAAACATAAAACCAACTATAGCAAAAATTATATTTTTGCACACAAATTTGCAAAAAAGGGATAAAAACACCCACCTTGCAGCGCCATTAAATGCCGTCATGTTGTACATTACCGACCAACACGTGGGTCACAATTTTCAGGTGAATCTGCCAAACTATACATTATGAAGGGTATATTGCGACATAACTTTCCAATCATTTTGTTGCGCTACAACACATTTATAAAAAGAGTTTCCTAATTATAATAATCTCTCATGATATCACAGTAGTAAAATACAATGTACACTAGCAGGGAGATATTTCTTACCTCTCTTCCTAAGCCGATCCAAGCCGACTCGACACCCCGATAAGCCATCAACATCTCAATAAAGGCTTCCTCATAAGCATCTCCGATGGATGCTAAATGACTTCCCTCTTCCATACACTTTGCCTCTGCATTGATCTGAGTGCTTTCATAGGAAATAATCTTGAAGCAGGAGTCCTTATATGCCAGATAATCTCCAGTTCCACTGCAGACATCATAGGGCAGTTGTCCTCCCGGCATGCTACTATCTAAAGACAAGAATAGTACGCAGATATATATTTGCTTACTCAATTTGGGTTGCAAAGGGATGGAAACTTTTCGGAATTTGGGGAACCTTCCACGGAATTTTTGGGGAATTTTTTAGTAGTCTGCAATTAATCTTGTAAAATGGTAAAATGTCCTTTTTGTTAAAAAAAGAACCCTGTCTCGATGTTCTGTAGCATTCTATAGAAGAGTTTTACAGTTTCGTTGGTCGCCTGGGACCTTGGCTTAATCATTGGCTAGAATGATAAATGCCACCACATACATTGGATAAGATTCAGTTTGAAATGGTGTCCTGACCATTTAGTAATTTCTGCTCCCAAGCTATTTATATATTTCTTGTTATTTTACCAGGGTAGCCCCATCAGTTGGCAGTGAACTGTTCTTCCTAGGGGTACTGGGTTACATTAAAAATAAAATACATTATTTATGATAAGATTTGATAAGAGTACAATCAGAACCATATTAAGAACTCAGATCTAAAATATTACCATAAAACAATAGAAACTTAAAACTAAAAACCACAAAAAAAATCTAATTAGGTTTAAACAGACGATGTGCAAATAAAAACACTAAAATGGTATTTAATGGTATATAATTATGTTCGTGTAGCTATGTTCCCCACCAGCAGATGAGGTTTCTAATATCTGTAGTTCAGATTTAACAGTCACAATTAATAAAAGTTGATTACATCTTCTTAAGCAATACTCCGAAAACCCTAGTCCAAGATCAACCATCTTTTTGATGTGAACATTTTAAACTTTTGAAAGTTCCCAAATTTTCTGCAAAATTCCCAGTGGGACTTTTTCATGCTCAAGGTTCCCTGGAATTTTGTGACCCTATACGGAATCAAAGCTGCATGTAAACCATGAATAAATGTCTGTGCATGTACATGTAGGGTGCACATACATGTACATGTAGGGTGCACATACATGTACATGTAGCTTTGACTGGTCAAGAAATCAAGGGTTGGGGCTTAGTCCAAAATAAATTAATTTCCGTCCAATGTTTCAATTCACAAAACACGCCTACGTATTTTCCCCAAGATCATGGGAATTTTGGTGGTGAAGTATTGTTTTCCAGGCACAAAATGCTTCTTACCCTGCTTTGTGAATGCACTTGTACAGTATTTTCCATTGCTTCGGGAAATCTGGGAAATTTCACCGGGGATGCATGGGATTTTCAAATTTGATGAGTAGCCACACTACACGGAGTGGCCATGGTGGGTTGATAAAGTCACTTGTTTTTCATTCAATCTAGTTTAAACTAGTGTCAATTTTGTTCTGGAAGTTCAAGAGCACGATAGAAAACTTTGCTCTTACCGACACGCATCTCGCATATGTAGCCATTTTCCTCCATGCAATCGACATCATTCCATTTGCCTGCATACCTCGCATTGTTTGACATCTCAACGCAGTATTTAACCTGAGCAAAGAAACAACACCTCGGGTAATATCTGATGTCAAACAGAATTTATTTAAGCTAACAGACCTGAATCCACAGCTGAAGGATGTATGACTTTTAGGGTTAACCCTTTATGTCCAGCTGTTATTGATGAGGTGCTCATATGCCAAGAACAGGCTGTGCAGCCAAACGTAAATGCAAACAATAGGCACCACACTGAATAGAGTTGTCCTATTCATCGCATTTGGAGGCCCCCTTTCTTGTGAATGAAAGCTGTTTGAAAAAGCACCTTCTATTCATTACACTCCCATTCAAGAACAAATATAGTTGAAACATAAATGGATTGAGTATATATCGTGCTGGGTCCCAAATTCGCACTGCCCAATATTCGCGGGACCAACTTTCTCAGCGCGTAACTTTGAGCACACAGCACGCACTGACGTCAAATTTGCTGTGATGATCGTTCATGGAGCCTTAAAAAAGACGTGCGCCATATATATATATTTTTTTAACGATTGTTTTCAAGTGCGTAGATACAGACAGGGCTGTAGTCGAGTCCATCACAAGTCCCTGCAAGTCCCTGCAAGTCCATCACAAACCCTCCAGTCCTAATTCCAATCACAAGCTATTCAAATGAGCTTTGACCAAGGCATTCCTTTGTCATTGTTCATCCAGTTACTTGTGACTGGCTTTATGAAAGGACTTGTGACTGGACTTGCGAAAAGACTTGTGAAAGGACTTGCAGGGACTCGACTACAGCCCTGGATACCGATATCACCAATGTCGGCATGTGTCTTAAAAATGCATATGACCAAACTTAATATGGTGATCGTGTCCAAAACCACATGCAATGTACAGGACTAAAACTATTTTTTTTCTTCATCTTATTGGAGTTCTGAGACTCCTTTTATTCAACTCATTTATTTTTAACCAAGCAATTGAATTGAAAAATGGAAAAGAAGAAATAAGAAGAAAGAAGAAGAAAGAAAGAAGAAAGAAAGAAAAAATCAAGAGGATGCATGTGAATAAAAGATAATTTATCAAACCACAAACCCAGTGTACAACACATATAAACTTGTCCTAGATTCAAGAGGCGCCGATTCACACAGTTTTCAGAAGTCGGATACAACGGACAAGCCAAAGAACAAGCTTTACCACGCATGCGCGAATTATGGTCACATAACTTTTGTAATCACCAATCCAACTCGTCTGCATAGCGCGGCGGTTCTGTTGCTGCAGTGATTTTCGATATTCTCTAAAAAAAACATTTCCAGGTAAGATATTAGTCATACTAACAATTGTGAAAACAAAAACCATGTAAAGCTTGGTTTATACTATTAAAATTTCGGTCAAAGTCTTAAGTGCGCGAATAATGGTCACACGAGGATATGCACAGGAATGCACGTATAGACGATAACTGGCCAGGTGGTCTTTTTCAAACAGTGGCTATTGCTGCAGGTCTTCCGTATTCAAGAGGGAAAAGAGGGATGTAAGGCCTAGCATTGAGGAATGGAATAACTGAAACATATCGCCACATATCTTAAAGTCTTAAAGTCTTCATACAGTGTTACTTTGGAATACAAAGCGGGCCACCCACTGCCATTATGATCAGTTTCCAATTTTGAATGTAATACCAAATTTACTAAGGGAATAAATATGTGCTGGGCCGGTTTTAAACAAGTATGTTTAAAACCGCCTTGGGGCCCGTATGCTGATAATGACCCAAGCCTTTTGGGTCATTATCAGCATCCAGGCCTCAGGGCGGTTTTAAAGGCTGGCTGCAATGAAATTGTACCAACAATTTAATTTTGTGATGTATAACTCTTTTACAATATAGGAAATGTGATTAAAATGTGTTTTCTGTGTTTCTGCCCATTTTTGGTGTTTAATTTTCCCGGAATAAAGTGTCCCCCTTTCTCTATTGTTTCCGCGCCCCTAAATGCGTGACGTCATCTCGGGAACACAGAAACTCAGCAAGAGTAGTTTGATCAGTGTACGTTTGTGTACGTGTGGATGTATGCCGTTGTTGAGGGAACCAGCCACGCGCGATTAAATAGCTTTGGATGAAGGGACCAGGGAAACATTTCTCGTCGCGTTAAAATCTTCAAACAGAATCTTTTGGATCTGAATCTGACAATCAAGTGTCGATTTTAGACTTGTTGATTCAGACACTTCTTCGGAACATTAATGGGGCGAGGAAGAGGAGGATCTTGGAGCTCTTCCGTACATGTATGAGCCAGAAGGTGAGAGTAACAGCGAAACTACTGAAGATTCCGAACATGCCGAATCGGACTCCCGATGCGGAACGCGTGAAAGACTTGAAAACAACGATTGCTAGGCTAAATAACACTCTCCGAGTCCAAATACGACGGTATTTCAGTTCTACTGGAAAGAGGTGAAGACTGACACCATCCTTAGTGGTGTTTCTGAATCCAGCAGCAACACAACGACACGGTATTATCGACGAAAAACATTCGCAAAACACTGAAAGCTTTCCGCGACACAGCGAAAACACACGTGCATGTCAATGCAACGCACGCTCGGTGTACTATGGCCGACCATACCACAGCCAGCCGGGTTCCCGGGATGACGTCACATCGGCGTTACCACTTGATGGGCGGGGCTGACCCCCTCCCGCATTAAATAAAATATTTTCAAATGCTTACGCAAAATAAAAAAATACAAACAACACACAGTTGTGTTTCAAAAACCTTATTTCATCGATATACACAATAAAAATTGCATTGCAGCCACCCTTTAAACATACTTGTTTAAAACCGGCCCAGCACATATTTATTCCCAATCATAAAATAACTTTTTGCATAATTCAGCCAAAACCTCCGAAAATTATAAATTTACAATGACGTTGTTCAATTTTTTGGTTTGTAAAACACCCCTTTAGCTATTTAATGGTTCGTGCCTCATGCGAGTAGTGCTAAAAATGTCCTTATATGGAAATTATGCACGTGTGTGCAACAGGTAGCGTGATGTGGCGTAGAACACAGCAGTACCGGTGTCGTGTGGAATTTATGGAGTCTAAATACGGATGCAACGGTAGTGCTACGCTTGCCTAATTGGAAGAGTGACTGGTCACGCGAGTGTTCAACCAATAAAAGGAACCAAATTTCATAGGAGTCTAAATTTCGTGCGACACAGGAAAAAACGGTTCGTGTTTTATCGGACGTTTAACTCCTTGCGTACGGATGACGCCAAATGATGCAAAAAATTACAGTGGCACCAGGTCGGATGATGCCATTTGCCGCTATTTGTGCAGTTTCAATCCATTGTTAGATTATTGTGTATGTTACGCTTCACTGCACAAGCACATTGCGGCCGTTTCGCTTGACTGCACAGGCTGCCCCGGCACCCCCGACGCCTCACTACGATAACCATGCTCAAGGGGTTAAGACCACCCATGTGACAGGCTTTCTACCAATAGGAACGGGTAAATGATGAATTCTTATAGAGCACCGAAGTGATGACGTCAATGCAATGTTTGGAACCAGAATACCTTTGTTATGTGTTTGCATGACTGGCTGTTAACAAAGGAACAATCGAAATTTACATTTGTTTGGAACCAGTTGTCATGCCAACTGACGTCAGACTTCGGTACTCTATAAGAGCCCATGTTTACACAAAAGTATTGAACCTGAGAAGTTGAGGGGGGTTGAGTAGGAGGGACAGGGGGAAAGTTACGAGAAACTTGGGGGCACTGTTTAAAGAGGTTTAGTGTACTGGACTCAAGATCTTGGTGATACTCAAGATCTTGGTTTTTGAATGATTAATAGGCCTAACGAGTAGGGGTAATAATGTAATGCCTTGCGCAATATCTACATTATTTATTATTATATATTTGGCTATGAACAAAGATGAGTTCAGACAGTTTACAATCAGGGAATGTCAAATTGACACTTTTAGGCCACATCACCAGTTGTGACTAGTTTGCGCTGGGTTGTGTAAAAAACATGAGCTCTTAATTTTACACTTAGTAGGAAAGCCACTTTCCTTATATTATTATATTTCTAAGGTTTTACATGTCTTACACTGTCATCCTCTTCTTGAAACGGACTGTTAGGTTGTCCTGCGGCCCAGTTAGTAAAGACTGTCGCTGATCCATCAGCCCAGTAGAACTGATTAAACTTCTTATCAAGACGCGTCATTCCAATCCACACATTGCCTTTCACATACTCTGAGGATACAGCAAGAAGTGCTGTTGGGAAAAATCATCAGCTATTACTGGTCAGGGTACTAAACCACCAGACAAACCTACTTTATTTTTAAGTGAAATTAAATGATTTATGTCCAAGCTCAATTCCAAGCTGCCCTTGAAATTATGCAAACTACAGCAGGAATGAATGTGAAATCTGTGGGTTCTTGGAAGCAGGGCTGTAGTCGAGTCCCTGCAAGTCCTTTCACAAGTCCTTTCACAAGTCCTTTCACAAGTCCTTTCACAAGTCCTTTCACAAGTCCTTTCACAAGTCCTTTTATAAAGCCAGTCGCAAGTAACTGGATGAACAATGACAAAGAAATGCCTTTGTGAAAGCTCATTTGAATAGCTTGTGATTGGAATTATAATTAGGACGGGTGGGATTGTGATGGACTTCCAGGGACTTGCAGGGACTTGTGATGGACTCGACTACAGCCCTGCTTGGAAGAACCAGAGGTATATACTGGGCATTCAGTCAACATTGTCCGCTATCAGGAGAACGTCAGATCAGGCTGACCACAATTCCAGTTTACTGGTTCTTCTAAGAACCACACTTTTCTCATTTTATAATAACGGCAAACAAACCACAAGGGAAATTGACTCGATAATTGGGGCGTAATGCCTGGCTATACGCATTATGACTTCTGACTAGTGCCCACCCCCCCCCCCCCCCCCAAACAAAGATACTGACGATTTGGGAGACCACCAACATAGGGAAAGACAGCTCAGTCGGTTTAGCACCGGTACGGTATTCTGGAGGTTGTAGGTTCAAAAATTGAACAATTGAACAATTGAAATTATCTTTTTTCAGAATGAGTTACTTCACATGGTGTATTTGCAAAATTTCTGATTACTAGTTGCAAAAGGAACATCACACATTCTCAGGAGATGCCATGTAAAAGTTCATTATTAATTGCTTTGCAAACAGATGCTCACAGAATACAGGCACAGAATACAAGCACAGTAGACTACATGTATAGTAGGCTCTGTAAACATCTTCAGTCAATGTATGTGAAAGTGCCGTGGCCTAGTGGTTTGAAGCATTGAATTCGTGGTCTGCGGGTAATTCTGCAAGTTGTGGGTTCGAGCCCAGTCCTGGGACGTAGCACTTCTACGCTTAATATGGGTAGAGGCATTATTAATGCCTTGCAGTGGACTTGTTACCCATCCCGACCCTATTCATACTGTAAAGAGATCAGATTATCTTGTCTTGTTTCAGTGTGAGGGGCTGGTTCTTCCACACTTTCCTCTGTAGCCCACACCTTGAGTGGCCCTTGGCCTTGTGATGCGGGACGTGCATAAAGTATATGTGCAGTAGGAAGACTTCTTGCATGTACACATATGTAAGCATCTCCATATAAGCATCTTCATAGCCAGTATTTAACAAAGACCAGCAAGAGATTCCCAACTATTAAATTGTTGAGTATTGATGAATAGCTATTAAATGCCACCGTGACACAATAATGACGCTTCACACAGAACTATCAACGTACCTTGGATGCCAGCGTGGTTAATGGAAGCCAACTCTCCTAAGCGACTCTGGCATTCAAAATGGGCGTCCAGCCACGTTTTCGGGCTCTCCATTTTAGTAAAATCATAGCATCTTCAAATGGAAAGAAAGTACACATAGCTGTAAAGACTGATATGGCCAACATGTTTCATGTCATGTGGTTGGTGAAAGACTGTCACATTTTGCATCCACCGTCTGAACAAAGTTTGCTTACCTGTCATCCAAGCGGTAAGCTCCCTCCACACATCCTCCTTCGGGAGGTATCTTTGTGACGGAGATTGGTTCCTCCTGTTTAGGATCCCACTTACATATGAAAGGCCGACGTATTCCACAATTATGGTCCTCATATTTTCCTGTGTGACAAACAATAAAGAAGTCTGAACTCATTCTTCTTGCAATCTCTTTATTTCTTGCTATAACTTCTCAGAGCTGCTGAATATACAAATTTTCTAAGCGCAAAAAACTTTCACTTAACAAGCTGAGGCTATAAGCAAAAATGTAATGTAAATACGATACTTCTGCATTTTATTTATTAAACCCTTTGCGTACGGAAGACGCCATATGGCGCAAAAAACCAGTGCCACCAGGCCGGATGACGCCATTGGCCGCTGTTTGTGCAGTTTTAATCCATTGTTGGATTATTGTGTATGTTACGCTTGACTGCACAAACACATTGTGGCCGTTTCGCTTGGCTGCCAGAGCCGCCGCGACACACCGACGTCTCCCGTAAAAAAACTCACTGAAGGGGTTAACATAAACTTAATCAGCAATAAATTTGTTACGCCAAATTTCCTGCAGAAGAACTCAATTGCAATTGGTCACTGGTTAATATCTGCAGTACATTCAGTCAAGTTCAAAGTAGGGAAAGAAAACAGGGACAGAAATTAATTAATTAATTAATTAATTAATTAATTATCATCAGTGTTTCCGTGAGGGACTCGTGTATGGAATGTTCACACAGACCATGGCCCATAGAATGCAGTTAATGATATTTGCTTAGCAATATGTTGACTGTGAGCAGTACTTGGATGGGAGACCACACCCGTTATTGCTTGCATTATTAAACGTGAATGACAATAATTAGTACATTGGTCTGGGGCATGATAGGGAATAATTCCACTCAAAAGGGTCACGTCCTGTATGCTCCAGAGCACCTGTCGTGAAAGAGTAGGGGTTTGTCCCCGGTGCTTCTGGTCTCCTCAGCACAAAGATGTCCAATTGAAAATCACTCTGATGATATGGCTCCTATTTATATATTAAAGCTGTGTTTAATATATTTCTTTTCTGAATTACATTTATATTCACTATATTCACTTGTGTATGGTTTTAGTCAGGACTTTAATAGCCAATCATTTGCCAGGTAGGAAGGAATCTCATCTCATGAATATGTATGATAAAACTTGGAAAAAATAAGATGGAGAAAACAAAGACATGGCCTTTAAATTTTTTGAAATGAAAAGAAAGACACTTTTATTGGTATAAAAATTGTATTCTTAATTGGTGAGACATTAGTTTATGTTATCATTTTTTCTATACTTGTGCTGTATCAGGACATTCAAATTAATTAAAAGCTTAAAGTTGTGAATCAACCAAAGATTCTATATATAATTGTTGAAAGATGTACTTGTACTGTGAAGATGGAATTTGTGTCGGGATTTGTCAGATTTTTTGCACATCCTGATGTGTAGTGCACTGCAGTGCTTTCCAGAGGCACTCTCTGGTAGAACTAATCCCCCCCCCCCAGACCAAGTCTGTGAATTGTTTCCAAGGTTCTTGAAAAACTCATGCTGAACACCACTTCGGGAAGGGCGAAAAACCTCTTCTCATCTACATGTAGTTTTTCATGTGCTTCAATCATACACTTTATAGTAGCTATATGGCCCACATAAGAGTTTCAAAACCATTTCAAGATTTGCCCCCAAATGATCATTATTGTTGACTTACCTTCTTGATCAATGATGACACAGTGCTCCATAGCGTTCTCACTTCTAACATCAGTTAGAGACCAATCAGTAGGTAGAACAGTGATTGTGGATCCATCACTCCATCTATGCAAGACAAGAATCAACAGGTTTAACTGTAGATGTATAAATGGGCTACTGTCGGAAATAATGATCCAACTTTTAGTTTATTACATTTCTTTACCCAGGGTGTGCCTAAACAGTTTAAACATGGTTTCCATATTTAATTTAAAATGAATATTTACACACATATAAAAGAATGAATATTTACACGCATATCAAAAAATGAATATTTATACACATAAATCAAAATTTGAACATTTATACACATGCCAGAAAGTGAATATTTACACAAATGCGAAAATCTATATTCCAGAAAAAAGGACACAAAATAGCTGTCCTACATGAATTATAAATGGCTGATTATGATACTCACTCCCAATCCTGTGGTGAGTCGATATCATTTAAACCAATCCAGTGGAGCTCTGTTTCCCCTCCAATCTTCAACACACATAAACAAGTTAGTGTAAAACTAGGACTGATGCACATGGCACATATACTTTACAATATCAATTACAAGCACACCTAGGATAAAAGTAGAATAGTAGGATTAAAAAGTTTAGAAAAACAGAACAAAAGTAGGACTTTGGAGGACAAAATCAGGATAAAATTAGGACATTTGCAAATTTTTGGAAGTAGTTTTTGTTGATACTGACCCAGCATCACAAGCCTCATTTTACATGTTCCGTACTCACAACACTTGTTTCAACCTCAACTAAGCTCTTCGAAGTAATGTTGCAGTTGAGAGTTTTTCATTACAGTGTTACATGATGTCATATGAAAATCAGACAAAAAGGTGTGTTTTTCATATGACAGCATGTAACACTACAGGTAATAAAAAACACTCAATTAGATTAAATTTTTCGGAGTTGTGGGACAAAGTAGAAAGAAATAGGAAAAAATAGGAATTTTGAGAAAAAAGTAGGAAAAGTAGGAGCAAGGTGGAACAAGGTGGAACAAGGTGATCCGCAGATCACACATGTCGCCTGTTTGGTCACTGCATCACATTTGCAACTTTTAAAATAAGAGCAATTGACCTTTGACCTTGGTATGTGACCTTTGCCCTCATTAACATATAAAGGTTCCCGTGTTACATGTATAACCCATGTTTGGTTCCAATTGGACTTCAACTTTTCAAATGGGGCCAATTTTACATGTTCAGCCCATTTTAGTTATAGTCGAACTATGGTTAACTATAGTCCTTGATCGAACTTGCTCAATATTGTGCTATTTAGTAGACTCCTTGACATCAAATATATGAGGTATACCCCCAAAATGGACTTTGTGTGATGTTCACAGCCCAAGTTATTGAGCAAATCAGATCTGAAAGGGCGGCCATTTTAGAATTCATGATGGCCACCACAATTCGAGCTCAGTAAGGTAAAAATCTATCAAAATATCGTAAAAATTGCTTCTTTAGCAAAATACCAAAATGCAATTGCCCATTTTGTGAAATTTCCTTCTATTAGTCAGTTTATGTTCTTCAAGCATAATTTATGTTAATATAAACCACCTTTTTCTATTACAGGCATCTGCAACCCCCCACCCCCCTCCCCTAAAAAATGCATTTATTCTTGGATGCTTTCATGCATCTAATGCACACAAAGAAAATACGCCCCAATTATTGCCAGGCCGTAAATAATTCAGCATTTGTACTGTAATCATTTGAAACTGGATAAAAAATGGGAGAGTACTTTTTGTTCCAGGTCTCATTAAAAAAGTAAAGTAACTGTTGTATTTGTAGAAAAATAACAATTACTAAAACGTTTTTTCCCTTTTTTTTTGGGGGGGGGGGGGGAAAGAGGACTTGAAAAGAGCACGGACTATATACATGTATACTACAAATAAAAACTGGCCAAATCATATTGTCAGTTTATCAGACTCTGAATAGTGAAACAGCTACATGTAGGAGAAGACAATTGAATTTGCTTGAACTACTCACAAGTTGTTGGATATAAATCCTTTCCGGTCCGTCTGCGACAGTCGTTAAGTGACCTTTATTCTGATTACACCAAGCCTCTGCTTCATTCCAACTAAGCCAGGTAGACTCGTCGGCTGCATTGCTAGCGTAGTAACAATAATCAGACTCAAACGCCCAGGAGTTGGAGCCTGTAGGGTTGGGGGGATCCAAGCATGAACACAGTGCATGCTTCAACATTTTAGTCTTTATACTTTTTTCGTACATGTAGCTACAAAAGCTTTTGCCATATTTTAAATTTTAGTCTTTAAGGTGCTTCCTTCAATATTGTTTCTGTATCTATCTGACTAACACAGCTATGAAACATTTTCTCTACACTATATTGGGCTGTAAAACTAATGTGTTATGTCTGTCTCCTATTTTGTGCCTACATGTTTTGCTTTCTAATGGTTCCTCTTCAGCATCCTTGCTTTAAACAAAAATGAATTACTTCTGCAATGTATTTTTTCCATACTTATATATTAGTTATCCCACGAGCGGTAGTGGAACACGGAATAATGTAGTGCGTCCGTGTCCCATATGCCACGAGGCCGAAAGGGTGGCATATGGGACACGGATGCATAAAATTTTCCGTGTTCCACGAGCGCGAGGGGATAACGAATTTATCTACAAGCAAACTTGATGCACAATATAGATGGAACACGCAAGCTGTACACAAAACCAGAATGTACAACACACGCGCGCGTATCAATAACAGCTTCTGTGTTTTGCGTATAGCGCAATACGCGGAGTGTAACTGTACATGTACTGTGAGTTTGTGATGTTGGAGGACTAAACAAACTTTGAATATCAAATTAAACACCAAATCAATGATATTGACAAACCATAGGCGGTATGTGCCAAAGATCAACAAAGATTTTGTATTGTTATGACTTCAGGTCAAAAGCAAGGACGATTGATGCAATAATTGGAATAACAATGTGTAGTAACTGACATACACGATCATCAGCTGCTTCCACCATAGAAAAAGATGTGCAACCTGTTATTAATGGGGTGCTGGTACGCCAAATTAAGTATGCGCAAGAATGCGTACATAGACGACAACTGGTCAGGTGGTCTTTTTCAAACTGCAGCCATGGCCTTTACCCGTATTTAAGAGGTCAAGAGGTTAAGAGGTCAGGCTTAAGCTTTCTTTTTCTCACTAGCCCATCAGGATAGCCCACAACTATTTGACAGTTTTGTACACTTGGTACACAAAAAAATCATCAAGGCAAAAGCTCGGCAAAATGAGGGACGTTGGCTACCGAGGTTGTGTCGTGTGAAAGTTTTGTTATGAAATCACAGGCATCCTGTTTGACAGATACCTGGGTGCCACTTATCGCGGATGTTTGTTACTTCACTCGTGTGAAAGAGGCTTTACTGGAGCACTAACTACTGATGACCTTTCCAGTCTACCATGAACCCATAATTGCACTCAGCTATTCTCATTGTATTTCCTTCATCATGCCAATGCAATATCAAGTATGAAATGTGCCTACCAGTGATTTGTTCAGAGTCCATTTAAATATTCCAAAGCTGTCTACACTTCAAATGGAGCTGGGAGTTTTAAACAATATAAAGTTGCTGCCAATCTACTGAGTAAAGGATGATTTCATGATGCCAAATTTCAAGTGTGCCTGAAGATAACTTCTTAAACCCTTGCACACTCCTGGACTGGTACATGTACATACTACACATTTGTAAAGATTTTTCTATGCACTACAAAGATCCAGCAGAGTCACACATAGAATATTTGACCATCTTACTGACATGAACGAGTGTCTGTACGTTTACAGCCACATCAGAGGCAATTTGTGACCTGACATCACAAAATGAGCGTAAAGTTGCACTATGGTTTTTTTGAGTTTTTTTTTCACTGAAAAGTCAATTTTGGGATTTTAACAACTAACATTTGAAAAAACCCTACTCTATTATACCTCAAAGTTTTAAAACTAAATCTCTTCTCGAAATATTTTTGGGGGGATTTTTTTTAACTCGGGTTAAAGTGTTCACAGATCACAAACTTTGAGCTTCATTTTCTCAAAACAAGGGGTCAAGACTCTGATAACTTTAAAAGGTTGTATTTGGCCTAGGAATGAGATTACCACAACACACAGTATATCAAATCAAAGCTTTTAACCTGTACTTTCAGGAAATTCCATAATCCTGATTTTCAAATTGTGCTACTTTACGCCCATTTCGTGGGAACAGGTCATATTTGTACAGAATAACTGTCCTTGTTATCAATCTACGCAATGTTTTCGTAATTACTGATTTCTCAAGCACTTATGAGTTTCATTTGCATAAGATTTCAAACATCTCAGTTCACTGCATACCTTAACCCCATCCCCCTAGGGTGAATGCAAAATCTATACCAACAAAAATTAGGATTTGGGACTGTTAGTATAAAGTCAGCATCTCCATATATCATAATGAGTTTTGTGTCGATTAATGGCAGTGTATAAATTATACTTACATGGATCAGCAACACCAAGTACTGCAGCAAAAAGAAGAGAAAAACAATCAGAACTGTGTGAACAGTTGTATATAATTACGGCACTGTAGTATTTAAAAACATTTACATTGATACCATTATGATTAACGCATCACATTCAGTACTAAACAACTATACTCAAATTGAACTTTAGTACAACTACAACAATAAATATTTACTGAATACTGAAGAGTGGTCAGTGTACGTTGTAGCCCTGGTCCGGGTCCGGGTCCGAGGCAGTATCAGCCAAAAATAAAAGTCCACTTGAGTTAAAGCCTGGACTAAGACTAAAGTCCAGACTTGACTTGAGCCCTAGTTCAAGCTCAGACTAATGTCTGGACTTAGCCGAATCTAGGTTTGATTATAACTTACACCATTATATCAAGTGTATATTCGAGCCAGGGCTATATAGTCAAGTCCAGATTTGTGCTCTTTGTTCTAGATTTTGACTTCTAATTTGACATAAATCCACTTTTTCAATGTTCGGGCATTTGTCATAGATCTGGACTCGACTATAACACTGGCAATGGTTGAAACACTAATAGGATCTCAATCAATGCTCATGTTGCTCTCACAAATAATGTTCTGGCAATCATTGGGTAAAAACTGAAAGTTAAAGTAGAAGAATAAAATTAAATTTCTTTTCTGGCTAATTTTTTTTTAAATAAATGTACAGGACTCGTTACCAATTTTGAAAGAAATTTAATGTAACCACTGATACGGACGATGAGTGAGGCTGTGTACGCCACACACTCAAGCCAGCTCGGCTCAATTTAGAACCAATCTAAAAACAAAAACACGCACTTTGCAACTTCTACATTCTCGTTCTCACGTGAGTAGGCAAAATAAAAGGAAAGCGCAAATCGGAGTTTCACCCGAGTATGCTAACAACGGATGTTAAGGTCAAAAAGAATATTTCCTTTTTCCCCTGTCTATGAGTGTTTTTTACAATTTTAGTTGAAAAATACTGACCTTAAATTCCATGCTAAGTATTTCTTGGGGTGGATAAAGTTAGAAATCATTCTACCAAAAATTATGGCAGGTGAAAGAGCAATGCAATGTAAAATTTCCATAGGCGGGCTGCGCGAGGTCTCCGGAAGCCCGCCGCGTGACCTTTTACTCTCTATACCCTGTGGAGGGAGGGAGGGAGGGGGGGGGGGGGGGGGGGGGGGGGGGTGGGGTGCCAGGGAAAAAAACCAATGACAAAGTTCTGATTTCCCTACTTTGTGACTTATCCTGCTGTAATTCTAGATGCAATATGCAAACACCATTGCCACACTGATAGACCTCTAGTAATAAGACACTTACATGGCTGTGTTTCACAGACGAGACCAGCGTTTGAGAAGCAACGTTGTTGCAGCCAACGGCCAGTGTCAGTGTTAAGACCGACACAGTCCCCTCCCTGTACAGCTGAATTAGGATCCCAGTTGACGTAATCAATGAGTCGACCATCTTCATGTATGAAGTACCCTATAAGTAATCAAATATCCATAACAGACACAATAAACAATGCATTTATTTTTGTGGGTGGGGTGGGGTGGGGGGAGGGGACAGGAAATGAACTCAAATAAATTTTGTTCACCAACAGCTAAAGTCTTGGCCTTGGCTAGACATTCAAGCCAACACATCAAAACGAGCCAAAAACATTTTGTCTGAAATAGAAATAGAAACACTGTACATGTACCGGTATATAGATATGTTCAATCACAATGTAATGTGAAGTACACACTCTCAGATCAAATTATGATGTCAGTCCTTTTATACAGCTCCCCCTTGTCTCCAACCAGGAACTTACCTTCTGCTGATCGATGCAATCCCAGCCAAACGTTTCTCTTGCCAAGAAACTCCATTGCCTTCCCTCTGAACTCACTGTTAGCATTGTCACTGTGAGTTCCTGCCAGGGTGGCGTTATACCTCTGTTTGCATTCATACTGGGCCTAGCAGGAAATTGTACAAATTATGTCTTCTTTTATTCTTCATTCAATACAATATGAGACAGATCAAGGGGGCCATCCCCCCCCCCCCCCCCACCAAAAAAGACCAACCCGGTTATTAATTACTTAATTTTTTTTTTATTGTACACTGTTATGAGAATGTACGTAGAATGGAAGGCATTCAAATCGTGGCACCAACATCAGTCAGAGTAGTTTGTTATGATTCACAAGTGTGTTTACGACAACCGACTGCAAATGATAATTTTATACAGTTTTTAGAAAACCTCTCACCGTGTGTGGCATGTTTTATGCCCGTATAATGTATCAAAGTCCAAGATAATATTTAATTTAGAGTTGTAATTAAGTCATCACAAGTCATCGCAAGTCACATCACAAGTCAAACTAACTGTGTGGTCTTAATTCAAGTCACACTATTTTCAAACCAACTGTGACAAAAGCATTCCTTTGCTTGCAAGCTTCCAAACGACTGATTAGCGATTTGACTGGGCTACAACTTCATTGAAATGACATGGTTAAAAACAACCAAGTTAGTGCACAAATGTTTAATATTTTGCAATCTGTAATCTACCAAGAGTTTTTTTTTTCTTTTTTTTTTTAAACAACAGTGACCTCCAAAATCTACATGTATGTACAAATGCTTTTTTCAGTAGACGGTATTGGATGACCAAAATGGGAAAATGCCGGAAGAATGTGATGATGTGGGGCAGGTGTCTTTTAAAATCTTACCTCGGAAAATGTGAAATGGATTTGTGGATTCTCATTAGTCAGCGTGTCAAACTTATAGCAGTGTCTTTCAATTAATGTAAAGCCATCAGGACAGTAAATGGTTTCCTCATTTATTTCTGGTTTGGCTGTAGGAAACATAGGAAACAATAGTAAATAATGAATAAATGCAAAATTTAAGTTGAGACGAATTAAACCTTCTTTGTTATTGGCCTGAAATAGTCTAACACAGATAGCCATTGCTTGGGGGCCTCCACATACCACCCTTTTGCCAACCTTATCTTTGCAGAAGGTCCCCATATGGCCTCATTTATCAATAGGTCGCTCTATGAACCTAAAACTAAATTTGAACACTTTGTTATACATTGATGATAACTACATGTATAAAAAAAAACTTGAAAACCTTGAACACGATGAAGGGCCGAAGTGATGAGTTTCGATAACAACAGTAATTATGAGAAATAAATGAAAGATTGCGGTTAACACCATGTAAAAACAATCTGTTCTATGAAGATGTGTGGTTCTGAAAAGAACCGGGGTGAGAATGGATCTCAACGTTTCAGACAGTGTGCTCTGTCCGTCTTCACTCACTATCCTGAGGACGGACAGAGCACACTGTCCGAAACGTCGAGACCCATTCTCACCCTGGTTCTTTTTAGAACCACACATCGTCCTAGAACAGATTATTTTCACATGGTGTTACAAGCAATCTTTCATTTATTTCTCATTGTTTCCACCATGCAAAGCTTCAAATCGTATTTAACAGTAATTCTGTTCTATGTACATGCACGTAGACACAAACGTTTTTTTGCCATTTTGTTTACTCATTAACCCTAACGGTTCCGAATCCTCCAATTTCAATATGATTTTCCATACCACCTAGGGAGTTAGGGTTAATGAATGGTAAATGACCAACAAAAATCGTGCTGATGTAAGTCCAGTCCAAGAGGTTTAAAAATGATGGGGGTTAAATTTACCCAATTGTAGGTGAAAACTGCAACTACTCAAAATTTGGGTATTAAATCTATCTGAACACAACCGGATGAGAGTAGGCTTACCCAAATTTTGGGTCGTTGCAGTTTTCACTCACAATTGAGTAAATCTAACCCCCATGATTTTTCAGTAACCATTGTGGTTTCTCAAAATCTTGTTTTTCTTTTTGCCACAATTTTGTGGTCTCCCTTTCACAAATACAACAAACTGTTGGAATCCACATGAATACAAATAAATAAACTCTACATCTGAACTAAACGCAGTGACAAAAGTCATTTAAAAGTCTTTAGAGAAAAATATAACTCACAGTCTGTGTATTGGCAGATAAATATGTGATTTTCATCACAAGGAACATCAGTCCACATGGAGTTAGATTGAAGGACTGTACACCTTTCTCCTGACGGCATATTCTTGTCCCAACGGGCATAGGTGAAAGGCCATTGGTCCTGGCCAGAGATCTGTACCCACTTATAAACATCTTGGTTATCCTGCAAAGCGAAGGCATTTGTTTATTAGTATGCATTTTAGAGCAGGATCTTAGAATATAGAACTTTCAACAACTCCCAAGATTGTGTGGAAAATCATATTAAAATTGGAGGATTCAGGACTGTTAGGGTTAAGGCAATTTCATCAATGAAAAAATTAAAGTTGACCGATTATTAATATTGGAATTCTATGGAATTTTGTATGATAGTATTTTGTTTTTGTAAGATTTGAACATTTTGCACCTAATTATAGTTGATATGATGGACACTTTTTGGTAAACTGTATTCAGGCAAATCTACCACGACAGTCAACTGGGCATTTCTTAGCGATAAACATTTACCCCTTCAATATTGTTTATGTTCAGGGACAAAAAATGTCTTCTCTTCCATGCGATACTTTCTACAAAATTATTGGATAGACAATGGAATATTCTGCATCATCATCAGTTCTGACTGAGCAAGTTCTCCATGTTAGATATGAAGGATGGGACAAAGAGTGGCATTTGAAGAATAAGTCTGGGGATGGGGGGACAGAAAAAAAATCAAAGATTGCATAACGATAACTATGCCACTGGACACCTTCTGGGGTTGATTTCAAATAATCTATTGTTAAGACTGCCACAAACACATTTTTGTCTTCCATTGTGTATCTTAAAGACGACAATGAAGATGATGAAAAGGATGCCAATGACGATGTTTACAATAAAGAAGATTCTCTTACTTGTCTTAAGTTGATCCACAGTTTCTCAGGAGTAGATAAGAGCCAGTTCATGAACAAAGAAAGAACTGAATTGTCAAAGCCATCCCTAATATTAGCCAGCCTGGCATTTTGCCCGCTGCATCTTGCTCCAGCTTCGTCAAACGTGAGCGTCTCATTGAAGAGTTTGTAGCAGCTATCTTTGTATTTAGTGAAGTCTGGGTGACTCTCGCACATCTCTGGGATAACTACATTTGTTGAGTTTATGTCCTTGTCTGCATAGATATAAACAAATAATTATATTATTTTGTATTCATAAATGCCCGACACAGTTTCACTATTCCTATTGGTCGAGAGCCTGTTACGTGGGTGTGTGTCAAACTTTCTTTAAAAACGGCTGGGAGTTGTTTAATCACAGTGCTTCAAATCAGTTGTTCTGATTGGAGAAAGCATTGTACGCGCACACAAAATGTAATGAAGTGAATAAAACGCTGTAACGCGTGCGTATGCACACACAATGGACAAGCTGCAGAGTTCCTTCAAGGTCCATTAACAGTGGTCACGCCCCTCCTCTGTTATCATTGACACGGTCAAGACCAGTTTATTACACATTTATACCCTTATTCAATATTTATAAAATTTCACATTAAATAGAGATTGTGTAATGACCTCAAGTTAAAAGGGCAACTGATGCTGGTGGTAATGGCATATATTAAAACTCCCCCCCATCAATTCAAACAAAAACCCAAACATAAAAGTGTGCTACTTTTTTAGTGTGTAGTGAAATCCCTTGCTTCAGATAACGCAAAAAAAAAAATTGTTTGGTTGTCCTCCACACCCTTTTTTTTTTTTTTAACATTCCCCGGAAGTCCAACTTCAAACCATACACAAAGTAAAACAATAAATAGTTTAATATATGTAATACGGCTGCCTCTTCAGCGATGGCCGCCGGGTCCTATACTCCATCCGAACAACACATACCGTAGCCCTAAGGCTGCCAGTGCTGACACTATCTCCTGGGGCTCAATGTCACTCTATGAACCACTTTTTGGTGGACACGACCTTTGTGTGTTTCAGCTGTATTTGAGCTGGCTCATTATTCGACCCAAAAACCTTCGTTTCGATGTGGTAGCCACACTGCACATACAATCAAGACTTTCACACCCAGTTTGTAATGGATGCTGAGCCTGTATTAAAGACGCCATCTTGGCATCCCCTGTGCATATACACGTTCAGTTGATGCATTTTGTTGTTTGAATATTTATTATTTAATCGTTTGTGTAAATGTCCAAACTAAATATTAAAATATATAATATATATAATTTTATTTTTTCAAAAGTTTATTTTTCTTTTTAAGCGATTTTCATAACATTTTAGCCTCGTGCATTATACATGTGTGCACTGTGGCCACTCCTTGGGATTTTTCTTAAGATCTTGGGAATTTTAGTGGGAAAAATATGGATTGCACATGCGCAAAGTGCTTATTCCGACGCTCTTTGCACAGTGTTTCCCATCGCCTTGGGAATTCTTGAGAATTTTACTGGATGAATCTTGGGAATTTGAAATTTGATGCGTGGCCACGCTGCATTTGTGTATTTCTGTACCCCGTGTATTTCCATCGAGATATTTATTGTGCGAAGTCACACACTGATACTAGAATATGAACTTTCAAACTCTGGAGTAAAAGGTAGGGTCGTGTTTGTGCATTACAAATAACAAAATAAAGATGGAAACGAGATTGGAACGAATCAACCAGCGAAATCAATTCAAGTTTTGGGATAAAATTGAAAAACATTTTTTTTTTAAATAGGGGCAGGCGGTCGAGGACAAGCAAACAATTTTGTTTTTTTGGCCTAACCCACCTCCTAATCCTCCCGCAACCCAATACTGAGGATGTTTATTGGTAAAAAAAGCCCAGACAATGTCAATCATAGACCTGGAGGCGGCCAAGGAATGCCACAGACTTGATGCTGAGCCAGACCTATACATACACATTTACCGTAATTTCTCCTGGCCAGAAATATTAGGTTAATGAAAACCCACTGACTAAAGTGGCTGTAACCAGACAATATGGTTACGTCTGGGAATTTGTGGAAGATGAAATTTAACACAAAATTGAAGAACAAACTGTAGCATACATCCCCAAGAGAGACATTAAAAATGTGCACAATTACATCTGTTTTAGTAACAATCTGTTTTATGTTACATTTTACTTAGCAACAACTTCAGATAAAACAAATGTTACAATGAACTTGTACTTGATTCTGGACCGACCAAATGATGAAGGATATGTGTTTAAAGCCTGGACAGTATAGAAGGATTATAGTAGGCTGGGTGATCAAAATACTAACTTAAGTAGGTTTCACAGATGAAGCCCCTGCGTTGCTGACAGTCAATGTCATCCCACTGTCCGAGGTAAATCGGGTCGGATCTTACTTCAACACAGTCACGGAATGGCTGTCATCAAAACAAATATAACAAATCAATACTAATCTAGTCTCGCGATGTAGTCAAAGGTGTGGTACAAGAAATTTTGATTGCAAACTGCTAATGTGCAGTCGAAATGGCAACACTAACGGGTCTACACCATCGCCCGATGAAGACTAGCAGTGTGCAGTGTGCAGTTCAAACGTCGCGGTCCACATTGTTGACTACATCGTGAGACAGTAGTAAGTGTTGCTACCATTGTTGTTTACCACGATAAATAACTTCCGTTTTATTGAAAACAAATATACATGTATACATTTTATCTAGTGAAAAATTTGACAATTTGAAGAGCAGAGTAAAATTTAGAGACAAGAATCCAACTAAACCTTGTAGCATTCTTGGGCTTTGCCTTACAGTGTTTCCAATCGTAGAAACTTGTACAATATGCACAACCTGTGGGCTTTCTTTCTTGTGGCAAAAAAATTCCCATTTTCATTCCATGTTTTTGAATTTCATACCAAAGCTTGCAGCCAAAAGGCAGAACAGCTTGCCATTTACGCAACACAAAATTGTATCTGTGGTGCAGAAAATTAACAAATAGAACTACACACTATTTCACAAAAATATGATCTAATGTAGTGAAGATCGCTACATGTATATGGGTCATTCTATAAATTAGGGGTCCAAGGTGTGACATTTTTTGCTGTCCCTGTTACACCTGACCTGTGTAATTTCCCATCAAGTATCATTAAAATTGACTTCACACTATTTTTAAATTGTTTGGCAGGTACTTTGCTTTACACAATCACTCTTGGAGATAGAAGGCATTAAAGAATGTGTCCTGAATTGCAAAATCTTATACACGTCAGATGTAACAGGGACACCAAAATTGGACGCCTAATTTATAGAATGACCCATATGCAGTCCTCATGAAATAAATGCATGAATTAATGATTTCTGCCCAATCGATTACATGGTATTTTTTTTAAACACATCGATCTATTAAAAGAAATTGTGATTGGTCAAACAAACCACAAGGGAAACTGGCTAGGTAAATTTGAATACATTTTTTAAGTGAACAAAGAAAACTGTCAGGAGCGGGATTGGAACCTGCGACCTACGGACAAAGATACTGACAATTTGGGAGACCACCAAATTGGAGCAAGATAGCTCAGTTGGTAGAGCGCCGGTACGGTATTCCAGAGGTCGCAGTAAGAATCCTGCTCCTGCCAGTTTTCCTTGCTCACTTTGAAAAAGAAACTTTGATTACAAATTACAATTTACAAGTTGATTTGATCTAATCTAATGTAACAATGTAACTGATTGACATTTACCTCATTAGGAATCTCAGTATATCCATCTGGTTGATTCGGAGCCCATTGAGTGAAAACCGTATCTTCAAGGGATCGACCATCAGTCCAAACAAACTGTCCTTCATTCTCCCTGTCTGATAACCCAATCCAAAGATTTGTCCCACCTTCAACTTGAAAGTCTTGCAAGAGAAGGGACAGCAAAGCTGCAGAAGAATAGAGAAAATGTTAACCCTTGCAACACAGCAAGAGAAGAACAATAATCCATTACTCATTCAAGTTATATTGAAAAAGGCAAACTGAACGGCTTTCATTTCTGTCAAAAAACATGATTTTTTTTAAAAAGTGCACAAAGAAAACTGGCAGGAGCGGATTTGAACCTGCGACCTCCGGAATACCGTACCGGCGCTCTACCAACTGAGCAATCTTGCCCTATGGTGGTGGTCTCACAAATTGTCAGTGTCTTTGTTCAGGGCGCCAGTCAGAATTAATAAACCCATAATGCCGTATAGCATCACTCTGTACAAAAATGTTCACAACTGTTTTTACAGTGATAGTTGTGAATTGCATAAAAATGTAAAAGAAACAAGATTGGTTTCGAGGGGAGCCAGTGCTTTAACATGATGCAGTTTCTATGGCAAGGAGAAAACTGCCCATCCTAGTTATCTTATCAAACAATGCACACAAAAAACTGCCTGGGTTATTTTGATCAATGTCCACAGTAAACAAAGAAAAGTGGCAGTAGTGGGATTTGAACCTGCGACATCCGTGTTACTATACGAGAGCTCTACCCATAATGCCATATATAGTCAGGGGTCATGCCCCCAGATTTCCACTACTACGTGAGAAAAAAAGGCAGCATTATGTCAATCACTCAATGCTAGTAAGTTATAATCTTTCACAAGGAAAACTGACTAGGTAAATTTGAATACATTTTTTAAGTGAACAAAGAAACTGGCAGAAGCGGGATTCAAACCTGCGACCCCCGAAATACCGTACCGGCGGTCTACCAACTGAGCTATCTTGCCCTATGTTGGCAGTCAGAAGTCATAAAGCCACAATGTCGCTTCCCAGGTTGTATCGTAAAATTGGGTGTGATCCCTGGCTATATACGGCATTCTGGGTTTATGACTTCTGTCTAGCGCCCACCCGAACAAAGATACTGACAATTTGGGGAGACCGCCAACATAGGTCAGTTGGTAGAGTGCCGGTATGGTATGCCGGAGGTCGCAGGTTCGAATCCCGCTCCTGCCAGTTTCTTTGTTATAATCTTTTCAAAGTAAACAAAGAAACTGGCAGGAGCGGGATTCGAACCTGCGACCTCCGGGTTACCGTACCGGCACTCTACCAACTGAGCTATCTTGCCCTATGTTGGAGGTCTCCCAAATTGTCAGTATCTTTGTTCGGGTGGGTTATAATCTTGTTAACTTACATTGCTTCAGCTGGCTGGTTACATGGAACAGTTTCCCTCGACCACCACCTTGTTGTCCACAGAACATTTCGGCATCACTGTAATCCATCCTGTCTCCGTCCAGGATTCCCACTGCTTTGTAACACTTCTGACCAAGCTGGTACCAGTCGGGTGAGCACCCGCCAGTCGTTGCTGGTATATACTCTGTAAAACACAGAATACATCATGACGAAGGACTATAATAGCAGCAGGTAGCACCAGGGGTGTATCACATATATCCAGGGGGTATTTAATACAATAGTCTTAACTTTTTTCCTCACAACTTCATTCTCCAGTGCGGGTGGTAGGGGGACCTGGTGGGCATTGGCCTATGCTGGGGAGTCCATTCCCATGCCCCCCCCCAAAAAAAAAAAAACCCACCTTGATATTCTCCTCGCAATTACGAGGCAGGCATATTTCCACATGTGAAATGTTAAAACATCAGGCCCTCCAGTAACTTTTATCAATCGCATTTTGAAGTTAATTTTGATTAATTTTCCCCTATCTACTTGTACCATACTTAGTACATTATTCACAGAAAATTCAAACTTTTTGTTTTACTAAATGTAGTAACACTCCTCACAATTTTTATTTGCAATCATACTTACCTTTTCGTGCCTTGCAGATGTACGGCTTAGTTTCACTGCAGTTATTTTTCCTCCACTCTGTGGTGAAGCCTCCATTTCCGTCAGGCAAACCAATAAAAGATACGCAGGATTCTTCAATCGGTTCGTTAGCAAAGATTGCATAGTCCAGCAATGATCCGTCTGCCCATTCATACTGACCACCTATATGAAAATGAAAATGCCTAATTACGTTGCTGACCTTTAATGTTGGGTAATCATGTGAATTCTAAAGGGTTTGGATAAAAAAAGGTACGGAATAATGAAGAGATGGCTGGATCTTTACTGGTCAGTGGTGACCTTGGTGTAGTGGCAGCTGCTACTTATCAACGGCCTAATGATCCCCAGCACAACTACAAATCTGAATCAAATGGTCAAGGTGTCCTACACTAGTAAGTAGGAGCTTGTGGGTTCCAGTCCTACCCGAGTAAGCCTGTGACAGTTGACCCCTTGTGTCCGGCTGTTATCGATGGGAGCTGGTACGCTAAGAACAGGTTGCACAGTCAAAACCGCAAACAATAGGCACCACAATGAATAGAGTGGTCTTATTCATCCCACTTGAAGCCCCTTTTTGTGTGAATGCAACTTTTGTTTGAAAAAGCTTCATCTATTCATTACACTCCTATTCAAATATATATTAAAAGTAGATACAAAAGCTTATGCCATGTCTTTAATTTTAGTTAGTCTTTGCTTCCTGTAATATTTGTTGGGGCTGTTCATTTTCAAATAATTCAGCATTCGATTTTTCGAAAATTTGAAACTGGATTTGACCGAATATTTAAATATTCGATACTTGCCGATCAAGTTTTTCAAGAAACTAAACTCCAGCCTGCATTTTTGCAGGAATATTTTTTTACAAGTGTCAATGGTTTTACGGATGGGAACAAAAACCTCTGGCCACAAAAAAGTTACCTTTTCGACAAAAATGCAGCATTTGACACTGCTAAGCTCCGTAACTTTTCTACTAAAATAGCATCAGATTCGTATCTGTACGTATATATATATATTTTTTTGAATATTCGAACTGGCAACAAGGTATTCGAATATTCGGTTGACGATCGAATATTCAAATATTCTGGACAGCCCTAATATTTATCTGTATCTACATTTAGCTAACACAGTTGTAAACAACTTTACTCCCATTCAAGAATATACATGTAGTTGAAACATGAATGGATTGAGTATGCACAGGAATGCGCATATAGATGACAACCGGCCAGGTGGTCCTTTTCAAAGAGGTTAAATGCCTTGCCAGGAAGGGCCAAGTCTTCAAACAGACACTTACGTTCGCTCATGCGAAGTCCAATCCAGATTTCCACATCGCCAGGGTCCAAATAACCATATAGGCCACTCAGCTCTTGAAGGTTATGTATGCTTGTTAGTGTGCTTGTGCTATCAAATGCTTTGCAGCCTTCCATAGCTTGATCCCATGTCACAAGTTCGGCCTTCTTTCCCGTGCAGACATCAATACCAGTTTCGTTCATGTCATTGGGACATTTCATCCCACTCAGCAGTGGTGGAGTTGGTTGAATTCTTTCTGCACAATTAAGTGAAGGATAAACATTCAATCAATTAAACAGTTCAGTAACCTTCACCAAGTTTTCACAGCCCCCAAACCAACGTCCCTCTTCCCAACCCCAAACAGAAATTTATTGGGAGGCCAGAGAAATCAAAACAGGAAAACTATTATCAATAGTTCTGATAAAAGGATTTCAGCGATTTTTCCAGAGACAAAATATCATGGGGCATGCCAACAATCACAAAAATAAACCTCAGCTGTGACATTATTGGAAGTATAACCATTACTAAATTGCTTGGCAGACACAATGACTTTTCTAACCAGCACTAGACATTAGAGGCATGAGCAAGCTATGTTTACACAGCCGATGACATCACAGAAACAAAGTGGGGCGGGTGGGAGGGGAATGTTTATTTTGTGTTAAGACTTAATGAATTACTAAAACAACTATAAAAAAAGCTATTTCTTAAGTAAACATACCACTGTTTAAGAACAGTATTTATAATATTTTGTTCTATTTTGATTTCTGAGAACCCTTAATACACATTTGATCTACTACATGTATGAACAGGAACTAAATGAACCAAACTGATCAAGCTACGTGATGTTAACTACATTTTTGTACATGTACCTCAATGCAGGATGTTAGGCTGGCAATTGTCAGATGTTCATGTGTTTATTGTTTATGTATCAATGCCATATTATTAAACAACTTTATGTAGATTGTTCCCGGGACGATATAGCATTGATAGAGCTGGCAATACATTTGCACACAAAGTTCATACTGTATGATTCAACATAATACACAGAATAAGAAAACTGTGAACTATTAAGCTCAATCCGTCATCCAAGTTACAAAAAAATGCCAAACAACTTTGTTGTGATTCTTGTACATGTTCACATGTGCTTATTTTGATTGTTGAAATCTTTAGATAGAATTTTCTTGAAGATGATATGATTTCAGATGATATGATTTCAGATGGGTTTATTTCTCAGGAGGATTAGTACTGCTACCACAATAAACAGAATGCTTACAGATCAAAATTAATCTATTTATTTTTCATTATCATACCTTTATTGTTTAATTTTTTAAGCTTTTACTATACATGCACTTTTTGGTGCCCATAAAATACATTTCTGATAAAATCATCTGAATTTAATTTTAATACTGCTTACCTGAAGTCTTGCAAAATACTGGATGTTGTGCATTACAATCTTCATCTTTCCATCCTTCGGCGGTCAGAATCACACATTGCGCTGTCGTCACTGGACGGCGCACAGCCCAGTTGGTGTAGACCAAAGGTTGGGAATCTTGCCAAACTAAATTATCGCTATTCTAAAAAGAAAAGTCCAGCAAAAGAGTTATTTTGCTAACTCACTGGTGTCCCTATAATAAAATAATACCCCAACCTCAAATTGGATTCATCTGTTGTTTTTTACATTAGGCTATATCATTATTCTTCACATTACTCATATTCACTGTAGCCAATCAACTCAGTACATCAAACTAGAAACTCCGTAATTTCAAAATAATTTTTCAGTATATAACAGGGATGTAGTCGAGTCCATCACAAGTCCCTGCAAGTCCCTGCAAGTCCATCACAAGACCTCTAGTCCTAATTCCAATCACAAGCTATTCAAATGAGCTTTGACAAAGTCATTCCTTTGTCATTGTTCATCCAGTTACCTGTGACCGGCTTTATGAAAGGACTTCTGTCTAGACTTGCAAAAGGACTTGTGAAATGACTTGCAGGGACTCAACTACAACTCTGGTACATGTACCGGTATATAAACTCTCTCTTTTTAGGTGTTCGGCTTCATGCTCAATGTGGTGTGTTTATTTTAAAATGTATTACCCAGGATAAAACATCAAGGTTTATTGTGAAAATAACTTGATTAGACTAAAAATAACAATTTGGTGCATGATTGCGTATGGGGACACCATTTGGTGTCCCCATTTACACGTGAAAACTAGTAAATGGCCCAAAATTAAACATTTCCAAGCATGCAATCTTTGTTATGATTTCACACTTATCAAGTGGGACATGTGATTAATGATGATAGATTTGGATTTGCCAGTGAACCCAATTATCTTTTTATTTCTCAGAAACATTACACAAAAGTGGGTCTTGTTTACACGTGAAACATTTGGGCTAACACACTGTCAATCTAAGTCAACTACATTGTAGTTATTAAATCATTTGAATATGGTGCCATTCTTAAGCAGTATTAACATGCTTTAACATAATGAAGGGCAATTTTTCATACACATATGTGCACATGGTAGTATTTAAGAACCAAACAATGCATTTCAACAGCAGTTTTTAAAATGTCGCAGCTTTGGTGTCCCTTTTACACGTGAAACCGTGAACTATTTAGGACACCATACTGTCAGGAAATTAGTCAGATGTTTCATCCTTTGCTACCAGATATTTAGGTACAAGTACTATAATTTGAGCAACTAAAATCATTTGTACATGTATATATATTTCACTGTTGGTAATACTAGGGAAACAAATATCACAATGTAAAGAGGGACACCGGCCCCCACATTTATGGAATCACATTTGCATATAAATGTGAAAAATGTGTGACGTCATGATGACGTCATCCAAAATGTGCTTTTATAAAAAACACATATAAGGGTAGGTCCAATTGTCATGAAAATTGGTGGGTTAATTGGTAGATATTATACAACACCTGAATAAATCCCAGCCATCCGATTGGTGGATCGTCAATCACGTGCATTGAATTATTCGACCCATCACACGACGCGAACCCGCACCACCCAAAACGTTCTATCACATGGTTCTATCAAACGGTGCGCGCACATTGATAGAACCAAAAGAACTTCCCTAATTTCACGGTCACTATGGTGGCGCTACAACAGGGCTGTCATTCACACAACATGGCGGCCGAGTTTCCCGAACTGCGCGGTTTGTTCTCCTAACAGACGACGAAATGTTGGAACTCGTAGGCAATGCTGACGCTCCAAATACAAAGAGACAAATCAAATATGCAGTGAAACGATTAGATGAATTTGCAAGACACGCAGGAACAACAATTGAAGCTTTAACTGATTCGGAACTCAAAAAAAAAATTTCGCGGTTATATGCGGGACTGAGAAGGTAAACGGCACGTTGTAACGTTACACCAAGAAATCCATGCATGCAATCTGTCGGATTTATTCAGGCGTTGTATAAAACAAATAATGAATGTTTTACATTCGTGCAATGGTAAGAATAATTTCATTCGGTGACAGATGGAATGTCCCATTCCACTCGGCTTCGCCTCGTGGAATGGAACATTCAATCTGTCACCTCATGAAATTATTCTTACCATCGCACTCATAAACATTCATTATTTGTATACTGTCACTAGCATGCAAAATCCAAAGTGATGTCATGATGACGTCATCGGCTAATTTTCTATGATTTTGTTTTATTTTTGAAATTTCATTTTAATCAACCAAAAAAACAAAAACGAAACAGCCCTGTGTTTGTCCACAAACACCGTACCGTTCGTCTAGTTCCTTTTGTAGCTCTGTGGCTCGAGTGGCTTTTAGCCTTGTTTGGGGTGAACTTGCATTTATAAACAATATATACAATAATATTATATACAATATATACAATATTTACAATATATTAAAATAGACCAACATTCAAATATGTAAATTGTCTATCACCGTCTATAATTCTATCAAATCTTTTAACCTCAATCCCTTCAATAAGCCTGTTCGGTATTTCAACTGCACATATGTGCACAATGACATTCTATATTTTTTGAAAAACCATGGATACCTTTAATTCAATGGACTGATGATAACAATAAATCATCTACATACATGTACATTATGGTAATCGAAATTCAATAAAAACGAGAAATGTGTTTGTGTACAAACACAGCTGTTTCGGGGGTTTTATATTGACCTGTAATTCTGTAGATTTAGGCCTAAGGAAAATTCACCTTTAATGTGACGTAATATCATGTGATGACGTAAACAATTTGCGTCATTTACCTACCCACCAAGTTTCATGACAATTGGACCTACCCATACTTATGTACTTTACAAAATTTCTCCAGATATGGTCCCTTCAAAAATGTACCTTTAAGATGACGTCAAGTGACCCCTGATGACGTCATCATGACGTCATCATTCTAGGACCAAATTTGGGTGGTGGTCTAAGCGTGTGCCAAGTCTGAAGTCGATCGGATGTACCAAAGTGCCAAAGTATATTTTGTATGTGGTGGAAGAAAAACGTGCACAAACCCTATGGGAGAAAAATGCACCTTTAAGATGATGTCATGTGACCTCTGATGACGTCATCATGACATCATCGTTCTAGTGCATTTACGGGTAGTAAAAGAACCGGGTACCCGATTGAAAAAAAAAAAAGGGTACCCGGGTACCCGTTAAAGAAACCCAACCCAAAACTTCCAATCCCAGAAGTTGCAATAATGTCTTTCCCTGAGATTCAAAAGTCTGATTTCAGACAGAAGTCTGAAAAATCTCATGCCTGTCTAGTAAACATGATCACTACTCCGCCATTACACATGTTACATGTTTCGGCACGTGCATGCGCCGGCATATATACACAAAAGACAGAAGCTTTATACAGTTGTATTTATAGTGGAATCTCGTCGAGTCTCTTTATCCATACCCAGACTACAAAAACCACAACCGGTAAATTCCCTTTATCGTCAATTTTCGTGAGCGTCATAAACATGAAATCTGTGTGGTTTCCCATGTAGTCGTGTTTAAATTTTGAAAATTCCTGACAAATAACATTAGAAACCTTTCCTTTTTCATTTTCTGGGAAGTTACTATGCTATAATGTAAAGTTGTACGGGTACTCGATTCCATAATCTGGAACCGGTTCCTGACATGAACGGTCGGGTGGTCGGGTACTCGGGTACCCGGTTCTGATGCACACCCCTAGTTCTAGGACCATCTGTGGGTGGTTTGGTGTGTGCCGAGTCTGAAGTCATCAGATGTACTAGTGCCAAAGTGGCTGGGTGGAAGAAAAAACGTGCACAAACCCTATTGGAGAGGAGTCTGAAAATAGAGAAAAAAAACTAGAGGTGTACATGTACATGTATGTCTCTTTAACGAACAGAACATACATATGTACATGTAGGGCTTTTCCGCATTAATTTTGTATGACGTCACTTCAAATTTTGCATTCTTGTGACAATATTTACCTAAATTAGAACAGAGATGTTTTCTCTTTTGCCCTGTCCCGACGTAATATATGAAGCACTGTATACTCAGTGCTTTCCGAGAGCCTGTGTAAAAAATTTAACAGGCTTACTCGGGCGGGATTCAAACCTACGACTTCCTGCTTACTAGTGCAGACATCTTAACCACTCGACCACCGAGCTTGCCGGGGTCGGTTGGCCGATTCGAATCCAATGCAGCAGCGGGTACCGCGTAATCAGTCAGAAGATGGAATGCTTGATTAAGATGTCTGCACTAGTAAGCAGGAAGTCGTGGGTTCGAATCCCGCCCGAGTAAGCCTGTGAATTTTGCACACAGGCTCTCGGAAAGCACCGAGTATACAGTGCTTCATATATTACGTCGGGACAGGGCAAAAGAGAAAACATCTCTGTTCTAATTTACATCATCCCCCGACGAAAACATTCCATCTTCTGACTGATTACGCGGTACCCGCTGCTGCATTGGATTCGAAGCGGGCAGCCGACCCCGGCAAGCTCGGTGGTTGAGTGGTTAAGATGTCTGCACTAGTAAGCAGAAGTCATGGGTTCCAATCCCGCCCGAGTAAGCCTGTGATTTTTCCACACAGGCTCTCGGAAAGCACTGAGTATACAGTGCTTCATATATTACGTCGGGACAGGGCAAAAGAGAAAACATCTCTGTTCTAATTTACATCATCCCCCGATGCAAACATTCCATCGTTTGACTGAATATTTACCTACCCATCAAGTTTCATGATGATCAGACCTGCCTTTATTATGTGTTTCAAAAAATCATGCTTTTGATGACGTCACACTTATTTTTATTTAAATGTAAATAACTATGACCTAACAAAATATTTACAAAACGATTTTCGAATTTAGCATGTTTTGCTGCATGGCTTAAAGGTTTAAAAACATAAAAACAATATAGAAATCGTATAATGACGTCATCATTACATCACATCTATAACATGTCCTTCTTTATGTGCATATTACATCAGCCCCATGGAACCTATAGTTGTGGCGCTTTATGACTTTAAATCATGCACCTTTAATGTTAAGTAACTTGAAACCCGATGACGTCATCATGATGTCACATGAATTTTCATCTACTGTATATGCCAATCTACACAGAAACCAAGACAAAATCAAATGTATTCCCAAAACATCAACGCTTCGTGCATGTGCTCTTTTTTTGTGCCAATTTTGATGTTAAAAAGCGTGAAAAGTCCTGGGCAGAAAAAGTGTGTACGAAGCTAATGTCTGCTGCCCTGAGCATTGGTTTGTGTACACTGACGATAGTTTGTATAATCATAGTGCAAGGAAATGGTACATGTATAATCTCCCTTGGTCAAAATTACACCATTGACATGTTATGGGGAAACACTCACAGCTCCGTATACCTAGCACAGTTCCGAAAAGCATCGCTCGTATATAGCGCAACGACACACATACATGTAGGTTTGCGTTATATTGTAGGATAAAATTAAGGACGTACCACATACATGTAACATGCACGGTTTAAACTGCCTTCACTCGTATAGCGTAATGCCACACACAAGTTTACATTGGATTGTAGGATAAATTAAGGACGTGCAACATGACATCCACGGTTACACTGCCTTCCCAGAATTCCTTTGTTGTCATAATGTTTTTTTGCTAAATATTGAAATGGGTATATTTTGACACTGGAGTGAGCCAAGATCATGGGAAGCTGGAATTGGGTACATAAAAATACAGTGTATACAACTTCTGAAGATTTTTAAATATACCCATATTTAAACTTGAATTTAATGACCTCCAGGCCAGATGTGACGTCATTATGACGTCACATCAATTTTTTATCTGTAACAAATCCTGGCCTATCAGCATTAAGACTGCACCTAGTCGGACGTATGGTTCTCTAGATATAGGACCTTTAAAATGTGCAACTTTAAGATGATATCACGTGACCCATGATGTCATCACAATGGCACTTGTCAAAACAAACATTTGCAACATGGTCTTGGTTTGTCATATTTGGAGTCAATCTGATCAATTACAGTATACAATTTTGAGATTACAATGAAATTTAAAGCATTTAAAAATTCATAGAAAATCAGGCGATGACGTCATCATGACGTCACTTCGGATTTTGCATGCTAGTAACAATATCTACCTACATGTTCATGTATCCACCAATTTTCGTGACGAACGGACAAACCCTTATGTGTTTCAAAAAAGCACATTTTTGATGTCATAATTTTTCTCATTTAATATATGCAAGTACCTATGACCTAACAAACCTATTACAAAAAGAATTTCGAAATTAGCATGTTCTGTTGATGAGATATGGCTTAAAGCTTCAAAAACAAAAACAAATCTATAAAATCACATGCCGACCTACCCACACAGCAACTTTGAAGTCAATTAGACCTACGGTTCTTTAGATATAGGCCCTTCAAATATGCACCTTTAAGATGACGTCACGTGATCCCTGTTGACTTTATCATGACGTCATTGTTCTAGGACCATCTATGCTATGAGGTCTTCATATAAATATGTTAACTTTTATGGAAATACGACTTTGTTTTCTGTTAAAAGTACATCTAGGAAGGAACCGTGTACAAAGTCAATGGGATCAGGTACCCAAAAAGAAAAAGAAATAATTATTAATTATTAATACGAAGAACAAAAAATATGAACAAAAACAAAGGTTTTTCCGCAACTTTGCGGAAAAGCCAATAAGAAAACAATCTTAAAAAAAACAAAGGCTTTTCCGCAAACTTGCGAAAAAGCAAAAAAAAAGGAACCAAAAAACCTCAACAAAAACAAAACCTGTTTCGCCTGAATTGCTGAAACAGCTAATAATTCAATCCAATCCTACCTGTACTGGTCGGAGTCCAATCCATGCAGCGTCTTCTCCAGCATTCAACAACATAACTTCCAGAAAGGCTTCATGAAAGGCATTTTTGATTGAGGCAACATTGACACCATCATATTCATTTTGACAGAAAGTTTCAGAAGCTTGGTAAGACTGTTTAGTTTGATAAAGTTTATAGCAGTTGAAGTTGTATTCCAGGTATGATGGATCTGGCGGTCCAAAACACAACAAGCTTGGCACAAAGCTAGGAAAATCCGGATCTTAGAGAGAAAAGAAAAATTCATCCGACTTTAACTTCCTCTATTCATGTATATCTTAACCCTACACATGTACCAGTCCCAAATCATCCTACATTGGTGTTTGGGATAATGATTAAAGAATCCCATAACAATTTGGCATGTACATGTACATGTATGTATGAAATCTTTGACCAGTGAAATTGAACTACATGTAAAGAACAGTGAAGGTTTATGGTAGTACATGTATCATATGCAGTGGCGTAGCCAAGGCCGGGGGGGGGGGGCCTCCCTGTGGGAACTCTTGCCCCCCCCCCCCCCCCCCCCCCTCTTGCCCCCCCTCTGGAAAATTGGGATATGCGTTACTATATACTATAGCGAATTTCCCCCCTTATAAATAGCCATTCCCCCCGTTTGCCCCCCTCCCCCTCTAGGAAGAGCTTGGCTACGCCACTGATCATATGGAAATGAGTGTTTTGTGTCTGAGAAGAACCAATTACTCAACACTGACAGCAGGCTATGTACAAAATGTATATATGTTACAAACATGTAATGATGAATGTACCTGTTCCTACCTTTTGTTGGGGAAAAAATTCTCAACAGGGCACAAAATATTTCTGCATTTTTTAATTTGTGCAAAACCTTGACTAAACCATTCCTTGGTGTTGCCGATAGTCTAAAGCCGTGTCCGCACTGGACTTATTTTTCCCGAGACGATGGTAAAATGAAAAATGGTCAAATGTGACCACTGTCCGCACTTGGACTTTCGACACGGGAACATTTTACCGAGACCGTGGGAGAAGTAACCGAGCTGTCAATATAAGGACGCATGAGGGCGCTTTGCGTGACCTTACTACATTGACACGCAATTGACCCAAATCACGCGTGCCTTTTCATTTTTCCGGCTGATGTGTACATATACAAATGTAGGACTACATCGATTAGCACCAATCAAACTTCTGACTGTATCAATAATAATATCTGCCATGATTGCAGACAAAAAAGGAACAACGCACTGGAATTTGGAAACTTGCCACGTGCACCGCACCGCGGTGAAGCAATGCAAAGCGCATGCGTGGTGTCCCAGTGTAGCATGACCTCGCGCTCGGTCCGGATGTACGCTTTCCTGAGCCGCTTTTACCGACTCGCACTGTCCGCACTGGACTTATCGTCTCGGGAAAAGTTACCTGGTCAGTTTTCCTGGGCAGCAGTTGGCCGGTAGAAGTAACCGCTGGAATCAGGAAAAGTAACTGAGAGGAAAACGTCCTAGGCTGTCCGCACTGGACTTAAAATGGGAAAGTACCCATCGTCTCGGTAAGTTTTACCAAAATAAGTCCAGTGCGGACAGGGCTTTAGTGAGAATCTGTTGTAATGATGATAATGTACTTCCAGAACTGTAAGGTTTATACAAACCTTACAGAAAGACACATTGAACCTGCTGTGGACGATTTTCTTCCATAGTTTTGACCCTCAATAACTCTCTAGTCACGACATTTTCTGCCCCAAGATTTCACATGCCTTCACTTGATATGGCCATGTTCACATAGGCTAGGTTCACTTCCTTAAAAAGTAACCCAAAAAGTGAAATTTTACCGAAATTTCGCTTACCAAGACCACATCCATCGCCAATCCGCAGTTTCGCATCAGTTTTTGTCGACTGAGGGCGCCTCAATGCTCTTGACCAACCACAGCGCGGCTTTCATATCAACGCGTGAGGCAAAAAACACACCACACTGACGTTTTGTTTTCGCAGCAAACAGTAGTTGAATATTTGTTTCAGGTTCGTACGGCATACAACAAGCAGCCGCGTTATTGCGCCGCGCCGCACCGCGCCGCATGCATGGGGGGGGGGGGGGGGGGGGCGGGGGGGGGGGAGGATGGGGCGAGTGTGGTGGCATCAAAGGGACAAAGGCTCCTTGGAAATGGTTGTAATACACGAATGTTTGCGAGTGCAATAAAAAGAATAATTTCGTGAGGCGAGAG